>RJWH01000248.1:0-600000 GCA_004363575.1 Solenodon paradoxus
GTAATCTATTCCCTAGATTATTGCAATAGCTTTTTGACTAGTTCTAGATCCACTCTTGCTACCTTCCAATTTGCTCCCCAGCAGACCCAGTAGTATTCAAAATGCAGTTCTAATCCTTCCTTCCCCATGTTTCCACAACTTCTACGGCTTTCCAATCCATTCCACTCAATTCATTTTAAGATAAAGACCAAAATTCCACACTTAGTTTGCAAGGCTCTGCCTGGAATAAATGCTGTAGACTTTCCCAGTCTCACCTCCCTTGTTCTGAAGGCTCTACTCGCAAAGGTGCTCATTTACGTCTTTGACGGGAAGCAGATCCTGCCTATCACAAGGCCTGTGAACCAACTGTCTCCTCAGCCTGCAGAACCCATTTAGTGAATGCTTCATCAGTCACTCTCAGCTAGACACTCCTGCTCAGAAAATCTTTTTTTGCCTTGCCCAAAGAGATGAAAACTCCCCTATTCTCCTAGCTTTAACATTATTCATTTCCATTTTAGCACTTAAGCATCATTTAATTGCTCATCTGTGAGATTATTGGATTAGTAAGGATGAGTGGCCCCAACAAGGGCTAAAATCATGCTTGTTTTGTTCTAGTCATACCCAGAGTTCTTAAGTATAACAAACACTCAATAAATACTTGTCGAATAATTTAATGAGCAGTAAGCAAACATCATACATATGCTAAAAGAGATACCATTGTGCTTTAATTGTCTATCATACTGTAAAGCAAATTCTTTCTTTAGAAAAGTATATACAAATTTTTTTAATTTCCTGTAAGATTCTACTCTAGCATCAAGGCTATACAATATTGTTATAGGCAAGAGCTTAGGCTAATTAGATTTTAAATGCATGTCTTCTAATTCGGTATTAATAGTTAGGCTGCCATGCATAATTATTAACTTAAGTCACTGAAAATTTCAGATCTGATAAGCTAACAATTTCTTTCCTACTCTCATTCTAATAGCCCACAGTGTAGTATGTGAAAGTTAAGTTTCATATGCAATGTACAGCTGGTTTTATCACCAATTTTCCTTCTCTAGGATTATCAATTACTTGATATGGAAAATAAAACATGCCAATAACAGACAAATTAAGCACTGAGGCTACAGCACCAACTTGTGTCACTTACCCCAAACCTATTACAAAATTTCCTGAGTGCATACCTTGGTGTAGTGATGAGAAGGCAACAGCAGAAGTCACATGCATGACCTCAGCGTGAAACTTGCATACACTGCAGATGCCAACAGATGAGTGACTGAGAACTCAAAATTCACAAATATTTTTCTCATTAACAGTGATGATAAAAGAGAACATAACTCATCTTTTCTAAATGATGGAGAAATGCTAGAAGTGCAGATTTTATTTTTATTAGCTAAGACTCTTATAAACAACTTCAAATGATATATATACCCAGCAGCTGCCACAGACCTTGAACTTGACTGCATAAAGGACACTGTGATATCCCCAAAATAATTTTACCTATACATCAGATAAAAAATTCTATTTTTCAAGTAGCTTCTCTTAAAACATACTCTTGAAATTAATGTTTCTCTCTAATTTGAACCCGAAGAGTGTTAGTAGTGAAGTGAAATTAACACAGCACTCTCTCTGCTTCCCATCTCACTACCTTGGCCATTCAGTCCATGCCTGCATTTACTTCTTCTTTAACCTAAGTGTTAAAACTACAACAGTGTCCAGAGAGTTGTCATGGATGCAAATGCTATTCCCCTCCAACTCTTTCAGGGCCTCACTCTTCTTATCTCTGGATTCAGTGTTGAATTTAGATGCTACTAAGAAACCCTCTTCAGACTATTAACAGACTAGATGCCTCCTAACTACAGCATGTGAGTGTTTGCATTGGTTTTCAATGCTGCAGTCTCCTGGCTTTTATGGAAATGTCTCCCCCAAGATTCATGCCGTTGAGGTCATGCCCAGCTGACCTCTTTGGATCATATTATCTTCAGCATAGCTGTACAAATAGAGCATTCTATAATGATTTCTCATTCACCAATAAATATCATGTTCTTTCATTACTAGAGAAGCGATACATTTTAATAAGAATATAAATGCAAAGTGAAATAAATGAATGAAAAGTCTTAATTTATATTAATATATTTTCCTGTGACCAAGAAATGTAGAAACAAAGTCCAATACATACAGGTTCTAATCATTTGAAAACGTGATGAAATGAAAGTAAGTTAAATTAAAGAACCTGAAGCCTTTGGTTAAATCATTTCACCATGTCTTCTTAAAATAAAGATCGGAGCTAACACATTCACGTGTTTATTCATAGTATGTAATATTATACATATTGCTTCAGTTTTGAATCATATATTTTACATGTCTCTAAAACATATTCTTCTGCTAGGATTTAAATGCTTATATTAACTCTATGTCACCCACCCATCCCCTAATCTACCTAGTTTAATGACAATGTTATTCACTCATACTGGCTATCCTTACCCTCGTGTATTTTCAACGTGTTTTATTTTAGAGCTGCAAGAACAAAAGCAAAAATGAAAACTCTCAAAGACCTGTAAAGTAAGTCATCTCAACTGTCTTTTCATTGGGTGGGGAGGGAGGAGTGGTAGGGTGAGTGGTTAGGGAAAACAAGTAGTGTGAACAACTAAATAAAAATAAAGTAAAAAGCTTCTTCCTCCTCTCTCTTCCTGTCTGCCTGCCTATTTGTCTTCACTGCATTCCTTCCTGTACCTTTCCTTAATATAAATACATTAATTAATTAATTAATTAAAATAAATTCTCTATTCTCATCGGTGAGGTCAGGAATGTACTGTATAAATAAATTGCAGTTCAGATCAGGAAATATCTTCTACCTAAATCTAGGTCCACTGTAATCATTTCACATACAGATCTTTTCTTTAAGAATCACATCTTTCTTTAATGTAGCACATGTCATAATGCAGTTTATGGCATAGAAAAACTTATTATTATTATAGTCAAATATTCTCCTTTATAAATATCCTCTTGTCTTCTACAAAAAAAAAAAAACTCCATATTCAAAATTATTATGTTTCAGGAAATAAGATGCAATATCATGATCTATACAAGAATAATAAAGCAGCATTTTAAAATATATAATGATACATAACATTAATTCTAAGTACATTTAGTTTCAAAAAGATAATGACACGGCTATCACTCTGCTCTTTTCATATTGTGATTTCTCTCAAATAACATTAATAAACTATAAATAAATATATGCCAGTTCTATATTGGTCACTAATGCTAAACAGCAAAAAAAAAAAAAAAATCTTAGTCCTCAGTGGAGGCAGAAATGTCTCAAAGAATTACCTATTCACAAGAGGTAAGCACAGAGCTAAAAAGCACTCTACATATTCCTTACTCTGGGTAAAAACAGCTTTCTAAGGACATCTCATATATTTAGACATAAATAAACTTCTAAAACTATTTCTATAGTAAGGAAATTGGCCTCATCATATACAGTTATTCTATTTATAAAGACATAGTAGCTCAATCTTTCTATATGCCCAGCAAAAACTTCCTTTCGCATTCATCTCATCTCCAAAGATAAGAATTATAGTCTCATTTTGCATAACTGCTACATAAGGTCACAGAGTTACAGCTAAAAAGAAAGTCATAAACATAAGAATAATGTCCTTTCTGTCCTGTTCTGCTACTTATTTGTCACTTAGTTATCTTTGTATCTTCTAAGTCCTGGCTTCCAGAGGTCACAACACTCAGAACTGGCCGGGGTCCAGTGATTCACAGTTTTGCTAGTGAACTAATTGATGGTGGTCCATTCTTGCACCACCCAGATAAATAGCCTGTATTTTATATTACTGTCCCCAATGAAGCAAGACCCCCATGACCCACCCCGGAAGGAGAACTTACTTGGCACCCCAACTAAACTATCAAATACATCTTAGATTTCAAGAATTTGAAAGCTGGATTATTCTTGGAAGCAAAAGAATACTCCTTAGAATGAAAAATAAAAGGAACCTGCTTCCAGTGGGGAGCAAAAATGTTTAAATCAAATATACCAAGCTGAATAAAGAAGTCACTCTTTTTACTAATTCATTCACCTATTTATCCAACTGATGCACAATGAGCTACTTACAGAAATAGGAGGCACAATCATGAAGAAGAGGAGTCTGGAAATGGGATTCAGATTGTTTTCTCAAACTCCACAGCATGCAGGCATGGGACCTTGGACAAGATACCTAACCTCTCCATCTTAGAGGTTTTTTTCATCAATAGAAGGAGGACACTAATAGTCTTATCTCTTAAAGCGGATAAAGATTTCAAGATAGAAAGACAGGAGAAATTAATGAACACATGTAAAGTGCCAAGAAAAACGACTGGCACTCAATATTTATTTTGAAATTATGAACTATAGACTTGATCAGGTTCTCCAGTTACATTTAAATAATGTAAATATTCAGTAAGACTCCCGCAGATGAATATGATCTAGTGGGGTCATGAACTAATATCAGACCAGTGGTTTATCCTAATCTGAAAACACTAGAGAGACAAAAACTTCTTTTGGTAATTACAGGACTTAATCCTCAGAAACTTCTGTCTCTAATTTAAATGTCTTCTCTACACTTACCCAATAGTCAGACTTTGTCATTCATACCAACTAGCAAATGACAGGAAAAATAAATGAGAGCCATCTTTGAATTATTAAATCACTTTTCATTTCTTATCTTACTTTAACTCTCCATACCCTTTGGTAATGACACCCATACCTTCCTTGGAGAAACTTTACTCCCTTCACTTCTAATATATGACTTTCCTGGTTGGCCTCCTATCATCAGGATTTCTTTGGTGCCCATCTTCATTTTCTGACTTCAACTTCTATGGCTACCACTTAGACGTACAGGATCTCCTATACTTGTTCTTGAAACTTTAGGCATACTAAAGTATTTCAATTCCCAAACTCCCACACACTCTCAAACCCTCACTAAGCTGTTCTGGACACCTAGGACCCTCACAAGGGCATCTAAGAGAACTTTCCATGTCAACCTTACCCCAAGGATGACTTCGAGCTCCATTTAAGCCTTCATCTTACCTCTAATTCTTCTATTCTTTCACTTATTCCACAATATCCTAGTCCTTATTTTATAAATCAGTTTCCTCGCTACAGCATGATGTCTTTGAGCATAGTACAGCTTTACACATCTTCATTCATCTAATCCTCACAACAATCTTGGAGATCTGTGTTAGAAATTATCCCTCTTGTACAGATTTGAGGAAAACTGAGGTTAAGAGAAATGACATCAAAGTCACACAATTAGAAAATGGCTGAGGCAGCATTCAAACCCAGTCAGCCCAGTACTCCTGGTCATACTCTATACTGACTTTTTTTTTTTCCAGCAATTAATCTGATTAAGCAACTGAACTGACTCCCATCAAGAATTAAGAAATTCACAACCTTGGGGAGCCTTAAGTATATATGTATGTATATACATATATATATATATATATATATATATATATATATATATATAATTAAAGAATAATTTGTCTCTGGAGGCAAAAGAAGATCCAGATGATGATGGAAAGTTCCTTGCATTATTTTATGTGTGTGTGTGTGTGTGTGTGTGTATGTGTGTTCTCCTATTATTTTTCATGCAATGGCCTTTCAATCCTCAATCCCAATTTCCATAAAGGCTCAAAGGCCACATCAAAGATCCTGTGAGGCAATGAATGGTCAAATAAAATTATGTTTAAGAGCTTAAATTAGAATCTTTGCATCTCAAACTGCTATGGAGAGCCTTAGGGTTAAATGCTAGTAAACATGATTCAAGTGTACTGCTTTTCAGCCTCTCTAAATGTCTTCTTTTGTAAATCAGTAAGTCAGTAAGTTGCTTTTTGGTTTTTTTTTAATGACTACCATTAGATGAAAAAGGAAGGTTGCACATGATTTAAATAGTAAATAAAACATGCAGGAAAACAGAAGTACTAAATATCATGCTTCTTTAAATGCCTGTCACTTAAAACCTATTGTGTTTACATTTTATTGAAAAATCAAATAGTGTCTCATATTCACTGAACTCCCTACATAACAAAAAAAGGAATCTAAAATTATAGCTCAGGAACATGAAATAACATCCACAAGTGAGAAATGGTGGTATCATCGTCTTAATTTCTTCATTTGGCACCTGTGCACTGGTCATCTGCCGGAGGTTGGGGGGTGAACTCTGCTCTGGACATCTGATAACAAAATAAACTCTGTCCTGGCCATGCGGTTCACTGAGAAAGGTAGAGGGCAGATAGCCAATTATTTTAAATATACCTTTTTAAGATATTTCAAATCATGATCCCAAGATAAAAATGGAATTACCTTTCATGTAAGATTTTCCTCCAAAAAGCATAAATTTTAAACTGAGAGTAAAAAATATTCTTTTACCCATTATAATCAGACCTGTAGTTTTGGTCACTACAAAGGCACAAAATTATTCTGCATCATATAAAAAGGTGACTATGTTCCCAAAAGTAGGTATACTCATAACTCACATATGAATCAAATTACATGCTTGAACTACAATTACACATGAGGTGCTGGGTTTGAATTAATATCAAAAAAAATTCAGATTCTAGGTATAGCCTCTAAGAACTCACACAGTGGTTTTCATAAAACAGCATGCTAATCTCTTGGTTGTTAGATTTAATTAATGCTTCAAAGGATCCTATTAAGCACTGCATAAAAACTAAGGATTATTGTTAATAAAGGTTTAGAGTAATTGATTCTTATATTAATTCTGTTAAATAAATACTTTCATAATACCAGTACTATAAATGGTCAAGCTGGGTTTTAAAGCAGTTAAATCTTATTATAGAATAAATAAATATACTGCAGGAGATCCAACTATAATATAGCCACAGAGGATGAATCTAACATCCACTTCAACAGTTTTATTATATCAGATATTCTTCTGTATAACGTTCCTATATGGGGCAAGAAGGAAAAAGAAAATCACATAAAAACCTAATCTTGCAATAACATAGCACTTTCCAGTTTTGCAAAACATTGTCACTCAGACAGCCCCATTTGCCCCTTTGAATCAATTTAACTATTACAAGTGTACTATAATGGATTCTGCTCTTTGGCATAATAATAAGGACCACTTTCCCCTCTATTCTTAACTTCTGACATTATTTCCTTTAGAGGCCACTGAGAATATCTGAACAAATATTTGTGTTCATCTCATAACTGAATAAGTGTACTATGATAATAACAACTTGAGTGAGACTCAGATGCTGAAAAGAGAGGATCTTTTGTGTTATGTTCTGCTCAAGGAAAAATGAAAAAAGCTACACACACACACACACACACACACATACACACACACACACACACACACACACACAAAGGCATACTTTTGAAATCTACAGCTCTTATTTCAAATGCACTCAAATAATTTTTAATTTCCTTATTGCATAAATCAGCAAAAAGTTTCCCAAGGGAAATAACATTGTGCTATATACACATCTAATGATGCCATGAGGAATTTTTTTAAAGGAAAATACTTAAGCAAACATAAAAAAAAAACAAAAAACATAGTCAATGAGTAGTTTCATGACTCAGTTTAACTTGAACGTGTAAACAGTGTATGTTCCAACTCAGAAAAATGTTATATAGATTATGATGTACTCCTATATAATATTTTCATCTTTTAAATCCTGTCTCTGTCCAGTGTTTGTTAGGAGAAACCTTAGCAGACCTCCCAGTGAACTTTGGCATTTGGGCTGTGTGGCCAAAAGAACAATCTACCATTACAAAGCCTATTCATGAGTCAACCAGAGAAGCAATCACAATGACTTTCAAGCCTGAATTTATTTGTTTGCCTTCAATTTTTTAAACCTACCTATAGCTTTAAAAAAAAAAAAAAAAAAAAAAAGGTTAAAAACTCAAAACTTGTCTACAGGGCCACAGTACTATTCTCAAATGCACAAGACTGGTATTTATTTAAACAAGATTCACTACTTAAATAGCAACTGAAATCGTATATACTCAAGCTAATTTTCTGGTAAAGAGACTGTCTCGGAGCGTATAACGGCAACTATTTGTGCTTTGCACTAAACATACATAGCTTTGCTTCCACCACAAAGTAAAAAGGTGACTGTTTGCAGGGAGGTTAAACAAGAGGTTTCCTGTTAGGGTTTTGGAAAAAAGAAAATGTGTACATTCAATCCAGGCAATGAGAAAAAATCTACTCAGGACCGCCGTAGTCAGCATTATTCAGCACTATTCCGTCCGGATTTCGGGAGCCCGGCAAAGCTCGAGGCCCAACCAGACCCGGCGCTCTATTTTCTAAGTGATGTGATCTCCCCAAGGCCAGCGATCACACGACAACCCGCGGGTTTCTGCTCCCGGGAGTGCCCCGGCAAGCTGGGTAAATAAAGGGAGCCACTGCCAAGTAAGTGCCTGCTCCAGGGTGTCCCCACCCCCCCGCCGTGCGACCCGGCTCCGACGCAGAGCCGACGCGCGGGCGAGTCAGCTGGTGCTCGCGGCCCCTAAACTAGGTCTAGGAGGGCGCTGCGGCGGCCGCCGGGAGGAGCGAGCCCCACTTTCTCCCGGTAGGAAGGGGGGGAGGCGGGGAGCATTTCCTGTTGTGCAGCCGAAACAGGCCGAGACGTCACTGCATTCACACTCCCTGGGGTGTCAGCGGACAGGGAGCCAAAGTTCTGCCCCTTCCAGGGCGTGCCAAGCGCGGGGGAGGGGAGCGGACGGGGCTCCCGGCTCCGGGGGCCGGCCCAGCCGGGTGCAGGGTCGCGGCAGAGCCTCCCACACCAGCTCCGGCCTGCGCACTGGGACTCCGCTGCACCGAGCAAACCCAGCCTGGCGACTCCCGTGCTCCGGGCAGTCCAGTGCGGGCCATCCTGCCCCTCCCCATCCCCAGAGTGAGGAAGAAGGAGTTTCCAGGTGCTGAGAGGAAGCATTTTACCCGCGCAAATTGTATTGAATTTTTTTTACGTTATTATCCCCCAAAATGGCTTTTTCCCAGCGAGGAGATTCTTAAATAATCTAAAGTGGCAATCGTTTTGGTGGTGATGTTGCAATTATGTCTCCTTGTTTTCTATATCCTAATTGCAGGTTAATCTTAGTAACTGTCAGATATGAAAGGGATAAAGAACATTTCTGTACTGGACAGCGCCAGTGAGGTCAAAGAGAAGACATCCCTTGCGGGTATCTAAAAGCATATTTTATGTTTCCATTATTTTACTTTTTTTTTTTTTTTTTTTAATAGATGAAGGAAGCAAGGGAGAGGAGGAAGCAGCATTGACGGAAGGAAGAATAAACAGTATCTAGTAGTTCATTTTGGACTTTCACCTGGGTACCTAGCCCTTGGGCGGTACGTGGTCCACCAGCATGCCAGGCGCTGTATATCAAGTCCTTTTTCTTTTTTAGGTCCTTAGTCTATCATATCTCAAGTGTCTAATATGTTAAAAATCAGACTCATTAGAATCTTTCATTCTTATATTTATTAACTTTAATAACAAACTTTTGACCAGAATGTTTTAAATGGAAATTACTCATTGATACAAAATAATGATTTTTTAAAGTTTACTTTCATCTAAACTTCTAGCCTTCCATTTCAAACCAGAAACCAATAAGCATGTGCTATTCTAGAAAGAAAAAAAAAAAAATGTGACTTAAGGTTAATAAGGGTTAAAAATAAAGCCATAAGGCATTGCATAATGATTTTTAAATAAAAATCTGAGCTTAATTCCAGTTGGTCAATGAGATTGTCAATTACAAAACAAATTCTAGATTCTGTGTCTTCTCATGATGAGTCAATATTAAGGATGTTATGTCAACATTTCTAACATTTGCACTGAGCAATATTTTACACTGAAACATGGAATTAAAATATTTAGGCATATAGCAAATGTAAACTATGGACTTCAGGTGATAATGACATGTCATGTAGATTCATCAATTGTAACAAATACATACTGGGGAAGGACAGTAATAGTGGGAAAATTGTGCCTGTATAGGGCAGGGAGTATATAGGAAATCTCTAATCCATTCAGTTTTGCTGTGAACCTGAAGGTACTCTAAAAAATAATGTATATTTTTAATGAAATACTTACAATGTCTTAAGTATTACGATAATTTAAATGTTCACTGTATTGTAACCTACAGATTCACAAATAAATTAATCTTAAACACTAACAATGAAATCATCTTGATGCTTTCCTGAATTCCATCCTAGTCTACCCTTCTTGATAAAGATGTCACGTTTCTTTTAAATTAACTGGAGTATTCTTTTATCTTATGCATACACAGAAGATTTCACAATTTAACAAATTTTAGTTGTCCAAACTAGTCAGTATTCTAAGGGCAATATTCAAGTAATCTTGACTTCATTCAAGGTCATCCACAGCCCCAAGTACTTTTCATTTGTCTTATTTTCTAAACATCTGAATCACATCATTGCATGTTTTGCCATAAAGTAATATCTTAAGTTTGCATAGTTTATTAAAGTTCACCTTTTATTTCATATATATTCCTATCCTCATTTTGTCAAGAATAGGCTCAGAGAACAAAGGACTATCATAGATGTATGGCTCTCAGATAAGCTCTTTTCAATCTTGTCAAAAATGAATACCAAGTCCTTCCCATTCCCGTATTGCTAATTCTTAACTAAAATCAGCCCTTCTGTACTTTATAGGGTACTCTTGGACACTGTGATAGCCAGTACCTCTGCCTGTGAGTACTGAGGGACATGTAATCACATCCAACTACTTTACTTACTTAGTTTGAATATGGCAACTTTCAAACAACTTCCCTAAGCTTTCCAAACTCCATCAAAGGACTCTTGATTGTGAAAGGGGTTTCTAGTGTCCAATATTAGGAAATACTACGTCTCCTAGGTCATCTCTCAGCAACTTTTTTCAGTGTTTTTTCCCCCTGATATAAATGACAATCTTTCACATCTCTGCAATCATTCATGTGCTTTTGATTACAACATACTTTCACTTATTACTTCAAATCATCTGTCAATAGCATATACTCAGCACTCCGCAAACTGCTAATGATTGCCCAAATACTGTTGAGGCTGAAGATTTCATTCAGAGTTCATGCCCTCTGGCTTATACTTAAGTCTTGGTGATGGCAATTGTAAAGAACAAAAAAGGGATAATTAAAAATGATCCTATTTTTAAATCCTAGAAATGACTACACGAAATCATTATTACCATAAATTTAGACTGAAAGTATAAAGACCAGTATGATAGCAATAAACTTATGGGTAAATACATAACTGGAGGCTCATACTGGGCTAATACACCTGGGAGTAGTCTCACACATATCCCAAGATCCTGGGTTTGAGACCTGAGCCCCAGAAAACAACCAATGTGAACAACTAAATAAAGCTTCTTCCGCCTTTCCCTGCCTACCTGCCTACTCAACTTCATTCCTGGTTGTACCTTTCCTTAAAAAAAAGAAAAGTGTATATATAGATAGATAGATAGATAGATAGACAGATATAGATAATTGATTTCTGGTGCTGTTTTCAAATGCATCTCTTTTCTATCATGAAAGAGAACAAATAGATTGTCATTATAAAAAAGTATATTGCAAGATAGCATATTTTATATATTCGCTTTAGAAACTGCCAGAAAAAAAGGTTAAATGTTCCAATTTTGTATTTTAAAGCATGTTATAAAAGTGTACAATTCTAACCTAATAAAATGCACGATCATTTTATTCAATGAAAAGAAGTGAGACTTGAAGTTTCCCAAGTTGATCTTATAAAAACTCATTTAATTCAGGATTGGTTTCATTTAAGTGTGCAATTAAGATATGAGAGCAATAGTGAATTCTGCAGGAATAACTTGGTTCCCAAGTTTCTGAGATCCTAGTTCTCTCTCCACATTTTCTGAGACCTTGAATAAACTTCACTATAACTGACTGTGAGAAGAGGACATATCTCACAAGCTGCCATCTCTAAAAATATTCAGAGCATACTAAGCTTCTATTTCTTCTTTTATAAGATCTAATTTTGAGTATTATTCTTCTCAAATGAACATTCTCCAATCATTGATTTTTCCAGAAAACTGGCTCTCAAGAAATGCAATGACAGAATCACCAGACTCTCTTCTTTCTCAAGTCCAATCATAGATCCATTTCTTCAGAACCAGTACTTCCCAAATCAGCTCCATTTCCTAAATCTGTTCTTCTGAATAACTGAAATACAATCAAATGAAGATATAGTTCACTGAGTGAACAGGAATGCACAGTGATGAAGAGAGAATACAGAAGTGCATTATACAAACGCACACACATACACATGCATATGAATAAACTTGTGAAAAAACTACATACTTTACAATCTTTGATCCCAATAAGAGCCCTTTTCTACTTCTGTATGTCCAAGACCCATGATTTTATTTTTCTTAAAAATTGACCCCCTCCCCACCTGCCACACCCCAATAACAACAGTCCTCAGCAAAAATGACTTGTGCCTTGATCCTCTTAATACACTAAACTACCAACTCCAAACTCAATCCAATCCAGTACACAAATACACCAAAAAAAAAAATCCTACACAGGGGAATATATTTATGTACCACACTTAAATAATAGTTAAGTGCTCCAATTGCCTATAATCAAGCATGTTATTGAAATATCATTGTTTCCACATGCATTCAAGTGAAATTAAAAATTAATCAACTATAAATTATTTTATTAAAATACAGTATTTTTAATTTCATAGTCTCTCTCAAAGTCCTGTGTACTTCTCCAGAGATTAAAAGGGTGACTAGAGCTAATTCTAAAGTAAGTTCCTTTCCACTGTGATTAAGAGTTCTGAAAATCAAAGAAACTCATTCAAGAAAGGGTGACATTTGTTTTCATAACATAATTATTAATTCTCAGTTACTGTCTAGTATATCGCTTTTGCATACAGGTCTACTTGTTCTATGGAATGTGTGCCCATCAAGGTAGTCACCTTCTTAATTATTTATTCATTATGTGAATTACTGAAAATTCTGAGCAGAAAATTTATAAAAGAGGGTTTTCTCATCAATTAAAAGAAAACTTAGATCAAAAGTAAGAGTATTTTTCAAAACTATTAGCATGCAGCAAAATGCATTTCATATAAGGTACTATATTGATGATGCTCTTACAAGTTAATATACCACACCAGCCCAGAAGTACTTTCCAACATCTTATGTGCCCATTTTCAATTAAGAGAAAATATAAATTGAATGAGAGGTTAATTTACTTTATATTAAAGTAACAACCATTTGGGCTAAACTTAGTGGCAGTATAGCATGTTGTTTTTATGGTCAAAAGGTATGAAGTGGGAAAGACAAAAATAAATGGCACAGGTGTGAAATAAAATATCACCAGCAATATATTTACTTTAATGATGAAAGTCATCATCCTTGAGGCTACAGGACTTCTAGGACAAAGATTGTTAATACAGAAGTCCCCCCCTTATCTTCAGTTTTGATTTCTTTGGTTTCAGTTACTAAGGTCAGTTGAGAGCTGAAAATTATTACATACAATTAAGATATTTTGAGAGAGACCACATGACATTTTTATTACCATAAAATTGGGGTAATTAATTCTAAATTTTGCTGTTAATCTCTGACTATGCCTAATTTATAAATTAAACTTCATGACATGTATGTAAGGGCCAAAATATAGTATAGACAGGATTTAATACTATCGGGGTTTCAGACCTCCACTAGGGGGGTTGGATTGTACACCCCACAGGGAAGAGGGAATACTGTAATAATATGTTACTGCAAAGTCAGTATGTCTCATATGTAAAATACACACAAGTGGTACCATTTCTACAATAGAATTTGCTGCATAGAAATTTTCAGATACATATCTTTTATCTGCTTCATTTAACTTTGTAAAGTTACATAACTAACAACATCAGGACCAAAATCTCAATGCATTACAGCACCTCTGTCCATCATTAACTCTCATTTTAGGTAGAAACTCTTGACTATGGAATAGTCCAACCATCTAACCTTTACACCAGCATTCACTTAATACATATTTTGTGTTACCCTCCAACTGAATGCTTCGCCGAAACACTCTTGATTCTTTCCCACATTGGTACCTAATGAAAACAAAGACCTATTTAAAGCACCCCCTTCTCCCATGAAACCTCTCCATTCTCCCAGTTAGGGGTGACTGTGTATCTTAGAATTTATAATCATCTTTCTGATACTTAACAAGCTTCTTTTAATTGTAGCTTCCTTTGCCTTGTTCTTTTCCTTAATATAGAAGATTATGAAAATTTCGATGATGAAAAAGTCTTCTTTGTATTTTATATTCTATTTCTATCTCTATTTTATTTTATATTCCCAAATAACTTACCCATGCCAGATGCTCAGTAACAATATTTGTTATAATAGATTTTTATGACATTATTTTACATTCCACCTCTACTGCAGTTGTAAAAGTCTCAGCAAGCATGACTAGGCCTTCTCTGAAAAATCTTTCTAAACTATCTGGCAAGAGATCATATTCTGAAGAATATAATGAGGGAAGCAATTTATTTTTGAAATTTATTTTTTTTAATTAGCCTGGAGTAAACTTCAGACATGAACATCCTAATACCTGGAGAAATTAATACAATAAAATTTAAAAATACATAATATCAAGTCTAGGTGAAGGAACTAGAATACTTAACCAGGAGAAAAGAATACTGAAGGTGAATATGATCACTACATTTAAATAATCGCAGACTTGTCCGGCCAGTCTGTGAGTGACTTGCTCTGGATAGCTGCAAAGGGCTCATCTGCTGATAAATTGAAGCATTCAAGAGTGCAGTAGACCACCCCCAAGCATGGAAGAGATGTTTAGGTAGAGACTGAATGCAGACAGTCCTTGGAAATTTGGCCAACAGGATTTCTCCTCACTCAGTTGAGGATTAAATGATGCTTCTACTGGTTTTATCTAATCTTGAAATGCTATGAAAGAGTTGACATTGCAAAGTGTCCTGTCACCATCTGACAAATCAATATGTCAGATCTTACACTTAGGCAAGTTAACCAGAGTAATTTAAATTAGACTTTAAGAGATGCCCTAAATAAGTCATTGCTGCAGTAATGCAAATTTTATCAGAGTAACAGGAAGAAGCAAAGCTTTTCACAAAATACTGAACTGATACTGAAGCCAGTACTGCACAAAATCAAGACCCAACCCATCTGGAAAGGAAAAAGAAAAGTCCCGGGAAGGATTACACTGAACAAGGAAGCAAACATTTGCATATTCCAAAAGACCCTTCAGCATCCTAGTTTTACACCTCTCCTTCTCTCCCTGCCTCATTTTTAGAAATATCTACAAGTCAGACATAGTTTGATTTACACCACTGTATGCCGTATTATAAAAATGTTTTATAAAATCAGACTAAAAACCTGTTGGCTTAAAGGAGATCACAAATGTCAGATACACTGTTAGGCGTTGTTTGCTTTTTCAGCTACAGCTAAAAAAGGCTTGATAGGATCATAGCAGACATCAAAGCCAAGGCAGCACTGCTATTAATTTCAAAATGTCCTGTTTACTTCTCACTGCTTCCATCCTACATAACACTTAAAAATATAAGAAAAAAAAAAGATAAAAAATGCAGGACAATTCCTTCACAAATTAATTCTCTGGATTATTTGCTAAAATGTAGAATGCTTCCAAGATTAGCTGTGAACATTCATCACTGCCATTTTCAGACATCATGAGGTTTAACATTAGCAATTCCCACTACACGTGACCAAAAATCAACAGGTGACTAAACAAATTTGAAGTGTGTCCATTAGAAAATCTAATTCCCACATGCAGTGTCCAATTATTTGATCTATTCTACACTGTCAGGTAATATATTTAAAAGATCATTTTGAATATTCTCAGCCACTTGGCCATTTTTAAAGCTACACTTGAAAAAATGTGGGCACTGAGTTAAAAACGAATATAGCTGGGGTCATTAGAACAAGTACACAGATTACAAAATCAAATGTCTTTGAATTCATTTTCTTTTGCTTGAATACAATCATCCCCAAATTTTGTGAAGTGTGCATTATTGACCAACGCAAAATTTAAATGCACTAGGGGATATTTCAACAAGCACTGCAGCTGCTGACCATTCTCTTTGTAAAAACAATTCATATTCCTGTAATAAGTTGCATCAATAGCAGTCAATTATCTCAAGAATACTCTTCTAACCCTTGTAACAAATGTATTGCTATGTAGCCGATATTTTTCAACAACTGAATCATTCTCAAAACTTAGTGCTGCTTCACATCCTAAAAATAGTCCAATTCTCTTGTGTTACCTTGCTCTCTGTTCCCAGAAGGATAGGGCAGTGCTATAAACAATGCTTCGTTTTTACAGATGAAAAAACAATGAAATATAAGAGAGGTTCAGTCACTTGACACGAATCATTTTGAAAATCAATAATGAGACAATAAACTAGTGGGCTCCAGATTTACCGTCAGTCGTTCTAGTGCCCTCTGCAGCCCTGGTGCGGACTCCAATGAACACATCCTCAAAATAAGGGCAGATGGGATATTTGAAATCCTCATCCCACCCCCACCAAAAGTCTCTATTTCTTCCAACATAAACTTTGACACCTGGCTACTGACAAGAAAATTAATTGAATGTTTTTAACTCTCAATTTCCCCTTGCTTCAAAACATTGAGGTTATTCAAAATGCAAGCATTAGGAGAAGAAAGAAAAATAAAATTTGATCATTGTTCCATGGATGATAAGAAGTTGAACTTTCCATGACCTGTCCATAAAGTATGGGACCAGGCATCAGGATTGTCCCACAGGGCACTCTGTATTACAAAGATAGAAGAGTTCATCACTAGCTTTAAGTCAGAGGAAAGGCTCCTCCTCCCAGCCCTGCATAGCCTTGACTCCTTCATTTGTCTGCCTCCATAGGGCCAGGCTCTTAAGTGAGAGAAAAATGCAGTCATCCCTTACTTAGCATTGTTGATACCTTGAAACTGCCAGTTTAAGCAAAAGAACTCATAAGAAAACCAATTTTACTATAAGCTAATTGACATAAACAAGAGTTAAATTCCTACAGCATAATTCTGGTCACAAAAACATCACCAAACTTCTAAATAAAGACCCAAAACACTTCTAAAATTAAACAGTAATGTGTGGCACATTCTGGTGGCCAGAACATATACATCCAGACACACATACATCCACGGACCTGGGTTCCTGTCAAGGGCCAACGGAACAACCAAAATGAATAAAATGAAATAAATGCCTCTCCCTCCTCTCTTCCTACCTGCACCTTTCCTTAGAAGTAACACTACTACTACTGATAATAATCTGTATTCTATTCACTTATTTTTCCCATCTGCTTATTCAAGTCCAGTTGCAAGAGGCCAGGGCCTGTTCTGACAACCCAGGGCACAAAGTGGGACCCACCCTGGACAGGATGCCCTTCCAGCTCAGGACTTCAGGGCTGCACTGTACACACACTCACACACACACACACACACACACACACACTCACTCACTCACACTAGGGACAGTTTAGAAATACCAAAGTGCACATCTTTGGAATGTGAATGAAAAACAGGACTTGCACAAAATCCATGTAAACGTGGGGAGAAAATGCAAACTCCAAAGAGTGACCCTCACTGAGAATCAATATTTTTCCTCATCGACATTCTAACAAAACAAAAGCTAAATGAAAAGATATCTAGTATTTGAGGACCTTTTGAATACTCCCTCTTTGTGCAATTTATCTCAGCAAGTTCACCAAGTAACAACTCTTCTGTCAGATCCTACATCCTTGAGCAGAAACATCTACACCTAACTTTCCAATTCAGAAGAATCCTGAGCAAAACCTGAGTAAACAAATTGTCCTGTAGAGAATAATCCCAAAAGTTTCACCAAGTTTCCTTATCCAACTGTAGGGGTAAATTCCCTCAAGACGGCTCCATCTTTTCCCTTGCTATGACATCAGATGGGAAGACCCCGACTATGGTTCTAAGGGGTGTTTGTGATTGTTGAGTGGACAGGGAGGCAGTTGTTTCCTGAAGGGCTTTTTAAAAATTAGTCTTTAAAAATGAAGAAATACTTAAGGGAGCAGATGGACTGTGACTATTGGAGCAAAGACTGGGCAGAATTTTCTGCCCATTTGGTCCTGATGATCCCACCCCACATCTTAGTGTGTCACCATGCCTTCTCTTGCCATATACACTATAAGCTCCTTGAGAATTATGACATTAAGTATTCACCAAATCTCTACTGTGTTTACCACATAGACCATGTAACAAAAATGATTAGTAAAAAAGAAAACTTCACTTAACCAAGATTAAAAATATACATTCCAAATATATTTCCAATAATCACTTTAACAAGCTGACAAGTGCATTTTATAATAAATCGTGCTACCATTTTATTTCCTTCCCCAACAAAAAACAGCTAAGACCCCGATTCCACAGGTATGAAAAGTCATAATGCTGACCCATAAAGAGGAACTTAAAAAAAAAGTGCTATATTATTTAGCTAGGAAAAACAGTACCTCTTCGGAAATTACCCTGTGAAAAAAATAGAATAATATAATATATAGATAGATATAATTTTAACTGTTTTAACTGATATTTTTTACTCTTACTTGGTTTGAGAAATGCAAAATAAAAACAGAAATTCCTAAAAACACTGGAAAGTAGTAGCCCAGTGATTAAATTTTCATGAAACTTTTCTAAATTAGCATACCAGAATATAAACATAAAGACAGGCAGGGCTTGGGGTTTTGCTGTGGCTGTGGTTTTCTGTGACTGCTATTTGTTCACTGATGAATCCCTATTACCTGAAAACAGCACCTTTTCCAGAGCAGGTGTTTAAGAAATCTTTGTTGAATGAATCAAAGTGTCAGTCAGCAGTCCCATGCAGCCCCTAAGCAAGTCCCACAAGAGAACACTGGTTCTCTCACACTTTTGATTTACACAGAAGTTCAAGTTGGGTAATATAGGCCCCAGAGACTATATTTACACCAAAAACTCCAGGAGGATAATCCACAGCAAGCTAGAGAATTTACTTCACTTCACCTGTACGATACTGGCTGAACTAAATGAGAAATAGCCCCAAACTTTAACTGATATTTTCATCTGTTTCACTGTTGAAAAACATGTGTATTTGTTTCTTAAATGATTTCAGTCAAGAGTTTAATAGACCATTTGAAAATGTGTAAGTCATATTTTACTGTCACACCAATTTAAGTTCCTTCGTGTTTTTCTTTGGGCCTAATCCCTTCTTAATAACAATCACAGCTACCAGGTATTAAACATTTACTATGTGCTCTTTAAGATCAGTGCACACATGCCCATAAAAAATTTCACAATGACCCTTAAATGGGCATTATTAGCCTCATTTTGTAACTTCAGGGAGGTTAAGTGACTTTCCTAAGTTCCCCTAGTGGGTGGCAGAGCAGGAATTCAGCCTGTTCCTTGACTTCTCATGCAGGTTCTTAACTACCTGTGTCCTCCTCTGTGCTTACGCACAAACTGCTAGCAGGGGAGCATTGTGTTAAGTGATAAATATGGTTGGCAATTTTTTTCATGTTTTTGAAATAATTTTGATGTGTACATAATTGCTTACCCTGCATGAAATTGTGAAAAGACCGATGTTTCTGGAGCTAAATATCCTTGAATGCAAATCTTGCTTCACCATAGAGTATCAAAGCGTCTTTGCAAAAACTATTTAACCTTTCGGAGTCTCAGTTTCCTCAAGTGTAAACAAGAAGATAATACCAAGTCTTCTCAGAGTCTGTTATGAAGCCTGGCACCCAATAAGGGCTCTTTAAGCCTGAATTCCCTTCCTTCTAACGGATTTGCTAAATTGGCACTGTGCTGATATTTTTAAGTGTTTAGTTCATCCTTGTAATACCATAATTACAGAATATAATGACACTGCATTCTCTATAACTACAAAGTAGAATTTAAAAACTGATAGAATCTGAGTTGGAAAAGTCTTTAGAGGCCATCTGTTTCAATGCCTTCCATTTCCAAACGAGTTTAAAGGACTCGTTTCCAAGTTTTTACAGAAAGTTAACTGCAAAGACCTCACGTGCCTCCACCCCCACTCCCTCTCTATCCCTCCTTTTTTGCCTCCCATTACACAGGCATGGCAACACATGTAATTTTCAGACAATTAAGCAGTATAAAATAACCTCAGTTTAATTGCATCCAATTAACAAGCCAAATTAGTGTTTCATATGTACACTATTAAACTAGTTGTCTGGCTTCCAAAAGAAATAAAACACTCTTTCAAATGAATCTAGCATTTTAGTGAACAAAGCTACTTACAATTTAAATTACCTTTCCTATAATCTTCCTGATGTGGAATTAGACATAATCTCCATTTTAAAAGAAAGACTTTCTGTAACTATCAGGATAAGAAATCATGTTATATTTTAAGAATCAAAAGTTCCTCTCTCATTGAACACATAGGATTTTCTAAGATGTATACAAAGGTGCATGTGCACATGCATGCATGCTTACACACACCTGCATGCCTGTATACATAGCCATGCTTACAGGTCCCCAAGCAAATACAGATGAGGGTGTGTCTACATTTGCCTCCTGCCTGGTTTCAGCAGTCCCACACCATCTTCTGGTTGGGCTTCTGAAATCAAGTGAATCTGCCATAATGCAAAAAATAGGAACTTCACTGCTCTCCTGCTTTCTTCTTCAGAGAAAATGAAACCAAATAAATCTCTTGTCAAAAAAAAGCCCTGCCTTTCAAATACACTGAACAACACTATCTGTCCTGCATTGTAATTTAGGCAGAACTGGGAATTCAGTAAAAAGTGGTATTCTAATGAACCATTAAATGAATCATCTATGCATATCTCAAATATTTGCACCTGAAAATAGAAACACCTGGTAATTTCAAGTTTGGAAATGTTTTTAAATTGGTGTTTAAATTGGTCAACTTTCATTTATTTTTACGAATATTTTCTGGAGCAAAATGTTTTGTTTTTTTTTAAATAATAGGTTTTTATAATAATAGGCTTAAAAAATAATGCAGTACTATACTTAAAATGCAATTCAAACTGGCAATCTGCCATACATATTTGATCATGTTTATCAAAAAGTTTTAATCACTTTTGTCTTTTCTTATTTTTTTAAATGTCCATTAACAGAATGAAACAATTCATATTGTCATGCAGTGGTGTCAACCTTTTTGCCAACTAAACTGGATTTTCTACATTATAGAAATTATAAAAAAGGGGGCAAATTAATTAAATGATACTATTGACAAATGAAATCTGAGTCCAAGATTACATAAAGGAATGCTATTTTCACTAACCTCATTTTCTGCTCATTTCCTTCACACTCTGGCAACTGATACCCTGACTTTTAATCATATGGAAAGAAAAAACTCAGATCTAAATTTCTCCAAAGATCCTGATACTTTCAATCATGGAGATGCATCTGGGGAATTGAATGTTTTACTAGCTGTTTAGAAACATATAGATCCAGCTCATGCAGGGCTCCAAAGATTAATTGGTTACTTCACACAGGGACCTTGTAAAGATTTCTGAATTCATAGTTATTCATTAATTGAATCAATGGTGCTGGCCAATTTATTTAATCGGAGGCCTAAATAAGTTTTTTTTTTAATTTAAATATATTGATCCTTTTAAAAAATATCTGTAAATAATAATAGCTAACCAACAAACTAAGTCCCCAAAATGAATTCAGCACATAGTCATAATAAATTTCCAGATCAGCGA
Organism: Solenodon paradoxus; assembly: GCA_004363575.1. Taxonomy (NCBI): domain Eukaryota; kingdom Metazoa; phylum Chordata; class Mammalia; order Eulipotyphla; family Solenodontidae; genus Solenodon; species Solenodon paradoxus. Next base: position 21,717 of record RJWH01000248.1, read on the forward strand.
CCACTGATGTTGAAGCATTTGAAGAGACATCTTCTCCAATTTCTAGGCCCTGCCTACTAAAATTCCCTCTTCAATGATAAGTCTCTAACACAGCCAATACTAGAGTCATCTTATGCCCCGACTGGTCAAGGTAGTCCCCATATAGGTCAAGTTAGATGGTCATTTTTTTCGACTCCTCAAAACACTGTATAACCTCTCACCTCAAGGCATTCATATTATATCATCTTTGTACAATACCCTTCCTCTCCCTACCCACCCTTTTTCTACTTGATTCATAGTTAACCTTCAGTCTCAGCTCAAATATCACCTCTGGAGAAGGGTCTTCTCTTCACCCCTAGTCAGTGAGTGATATGTCCATCACACACACCTTTGCGATTATTCTAGAGAACTTACAACAAATGCGGTATTGTATATATTGGTTCGTTGTATATATTCATCAACCACACTTAACTGGAAGTTCCTTTTCTGGGTTGGATCATCATCATACCCTTGTGACTAGCACAAGGCCTGACCCATAGTAAATACCTATTGAATGAATAGATGGATAAACTGCAATAACCAGTGATGATCTCAGCACCTGTCACAGGACTCTTAAGAAAGGGTAAGATTATATGTAAGTGACAAATCAAAAATGTTGGCCCTGAGTATTTCCCAATCTTATATCCAACCATTTTGTGACCCAGAAGAAGAAGGTCAAATCTCAGATGCTTTCTGCCTAGAATCATCTTCAAGCACACAAACATAAATTTTATCCCTTATCTCCAAAGTCCTTTCTTCACCTATGTCTAAATAACTAGACTCCAAATTTTAAGCTGACAGGAAATCTAACGTTACAGACATTTGTAGAATAAATCACAAGTCATGTAAATATCTCAAATGATGGATAATACAAGTGTACGTTAAGATTAGCACATACTTGGTCCAGAACAATAGTGACACACATTATCAGGCACATCTGATTCTAATCTAAATGCAGTCTTGAAGACAGGACAGTTAGTCTTATGTCTGTCTTAATGCTAGAAATCCATGGTCCACCTCATATTACACAGGCCAGGAAATCTAAGTTAACTTCTTGCACATAGACTCGGGAATTGTGTCACAATAATAGTGCAAAATATTTTCCCAAATTACTTAGAGCCAATCTCATCTCACAGCTACATATTCTGATTTATGACCTTTTGTTAGCACTGACATAAAGAGTATATGGAAAGTAGTAACTTTTCCCTGATCAATTATCAGGAACAGACAGAAAATTTTATCACTTCTCATACAATTTCCTTCAAATAAACACCATCTTATCTTCATAAAGTCCTCCCATTTTCCTTCAATCTTCCATGTTCATTCACAGCCTCAAACATTGAGAACATTCTGGAACATTCACTAAAGTTTCTCTCAAGAGAAATGAAGGCCCTGACTGTGTGGTTAAGTAAAAACATACTTGCTGAATGATGTGAAGTTCCTTATGAAACCTGAGGTCCATTGAGTTGGGTTAACAAACTTCCTCGGTTTCTTTTTATATCACTTTATTAGTTGTTGCCTTGACACAGTTTTAGTCAAAATATGGATTCACAAGGAAATCATATATAAATTAATTAACTAGAAACATATCATTGGAATTTTCAGGTGGAGGTTTAAACTGTGAACCATTTCTAAAACCTACAAGATTACTACACAGACCAACAGAGAGTTCTGTTGCTGCTAGCTATGAACCAAAATATGAAAAGTGTTTATTTTTAACAAATGTGGGTGAGTAGCAGCCCATTCCAGCCACTGCCATCCACCTAGCTGATCTTGGCCACTTTTTCCTCATTATAATAGTTACCACAACAGATATGAAATTATTCCACATCCTAATGGATTATACTTTTCACTCATGCCAAATAGCCTTTTCCATGGGTCTTTAAAGCAAGTTTTTCTGTGCTGAAGTTTTAGATTGACTTGAACTGATTACTGATAACTCAAAAACCTAAAATTAACACAGAGAACTTATTATTTGCTGCTGTTGCTGTTGAAACAGCCCTGCTTTAAAGAAACAAAATAGACAAATTCTTAAAGAGTCTTCATTTTGCCTAGAATCATCATAAGATTGAACCTGGTTTTCTGAATAGTGACAAAATGCCAAAAGCTCAAGCAGATACATGTACGTGAATTATTTCAAGAGGAATGCTTGCATACATGTTGCTCTGTTTTGTTTTCATAGTAACAAGAGAGTTTATCAACACATCTCCTGTAAAAGGAGCCTGATCAATCAAAAGACTCTGCTGGCTAACCTTCCAAGGTAGTAGAATGCCATGATTTCATTATGTGATAATATACCCATAACAGACTCGCTTTCACATTCCATGTTAATAGAAGTATAGAAATGTTTTATTTATCTTAATGCCTTTTCCCACAGACCTCCACACAGATCTGACCAGCTAAAAACAGTAAAATTCTTAATTTTTGATCATTAATACACTACCATTCCCAAAACTGTCCCCAAATTCAGTTCACGTAAATTTAATCATAAATACTTTTGTATAAATATAAGCAGTCTCTAGTAAAATCAACCACATAAAATACAGCCACCATAAATACAGATGATAATAAGCAAACCTGCAGTCAAAGCACTAAACGCAGACAATTTTTAAGATTCATGGTTGTAATCTAACATTTTTCTGTCTATAAGAAATACACGGCATATTTCAAACCTAGTGGTCAAAGAAGATTATGACACTTGAAACACACTATCATTAAGTAGATGTTGGTAAATCCCTTTTACCACAAAATAAAAATGCAGTTTTCATAGTATTCCACAGGAATTTCACTTAATAATGAAAAGTCTATCCACTTTACTCGAATAGAGGGCTTTTCTGTCTTGATAAATAATTTGCCCTATATCCTAAAAATGAAACCCAGTCTATTCATTACACAATCTACTTGGTTAAAAGATTGCTTTGGTACTCTTATAAGGTGAGAAAGCAACCAGACATTAGCAATTTCTAATATATATATATATATACATATATATATACAATATAACATATATCTATGCAAATATGCAAATATTTAAAATAACTTGGTTTGCTCAAGGACGAATAGCACCAAATACTACCATGTCACTGAAGGCAACATTTCTAATAAAGTTAAATGGCCTTTTCTAGGAGAACAGATCATTGAAAATTTAATTAAAATAGATCTTATTAATATTTCAAGTAATTTCAGGGCTTGATTATGCACCAGAAAAGAAACAACTGTACCGAAGAGAAAAATCAATAGCCCTTGACTGAGGCTCTGAGTATGCTAGAAAAACACAGTCCTCTTGGGAATTAGAGAAGTCTAGCCTTTGGGGTGGGGGAAATGACCAAAATTTATTTGGAGATAAACTGAGTTATTTTTAAAATGGTTTTAAAAAAAGGAAGGAGAAAAATCAGTTCAAATTTTCCATTATAAAGAAAGTACCGGAAACAAGCCTTTTTATGCTCATTTTTGGCCTAAGTAACTGCAGAGAATAAGGCTTTTGCAATGTGAGTTGCACACAGCTTCCTGTGTGAATTCTAGGCCATTACAGGTGTCCCAAGGCCACCAGTGAAACCCATTATCAGGGATTCCTCTGGTCCTAGTCTCCTCAAAACCATCTCATCTGATCCTACCCCACACACATTACTTTCAAGTGTCTTTTTAAAGGACCTTCTCTCCTCAGCACTCCCAGGTTAAAGTACCCACTTTCCATAGGTGGAGCAAGTAAAAGCTTTCCCATTAGAGAGGACTAGTTCCTGCAAACCTTTTGAGTTAGATGCTTTCAAGTCAGAGAGGGGAGGAGCTTCTTGAAGAAAATTCTCGTTCCCCTCCTCTTTTTCCCTCAAAGGGAGTCACGTCCCTGAAGGACAATACCAAGGGGCATTTCTTGACCTGCTATCCCCTCACCCAATTTGGGCTTGAGAGGTTAGGGTCGCATTTTCCCGTGTCCTCTGCTGCACTGGATGTGTTATGTAAGAGGAAGAGAACACGGGAGGCACATGCGTATAAGGCGCACCGATCTGTGATAACAGCTGGGGTGGCAGAGCTGATCTGGAGTCTTCCCCCACCAAATACGACAGACACCAAACATATCAAGCCCCCCTCAAACACGACATACACACACACACACACACACAGAGGCACACAAAACAGTGTTTTCCAGTCTCACCCCTACCAGCCCCAGACGCACAGAATGGAAAGGCGGGGAGGGAGGGGTGAAGGGAGGTGAGAGAGGAGGAGCAGCAGCAGCCGCACATCTGCTTTGATAGCAGCCGGCAGAGCCGCCGCGGCAGAGCCCCTCGTTAACCCCCTTCCTGTGGCTGCACCACGTCATGGAACATTCCCGGAACGGGCCAACGTTCCACCCACTTCAGGGAACAGACATAAAGGCGCAGACCCAGCTCCCCACAGTGCACAGCCCAAACACACATGTCCCTTCCCAGTCCCCGGGCAGACGCACAGGCGAACACGCATGCAAACCGCCCCCACCCGTCTGCTTGCGCCCCCGGCCAGCCCGAGGCGCCTGGGGCAGCTCTGCGGCCAGTGAACCCGCAAGGCGAGGACGCCTCCGCCTGAACCTTCCATGGAGACAGTCCCCTCCTTCCTCGCTTCCTTCCTTCTCTCCTTCCTTCCTTCCTCGCTCGAGAGGAGAAAGGAGTCACTGAAATGCCTACAGCCGGAGACAAGGCTGCGCTCGCTCGGCCGCAGGCCGGCGGCCCGGCCCCCGCACCGCCCGCCCCCAGTCGCAGGTCGCGGCCCCCTCCCCCGCTACCTGATGACGGGCCGCCGGCGGCCGCGGCAGCCGCAGCGGTGGCCGGGAGGTGCGCGCCGGTGCACGTCCCTCATTAGTAACCAGGCACATTCCTGCCTCCAGCGCTCCCGCGCGGCCCCCTCCCCCCAGGACATTACGCAAAGCAGCCTCCCCTCATCTGCATAGATCCTCGACTAGGGTATTCCCCGCGTTTCCCAACGCGCCGGACCCCCCTCCCGAGGTCTTCCCATCCCCGCCCCCTCCGACCCTCACCCTCGGAAAACCGCGAAGGGGCTGCAGCGCGCGCCGCAAGGGAAGACGGAGTCCGGCGGAGGCGATTTCGGTATAAAGTGAAACAAGCTCCTAATGCTAAGTGAGGCAGGAAAAATACAGCGCCGAGGCCACTTACCCAGCCGAAGAACCTAGATTCCCGCCGCTCTGCTCGCTCCCAAATGGTCCGTACGCCCTGCACGCACCCACGGCTGCACCCAGCACCCCAAAGTCGAGACGTGTAGGAATATTGTTAATGCGCCAGGAGACCCTCCAAGTTGCTCTGGGCGCCTGGGAGCTTCAACGTCCAAGACACAACTTGGCAAAGACTTGTGCCACAGTCACCAAAGATGTTTTTGCGGAGATCCTCCTCCAGTGGGGAGAGACAGCGCTCAGCGGCGCCCCGCTCGCCTCCTCTCCACCCCCTCACCTCCAGCCCGCCTCCCGTCGGCTGCCCTCCTCCGGGCCGCGAGCCCCTCGGGCGGCTGTCAGCTCCCGGTCGCCGCCGGGTGACAGGGGCAAGAGGAAGGCGCGACGCGGCGGCCCGAGCCCGAGCGGGCTAGGGGGATCCTCGCAGCAGCAGCGGCCGCTCACCTGGAAAGTCACCGCTGAGAAGGAGGAGGAGGACGGAAAGGAGGAGGAAGAGGAGGGAGAGGAGGAGGGGGAGGAAACCCCCCTGGTGCCCTTGTTCTCGCTGCCGCGGCGGCCGCTCCTCGCCAAGGCTGAGCGTGTCTGGTGGGGGGTGTCTGGTAGCATTTCCTTAAGGACAGAGGGAGGGCGGGCGTGGAGGGAGGGAAGAGATCCCGACCGCCAGCCCAGGCTCCTCGTTCCTTTATTTATTTTTCTGACACTGTATGGAGAGCTGGGTCCTGGGGCAGGGGCCGCCGGGCTCGGGAAAGATCCGCGAGGCCCGGTCCGCAGCAGTCTGCTTGCGGGAGCCGCAGCGGCCTCCTCCCCTCCCGGTCTGTGGACGCACCGGGTTATTCCTGGCAGCGCCTCCCCGAACAGAAGTTACTAGGAGGAGTGCGCGGCGAGGGCGGGCGTGGGAGGGAGGGAGGAAGAAGGAGAGACTCAGCCAGCGACGTCATCGGATCCCCCAGCGCGTCCCAGGGAGGGAGGCTGAACCAGAAAAACCAGTCTGGAGCCGGCGAGCAAGAGAGGGATGTGCGGCGCGCGGGGCGACGCCGGAGGGACACGGACGCGAGCGCAGGGCAGGGCCGCGCTGCGGCCACTCGGAGAGGGGAGATCGCGGTGGCGCGATCGGGGAACTCCCCGGAGAGACGGTCTGTACTTGTTATACAAAGGAAAAAGAAGAAAAAACAAACAGTGGGACTGGGGGACGCTGAAGGGGGCACCAAAACACTTGGGCGTCTCTTGGGAGCCTGAGAATTTCCTTTAGGCTGGTGGAAGCCACTGGTCCCCTACCCCCTGTTCCTCGCTTCCCTTGTAACCGTGCCCTGCCTTCCACACAAACGGAATTAGGTAATAATTGGTATAGTCATTACGATTTTGTCTGTGTACCTCTGACCCCTTTCCTTCGCCCCCGCCTGTAGTCAAAGTTTCAGTTATCTGTCGAGAAAAATAAAATTTGACTGTACTTCCTGGCTGCATTTGGGGAGCTTTGTCAAGTGTTTTTACTGGCACTTTCCGTGGCCCTCTGGAAGCATGAACTTTTCACGCGCTCGGAAAGTCCCATCTTCCATCCCTGGGGTCACTCGCCGGAGCACAAGGGACACACCCTGCGGCCGCCCTCGGCCGGGTATTCAAATCGGCTTGGGCAGAGGCGCGGGGAGCTGTAGTGGGTTTCCTGGGGGCGCCGCTCGGGCACCGGGGCGACTGCACACTCCCCTCTCCCGCGAAGGGACGCGAGTGAAATCACTCAGCGCGGGAAGAGCCGGGCCGGAGGGCGGGGGAATCCCAGGCGAGTGGGGACCCGGGTTACGGGCTTCCTCTTCAGCCGGCGACACCCAGGGGACACCCGGGCTCTCTCGGGTCGCTACCCTGCAAGTGTAGACTCGCGTGCACCCTCAGGATGGATCCCAGGAGGCTGCGGCAGCCTCAAGAGTAGCGGGCGACGGCCAGGCGGGGCTGGCGACACCGGCGCCTCTTCCGGGTGGTCTTTCGCTGGGTGGGTACCGCGCTTTGCCCCTCCCGGGCGCCCGAGCAGCCACGCCAGGCCGAGCTGAGCGGAGCGCCCCGGGCGCCGCGGGCCGGAGCGGCCCTCCCCACCCGCTGGCCGCGCCGCCGCCCTGCCGGGGGGCGGAGTAAACAAAAGACCAGCAAGATTTGACCTGGCGCGACCCGGCTTTCTGGCCGGGGTTCCCCCTGAGCAGGTGACTCCGTGGGAGGGGTGGAAATTAGTCTCTGGAATCTCGGGCCAAAGACATTAACTGTGGTTCTGCTTTTAAGGCGGGTATTTCACCAACAACTGCGGGATGTTTTGCGTCTCGAGTTTCAGATTTCGCGGAAAGGGACCAAATGTCAAGACATATCAAATATTCCCTTCCCTTTTCATTAAAAATGAACACATTAAAAGGGAGAACAGTCCCTTTAAAGACTGCGGGAATAGCACCGTTGGTTTCGTTTTTGTTTTGTTTTGTTTTTCATTTCGACCTATAATCAGTGTGTTCCTGAGGCCCCCGGGCAAGTGCGACATTGCGGTGAAGGAAGACTGCGAAAGCAAGCGGTTAGGCATTTTTGTATTGGAACTTTTCGAAGTAGAAAAAATCCGAGAGATTGGGAAGAAATTTCACTAGGTCCTTTTGGGTTGATCCTATTTTAATTCAGGAGCTACTTCCACTTAACCGGCTTCTCCTTTCATTGTTTAAGTTCTTGAATATTTAGCCTTTCTAGACTTAATTTGAAGCACTTAATAAAAATTCCCCATCATCATTTTCTCTTAAATGTATGTCTTTACATTTTTAACATTTCATTTACGTTTTACATTTCAGGCGTGAAACATTTTCGAAGTTTTTTCACTCCCAAACCCACCTGCTACATACTCAGAGTCCATTTGATTTACTTGCTTAATAGAGAAGATTAAGCAGTTTCTTGAAAAATCTAATTCCCCTTCAGCAGGCACAACAGCAATCCAAGCTTCCAGAAACTGGGTAAGACAAGGAGCAGGCGGGATCTTGTTTCACTAGAATGAATGTTTGTTAGTTGGAACATAAATATCTCTTTAAATGACTAGATTAAATGTATAATGTGAGTTCGTGAATACTCAGGTAATTGGGCAATTACATTTAAAAGAAAGAAACTTCCATTTCAATGGTCTGAACTCACCACCAAAAAAAAATCCCTAAAGACAGTCTTTAGTTAAATTTTTATTCTATCACTTTATTTAAAAATCATCAAGCGCGAAAGAAGATAGTCTGAACTGAGTTGAAGCAGAAATAAAAATATTTGTGAAAATATGTGAACTAGGTGATTTACCCTCTGCTGGATAGATTCCCGTCATTGCCCCCTGCATGCTTGTGTGAGCAAATCAACATCACACCTTTTGCCTTTCCAGAGTCTGACCTAGAAAGAGTGATTCGAAGTACTGATAAGAAGCACTCTTTCTGCTTTTTATGGCTGTCCCTTTCTATGGTCAAGCCCACTGGCCCAATGCTGTGGAGCAGTGGAAAGATCCCAAGGCCTCTCCCCTACAAGGGAATTTCCTTTACTCCATATCTTATGTCTCTGTTCCAAATAGTCCATCCATATTTAGTAAATGTCTGTCAAGTTGCTTACACACACAGGCTATATAGTCAAAGAAAAACTCCCCTTCCCAGAAATCCTCCGAAGGCACATCTAAAACCAGCCCTGCATGTTGTATGTTCAATGCTAAGAAACTCTATGTGAAATCAAGACTGGTTGGGGCATAGCTGGCCAGGCCTGGGCACCCCTAGGAAGCCTTAGTAACAAGGCAGGGACTTTCTTATTATTTCTCGGTTTCAAAGGAAAGAAAAATCTCATCATTTGGATGGTGAAGTATTAAAAAAGTAAAATAATTCATGTTTATACAGCAGTATGGCATTTTCCAGAGTGCTGTCAGAAAATCACTTTGAACTTTTGAAAAACAAATTTTTTTTTATCAACTGCCTGCTAGGGATGAAGATACTCAGGATAGATCAGTGAACAAATGCAAGCTCCCTGTTTTCCTAGTGGTAGTGAGGGGAGGACAGGTAGAGTAGGAACAGGATAGAAAACAAACATAATGAACTCTATAGAACTTTGCAAGGAAAAATGTTAGAGGGGAAATAAAATAAGGTAAAGGTAAAATAAGGTGAGTTGGTGTTGTATTAAAAGAAGGTCAGAATAGGACTTGAGAAGTGAGACTTCTGCTAAGGCTTAGAAGAAATGATTTAGCAATGGAGATACCTGGAGTAAAGAACTTTTCAGGTAGAACTAAGGTAAAGCACTAAACAGGAGCAGGCCTGGCATGTTTGTAGACCTCAAGGGGTACAGTGTGTCTGGAAAGGAATGTGACATCCAGGAAGCAGAAAACAGCCTCTGAAGTCCCTGAATGGCTTTCCTTACTCAAGAAAAAGCTGCTGAAGGACAGGTTTATGGCCTTTGACCCTTATCCCACTGAATCTGAATCTTTATCTCAGTCTTTTTATCCCAGTCTAACCCCGTTTAGTTGGAGAGTATAGGAAGGGAATGTAATTAAAGACCAATTAGTGACAGCCACATTTACTACAATTCAAGTAACATCTGTTAAGATCAAAGGATAAGGCCCAGGGAATCTGTATTTTTACCAGGTAGTGCAGTTGACGCATTCTGAAACTCATGACCTACTATTCAGATGGTGAAGGCTAATCTATGCAGAGAGAAGAACTGGGTACCAGGAGACAGGGCCTATAAAGCAACGAGAGCCAGACAGCTCACGTTACTAATCAGGACTTAAGTTTCAAGTTTAAATCTGAGCTATTGAAGAATAAAAGAGACTTACTGACTCACAGGACTAGAGTCAAGAACTAAATTCCAACTCAGGGAGGGAGACCCTGGGGCTCAAATGATCAAATGATGTTACTGTTCTCCATCTCTCTGCCCTTCTTATCTCTCTGCTTCATTTTGCTCATCGAGTGTTCTGCAGGTGGTGGCCACAGACCCAGGTATCAGTTTCCTAGTTTAGCAACCCAAGTGAAGGACTTCCTTCCCAGAGAACTCAAGCAGCCTTCCCCATGCCCCTGTGTCTGAACAAATCACTGGACTTGGTAGTGGGTGATCTGATTGGTCACACCTAGACCTAGAGTTGGGGCTGGTCCTCATGGACAAAGCAATTGCCAAAAGAAAGAAGGAAGAGGAGTTGTCAGTGTAGGGTGGGAGAAAAGAGGAATGTCTACTATGTCCCTTATGTTTGAGGTCTCAATTTTTCCATTTTTAAAACTAAGGAGTTGATCAAGATGACATGTCTGATTTCCTGTGGCTGTAAATTATATATAAATTCCCGTAATAAATCCTTCCACAAACCTGCAAAATGAATTTACCCACATGCCATTCCCCCAGGAAATGTATAATACCATAAATAAGACACCAAAGGGGTTTACTGTTCCAGGGTTCTGACGACTAGATGGAATATAGTATGGGGCTTAGTGAAGAGGGATTATTCAGAATGGCTTTCCTGATGGTTTTCTCACTTTCTACTCATCTACTTTAAGTGGTATGTAGAGAATAATTAAGCAGTGTCTTGATTTGTGTGGTATGAAGAATACCTAGATCTCCAAAAAAATTAGTTGAAGAAAATTGGGGGAGGGGGCCTCTGAAGAATTTTTGATAGACTACAAATCCGAACACTTTAAAGTGAACCAGTCACTTTATCCCAGTATAACCTCCTTTGGTTGGGAAGTGTAGGAAGAGAGTGGTATTTAAGGACCAATCAGCCAGAGCCACACTTACTGTGATTCAAGGTGACATCTGTCAAGACTGAAGGATAAATTGCTTCTCCTCCCAGCATTGACAAGGTGGACAGAGCCTGCAGTCATCCAATCAACCACATTTCATACATAATCCAGAGTTTCTCTAGTCTATCCCAAACTACCTTAGCAAAATCACTTGAAGTTCTTATATAAAGTCTGAGCTGCCCACTAAATTTATAAAATCAGAATCTTTGAAATTAGAACCTGAGAAACTCCATGGGGATTAAGATCCCCGGGTGACTTTTATTCTCATTAAAGCTTGAGAACCATTGCTTTACACTTTGCCCCTGATATTGAATTGGGGTTGGCCGATTCCCTGAGAAATCCCTTCTTCCCTGTTTATCATACTTCTCAGGTTTCATGTGATCCCTTAAGACAAGTTGGCCCGTTTTATTCTTGAAAGCTATTCTTGTGGCTTTTATTTTAACCAGATATTATCTGTGCAAAAATATGTTGGGAAAGAAAAGGCCTCAGTGACTGGACCAGGGATGGGAAGATCAGAGTGGGAACAAAGGCATGCAGGAGTACAGAATTAGGAATGTGCAGGGGAAAGAATGGTAGGGGAGAGGTAGGGTGGTGGGGATGAACAGGAGGCAAACAAACTTTGATGATTTTCTGGTTTAGTTTAAAACTAGCACCGCCCACTATTTATAGAAGGATACTGCACATTTTAGTAATACCAGCCGCTAGTGAAATTTGCTTTTTAGTTTCTAGAAAGCTTTCAAAGGAGGTCCACATCAGAACTTTATCCAAAGGAAGAAGAGTTCAACCCGTCTCTCATAGATAATCTTCTCAAAAACTAAAGAACAAAATCAGATAAGGAAACAGGATTACCCTTGCCTAAAGTGTCTCCTTAAATACAGGGGAATTTACAACCGTCATAAACAATTGAAGATAATCACATTAGCCCTCCTGCATCCTTCTTCCTTCACTCTCTCTCCACCCAAAGATTGGGTTACAGTTGAAACCCCTCAACTCAAGTCAAAACTTGGGGGTAAAGGTTTGATCTACAGCAATCTTCCCTTACAAGTCAAATACATACATTGAGCTCTTAATTGTCTAAGCTCTTAATGAGTATTAACCTCTGATGAGAGATTAATTTATTAAATTGCTTTCCAGAGTGACAGCTAGCTTAGGCCTCAAACTGATTTATCTTGACAATGTATAGGATAGGGATAAGATAGGGAGACTTGGGTGTAGCTGAATAAGAGACTCATTAAAACTGGAGCAGAGCCACGCTGGAGTACCACTGGTCATCTAGGGACAGGACGCAGACTGAAGAAGAAAAGGTGTGGAAAGATGAAATGAGAGAGAGGTAAAGTCAAAGCACACGTTTGTACGCTCTAAGGATGCCTCTGCTCAGGGCCTATGGAGAAGGCAGCATGATCTAGGCTTCTGAAGCAGGAATGAGGTGAGTGGCTCTGTCAGCCCAGAATATAGCTCCCTGCTCTGACCTTGAACTTGTGGGAGGCTCACCGCCTCTCTCTGAGTCTTCATTTCCTCAGGATCTAAATAACAAAGGAGTCTGCTTCAGCTGTAGGTCCTGCAGCTTGAACTCCTGACCGTCCTGCAGGGTCAGGAGAACAGGTAGAGAAGGGAGTGGAAAGAGAAAAGTAGGGGGCGCACTTGTCAAGGACCTCTTCCCATTTCTGGGTAGCTCTTGGAGTGGTTTTTTAGGGCAAATTTAGGGCAATTTCTGATTTTAAAGAAATTGATATCAATGGAAGGATGGGTAAAAAATGGGTAAAGATGAGACAACAAAGAGAATGGGGTTAAATCCACTCCATATAAGTATGCTCAGAAACAAGAAGAGTTGTTTCTCATGATCTGCCTTAAAACAGTTTGGGGAAAAATTCTGTTTTTCTTGAATTTAGATGATGAAGTCATTTATTGGTATCAAGTGATCTCTCCCAAACTGTTGGTCAGATGTCCAGTAGAGCTGACCCTCTTTAACATAACTTTGAGCATTGAATTAAAGACAGGGAGAAAGTTAAATAGTTCTCCAAAGCATTGCACTGATAGGCTCTTCCTAGAACTTTATGCACAGTAAAATAGCAAGCTGAAAGTATAACATCAAAGAGGAAATGTGCTAATAATAGTAGAGGAATATTATCTCAGATCCAGAGAAGAATGCTCTTATGAGAAGGAAATATCAAAATGACTTTGCTGTGCAGCAGGGTGGGCGTCACTTCGCTGTTACTGGGGTAGCTGTGCAATAACCACTGTAATAGTGCCATGTAAACTTCATGTGCGTTATGCACCCAAATCAAGGACAAGAGCATTTGTCATGGCAATATAATTTGTATAAGAAAAGGAAGACTCATGTCTTGGTGGAGTCATGGGTGGGCGCAGTCCATATGCATCCCAAGGTCCTGGGGCGAACAGGAACAACCAAGATCTACAGCTAAATCAAATAAATAGAGTTCTTCTTCCTTCCCTCTCTTCCTGCCTGTACCTTTCTTTAAAAAATAGAAAAAAAAAAAAAAAGAAGAAGAAATCCATGATCTGTTTAGAAAGATTTCCACAATAGAAAATTTAAATCATTTAAAAATGTTTTGTACTCAAGAGGGTTAAGATTCAATGATTTGAAAAGTTTGCTTATGCAGATGAGCATTGCTCATTGATTCTAACAGAGTATATCAGTATTAAAAAGTTAATTATCCATTTTATGTCTTTTTAAAAATATTGTTGTAAGGGAACTGCTTGCTCAGTATGTCATTTCCCTTTGACATACTTGCATATAGAGAGGAATATGTCAAAACGTTCTGTATCAGCAAAGTGATGGCAGTGTATGCTGCCCCCCACCCCCCGCCCCGCTGCTACCCTCTAATTTTGTCTATCGTTATTTTTCAATTATTCTCTTAATCTCGTCTGTGGAATCTTCAACTAACAGAGACTCTGACAATACAGATGGTGGTGAATAAATATTCTGTGTTTTTAATTTAGTATTTCACTCCTACCTTTTTTTCTGCCCTGGGTTCTGTGTACAAGCTATCACCTGATCACTGAAAAGCATAAGACCCCCTTAATAAATAAAGATTTATATACTGACATGGATAAGGCCATAGTTAAAGAGATCAATATTAAAATAACAATATGTGGGTTCGGGAAAGCAACTTGTTTTGTGTTGACCTCACCTCTGCTTTGCAATGATTACTTTCCAATAATCAGTGGGCTTTGAGGGAGACCTGATCCAAGCCCAGTCATACCAAACTTAACAAATATGCAAATAGACCAGTCCTTAATGGATTTTTGCAACAGTCAGAATTTTTTTAAATTTAGGTGCACATGGTAAGTTTTAAATACACTAGATTATTTTTTGCACATATTGTGTGTACTTGTATAACCATTACTCTGATCAAGGAAAAGAATATTGTGAATACTCCAGAAGCTTCCCTCATACCCATTTCTAGTTAATATAACCCCAAGGTAATCAGTATTCCATAGTCTATCTCCACAGAATAGTTTTTGAGTAAGACACCATCTATTTATCTACATATTTATCTAGTTATTCAAAAAATGATGTATCAAGCACCCTCCTCCTGGGCACTAAGAGATACAGGTGTAAACAAATCTGATGAGGTCAGTTTCAGCGGGACTCACATTCTGGTTGGAAAACTGGTATGAAATGAACAAATAAACAGCTACAGATAGTGGAAAAATAGCATGAAGAGTGTAACAAGGTAACTGAGTATATAGGCACAGTAGAGCAATGTTGGATAGTGGTGTGGGAGTCTGTAGAGAGACATTTGGGCTGAGGATTGATGATGAGCAGGGAAGACGTGCCCCAGAAGAGGGAACTGAAAGTGCACAATCCCTAAGAGAAGAAGAATCTCAGCTCCGGTGAGGACCTGAAAGGCCAGTGTGGTCGGCCCTGCGAGGTCAAGAGTGGGGAGGACAAAAGTGTAAGAGATGTGAGAGGCAGCCAGGAACCAGAGAAAACTTCCTTTAAGGGATGATTTACGAAGAAGGGGATAGCCAATGGGGATTGTGTGTGTGCGTGTGCGTGTGCTCGTGCATGTGCGCGCTGTCTGGCTGTCTCTCTGTATGTATGTATTTCTATTAATGAACGGATAAAATATTTTTCCCAGAAACAATCTTCAGGAAATTAGTAGTGGCTGCTAGATATGACTTGCAACTGGGTAGCAGGTCAGTAAAAAAAGAATTCCAAAGCAGAGGGCTTGTACTGAGAACTAATTATGCATAGTGAACATAACAAAAGGAAAATAGTTTTTAAGGGAGCAAATCCTAAAGAGCATTTAGATAATGTGGGTGCTATTTTTCACATTTTTCTTGGCTAATTAGAGGGAACTAGGAGACACACAATGATGCCACAGCCCTGCAGACCCATTATGGGTGCTTCTAATTTCAGAGAAATGAAGCCCTTGGTTACCACCTCCAGTTTGTCTTTGAACATGCATTGTATTATCAGAGTAAATGAGTTAAAATAATAGTCTTCTGCATATCTGTAAAGGGTATCTTTCTCTCATTAGCAGATACTTAATGAGTTCAAATCATGTCTCCATGTTAATGATGCAAGTCCCAAATTGCTTTGTTCTTGAAAATTGAATTCAATTTCCCTCCTTTACACAGAAAATGTGATATTTGGCTGAGCAGCTAAAAGCACCAACAGTTTTATGTGTATAAAACTAGAAAAAAATTTGATTAGTAACTATGCAAAACCTCAAGTATAAATGCATATGTATACACATATATGTATACTCTTTAGTAAATACCATGTATTTTCATCTTAAAAAACTTTCCTAATAATATTTACTACTCCAAATCTATATAAATTTAAGTATCTGCTAAAACAGCCAATTTTGTACTTTTACAACTCACCCTTTTTAAAATAAAGCCATGACATTAATGTTTTTTAAATATATGTGCATAATGGTAAATATTAACTTTCATGCCCAGGGTAAAATTTGAGGAAGAAAAAAAAAATCAAGACAACTGCACTTGAGTTTCTCTCCCCATTTGAGATGACATCACTAAGTTTATTGTATTTATGTAAATATAGTCACAGTTTTTGTAAAATGCCCTCAAAAAAACCTAAGTGAAGAAAATTTGGATGATTATAAATATCAGGATATTTGAAAGTCTGAAGGTACATGATTGAGTCTTTTCATTATTAGAAGATTTAATTCCTCATAGAAGAAACCAAAAGACTCTACTGACTTGAATGCTTGAGAACTTAGAAAAGGGGCTAACACTCATTATGACTTATTTCTTAATCATTTCATGATTCCATGAACTGTTTTCTCCCAATGAGACTTAATATGGCCAGAGATTTAAATGCAGTTGCTTCTAGACTGTGACAGAAACCACTTGGTACAAGGGAAAGCGCACAGAGAAAAGACGTCATCCTGTGTCAAGCAGTCTGCTGATACTGTTAGGACCTCTAGAGAAGACAGGACTTCAAGTCCCACCCTCATCTACTTGAGACTGAGTTGCCCAACTACCTCAGCATCTCCAAGAGTCTCATCTTCCTGCAAAATTGAGATAATAGTAGTTATTTCCTGATGCTATTGTTAAGAGTCAAATGCTTAGTATTTATTGCATAGTGTTATTGCAAGTTAGGAGCATACAGTTAGTACATAATATATACTCGTCACTTCCATAATGTTCATGGCTCAGGCAGCAACTTTTTGAGGTGAACTTGAGCAAGGCATTAATTTGGGGCCATAAATATCCTTATTCATAAACTGAGAGTTGAGCAAGGTAAGCCCTAAATTTCCTTCCAATTTCAATATACTATTTATGTGGCCTCAGTTCCCTCATCTTTAAAATGGGCATAACATAAGCAAGCACTTCATAGAATTTTTATATAAAGGAAAGATGGAGGCAAGAATGAAAGAGAGTAGGCAGACAGTCAGGTAGGAAGAGAAAGGAAGAAATATTTTATTTATTTTTATTTAATTGCTGTTCATCTTGGTTGCTGCTCCCGGCCCCCAGGTGGCAAACTGGATCCAGAGGATATCTGTGTATGACTCCTGGCAGACTAACCCGCTAAGCCACCAGGGTGCACCTCATAGAATTTTTGAGAGAATACAATGAATTGAGTCAGGAGAAAATTCTCAGAATAGTGCCTGGCACCAAGGAAATGCTAATAATACATATTACTCGTGGTGATAATGATGCTACTAACAAATACTGCTGCTGCTGCTGCTGCCACTGATGATGATGACGATGACGATGATGATGATGCTGATGCTGATGATTTTATTCGTAAATGGTGTGGCAGCTATAACACAGTATCAGATCTCTTTTTCCAGAGTCAATGCCAGAGCTACCAGATTTTATCCTTTAAAAGTTCCTCAAGACTGAACTAATCTTCTCAGTAAGATCTAGAAATTTCCCAATGTAAATGACCGTTATCTTTGGTTTTTTTTCTTTTGATATCAATGTTTTAAGAAATCAAATGACTCCTTTAGGCACACCTCTTTTTGTAGACATGAATGCTTCTGGTGATCATTTTCATCCTAAAACGGTGTAGAACATCTTGTCTCCCACACACATTCAGTAAGTTTACCTGGAGCATTTCCTCCAGGTAAATTTCACACTATTTTTAAATAAGATAATTTAATTGAGTAACTCACATATGCTCATGTTTAATTGGAACATGAAGAAAGGTTTCGATTTACCCAGAACTGTGGTCTGCATAGATCCCTTCCTACCTCTCCTTAAACATGTGAAATTCTACAGTTAGAAAAGCTAGTCAAGCCAAGTGAACCAGGGAGTGTCCTATAAATAGCAACCAAAAGTATGCCTTAGAAGCTAACTGGTTTATTCTCATTTGAAAATGAATTGCATCATTTGACAAATGAGATAAGACATTCACCTTTAGCTTTCTGTTCCAAACTTCTCAGAGTTGAAATGTATTATTACCATCTGGTGTCTGGCCTTCGAAATGCTCTGGTGCTGTCTGCCTCATTTCAAGTCGTCAGGGCTTGGCTGCCACAAAAGCACTCTCCTAAATGTCTTGATTGGCAGGCCCAGCGAGAAGGCTAGGCTACCAGTGAACCTTGGAGATACAGTGTGAGCTCTATAGAAGTTTCCTCTAGTTCAAGGCAGACTCATTTTCTGTTTCTCCTTTTAGTTCGTGCTGCAAAGAAATTGTCACTATCAAACGTGTTTTCACTTTGGGTCTCAATCCGGAAGGATACAACTTATACACTTTTTAAGAATGTTTGGATCTTTTTTATTTGACACCTTTTATAAAATAGAAATAGTTTTAACACCTTTCAAGTAATTTGAGAATGAAGCTGTGATATATATAGCCTGGAGTTTTAACTCAGTAAAGTCACATGAATCTTGGCATTCTTTATTGTTCTTCATATCATTCTAAGTTCTTAAAAGGTAAGATGAGTCTTATTGCTTTTAAGAAACTTATAATATGGTAGGAAAGATGGAGTTAATACACAGAGAATCTTAGCCAGTAACATAGATGAAGGTGAAAATAAAAACAGAATGGTGCAGATTATAAGTGCAATCTTGATATGTATGAAAGAAAAATGTAAAGAATGAGATCTAGAAAACAATTTTTTTAATGCAATAACAACATAGTATTTTAAAATAGAAAAGTACCTGTGTCTTGCTCAATTTCAAACAGTTTAGAAATACTAAGTCCGGACAGAACAGGAATTCCCAATAATAATGACCGCATTATTACACAATGGATTTTTAAAACTGATTAATATTAAATTAATATTGATATTATTAATATTAATGTTAAATCTGTCTTTATCAATGGAGAGACTAAGAGTGAGAGAAGTTACTAAAAGAATCTACCCATCATCACCCAGCCAGCAAGTGAGAGAGCAGAAATTCAAGTCTAAGTCAAAGGGCTCTAAAGTTCTGTCTCAGATGCCCTCACAATTGCACTTAATAACCTTTTCCCACTTTGGTCAACTCTACTAAAACAACCATACATTTGAGATTGAAAAGAGAAGCTATAAATAAATATGCCTCGGAAATTGGCATGAACCAATACAGTCCAGAGCCAACTGGGGTGTATGGTCACCCTCTCGATCACTCCTTCCTAATCATCTACCAGGCACCCAGTATATTTATTAAAATCTTATAATTCTAGAACGTGCTTCTGTTTTAAGTGTCCACAAAGAAATTGATGCAATTAGATGACTCAGTAACAATGAAATTTCACAGAGATATTTGATAATGAGAATTATTTTAAAACTATACTGTTTTTATATGAGACTTGGTCTACCGGATGTTTAAGCATTATTGGTTTATTTATGACTTCAGAGGCAAACACTACAAATTAACACAAAGCATTCTGCCCAAGATATTCAGTACTACTCAGTCTTCAGTTAGAATTTCACATCCATTCATGACTTTTCAACTTAAGAGAAAAATATGACATTTCAAGAGCATTCAGAAGAAACTATAGACTGAAACAAAATGATAAATACTTTAAATGTTTAGAGCTACTAAAATGTAAAGTTTCAACAAAATGATATATGCCCTCAATCACCCAAGTTCCCATATCAAATAACTATCTCCCATTTGTATGAAATTTAAGCCAAAACTCATTTTCATCCCAAGAATATGTGACATCTAAAGTAATATTCTCCCTATTTTGTCTTATTTCAGATTTTTTGTAATTTAAAATTCCATTTGTCTACAAGCAAACTTAACAGAAAAATGCAAAGGAAAGAAGAGATAAACTAAATACTAAAAGAGGAAATGGGAGCAAGGGAAAACTATCCAATACATAGAAACATGAAAAACACTCAAGCCAGGCTCAGAGAACCAATATCTCTGGCAGCAGTGTTGTTAAACATCGGAACTGGTTGCTAAGGGACGTTAGGGAATCTCCCTTTCCCAGAAGTCTTTAAAAATAGGCTCACATCTGTTGGGATGGGATAATGGCAGTACTGCCTGACTAGACAGTGTCTTAAGCAAACTTCCAGTCTGGTAATTCTACCATTTCTATTTCTGACTGTGAAAAGTAACACATAACTTCAGTTCACCTCTCAAACTGGAACTTCACAATGCCTTACAATTTTGCGTTATAAAACTATGTTCATTAGTATTGGCAGTGCAAAGGTAAATTATTTGAGATATACTTGAATTTACAGCAGACTAACATCTGACTTATTTATAGTATTTCACCCAAAGATTATGAAAACAAAAAGGTAATGAGTTTATATCCTTATAAGAGAGTTTCAGATAAGGCAACATACTGAATCTTATGATCAGTGTTTAATTTACCTGAATAGTGTTTGTATTCAGGGCAGTTGAGATGAAGGAGGGCTGGCGAATAAACTTTATTAAAACTTAGACTCTTCTAAATCAATATCCCAGTATGTAAAAAGATAGAATGCAGATTATTTAGGCTGTGATCGGATGTATCTGCATTTTGCTTTATACCAAACTGTTAATTTTCCCCCATTCCATATAATTGCATATATTTTTGCAATAGCAAGTTTAAAAACTCCTACCTTCTGTCAGACATCATGCCAGAAATACAAAGAGAAAAAGGTCACAATCCCTGACCTTGAGAAAGGAACAATCTAAAAACAGATAGAGGTGTGTCCAGGTGTGGTAGCTTTTGAACTAATGTTGTTTTGAATCTGCATTTTAAGAAAAATAATGCAAAATTAGAAAGAATTAAGAATTAAAGTGAAGATTTATTTCAGAGAGGAAAGAAATGACCATAGGTTGCAATCTTTAAGATTCAAATTCCAAAAATCACAAATTCTAGAAGCAAAACTATAGTTTTATTAATTAGCTGCCTTATTTACATATAATTTTATTCATTCTCTATTTCGATAGCATGTTGTTGATCACATGGTGTGAATTTCATTATATCATTACTTGTAGTGAAAATAGAACAATAATTCAGTCATTCCTCTGGAATAGTTGCTCAAATATTTTTTTCTTTCTGTTTCGCAACTTTTTTATAATTATAAGTAACTCTCCTGAACCTTTCTCAAGTACAGAAAAACCCCAACCAAGTTTCTTCCAAGGATGAAATGTAAGAGCAGTAAGATTTCAGGGCATTGAAAATTTTCTGTGTGTCAATAATTTAACTCTTTCAATTAACAATACTTATGAACCAATCTGTTGCTGCTGTCCTTATTATAACAGCATGTTGTGAATTTAGTCTCTGTCCATGTCAGTGTTATGTACCCAGTATGAAAGAAATTCACATATTTTCCCAATAAGCTCATGTGATTCAGTCCTCATTACCAAAATGTGAAGTCTATTCAGACTTTAATTTACAAGTTCTCTCTTCCTACTAGTATGATTGTACTTTGTAATATCTGGAAAATGTTTCCATTAAATTTATTTCCTAATGTCAAAAAAATAATTTCTACTGATTTTATCATTCAGTTGTCTTTCAAATTTCATTTGGATCTATTTGCAGTGCTTTTACAAGTCAATTCATAGGTGACAAAAGAAGTACTCTTCACATATGTTCAAATCAGAAACCACTGATATCTCAGGTTCTTTCAGTTGAAAATTTCCAAAACATCTCTCAAACTGCAGTCAAAATGAAATATTTGTGCTTTGTCAACTCTTTTCACATGTAGTTTGTTTTTATATTTCTATTCCATGAGTTTGAAAATACATTTTAGTGTCATTATACTGCAATTTACCACATTGCAAGACTTAGCAGTTTTTGTCTGAGCAAACCATGTTGTTACCCTTAGATTCTTAAAAGAAATATTCTTTTGACATCCTTAAAGGGTCAACTTTGTAATTTTTTTTTTATCTCTGGAAGGACTTTATACCATTGCCATGCCCCCATCACACTATCAAGACTGAAGAGTCCTTCCTTGACACTCCCATAAAAATGTGTATTTTCTCTAGTGATTGATAATCCATATTTACCACTGGAACATAAGATCCCCAAGGGCAGAATACTGATCATTATTAGAATCTAGTGCCTATCAAAGTTCTTGACCTAGAGTAAGTACCCAACAATTATTAATTGAATCAATCATATACTTGAATAGCTTTGATGTTGTGAGTAGAAAATTGTATCGACATCTGGGTGATATTCAGGTGTAAATAGGCATTAGCAATAAAGATCTGGAATTTTAGTATTAGGCTTATGTTGTGGGCAGGTGTTAGGCTGGAGTATAGATATAGAACTCTCTGCTCTCAGTTGCATTGTATAGAGTAGGAGTTGGAAGTTTGGGATTGGATGAAATCACTTGGGAAAAGGAGCCATTATTGAAAGTAATTGAGAGAGAGGAGAGGGAGGAAACAAATCACAGTAGAGCGCGGGAGTAAATGGGAAGGGAGGGGAGAAACGAAAACTGTGTGGACAATTGATTGAAGATGTTGGTACGGAGATGTAAAACAGGGAAATTAAATCAATATCCTAACAGATAGATGAGATTGGATGGTATTAAGCTGTTTTTACTTTTAGTTTTACTAGTTTTAGAAAGAAAAGTTGATTGAGCCTATTTTTCAAGTGTGAGATCATAATCATTAGAAAAAGGATATTATTTTGAAATATGATAGCAAATGAGATGAACTTAGTCTGTACAAAGTTTTTGTTTGAATTTCTCCTCGATGAAATATGATTTTTTCATAGTCAATGACCACATTTTCATTTCAAGACATTGGCTAGGATTAAAAGCCAACGTATTTGCATAACTCAAAGTAGAAGATTTTATTGAAAATGAGAACTGAATGAAGACTGTATGAGAAGTTTCTATTCACTAGGAACTCTGTGTGCTTACTCAACTTTTTTGGTACAGAGATCTAATAATGCAAAGAGAGACCATTTAAGGATGATTCTAGATAAAGACATTTTGGATCTGGAAATAAGCTTAGACACCATCTTGTCCAGCATCTCCTAGACTTTATTTCTTGGTCAGGACACAGCTTGAACATTATATCTTCTGGGACTCCTTCCTCAGGTAGTGAATAAGTATACTTTAAGAAAAAAGTGTCAATCAATTTTATATCCTTTTCTCAGAATTTCATAATGTTCATTATTAAATGTAAACGTTAAAGCCTCTAAGAAGTTCTTCAGTAAATAAACCTATTGCATTTTGATTCACAAAATAGTTTTCAGTCTTATTTGAACATGAAACCCTTATGCTCTTACTTTATGGACATTTCCTAGAACCTATTTTGAGATTATAATCTATTAATTAGTCTAATCCTTTCATTCAAAGATCCCATTCAATATTCTTATCTCTTTATTTCAACTATCTAAATCTGATAACAATAAAACAATTTTATTTTCTTGGTTGACTGGTTCGTCTTCTCACTTCTTCTGTTCCACTTAATGTTAGTTGGTCTATAGTTATCTGGAACATCCAGGGTGGTCTATTCTGATGCTTTGACAGGGATGACTAAAGGGCTGAGCTTAACTTTGGGTACTAGAAGGGGCTGGGCTTCTCTCCCTCCATCCAGTCATAGGGTCTCTAGCCCCTACTTAGGCTTACACACTATCTCTCCTTCCATTTTGAAGAGGGTAAGCAGATGACTGAATAGTGGCTGAGGGCTCCTAAAAGCATAACATCAGGTACTTCTAAGAACTTCTTAAGGTTTAGGTGCAGAACTGGTACAGTATTGCTTCCATTAGCTATTAATTCCATTCATTGGTTAAAATAGTCACAGAGATAGCCCAGATTTAAGAGGAGCAAAAATAAACCACATTGCACCATGGAAGAGATAAAGAATTTGCATTCATATTTAATCCATCATGTTTCTCTTGGTTTTTAACATCTTGTGAGATAAACAACCTGCTCACTGACAGAGAAAAAGCCTCCAGGTGACTAAGTGCCCAGGTTTCTTGACTCCACAGAGATGGCTGATATAAACTGATGTCTTCCCTGATATGCAGAATTAAAGAGTTAGGTAAATAGTCATAGGACCCAATTCCACTATGTCAAACCAAGGGAGGTTGAAAGACATCAGTTCTAATAGTCTAAACCAGAGGTGGACAAACCACTTTCTGTGAACCAAATCTATCCATTATCTGTTTTTGTAAATATAGTTTTGTTGGAATGCTGCCACACCCATTATGCCACACACCATTTATGAATTGTCTATGACTGCTTTTGTGCTACAAAATCAGGATTGAATAGTAGTGACAGAGACCATCTGGCCCGCAAAGCAGATATATTTACTATCTGACTCCATATAAAAAGTTAATCCCTGATCTAGACTGTATAAACATTACAAAATGATATTTACTTTAACATGAGGTGATGCTGTCCACATATCTTGGGCAGTTCAGGCTGCCATAGCTAAGACTTAAAGAAGAGAATTTTACGTTCACAGTTTTGGAGGCTGGGAAGTCTAAGAACTGCTTGATTGGGTTCCTGGCTTACCCTTTTCCTGGTTTCTTGCATACCTTCTTAGTATACCCTCACATGGCAGAGAGAGAGAGAGAATCTCTTCTGTCTCTACAAAGGTATTCATTTCATTCAGCCTTCCACCCTCATGACCAAAATTTTTCCCCAAAGCATCCACCTCCAAATATCACCACATTGGGAATTGAAGTTTCAACACATACATCTGGAGATGACATATACAATTTCATAGCACCACACATTAGGAAATGTAAAGTGTTGCAAATGATAAAGCACTTTCCATGGAGATGAAGAATTGCTTTGTGTTGTTGTATACATCAGTAGCTCATCATCTTTCATTGTTGATTATCCTCCAATTTTATTCATTCAACTGTTGATGAGCATTTAAGTTTTTTCAGCTTTTGGTCATTACAAATAGCAATTTTATGAACATTCAAGTACAGCTCTTTAAGTGAATATATGACTTTATTTCTGTTGGGTAAATAAAATAACAGGTTTATATAGTTGGTATATCTTCAACTTCTTAAACTGCCAAGATATTTTCCAGACATTTTACATTCTCATTAGCAGTTTTAAAGAGTTCCCATTCTGCCACATTCTTGCCAACATCTGATCCAACTTTTAGCCATTTTAACTGGCAGGTGTGGATCTTATTGTGTTTAAATGATGACTATGTTAAGCATCTTTTCAAATGCTTACTAGCTGTCCATGTATCTTCTTCACTGAACTGTCTGTTAAGAACTTTTGATCATTTAAAAAACCGAGTTATTTGTTACTGATAAATTTTGAGGGTTCTTTAAATATTCTAGATAGAAGCTCTTTACCAGGTATAAGATTTGTATTTATTTTCCTCTAATCTATGTCTTGTCTTCATTCTCTTTTGATAGAATCAAATACATCCATTTTTTTTCTTTTATGGATTATGTTTTTCATTGCATATCTAAGAATCTTAACCTATGGGTCACAAAAATTTTCATTTATGTTTGCTTGTAGAAGTATAATTGTTTTAGGTTATGCATTTAGATCTATGATTTATCTTGAGTAAGATAAGGCTCCAAGTTCTTTTTATGGTACATGGATAACCAGTTGTTCCATCAACATTTATGTAAAAGATCATCCTTCCACAACTAAATTTTCCTTCTGTCAAAGATCGGTTGTCAATATTTGTATTAGTCTGTTTCTGGACTCTTTTTTTGTCCTATTGATTGTGGTCAGTCTCATCACACTAGTGTCATGCTGCAATATAGCTGATTAATCTGAGAATCTAAAATGTAAACCTGAACCTACAGGAAAGTCTGGATATATTTCGTGGGATAGAAGAATAGAATATATTTTACTTAACAGTATTTTAGTTTCATTAATAACTCTTACAAATTTAGGCATATAGTAATTAGATCTTTTTCTCTGGGCCCCACAAATATGGGATAGAATTGATAGAGCACCAAGTAAGCAGAAATACTATACTTTCAATGTTTTAGCATATGAGGATTTAACGAAAATACCATTCTGGGAGGTTCAGAGAGATAAGAAATATCCATAATGATGAATAGTTGGGTTATAAGTGTTGGGGGAAATGGCAAGGGATAAGTGAAAGAAGAAATCAAGAACCAGATCGTAAGAGTCTTGTAAACCCTGCTTTGGAATGTAGATACTGGAGGATTTTAAGGGTGAGGCCAGGGCTTCCAAAGACAGATAGCCAGGTCTGTAACAGATTTGCGGTAAAGAGCCTTCAATTCTCTGGTCCTCTCACATAAGATCTTTAAAAAAAAAAAAAAAAAAGGAGAGATGGGAATAAAGGCAACCAGGCAGATAGGTAGGAAGAGGAAAAAGAAGCATTTTATTTTATTTATAGTTGTTCACACTGATTGTTTCCCCCAGACCCAGGACTCTAACCCTGGGGTATGTGGCCTGGGATTTTTGGAAGCAACTGACCTAACTGTTACTCCACTAGAGCACACTATGGGAGATCATTTGAGAGGCTCCATTGAAGCAAAAGTCTCTGCCTGCCTGGGGCTACTACTAAACAACTTTGCTCTCTGTTTGGTGCTTTCTAGAGTTCAGACCCCTAGGCCTCAGCTTTTGTTTGCCATCCCCACTGGAACTATTGCTCCTCTCAAAGACCAAGGGGTTTTCACAGGAGTGTATGCTTTGCTACAAGCAAGTCCCAGCTCTTTCTCACTCCTGTGGCCTCTGTTGGGACAGTGGCCTGCTTGCAGGCTG
This sequence comes from Solenodon paradoxus, assembly GCA_004363575.1. NCBI lineage: Eukaryota > Metazoa > Chordata > Mammalia > Eulipotyphla > Solenodontidae > Solenodon > Solenodon paradoxus. Next base: position 48,173 of record RJWH01000248.1, read on the forward strand.
GACAAACAACCCTTGGGTCTCTCTATTTGTGCCTTGTTCATGACTATGACTGTGGAGAAATCTCTGCATTCCCTACCATGAATCCACCCCTACAGGCTGGACCCTCTTAGAGCTTCAGCAATTCTGAGTGCTGAGATTATACAATTAAATGAAACCTGGTATTCCATACCAACACTCCATCCTATACTATGAAATTTGATACTCTAGCACAAGGCCTTTACATCAGGGAACCCTACCCATAGAAATAAAAACAGAATGCCAAACAGAACAGAGACAGAGAAATGTGCATAATATGAGGGACCAAAACTCCAGGGGAACATCTCAATGCAACAGAATTAATAAGTTACCTGATGAAGACTTTAAGGCAAAAGTTTTAATGATATTCACTGAAATCAAGAGAACAATAGAGGACCAAAAGAGAACTGCAGCAAAGATAGAGAAAATATGAGGTAGTTTCAAACAGAATTCATGTAGCTAAGGAACACAATGGAGAGGCTCAACAATAGGCTGAAAGAAGCCTCTAATGGAATCAGCAAGCTAGAATATAAGGAAGGGAATACACCCAAACAGATCAGCAAAGAGAAAAGAGATTTAAACCAAAACAGCATATGAGACTTACAGGATAACATCAAAAATAAACAACATTTGCATCACTGAGTATCAGATGAAGGCAAGAGAAGGGACAGAAACCATATCTGAAGAACTCATAGCTGAGAATTTCCCTAACGTGAGGAAGGAAGCAGAACTCCAGATCCAGGGATTTCAAAAAATTTCAAATGAAAAAAACCAAACAGACATGACCTAAGACACTTTGTCACTAAAATTACAAAAATACAAGATAAAGAAAGCATCTCAAAAGCAACTAGAGAAAACATACAAAGAGTACATACAAGGGAGTCCCTGTAAACTGTTGTAGGATTTCTCAGCAGAAATTTATAGACCAGAAGGAAATAAGATGATATATTGCAAGTACTGAAAGAAAAGGATTTTCAGTCAAGGATACTCTATGTAGCTAGATTATCTATCACTTAAAATTAAAGAAATCATAAAGAGCTTTACAAACTAGCTAAAGTCAAAAGAATTAATCACCACAAAACCAGAGTTATAAGAAATGCTAAAGGATGTTCTATAAAATGAAAGGAGTCTCCACTTAGAACCAAACAGACATAAAAAATGAAATAAAATGAGGAGAAAAGTAGAATATGGGCTATTAGAATGAGCTCAACTAATTTTCCTTCAAGTTAAAGCAGGTTACAAGCTCAGAAAATTTTATGTAAACTCCAGAGTAATCTCAAAACATAAATTCATAGAAAAAAACAAAGAAGAAACAAAGCATAAATGTTTTCAAAGAACCTAAGAAGAGAATAAGAGAAGAATAAGGGTACTGTCTACAGCAACACCCAGAAAACAATGAATAAAATGACAATAAATAGTTGCATATCAATAATCACCCTAAATGTTAACAGATTGAACTCATCAGTCAAAAGGAACAAAGTAACAGAAAGGATTAAAAAATATAAACCAAGTTTGCTAAATACAGAAATTTCATCTAAATTCAAAAGATAAACGTAGTCATAGATAACAATCCTACAATCAAGTGGTAACCTAAAAAAGGTAGAGACAGCCATATTTATATCAGATAAAACAGACTTCTAAGGATCATAACAAAATACAGGGATAGTCCATATATATACAAGAGCCTAAATTTCAAAAAAAGTCTAAATAACTCAAAGGCAATTTGATATGTAATTGTTGGCTACATTAAACTTTGTATTGAAGGAGAAAAGGGAGGAGGGAGAGGTAGGGGAGGAGGGAGTTAAAGATGATTCTCGATTTTTTGGCCTGCACAGTAGATGGCAATGTCATTCAGTGGGACAGGGAATTGAGGTGAAACTTTGGGAACTATATAAGGAAATATAACAAATTCAATTTGGATATGTCATGCTTAACTGTGTATAGGCACACAGTAACTTTCTGGCACAGCATTTGGCATATAGTAATTGTACAATACAGAAAAATAAATAAAAGAATAAATGAAGAAGTCAAACCTGTTAATTATTTTTATTCTGAGGATGAAAGAGATAAGAGGATCTTCTAAGTTACAGGAAAGTTGAAACATTTGCTGCTTTCATCAATTCATGTTGTTATTCTATGTAGTTATGTCTAGAAATGAAACAATTGCTATTACTAGTGAAGTTTCATTGTTCTAGACTTGCTTGTTGTATTCAGCAAGTCATAATAAACAATTCTCAAATCAAAGGCTGGTTACAATAGAAGTTTACTTTTGCAACTTTTCAAAATATTTCTGCTGGTTGTCTTTGGCAGATTTCCTGCTAGTTCAGAGATACAGGCTCCTAAAGTCTTATAAATCTGCCATCTTAGAGATGTGATTTGTGAGGATGTCACATTAGATGATAGAACTGAAAAACTGCATGATGTATTTTAATGGTTAGGCATATAAATAGTTTACAACATCTCTACCAACATTTTATTAATCAGATGGAGTCACATGGTCTTGGCCCAATGTAAAGTGACTGATAAATCCAGGCTCCAGCTACAGGAATAGGAACTAAGATTAATAACTTTTTAGACAGTTTCTATAGCATTTAAGATCAGAGAGTCATTTTTTAGGTAGCTGTTCAACAAAGAAATATATAATATCAGTAGTCAAAATTTCTGCTCCTATGCAGACTTGTTCAAAGAAGAAATCATTTACTTAGCAATTGCAAAATAAGATCATAGTCTTCTCTTTTACTCATTTATGATATTTTGTTATTTAGATGCCAAAAGTTTGCTTAGTTCTTTTAGAGGAATTCATTCCCTTTTGCAGAAGATAATACTTAGTGGTTCTTTTCTCTTTCAATCAGCTCTACGAAAATTCGCCAGCACAATACAGAGGAGAATTTGATAAAGTGAAAAAGATTTCTTAGAAATGTGTAATTTAGATGTTGCAAATTGCAAAATCCCTAATACCATTATTGAAAATTTAGTCATTTAAGAGAAATATAATTAAATAAAATCTGGCATAATAAATAATAATGCCTTATGTTCACATAATATCTTATGCACCTGTGTTGTTCTATTTGATTATCATGACCACTATAATATATTCTCTTTATCTGTCATAGCAGTATGAAGATTTTCTGTGGGGAACTACTACTGCTCATCTATTTTAAATTCCTACAGTTCTGGTGGAAATGACTCTACCTCCAACTCATAGGGTGCTCTTTTGGGTTGAACAAGGCCAATCAAACTTTGCATCTGTCTAATTACAAGTAGTGATTCAGAAGTAAGCATGATATTCAAGTCATGTTAATTGGGGTCATTGCCTATTAATATTTGAACTACTATTGAACTGTTAAGAAACAGATCTTCTCTTGAAGGTGACTGGACATAAACTGGATTACAGGTGGCCATCTTGCCTCAGGAGGAGAGCCTGCCTCAGAATTGAGTCTAGCAGAAGAAAGCAGAGCCAAGGCACAGAGGAGATTGTCTAAGTCTGTTCTGGCAGTTACAAAAGACACAACAGATTGGATGACTTATAAATAAAAGAAACTTATGACTTGCAGTTGTGGAGCTGAGAAGTTCAAGGTCACTGTGCCAGCATATTCTTTGTTTGGTGAAGGTGCATTTGCTAGTTCATAGATGCCACCTTCTCTCTATGTGCTGATATGGTAGATGGGGTGACAGAGTTCTGTGGGTTCTTTCTTTCTATTTCTTTCTTTCCAGAAAGGTGCAGGCAGGACTGAATGCGAGTAGACAAACAAGCAGGAAGAAAGAGAAGGAATAAGCATTTTTATTAATTCTTATCTAGTTGTTCATCTCGGTTGTTCCCTCTGACCTTGGAATGTGAACTGGGGTCCTTGGGATGTATATGATCCGTGCTGTTAGGAAGCAGTGGGCTCAACTGTTACTCCATTAGGGCACACCTGGATTCTCTTTTAAGATGGCACTAATCCCATTTGTAAAATCTCTACTTTCATGACCTAATCACCTTCCAAATGCCTCACCACCATAGACCATAACACTGAGAATTAACTCTCAACATATACATTTTAAGAAGACTCATTCAGTCCCATGACAGGGCTGATTCCTAATACATTGTTTGAACCAACATCCAGTCACACTGATAAAAGACTTACTCCTGTACTTCTCACTGCTGAAAGTCAATCCATTTTTTTTTTCTTTCCTTTTGTCATCTTGAGTTGAATATATCTCATTTGTAACTGAAAAGGTCTTTGCTTTTGGTTAGACTGTCACTATCTTATAGAAAAAATAATTCGAATATTAGAGAACTTGTCAACTTACTATAGCTTTGTCCACACATAATAAAGCAAAATAGAAAGGAAAACTGACTTAAAGGGCAATGCTTTAATTGTATTTCTTAAAATTAAGATTGTTTTAAAGTTTCTAAGTACTTGTCTCTTTCTTTTCTATCAAGACTAAAGAGTTCTGTCAAGTTAGAATAATTACTGCATTGTATCTAGAAAGTTCAGGCTTTCCAATATTTATTGACAGTTGTCATATAGCATTTTATTATTATAAATATGAATGCTGAGTCATTCTCAAGAAATAAATACTAAATGCAAGCATATTATGAGCCATATGACAGATGCCTCTGCTTCTGTTCTTTACTTGAAATATTTTCTACAGCTGAACCCCATGTCTGATTTAAAATCAACAGAGAAAATCTGAAATACTCAAATGTGTGCCCTTTATAAAATCTAGTGGTTTTAGAAAAAAATGTATGTACTATATACTTCAAAATAACTAAATAACAGTATCCTTAATGGGAAAAAAAATCCCATTTTTTCCTGGAACTGTGAATGGAAAACTCAACTGCATGCCATTCCAATTCAAGGATCTGTAATCTTAGACCATTGAAGAGTTCCCCTTTCCAAGGAATGTTTCTCTGTGTGGTTTCTAAACCTCCTGAGTTTTGCAAAAATTTAGCATACCCTGGGAAGCTTAAGAGAAACAACAGTGTAGGATTATCTTAGGTCTTCCTAAATTTTCATATCTAACACATGGTTTTTCCATTTTTATCTGCCATATTTAGTCATACTCTTCATTTGATTTGATTTTATCTTCAGAATAAAAGGGAGAGCTACATTGTAGTGATAGGGATTTCCTCTTTCACAACAAACACAAAGACAAAATTTGCTTGGACTCAGACACAGGCTTTACAAATATGTGTGAACAGCCAGACCATTAGGTATCCAGTGTCCTGCTTCACTCTTTTGAAAGTCAATGGTTATCATTTTAATCCAGCTCTGTGCTATTTTATATAGTGTTTCCTTAGTAAGACTGTCTACTGATTGCTTGTCTCCCGCTGACTTTTGAACAACTCAGGGTAATAAATAGAGCAAACAGAGTCAGAAACAGGGTAGAAAAGGAAGTCGTTCACTCCTTCATGCAGTGTTAAGAATGATCCTGAAGTACAATAGAAGGATATCCTGATACTGATGCCCAAATTTTTGGCTCAGAGGTTAGCAGTGTACTTCGATTAGGCAATCTAATCACTTAACCTCTATGAGCCTTAGATTCTTAGGCTGTGAAATAGAAATACTAATGCTACCCTCAGGGGATGTGTTAAGATGGAAGAATTGAAAGGTTAAATGTTCTTTCAAGATTTATGGTTCAAACCAAATAACAAAACACGGAAAAACAGTGTAAATCTCTTTGTGAATGTAAGATATTGATGATAGCTAAACATCAGGCTTTTAACTCCTCTCCCGACATACAAGTTATGGCAAATGTATTCAAAATCCAAGAACTAACTAACACAGGTAAAGCCACATACAAAAAATAACCTGTGACAAATTAAAATTAAGTTGCTAGCAAGGAAAAGTAACTGTACGATTAAATGCAGCAGCTATTATAAACATACATGCATACACGCACTCACACACACACACACACAGAGTTTGAATTTAAGTTTAGTCAAATGAAGACATCAAATGTGAGATAATTCCTCTGAAGATTTTAGAAGTGATTTCTATAACAGTAGTCTAATGATTCATCTCTCAGCTACCATGATGCTTTCTTATTTAATTAGAGGTGTTTTCATTAGCTCCTTATTCATTTTCACTTCAGCCCAACATCTCTAAGTGGGACCAGCCCCTCCCCTCCTCCACCGTCAGCTTCCCCCACCACAGCTCTGGCAGCTGCCTGCTGAATTGCCAACAGGAAAAGACTTCATCAGCTAACCACAAGGAGTGTCAAGGGGCAATAGTATGTGAACAAAAGTTGTCTTCACTCCAACACTTCACCTCCATTTCTGGGTTCTCATTCTCCTCCTACGCCCCTCTTTATCCTTGCCCAGAACTCTCCCACCTCACTGCCTTCCTGGAGTTCGATGTCTTCCAACTTGCTGTTTAAATGACCACTCCTCCCTGTCTCCTTTGAAGGGACCCCACTTCCAAAATGACACCCACTCTCTTTTCCAGCTTCCTTTTCATCACCGCACATTTTTTTTTTTTTCAAAACTCCTAATCTGAGAGGTATAAACATAAAAACCAACTAATCAAACCTAAAGTATAGATAATTGCTTTTCCCATTCTGGATTTTTCATTTCAAGCATATGAAGTCATGTTCACCTACAATTAGTGGCCTGAGGCTACAGAGTGGAGGTATCTCTGGGCAATTGAACTTACCTTCCTTTGACTTTCAATTCTTGGGAAACTTCCTCCCCCTTGGGGTAGGGACAGTATCTAGAGACTACATTTATTTTCAGAGAGCAGTCTGCCATCATGAGTTTGACTCCAAGAATGCAGCTTTGTTCATGGAGCATGAAAGCAGCTTGCAAAGTCCTGATGACTGGCTTAAACCCATTAGGAAATAAAGGTTTTCATTTATGTGAGCGCACACACATGAAGCAATACATGCTCCTTATTTATGGACAAACACAATTGCAATTGCATTGCATGCTTTTTCATCTTAGAATATAGAATAAACATAGGTGCATCCTGAATTGCCCATTGACAAGTGCAGATGCTACAAATCCCAGTTTCCTTGGCCTTTGCTTAACGTATATTGGCAGTCTCAGAGAATCTGGAGAAGAGACATACTTCAGGTTAATTTGATAATTTTTGTTAAATATATGAAGATGCAGCAATTCTTTTTAAGACATTTTTCATAACTTATAATCTGTTTTTGTTAATTGCTTTGTATAAACTTATATATAATTATTGGAGAAATAAACTGCATTTATATTTATTAGATTTTTTTGCTTGTTCCCCTTAAACCAAGAACCAAGGGACCAGGAAGACCAAGGTGTTCTAGAAACAGAGCTATACAGTCTCTCAATCTGAGCACAGAACCATGAAAGGAGTGAGAAATGTACGTTGTATTCTCAAGAACCGAAAATAAGGAATAAGTGACTAAACTTTCTAAGTACATAGGTATGTATACATACATTCATATACACATACATATGTTCGTAAAGCAGGTTTTGAAAGAATGAGCTCAACTTTCTTCAATATGTACAATCCACCTTTTGACTCCACATACTACTAAATCGATTCATAGATTGATTCACCAATGAACTTCTAATTGCCAGATTCTAAGGTGATCCTCATGTAATCAGTTACAAAACCTTCAGAGCAAAACTCAGGCTTACAAAAAAAAAAAAGAAATTTGGCCTCAAGATAACAGCATTAGCTCCTGCCTCAGAGTTTCCAGCCTGCTGACCTGCCCTACATTCTTCAGACTTGTCAGCACACAGAATCCTACTGATTTTGCTGTTCTGAAAAACCCTGACTAATACTCCCATTCACATAGACATCCATGCTAAGAACATAAGAGACTTCCTCAATACTTTCCTTCCATTTGACTTTCATCCAGTCATACTCCTTTCAATTTATTCTTCAAAAATAATGATCAGATTTCATTTTATAATTCTATAATCTAGAATGTTTTCTATGGTTTAGAGATCAAAATCCTAATTCCTAAGTAGAAAACCCTTGACAATTCATTTTCTGATGCCTGCCTCCTTCTCCAGACCCATTTCTTGCTGCACTACCCATTTTTCCTTGTATCTACTATCTAGATAGAAATGCCGTCACATTTTTTAAGGCATCCTCATATTTTATTCCCCTGTGCCTAAACTATTCTTACAACCTCAAGTATCCTTCTTTATAGAGCAGCTGGCAAAAATCTGCTTAATTTTCAAGACAAAGTTGAAACATCTCTCCTAGGAAGCTAGCTCATTCTCTCCTTTCTCAAAAGACTTGATCAACTTTTCCTTTGTATTTTAGTCTCCTCTGGCAACAATTAATGATCTCTTAATATCTATTCTTCTTTTCTTTCACAATAATAAGATGTCTTAGCTAAGTACATGGCCACCCATTATCACTTGGTATGTGACAAGTTTTAACCATGGGTATATAATTAAAAGTATCCTGATTCATGTCAGGAACCATCAGAAGTAGCTCTCACAGTTTGTTGTTGTTCTTCCTTCCTTCTACCAACCTCCTCTTCGAAACATGGATGCCATAACAGAAGTTCCATCTTGGTTCTTGAGGAAAAGGTTATTCTTGATATGGTCATGTGGAAAGCTGAAGGGACCTGGGTCCCTGAGGGCTTTGAGTAAAGCAGTCAGTACACCACCCTAGATGAATTTTCATCAGATCTAAGAAATTATTTTGGGAAAGGCAGTTCTGTTACTCACAAGCAAATGTGATCCCAATTAATATTTGAACAGATAGGGTAAAGTCTTCACTTGGTACTCTCTTTGATTTAAACTTTTAAAATCATTTATGATCTGCAAAGTTTTGTTATTGAGCCATGTCAGAGAGGGACTGCTCATATTAGAAGTGATTGGCTTTGAAAGCTGGAATCCAGTGTTTGCTTGTGGTCTTCCTGTTGTTTTTACAGGGTATCTTCTGTGTGTCAGCCTAAGGACTTTGACTTAGTTCCAGCTCTGGTCCCCGTGGAACCCAATCCTTGATGCATTCTGCTCTACTTGGCCAGTATCTGACCACTTCAGCTTCATCTCTTGCAAGTAGGAGTGAACTAACAAATCAAATAAGGGGGAGGAAAGGAATGGCTATGACATTAGGGTCAAAATTGCAGTTAGATTGGAGGCTATGAGCTGAGTAGCAAAAGTGCCAGCAGCATAACAAAAAAAAATTGAACCCTTAGTTGATGTTCAGAAAAAAGCAAATTTAGTAAAGAAATATGCCATACTATTGCTGACTGACTCATTTAAAGAGCATGTTCATGCTTAGATGAATTATGATGCATTATTATCTTTTTCCAGCATGGGAGTAGGAAATGACATTCATTTATTTGTGTGGGAATATAAATTGGAAAATGAATTAGGAGAGCATTCACTAGGAACCAAAGGTATTTTAAAGGGGGTAAGACGCTCAGCAGAAACACCGGAAATATGTGTCTTGATTATTTAATATGGTCCAATATGCTCTAGTTATGCAATAAAAGACCCACACTCTCATAGCTGACTTACTCCTAACAACAACAGGACTAAATTTACCTAGAAATATATACAACCCATATGAAGAAAACTATAATTTCATTAAAGTTTATATAAGGGCTAAAGGTATCTCTCTCTGATAATGTCATTGCTCGTAAATATCTAGAAAACCAAGAGAAATAACTGATATTTTAACATTAGAGTTCAGTAAAATGGATAGAAATACGGGAAATATCTAGATGCTTTACATATATGAACAAAGGATATAAAAAATAAAGTATGGGAGCACAAAAACAAAATATTGTAGAATATTTCTTAGTATGGAAAAAACCTATGTGATCCTCAGTAAAAACATGCAAAAATTAAGAAAGAAAATATTGATAGTTAATCACAGGAAGCTAGAAACTTAAAAGACCATATTAAACTTACCAGCAAATGATAGACTAAGAAAAATAACTGTGATACATTTAGAAGTTTAAATATCTTTGTTACAAAAAAATAACTGCACATTACAAAGAGAAAGCAATATGTTCATAAGGAAATGAGCATAGAAAATGAAAAGGCAATTCACAGAATGGATTTATAAATGAATAACACACTAGGGGAAAGTTGACTAGCATCACTAAATAAAATGCAAGAAATTAAAACAAAATGAAATATAATCTGATACCTATTAGGTTCCTAAAGATTTAAACCATTTTTATTCAGTAAGAAAAACAATAAATACCTCAATAGAAAAATGAGCAGAGAAAAAAATAACAAATTTAGTGCATCAGATTAATAAGATGAAAAAGATGCACAAACTTAATGAAGTTGAATAATTAGAGCAATTAATTCGTGTTTGTTCTCTTTTTAAGTCTGTTCAATCCCTACTTCAGCTTTTCTGTTTTCTTACTCATGAATGTTTCCAGATTTGGCAGGCAAAATCTGCCTGACTTTTCCCGTCATTTGTCTGACAACTAAGCTTACTGATGAGATTATGTCTGGTTTCATAGGGTGGTGGGGAGAAGGTGGAAAGAGAAGTAGAGAAAAGAAAGTTCAAGGGAGAGGCAGTGAATTACAGGGAAAAAGTAGGTGAAGGTTTAAATGGTCATGAGCACAGCAGGACTTGAACTCCTCTGGGAATAGTAGTTCCTGTTCTGATTGCCAGCTGTCAGTTCACAGCTTTTTAAAGAACCTGGCACGCCCTGGTGGAGCAGCAGTTAGATCAATTGCCTCTGAAGGAACGCAGGCCACATACCCCTGGTTTGGAGTCCTGGGGCCGGGGGCAACCAATGTGAACAACTAAATGAAAATAAAAAATTAAAAATGCCTCTTCCTCCTCTCTTTTCCTGCCTCCCTGCTTCTCACCTTCATTCCCTCCTGCACTTTTTGCCTGCACCCTTCCTTTAAAAAAGAAAAAAAAGATCTCCAAATATGGCACAGAAATAGCAGAATCATGAAATGTCTACATACCATGAGGACTTTGAGAGAAAGTATCTCTGTAGTAGCCCTGTGAACAGAAGATTGCACTAAAATAGTTTTAGCAACCTGCAGGTACTTTGCAAGACCTTGTGGTTTGGGGCGGGGGTCAAGTTCTATGCAGATCTCCAATTAGGGCTATAATTAAATTCCCCATCTCCACCTCAGCAGACTAGAGCACTGAGTCTAATTTAAGTTTACTCTAAGTAAATCAAGAAATAGGACATTACTTGTGTACTTTGGTTCATAGTTGCTTAGTTGTGACTTTGTTAACCATCTTGGGTAGAAACAAACACCAGCAGAAAATAAGCTTAATTATTCAGAAGAACTGTTTGTCAGTATTTGCTGATGAGACTAAAACTTGACACCTTAAGTTTTCTTAGAATTGTTCTGTTGTACCTGCCCTACTCTGACCTGAAGACCCAAGGACAGTGGACAGTCCCAGAGGCAAAGGAGGAGCTCCTGTTCTTCTAAAGTCCTTGCTTAGTCAAACAAGCCCTCTACTACCCCTGGGCCTCTACCCTTCTTCTAATCCAGGAATGGTCTCTTGTCCCTATTCTCCAGAAAAATGTACAAAAAGGAGTTTTTTTGTCTTTACCTTTTAGAGTAGAAATGATTCATTCCTCTTTGCCATGTGGAGACCCCCTCCACTCTCCCCTGAAATCTTAGAGAACCAGCTCAAGATATAAATGTGGGCATGCCCCTACAACCTCAGAGTTTACCAACAGTCTCCATGGGTATATTATTATTAAATCTGGGCTTTTCTCTTACTAATCGTGCCTAATGTTCATTCATCCAGCCTGTGCCGAATCTCAGAGAAATGGGGCAACTTTTCCTTTGACCCTCCCAGTGTCAAAATGCAAAATGAGCACATTTTTTCAATAGCAGTCTTTTTTTTTTTTTCTTTTTAAGGATAGTTGCAGGCAAGAATGAAGGAGAGCAGAGGCAGGCAGACATGAAGAGAGAGAGGAGAAAGAAACACTTTTATTTGTTTTTTTCATCTCATTTTGTCTCACTAGTCCTGGGACACAAACCTGGGACCTTTGGGTGTGTGTGCACTGAGCCTAACCCCTATGCCACCAGGGTGCACCTCATTAGCAATCTTAAGCCTAGTATTTTACAATGAAGAACTTTTTTTTACTGAGCAAAGTAAATAGATATACTGCAAAATAGCTCCTAATGGCAAAATGATTTTGGACAATTCCACGTGTCTATCGATAGACATGCATTAATTAATTTAATATGGTGCATACATAAAATGGAATATTCTGAAGAATTAAAAGTGATTGTGTGCTCAAAAATAATCACTAAGGAAATTCAAATCAAAACACTATGAAATGCCACTTCATACCCACTCTACTATCATAATAATAATAAATAGCAAGTGTTAGTGAGACTGTAGGGAAATTGGAATCTCATGCATTGCTCTGGGAAGGTAAAATTATGCAAACACTGTGGAAAATAGTTTGGAAATTTCTCAAAACCTTAAATATAGAATGACCACATGACCCAGCAATTTCACTCTTAATTGTATACCCGAAAGAAATGAAATACATGTTTATACAAAAACACATATGTGATAGCAGCATTCTTTATAATAACCAGAAAGTGGAAACAGCTTGAATTTTCATCTATGGATAAAATGATAAAGTGTGGTATAGCCTATAAATCACCATTGTCCAGTCATAAACGAGGAATAAAGTACTATGATGGTTAATTTTATCTGTCAACCTTACCAGACTAATTTGACTAAGTAGCTGGTAAAATATCACTGCTAACTATATCTATGAGGGTGTTTCTATGAGAGATTAGCATTTAAATCAGCAAATTGTGTGGGCTACTTCTTAAGGAGATCACCCTCAAAGATAAGCAGGCATCATCCAATCCAATTCAGTTTTTTTGTACACTCAAATAGAACAAAAAGGTAGAAGGAGGGCCGATTTGCCCTCTCTTCCCAAGCTGGGGCATTCATTTATCCTGTCCTTGAACTTCAGAGTTTTTAGCTCTAGAGGCTTCAGACTTCAGGACTTTTAAAGTGTAGTTCCCACTTCTCAGGCTTTTGATCTCAGATTGGAAGTTACCTCACCAACAACCCTGTTTCTCAGGCCTTCAGACTCAGACTGAATTGTACCGCTGACTTTCTTATTTCTCCATTTTCAGATAATAGGTTCTGAGACTTCTTGGCCTCCATAACCACGTGGGCCAATGCCTGTAACAAATTTCCCTTTTGTATCTCTCTCTCTCTGTCTCTCTGTCTCTCTCTCCTATCTCTCTCCCTTTCTCTCATCTATCCATCCTGTTGGTTTTTTCTCTGGAGAACCCTAATACAAGTATTAACACTGATACCTTTCTCCAAATAAATCACACTCACTGGTTTCCGGTAGACAAAACTTTTATGGGGACACCAACCAATGCACAAAATATGCAGTAAAATATTTTCAATGAAAAATTTTGAAGGGTATGTTTCAAGAGATTACTTTTTCATATACTTAATACTTAATTGTGTTTTTAAAGTAAGGAACACGCATTATTTTCCCAAACTAAAAGAAAAAAGAAAAAGAGTTGTCAACAAATAGAATTTGCTGGGTATAGGGAATTGAAATTTTCAAGTACTGTTAGCATAACTACCATTTTACAGGCAATTTAACAAACAATACAGTTTTTAGGAATTTATCCTGTGGAAGTATTTGTTCCTTCACATAGAGATACATGCCCAGTGAAGTCCATTATAGCATTGTTTGTGATGGTAGTAATATAAAAAAATAAAATAAAATTTGTGTGTGGTCTACTTTCCCTAGGTGAGGTTTCCTTATGGGTCTGGTGCAAGAGTAGGCATATAATTCTACATTTGAGATCATTGAAAATAAGGGAGAGGAATAGCTTTGCATATATTAGCAGTGTAAGTCATAATATGTTTTAAATGAAATCAGTAAAGTTAAAAACAGGATAGATAGTATAATCTCATTTAAAATTATTATTTTTTTATACATTCAGGGGGAAAAGATCCTAAAATAAATATATGCCAAATGATTCTCAACAGTTATCTTTGAGGGATGAGATTACAGAATTTTCATTTCCTGTTTTATACATTTGTACATTTTAAGGACATTTTATAATGAGCATCTATTATTTCTATTACAAAGGGGAAACAATGAAGGGTATTTTTTTTTTTTTAGAAAAAAAGAAAAAACCCACAGAGAGCAACATTGTTCCAAGGCTGGGTCTTGGGCTAAGATTTAGAGTCTGCTGCACAGTGGTGGCCAGGACCCCACTCAGCTGGAGCTTGTAAATAGCTTGATTGACATTCTCTTCCTGGCCTGGGCTTTCACACATCTGGCAGGGCTCAGCCGGGAACCCCCTCGAAATTTCCATGAAGAGATCTTTCCTGCTGTATGTGTGATACTGACCATTTCTTGGTTTTCTGTGCTAACAGTGAGTCAGGACTGCCACCATCTACAAAATCAAAGTCTACTCTGCTCATTACTTCCTAGCTGTGGTAGCTGTGTGACCTTGAGCAAGTTATTTAACCTCTCTTGGCTAACTCAAGGGTCAATTTTGAAGATGAAGCTAAAAAACATGTAAAATTCCTTCACAGATATTGCAACATAGTAGGTACTAAATAAATGTCAATTTATATCCCTTTTACCTTTGTCACTTCTTCCTCCCCGTCCACATTCCCTAGCAGATGGGTAAGTTAGTACAGTGGCTCAATGGGGACCCCGCTCATTCTTTGGCATTTTGAAAAATGAGTTGAGGGGAAGAATGTTTTTTGATTGACACACAGATGAAGAAGTTACTGGTTCTGACTAGATCTGTAGGCTGGGTTCAGGAATGTCAGACATCCTGCAATACATGAGACAGTACAGACAATAAAACATTATCTTGCATCCCACATAACTTTTTTTTTTAATGTGCCACTAGGTACTAAGAGACATTTAAAAATCTGTTGATATTATCTGAGCCTAAAAGTAAATTCCATTTTATGTAGCAACATTACATTTCTCAAGAGATTGTATTTTGTTTTGTTTAGAATTTACTACTTTAAAAAAAAAAATCTCATTCTGACAGTAGCATCATTTCTGTATGCTCTTTGAGTTTCCAAATAAAGCACACCTCTAACCATCTGTTTTTGTAGTTGTTGCAAGTTGGTTGGGTGCCTAGGTGCAACGAGCTGACACTATTATGTCTTCTAGAATGTTCTGGAATTCCTAAGCATTTATGCAATGAAATCCAATACATGATAAATTATTTTCCTCTTATTCTCACATATATTAGTTTGTACGTTATATCAATTTTTTGGAAACTCTGTTAGGTAGATTATATTATTTATGGTGTTTTTTTTGGAATCATCAAGATATTATTATAAATTTTTGAAAGAAGAGGGAATGAAAGAATCGAGGATCGGTACACAAGATTATAAAGTTTTTCAGTTACAGCAAACTGTAAAGGAGAATATCTCTCCATTGAAATAGGGTGAATTCAACAAATGCATGCTTTCGCTTATGAAATAATGACATTGGCAAAATATATCACCATTTCCATTTCCACAGGTATTACTAGCATTCAACAAAACAACCAACAGTGACCCCCTCTAGAATCAGTCGCCTAGGCAACACGGCCCAAGAATAACGCCTGTAAGAGAGGATCCTTAGTCCAGTACGGGAAATCATATCATCTTACTTTCTTTTTTAACATGCCAAATCAAAAGACAAGAGACCTATGATGAACCTGAAGATGACATGAAGGGCAAGAGGTCAGAGATGCAAATACATGAGGAGGAGCAGGGATTGGGGGCAGTTATTGGCAGAAGGTGGACAAAGGAGTAAGTTGGGCAGGGAGTGGTGTGAAGAACATGAAACTCTTGTTTTGATCACACCCATCTCTTTAATACATGGCTGGACTTCTAGATTTGCAAGCTTCCACTTCTTGCACAATTTCTTAAGGTGTCAACTAGTCTGAAAGATAAGGAGTTAAGACACCTGACATCCTCAAGCTTTTATGCTAATGGGCCAGAAGATGGATAAAAACGCACGCAAGATTGTCAATAAACAAATCATTACTTATATTTTGGGATACTAAGTGTCATTTTTATTTTAGCTTATAACTCCTGGTGATTTAAAAGTCTTCCTATGGACTCAAAGAGAACATCAACATAGGATGTGCTGTGGGAACAAGGGGTCTAATTTCCAAACTTTTTTTAGTTATGAGGAAATAAATGATTTCCAAAACCTCCTAATGAGATTCAGGATACAGAGAGTTTGCAAAAGCAAAATAAGAATGATAATTACATCAGGAATAAAAGACAGGGTGAAAAACGCAAAACATTAGTTTCATAGTCTGATTTATTTTTAAATCAAAAAACAAATTTGAAAGCAAGATTTATTTAGTGTATTGTGCAAAGTGGATGTTTTATGCCCAAAGAATAATGCACTGATTCTGTCAAAGTGAGGAACTAAATCTGGAGGAGAGTAGTATTAAAAATAATTCTGAAGTAGAAGTCAAAAAGGAGTCAGAAAGACATTTTATGCAGATGAGAAGCAAAGGTTTATCGAGGATAAGAATCATAAGACAGACGATCAGTTTAGGTGACCTTCTGAAATATTTAGTTGAGAATATATTTTAAATTGAAGATCAGGACCAGCAACTTAACACTCATCAGACCTGTCATCTTATGGTACATAAAGATTTAGATAAATAGTGTATTGTATGTTATAATTAATATAATATAATTAATACTATATGAAATATCTATATTCTTCTATATTAAGTCTGTAACATCTATATTAAGCATATTAGACAGTCACATAATTTTCATATGTCATGTTATTTAGGGATATGGATATAAAAATAGATATATTCATGCATTTGTATAAAATTATGTCTTTCTGACTTAGGTTATGCTGGGATACAGCTGGTGCACAAACAGGCACAAGACTGCACTGTGACAGTCACGCTAATGAGGGAAGCATGTGGATACATGGGCAATAACCACACAGACCCATGTTGCCATGCAGTAACTGTAAGAGAACCTTGGACAGGCACCTATCCTTGTCCTGGCTAGTTAGGGGGAGCATCCCAGAAGAAATTATGCTTAAACTGAATTCTAAAAAGTGAGTTTGAATTTGCTGGGAAACAAGAATGACCGAAGGACTGGAAGGACCCTGAGAGAGATCAGATTCTTGAAAATGTAACAAGAGGTGCACTTTAGTGCTTTAATGGTTAAGTCCACCAGACCCAGTGCACACATTACATCCCAAGAACCAGGTTTAGAGGTCCAGAACCCAGGGCAACAAACAAGATGAACAACTAAATAAGATAAATAAAATGGCTCTTCCTCCTCTCTCTTCCTACCTGCCTGGCTCAGCTCACCTTCATTCCTGCCTACACCTTTCAAAAAAATAGCAGGAGGTTCGACCTGAGGAGAAAAGAGTAAAAGCAAAGAAGTAGGAGGAACAAAGACAAATTAGAACCAGATCACAAAGAGACCTTCTAAGGATTCCCACATCCTAAGAACAATGGAAAGACTTTAAAGGCTTAAGCAGGGAAACAAGATGAGTAGAGTGATCACCCCTGATGTGGTTAAAGGACAGATTAGAAGGAAGGAAAACTGTGTTGTTTCAATATATTTATCTACTTAATTAACATATGTTGTTCACCTACCCATTTCCTACTTTCTAACCTCAGGTCTTAAATGGACCAATACTCTACGTTTGTTTGTGGTTTTTTGTTTTTTGTTTTTTTTTTAAGAGCGCAAGGAAGGAGGGGAGAGGCAAAAGAAGCACTGAGGAAGGGAGGGAAGGGGAAAGAAGGAAGGAACATCTTTATTTAACTAGACATTGATGTTTGGATTTTGCGCCCTGGTCTCAGATCACAAAACTGGTGTTTGGACTAAATGTGATTCACACACTAGTATCTCAGTCACCCAAGCCACAAAGATATGTTCAACTTTAAGCATCTTTTTTCAATAGGTATGTCAATATGTCCTGATTAACATATTAGGAAAGAATGAAGCAAGAGATTTCAATAATAAAATGTTATAATTTATGGAATCTCTTGAAGCCTGAGAGAAATACTTTTAAGTGCAATATAAAGTCTCCCTGGCAGACTTAAAGTCTTCAGGAATCTTGCATTTATAACACAGGCAACAATTATGATTCAAAAAAAGTGTTTCAATAAACAGATTAGGAAGCACAGTAAAAGGAAAAATACAGAATATTTTAGATAGGAATATCCTCTTGAAATAGCAGAGGCCAAAGACATATCAAGAATAAAGTCCAAGTTTTGTGTGGAATTGTGAGCATAATGTGGGATAAAGGCAGGTCCCTGACTGTCCCTTCTCAAAGCATCCTTAATGAAAGCTCATTACAGTCTTGGAGCAGTGGGCAAAGGACTCCAAGCCTTGCTCTAGAAAACGCCGTTTTGTCATGACAAGTAGTACTGATTAAAGGGATAAGGGAAAGGAGACCAATTTAGTTTCAACAGTCCAAACACTACGTGAAAAGGTATCAGTTTGGTGGCTCTCTGAATTCTGAAAAAAAGAGACTATCCCAGAGATGGCGAAGTGAGAAAGGAAGAGAGAAGAATCTGTCATACTAAGAATGGTCATACTAACTGCAAATGGGCCTTACTGCAGAAACTGTGGAGGTCATGCCAGGTCAAACAAAATGCCATCGTAAGTATTTGCATCTATAAGGAATTTGAGTCCTAAGTCACCAGTCCTGATAATAAACACAGCACACAGCATGGAGGCCATCGGATGGTATTTGTGAAAGGGATTAGTGAGAAATAGTTGCTTCAACTACTTGGCTTTGGTAACATTTAAAAACTAAGTTATTATTATTTGATCAGGGATTTATTTATCAGGCTTTAATGAAGTAGTAGCTAGCAACCTTAGTGGTTTTAAATAGCCCCAAACAATTTCATTGGTGTCTTGAAGCAAATTAACATAGAATCTCAAACAACAAATTTGTTATCTCCATCATGGTTTCTAATAATTGCACATACACCTTTTATCACTTGCTAAAATATTAACCAAGGAGAATTCAAAGTAATATATCCACTGTTAGATTCTTTCTACATACCTGGAATCTTATGTAGAAAACATTCAGAAAAAATAAAGACTAAATGGATTTGGGGATTCTGCTGGTTGGGAGACCTTGAAATATGGTGTCAGCAGTTAATTTTTTTAAAAAAACAAACTGGGAAACATGGAAAACTTCAGAATAAGGTATCAGAAAATAAAATAATATTTTAACATTTAATTGTAATTGTTGTTATAAAGTAAGTGAAGGACAGGTGAGACTAGAATGGCCTATAAGAGCTTCTAAGAGGAAGACCAGTACTTTAGCTCATTTGACCCATTCAAGTTGTTGAATGCCACAAAAATATTACAGACCTAGTCGCTTTAAGCCACAGAAATTTATTGTTCACAATCCTAGAAGCTGGAAGTCTTAGATGAGCTTGGTCAGGTGAGAGCCCTCTTCCAGTCCCAGACTTTTTGTTTTCTCACGTGGCAGAAGGGCTAGAAACTCATGTGGCATAGCTTCATTAAGAGCACCAATCCCGTGAGGCCTCCATTCTCATGACTTAATCACCTGCCCAAGACCCCATTTACAAATACCACCACTTCCAGTAATTAGGAGCTCGATAGAAGATTTGGGGTTTGGGGGGGACACAAACATTCCATTGATAACATTACAAGTGTGTTTTCTGTGTTGCACATAGGATACTTGCTTCCTGTTAGGCAGGACTGTGAACCTGTTATCATCTTTGCTTGTACTGAAGCAGCAAAGCATTATAACACTATGCAGTTTTAAAGTGTGTGCAGATGTAAACCTTACTATCATCTGCTTGAAGATTATGTGTAGTTTCAGAAATGTGTGTGAGTGCCTAACTGACACTCTGAGCTGAATTTGTGAGGGCAAATTTATGGGTGGACTTAAATGGGCTAAGAGATGACCAGATAGCTGGTAAAACATTATTGCTGGGTCATCTATGACTGTGTTCTGCTAGAAATTAGCATTTTATTGAGTCAAGAGATGCATCTTCATCTGTATGAATGAATATTCAATCTGTTGGGGTCCCCAGTGGAACAAAAATGTGAGAGAAAAGTGAATTCTCTCTTCTTTATCTGAGAATTCTACCTTTGCCTGCCCTTGAACATGGGAGCTCCTGGTCCACTACCCTGAGTCTCAGATTGAATTGTGCCATCAGCTTTACTGATTCTAGAATTTACAGATGGAAGACTGCAGACTTATCGGTCACCATAATATCTCTCTCTCTCTCTCTCTCTCTCTCTCTCCCCTCCACCCTCTGCTTTGTTTCTTTGAAGAATGCCGACTATTACAATATCATATCAAATAAAAAGGAAAATAGGTGGAGTTTTAGATTTTTTTTCAGTGCCTGGAAAAAGGAAAAAACATGATTGCAAAGATATTTTAGCTAAAGAGACATCATAATATGAAGCTGTGCCACTTATGAGAAAGAAGACTAATGAATAATGTGGAGAAATATGTGGGACCACAAAAAACTTGAATAAAGAGTAGGGCAAGGAATTCGCATTAATGCCAGTACAGGACAACGAAATCTAGAGATGGTGGGCCACTAGACTTAACCAGAAGAAATTGCTGTTATTCTAAATAGATACCCAGCTGTGGGATGGTCAAAAGGGAGGTAATAAAAGCTAATAGCAAGCAAAGCAACAATGAAATTGTAAAGAGAATATGAAGACAAGGTAGAAAGGAAGAAAACAACAAAACAGAACTGGCCAGCAGAAGACATTGAAGTAAGCAGATGAAAGATACATTTCAAAAGCATGAGTAAAGGCTGCTAGATTCACAGTTAGTTTTAGAATTTTTGATGCTTTGTGAAGTATGAATTGTAGAGCAAAAAATGCAAAACATGGAAAAACAGACAGCAGGAGAGCACAGTTCCAGCACATAGTGCCCCTGTCTTGTCGTCCATCCATGAGACTAAGAAAGCTCCGTGAACACAGGGGAGGAGGAACTGATGATGTCAGACATTCAGGAGAGATGGGTACAGTAAGGGGAATAATGAAATAAGTGTAGGAAGGGAATAGACATCTACTTTCCTAACATCACCCAGATGTTCTAAATAAATGCATTATCACACTCCGCCTTCACCACAACCCCATTTACAATGAAAAAAACAAGAGATTAAGTAATGCAACCTAACTACACTGAAGCTGAGACCATTCGGAACCTAATACCACATCATCCGTCTCCTTGATAAAGGGGAAAATGGCATTTTTAGGATAAAAGAAACAAAAGGAGAAAACCTGAAGGTGAGATTTATTAAAGAGAAAGAAATCCTCATAATGTAATGTTAAAAGCATTATAACAAGTCACTAAGATTCAAAGTCAAGGCTGACATTGAACTGTCATGGAAAATGACCCTGAAGTATGAAGGAAATGATTACTATTTAAAGAAGCTTAATTTTCACCTACAGAATGGTGGGAAGAGAATTGAAAAACCAAATGAGACGTAGTATGATCATTGTAAATAACGAGGAAAATGCTGTATCTCCTCTGACAAAAAGAAAAAACAAGAAATATATGACTAGATTGTGGCAACAGTTCAAAATTTAATGGAAACCCCCAACCCCCTCTTGGAGAAGCATTGTCTTTCCTCTCCCTTCCCCCTGTCCTTCTATCAGCCAGACCTTCCTCAGCAACTTTGATTTGGGGAAATAAAAACGGCAGGAAATCAGCCTTTGCTCTTGGCAGCACTTCCTCTCCTTTCAGGCCACCCCCCACATTTCCCATTTGATCTGTTTTAATATGCAGCCACATCGCTGATCTGGAGGATACTTTCAAATAAAAGAACCACCAGCTACTGTTAGAAAGTGTCTCTCCTTCATAAACTGTTTTCTTAAATACCATTACTTTAATCCATGTAGAATAAGGAAATCAATAAAATGTAAAATGTCTCTTCCCTGGACAAAACATTTCTGAAAAATTGTTTATTTCATGAGAAATGCTTGACAGATGGTATGAGTAGTGGTGAGGCATTCAAAACAGTACAAAGTTTCCTACTGTTCTGTCAGATGTTTCCACTCTCTGTTCCATCCATTAAATGCTGACTTATTTTTCCTCCACAAGCTTCAGTTTGACTTTTCAAAAATAAATAACGCTTTTGGTATTCATTTAAGATTTTCTTATACTATTTATGGAAACCTCAATCTAAAATGTAACCTTTACATGGCATAGAATGAGCCCTTGGAAGCATCTCATTTAAGATAAATATCACAGCGCATAGCATATGATGCCTATTGGTAAGGATACATTAAATAAATCATCTAGTATCACTGAAATGTTTAAATCCAAATGGTGTACATTTATCTAAGCAATATTCAAATATACTTAGTTAAAGAAGATTACTATAGCAATCCTAAACATCCAGTTTGTCAGTAATGAATTTATTATAACAATACCCATAGAATATTACATGACCTCCAGGGTAGTTCTGTTAGGCCGTATTTGGAAAAACAATGAATGGTACTCTGTTGAGGTCCACTCCACTTTGTGATTGTGAACTGATAAACAAATATGACTGAAGCAGTTGTACAGCTACATTCACGCATGTGCACATACACACAACTTTTAGCATGTTGTTAAAATATGGTTCTACGTGACCCAGAGGTTCCAAGCCTACTGCACACTTCTGTCTCACGCAGTTTGCTTTGTTCATCCCGCCCTTTCTGAATCTTTTGAAGAACCATCTTAGAAAGGAATGTGGGTCTTCTAGAAGAAAACTTGCAGAGATATGGACAATGCAATTTTAAGTGGACATTCTAGATAACAAGTGTGCCGTATTTTTATTCTTCCTGCTGAGTCAATGTTTTGTAGAACTGAATGACCCTGCATGTGCTGATCTATGATAGAAGCCGAGATTGCTATCACTCTTTCAAAAAACTGCATTCTATAAAAAAACAAGAAAGGTAATTTAAATGAATGACCCCAATTAAAGGCCAAAAACTTTTCAACAAAACCATATCTGTTGAAAATTAGAAGAACGTTTTGAAGGTTATTCTGGAAACAAATTGCTCTCAATTTGGCAACCTTCACAAAACGGAAAGTATTACAGTTTCTCCTGCCAATTTTCTTGTGTGCAACTGACCAATGCTAAATAAGAAACAAGCCCTGAAGTCCATGGCTTTTATTTTTTCATCTGACCAACAAACCAACTTAATGAATTATTTTATTTTTATAGAAGAGATTTGCAAAGTAGGTTTGCCATCTGTAATTGTTTTTGTTTTTTTAAACACAGCACTCAGTAGCATAATTGGCTAAAATGTTGTTGTTGATGGAATTCTAATGGTATTACAAACTGAAAGGAAAATGAGATTATTGAAATCTGAGTAATTTGAAACAGCATTTTTAAAGTGACAACAAAATAGTTCCGTTATGCAGATTTGTCTTCTAGGTTTCTTTTTTCCAAGATTTCAAATTTGTGAGTTCAGCTTTATAGATTTAATGGGTAGGGAAGACTGAGGGATGGGAAGTCAACTAGCAACTTAAGAATGCTGCTGTGGTTTCCAGCTCAGAGTAGGCATCTGAGTCACATGTCTAACTCCATGGCATGCTCCAATTGTTTCAGCATCAAGTGTCATTCCCCATGAATCCTGATGGAGGAGCCATTGGGCATAGTCCACATGCATCTACAGGTCCCAAGTTCACATCCCAGGGCCAGTAGGAACAACCAAGATCAACAACCAAGTGAAATAAATAAGAAATACTTCCTCCTCTCTCTTTCTGTCTGCTTCTGTTCACCTTCATTCCTGCCTATATCTTTACTTTAAATTTAAAATAAAGTTGGGTCATTTCTTCTTTTCCTGAGGATAGCTAGCTACTTTTATTCATCCATTTAAGAAATATCTATTGAGTATTTATTTACCAATTAGCTTAAAATAGCAATTTCATTGCCAAAGGTTACTATCATCGGTAAAGAATGGCATTCTTGGATAGAGGTAAGTGGTACTATATGGTGTTAATAGATGATAACATATGTAATGGAATATTATTCAGTATTAAAAATAAAATATTGCATTTGTGAAAACTGAATGAAACTAGAAGACATTATTTGAAGTGAAATAAGTCAGAGAAAGACAAATACCACATAATCTCTCAAATGTGAAATCTAAAAGACAACACCATGATGCACTCTGGTGGAGTAATGGTTTGGTCAATTTCCTCCAGCAGAAGTGCAGGCCATGAACCTGGGTTTGTGTTCCAGGCTGTGATGTACAACTAAATAAAAATAAATGAAATGCTTCTTCCTCCTCTCTCGTCCTACCTGCCTAGCTGCTCATCATCATTGCTACCTACGCCTTTCCTTTAAATAAATAAATACGTAAGCTATTGGCTCCAGATTATTTCAAGCATGCAAAATTATCAGTAAAACAAAAACAAAAGCAGAAAATCAATACCAAGATCATATTGATACAGAGAAGAGTTTGGTAGTTACCAGAGGTAGGAGGTTGGAGATGGGTGAAATGAATGAAGAGGGCCAAAAGATACAAACTTCCCATTATACATAAATGAATCATGGGGATGTATTATACAGCATGGTAACTATAGTTAAGAATACTATATTGCATATTAAAAAGTTGTTAAAAGAGTAAATCTTAAACATTTTATTACAAGAAAAAAATTACAACTATGTATGGTGACAGATGTTAACTTTATTCATTGTAGTGATCATTTTGAAATATATATGAATATTGAATCATGATGCTGGTTGCAACACCTGTCATCCCATTGATCTCTAAGGTTGATGTTGCTGATCTGGCCAGCCAGGCGGGTTTTCCCTTCTTCCCTCACCACTCATGGTTGTCCCTCCTGAAGCTGCGTGCTGGGTAGAAGAGGAGGGTCTTCCCTGTCAGAGACCATTTGTCGGTCAAGGGTATGCGAGTAGTGTGCTCTGCTGCTAGACCCTCCAAACAAGCTCTGAAGAAAAATAAAGTGAAGGTTATTGTAGGAAATACTCAAGGATAAAATTAATATAATATGTAGGTCAATTATACCTAAACAAGAAAAATAAGATAAAAACTATTGTATGAATTGCTTTTAAAAAAACGTGATTCTTAAATTCTGGTCCTTTGTTATAAGAATTGAAACCAGATTGTCCTAAGACAAAATATTCTTTTGTAGCATGGAGATAAGACTGTCATTAATTATCCTCTAAATTTAATTTAGCCAGATATGTTAGTCAACACGAGATTTAGCTCAGCCATTTCATTTCCCACATCAACTAGATTCAAGTTGGAAAATATCAATAAACTAAGATAAAATCTTTGCATATTTTTCATTAGATCATGGTTCTCACTGAAATTATTAAAACACAAATGTCTTTCCAGGGCACATGGAGCCTTCTAGTCTGACCCCTGCCTATCTTACTGCTTTTATCTCATACTCTATCTTATTTTCCTATAGCATTTTATTTTATTCTGCTTCATCTTATTCTACTTTATTTTGTTTTATTTTTGTACTTGCTATTCCCTTTCTGAAATGCTCTTGTTTCAATCTTTATGACTCAATTTAAATAGTTTCCTCATAGTGAACTTCTTGACCTTCTAAATCACTATTACCTCACTTTATTTTCTTCATAGCACTATTTTTATTGAAAAAAAAAGCTTGCTTATTTACTTGTATCTTGTCTGTTGCTAAATTGTAAAAAACAAAAAAAAAATGGAAACATGAACCTAATGTATTTTTCCCACTGCTGTTTTTCCTGTGCATACAAGAAGTGTCTCACACTTACTTGCTGAATAAATGATTGACTAAGAGGATGTGTAGACAAAATCCTTACTTGAGATCTCTGTTCACCTGGTCTTCAAGTTGTTGGAGCCTTCTATCTAGTCTGTTTTTCATGACCTGACAGTTTAAGTCAGTGAGATCTTAGATATTTGCCCAAATTTGGGGGTTTCCATCATGTTCCACCTTTTGGTGTATAAGTACATACCTTTGTTCATCTAGTTGGCATATGTCATGCTGCTGACTTTATTTATTTATTTGTTTATTTTTAAAGAAAAGATGCAGGCAGGAATGAAGGCAATAATAGGAAAGCAGGCAGGAAGAGAGAGGAAAAGAAGCACTTTATTTTTCATTTGGTTGTTCAAACTGCTTATTTCCCGGGGACCTGGGCCTGAAACCCAGGAGTATGTGGCTTTGGAGGCAATTGACTTAACCAATGCTCCACCAGGGCATGCCCTGTGTTTGACCAATCCTCTTGCTTCCTGATGCTTCTTGATGATTCCAGCTAGACCCAGTGTATCAACTTAATTTCTCATCTTGGATTCTAATGTCCAAGGTAGTAATGAATAATGGGGAAAAAGCTGGATTTAAGTCTGATTCTCCAACCACTCTGTGACTTTTATACAAATCCTTCAAAACACTACATCTTTCTGAACCAGTGTTTACTAACAGGCTGAATGTGGTGATATAAGAAAGTGAGAAGGAGACTCCCAGAAATTTAATTTAACAGTTATATTTACTGACATGGAGATAAAGGCTGGAGCAGCCAGCTGATGACAGGGAGAGGAGCAGCTGTTGAACTTTGAGTCAATAGTTAGATATAAACATTTTTAGGTCATGAAGATCTAGAGATTAGGAGAAAGATCTGGGCTAGAGGTGCAATTTGACATTCATTAATATATTGGAAATATTTAATGCTTCAAGATTGGATGAAAAGAAAAAGAGAAGCAGCCCAAAGTCTGAAGCCCAGACATGCAAAAATTTAGAAGTTGGTGAAAATGGAAATATAATCATGTTCACTGAGGCATTATTTAAAATAGCCAAGAGTTGGAAACAACTTCAGTGAACATCAACATATGACTGAATAAAGAAGATATGATATATATGTGTGTATGTATATGTATATGATGGAATACTACTCAGCTATGAAAAAGGATTAAATTCTGTTATTTGCAACAACAACTTGGATGGATCTAGAGGGCATTATGCTTAGAGAGGGAGTAAGTCAAATGTAGAAAGATTAATCACTGTATGGTTTAATTTGATATGATCCATAGAGTAACAAAACAAATTAAATAAATAAAATAAAAATAAAATGTCAGACTGTAAGACCAAATTAGTAGTTATTAGAAGGGAAGTGGGAAAGGGAAAAGGTAAATTAAGTAAAAGGGATCAATTAATCAATTATATGGTGATGGATATAGAATTGGATTTTGATGAACTTAATGTACTCTATCAATGCTGATTATAATGATGCACATCTGAAACTTACATGTTATAACGCAATGTTATTTCAATAACAATTTTCAAAAAGAAGTTGGTGAACTGAAAAGCAACTAGCAAATAAAGTCCCAAAAAGGGTTGGGAAATCCAGGACAACATGAAGAAATAATCTATTTATTTAATAGTCGATTACATTTATATCAACTAATAAATATTTAATAAGAATTAGTCAGTGCAAAGTCACTTTAGGATAACAACATGAATCAAATTTGTCATGAATTGTGTCTTCAAGGTGAATGCAGTGTAGTAGATGCGCAAGTTTCTACGAATTATTCAAATGTATGGTAAAGAGTGATAAATAAATCACAATAAGATTACAGGTAATGATACTATAATACATTTAAAAATTACTAGAGGAGCAAATCTTAAATTTTCACACTACAAAGAAAATTGGTAATTGTATGAGGTGATGCAGGTGTTAGTTAGCACTATGGTGTAATCATATTGCAATATGTAAGTGTATCAAATAAACACATTTTACCTTAAAGTGACACAACATACATCAAATAAATCTCAATAAAGTTGAGGGAAAACTAGAACCACCATATGATCCAACAATTCTGCTTCTGGGTTTATATTTGTAAGAAAAGAAAACACTATAGTGAGGAAATATTTGCCCTGTCATGTTTATTTCAGAATTATTCAGAATAACCTAGATGTGTAAACAACCTAAGTGTCTACTGATAGGTGAATGGATAAAGATGTTACACATATGTAGACAGATATATAATATATGTGTATTATCTACTGTATATACCTTTATACACAGTAGAATATTATTGAGTTATAAAAAGAAGGAAATCTTACTTTTGTGAAAATATTGATAGGTATTTAAGGTATTATGTTAAATAAAATAAGTCAGATAGAAAAAGACAAATGCAACGTGTTCTCATTTATATGTGGAATTTTATATGTGGAATTTATATGTGGAATAGAGAGTAAAAGTGTGCTTCCAGGGACTGCAGTTTGGAGAGAATGAGAAAGGTTGATCAAAAGATCTCAACTCTCAGCTATAAGTTGAATACATTCTTGTAATATCATTCAAACATGGCAACTATAATTAACAATTTGTATCGTATACCTGAAAATTAAGACAGTAGAAAATAAATGCTGTTGCCACTTAAAGAAATATAATTACGTGAGTGGATAGGGTGTTAATCAACCTTATGTGGCAATCACTTTGTAACATACATGGGTATCAAGTCATCATATAGCATACCTGAAATTTAAATATATGTCAATAATATATCTCAGTAAAACTAGAAAAAGAGAAAAGCCAAGGAAAATAGGATTTGATTCTCTTGATGATGTTGGAGAGTCATAAAAGATTTTCAAGCTAGGATTGAAATAAACACGAAGACATAATTACCTCCAAAATATATATTAATTTCATTTTTCTGGTCAAGAACGTTGATATGTTGTTTATTCAATTTGACTCTTTTTTTTTTTTTTTTTTTTTTTTTAAGGAAAGGTGCTGGCAGTTAAGAAGGAAGAGAGGAAGAAGCATCTTTGTTTTATTTTTATTTAGTTGTTCACACTGCTGTTTTCCATTGGGCCCAGGACTCAAACCCAGGGGTATGCGCCTTGCTTCTTGAAAGGAAATTGATCTAACCACTGCTTCATGAGGGCACGCTTAATTTGACTCTTGCTATCTTTAAATATGACTTTACTGATGTTAAACCTCTTTGCAATTAAAAGTGGTTCAAAACTATGTCTTATTTGATTAACTCTTTCCCTCCAGGTTTCCTAATGGGTACTCATAAAATATTATTTGACTGCAGGAAAACTTTCTCTTCTAGGAAAAGAGTTTGGTTACTAGCAGATGTTTGGACTGTCATGATGGTGACTCATCTTGGTGTTTATTTATTGCTGTTCTGATTTTGAGAGCATATCAATATTTTCTTCATTATTTATTTCATGAGCTTGATATAGTCTGTTCTTGTTTCGAATCTGCTTTAAAAAACTGCATCATAAAAGTGAAGCAGAAAGCTTTGTGCTGACTATGAAACACCAGTCAAACCGGTCCATCTCGGGGGCAGGGTGGGTGGGGACAGGGACAGGGTTAAGAAGCAGAGACTTTGTGAGCCATACCCAAGCAAATCTGGGCAAAAAAGATTAGATTTTCATATCTGGCTTTGTTAGAGTGGATTTATCTTCCTACCATAAAGAGTAGAACACTGGACAGAATACTATTTTGAAATAGTATATTATGAAATAACTATTTTTTGATGCTTGGCAATAGGCGCTGCATGTCTGTGATCACTGATTACATTTTTATAAATGAATCAAGCCTTCAGTCACCTGAGAGACAATATCGGATATTCTAACACATATCATTTGCATCATGGAGAGACGTTAAGAGTATTTAAAGAAATAATGGACAAAATTTTTATAAATGTGATGAAAAATACAAATCCAAAAATAAAGGAAATTCAACAAATTCCAAACCAGAAATACATACACACAAAACATGAAGGCATAAAACAGTCTGATTCTTATCATAATTAAATGTCTAGCAATTGGCAATAATAAGAAATTTTTTAAAAACAGAGAGAAAGACACATTACAAGTGAAAGCATTAATAATTTTAGACTTATAATTGATTATAGACTAGAAATTCTGCCGGACCAATCCAGGAGTTAATAGATTGATACCTATAAATCGTAAAGGGAGGAATTGTCAACCTACATTCTTACATCCCATGAAAATATCCATTAGTATATCTTTACTCATATCCTTTAATAATAAAGGGGAAACAAAGCTTTTTAGATAAACAAAAGCTGGAAAAAATGTCACCAGAAAGTCTGTACCACAGAAATGTTAAAGCAGTTCTTCAGGAAAATGACACCATATAGAAACTAGAATCTTTGCAAAAGATTGGCATTGGAGAGTACCTGAAGCAGGAAACATGTAGGTAAACATAAAACACCTAATTTCTACTTAAAAACTTATCAACATATTGCAAGTTTTTTAATATATGTAGAAGCAAAATAAATGAAAAAAATAAAAAAGGACGAGAAAAGAGAAGTGTTAGAAGTTTCTTGCATTGTAAGGAAGTGTGAAATAGTGATTAAGTTGCACTGAAAAGTTAAGGGTGCACATTGTAAATCTTTACAATGCAGCTGAAATGTAAAGTTATAAAATGCTTCATTTATGTAACAATAGGTGTGCAAAGAAGGTAAAGGGAGTACAGAAGACACAGGTCAAAGAGAACATGGCAAAATAGAATTTAAGTGCAATTGTATTTATAATGACATTAAACCAAATGGTTTAAGCATTTTTCTTCTCCATGGTCACATGTTGCCTTCAGTGGCTACATAGCCTTAGTTTCATCTAATTTTGATGGATTCTTTGTCTTTCATGTCCTTGTCAGTTTTAAAGAGTGCTAGTCAGTCATTTTTAGGAATATTTTAGAATGCTGTCTGTGCTTCCTCATGATTAAATTCAGGTTATTTATTTCTGCTAAAAAATAAAACCCAAAAAACAAAAATAACAACTCCAGGAATGATGGTGTGTAGTTCTTCAGAGCAGCATATCAAGAGATAAATATACTTTTGATTTGTCTCATCACGGATGGTGTCAACTTTGATTACTTGGTATTTTCCAGGTTTCTTTACTATAGCATTATTGTTTTACCTGTTATAATCAGTAATAACTGGTATGGATACACTTTGATGCTATATAAATATCTCAATTTCTCATCCAGAAATTTCAGCATTTATTGACAATTCTTGCCCCAAACAATTGTTATTGTGTTGTTTTTCAAGTGATAATTTTTGGTTTTCATCCTTTCCTCTATATTAGTGGGCATCTGACTGAGGAAGAGCTATCCATTCTCCCATATATTTATTTGATTTACTTGTCTATTTATACCAGTATGGTTTCTTATTTTAGTCTGTGAATTTTACTCCATTATAATCATTATTCATTTATCTGTTCTTTGTTCAAATTGTCTCAGAGTAACCATTTGGATTCCCCTTCAGTTGACTCCTGTATCATTTTGACATATTCCCATCATTTTGTTGTTGTTTTATGGTACCACACAGTATTTCCTTTTTATTTTTTGTCTCACTTCTGGAATCAGGTATTTCACTATAAATCTGGTTTCTTTTATTAGGAAATAGTTTAATGCATTATTAATGAAAATGAGAACTCCAATTTCATCACTTTTGGTCAGT
Organism: Solenodon paradoxus; assembly: GCA_004363575.1. Lineage (NCBI taxonomy): Eukaryota > Metazoa > Chordata > Mammalia > Eulipotyphla > Solenodontidae > Solenodon > Solenodon paradoxus. The sequence continues at coordinate 79,525 of RJWH01000248.1, forward strand.
CCTAAAATATTAGTCTAGGAAGCAGTACAAACAGTAAATATTAGTAGAAAGATGAGAAAGACCCATGTAAACTTGCATTTATAGCAAATGATTGACTTTAAAATAAAAATGTCTGACTTTCTGTTTTACCAGTTGAAATACACCTTGATATTTTGCATATGCTAAAAGCGATGCTGGATTCAGACAGTGATGGAGGCATGTTAACCCGCCATGTGAGATCTTGTTGGTTCTGCACAGAATGCCTTAGACATGGGTCATAAGCAGAACCATGGAGCCAATATCTGCATCATCATAAAATTCTGGTCTCAGACCATGCAAAGAAGAATTAAGTTTGGATAGTTAACAAATGAGCAACATGATGCCACACATGACTTTCTAGTTAGGGAATAACTGATAAAAAAAATCTTGACAGGTCTGCGAGGGAATCCAAAATGGTAACTTCAATCTCTTCTGCACTGAGAAATGGGATTGCGACACTCTAATGAGTTTTTCCATTGGAATTTCTGTGAAAGGGGGAAATCCAGTCACAAGTTTAAATAAATGAATATCATAGGGGCCATTTCACTTGGTAAACTCAGTTTTCAGAATCGCGGTCCTGAATTTTTAATCATATTCAAATATCATTTCATATCTTTTCAACACAAAAGTGAAGATGTGTACAACTAGAATAAAATTGGAAATCATAATACTTAAAGAGTATATCCAAAAGGTACTTAAAATTCCAGACTTTTATTAAAATGAAAAAAAAAACTTCAGAAAGTGTACACTACCATATTTTCCTACCCAGGTTGGAGAGAGAGCGAGGGAAGGGTAGAGGGAGAGGGAGAGAGAGAGAGAGAGAGAGAGAGAGAGAGAGAGGGAGAGAAAAATCTCCTTTATCTCCATTCAAGGCAGGTTGGAGTTAGTTTAAACTTGCCAGGAATAAAAAACTTATTAGAGTCCTGATTATGCTGATGATAATGCCTTTTTCAGGTGGGAAAGACCATGAAATACATAAGGAGACTGTGCTAATAGGGAGAGAAGGGTGTTCTCCAGGAGTTTTCGCCCTCAAAAGGTAGTCATGTGAGCTTGCATCTCTCATTCCACCCTAGAAGTTGCCCTTGGATAGCCAGGCAGCAGAGGAGTTCCCCTCTGGAATGCTGAGCAGTACATTTTTACCTGATAAGTAACCCTGCGATCATCCCTGGCTCTGAAAGCTTCTCCTCCCACGTGGTCTGCAAATCAACTTATCCTCATCCCACCAGCCAGTTTATTCCACTGCTTCATCTGATAATTGTTTATAACTGCAACATCTGTTCCTTATCTTTCCTAGGAGACTGCAGAAAAGAGTGAGGTAATATGTATTAAAATGAAAGGAAAGCACTTCAGCCACACCCTTTGCCTGGGCATAGACTCACTGAATACATCATTTCCCCAAAATACACACAGTGATGGAATACTGAATAATACAGGTGAATACACAGAATAATAAGAGTCCTTTTACATATAGGAAAACAGCATTCCCAAAGAGTGAAGAAACTTAGTAGAGACACAGCTGAAGAAGTAAATAATCCAAATTTAGAACTCAAATGTCTCGGCTCCATGGGCTACGGCTGAAACACTACTTGCTACTCCAGGAAACTTGGAAGAAAGCTGTATTAGCATACGCAAGAACTGACTTCATAGTTTCACAAAAGTGCAGTTTTTTTGGACTCTGAAAGGCATAAACTGGAATGCAATGAATTAGGAATAAATTATGCCTAAAAAGTTATTAAAATAATTTTATATTCATTGACTCTACATTCATATCAGAATCTAATATTCTTTAGGGAAAGGTACAAGCAGGAATGAAGGCAGTAGCAGGCAGGAAGAGAGAGGAGGAAGAAGCACTTTACCCATTTTTCATTTTCAGTTGTTCACACTAGTTGTCTCCCCCAGACTCGGGACTTGAACCTAGGGGTATATGGTCTATGTCCTTAGGAGGTGACCAACTTCTGTTCCACCAGGATACACTCTCAGAGTCTAATTCTAAGCATCGTTTAAAATTTTTTAAATAATACTTACTGTTTTCTAACTAGAAAGTAATACCAAATCAATGTAAACTGAAATTGTAGGAAAAATGTAATGCAAAAAAAATGTGGATGTGCCCTGGTGGAGTAGTGGTTAGGTCTGCGTGCTCCGAAGGAGCTCAGTTCAGGTACATCACAAGGACCCAGGTTCATGTCCCAAATCCCAGGGGAACAGCAATGTGAAAAACTAAATAAGAATAAAATAAAATGCTTCTTTCTCCTTTCTCTTCCTGGCTGCCTGCCTGCCTGCTTGCCTTCATTTCTGCCTGTAACTTTTCTTTAAAAAAAAGGTAGTGTAAAAAGATAAAATGGTCACTGTTAAATACAATCAGTGCTATAACTTTGATTAGCAAAATCCCTGAATTTTTCTGTCCCTATTAAGATATTTTTATACCCTTTTGCATTTTTATTGAGCTGCAGTTGACATACATTGTACTCGTTTCAGATGTACGACATGATGACTGGATATGTGTGTGTATTGCACAATGATCAGCACAATCAATCTAGTTAGAATCCATCAGCACACATGTTTACAATTTTTGTCTTAAGAGGAAAACTTAAGATCAACTTCTCTAGCAACTTTTACACATGCACAGCAGCAGTGTTAACTATTGTCCCCATGCTTTACATTACATCTCCATGATTTATTTATTTTCTAACTGGAAGCTTGTGCCTTTAGACTCCCCTTCACCCAGTTCGTCCTCCTCCAGCCCCTCAACTGCCTGCCTCTGGCACCCGCCGTCTCTTCTCTGTATATCTGATGGGTTTTTTCAGACTCCACTTTCCACATATAAGTGAAAACCACACTGTCTTTCTCTGAGTAATTTCACTTAGCATAATGTATACAAGGTCCATCATGTTGTCACAAATGGCAAGATTTCCTTCCTTTTCATGACTGAAGAATATTCTGTTTTATGTACAGTATCTATCTCATTTTATTCATTCTTACTTTGGCACTTAATTTGACAATTAGTCTCCATGCTTTACTATTGTAAATAATGCTGAAATGATCAGGGGGTACAGATAACTTTTTGAGTTAGTGTTTTCCTTTTCTTTGCATAAGTACCCAGAAGTGGAATTGCGAATTATATAGTAGTTCTATTTTAAATTTTTGAAGAAACTCTATAGTGTTTTTCATAGTGATTGTACAAATTTACATTCCTACCAACAGGACACAAAGATTCCTTTTTTTTTTCCACATCCTCACCAACACTTACTATTTTTTGCCTTATATACTTTAATATTATTTACATTATACTTTATAATTATATGAACCATAATACATACAAATATTATATGAGCATAATATAAATATAATTATAATATTTCTATTAATAATTATAATTGCATCAATAAAATATCAAATGACTCCTACTCTTTGGAAAAACTTCTTTACTTATTATGAAGCTTTTTCTTTCACTTTATACAACCTGAGTTTTATGACTAAGAAGTATTCTGTTGGATGATTGTGTCATAATTTATGTAAGTATTGTAAAATGCTTATGTAAATAACATTGTTGGGATATAAAGGAGTCATTATTAATATGATTAGTAGTGGTCAAATCAGCTTTTATATACTTGTATTTTTAAACATATCCATAATTTTCTCCTTGGAATAAGTAAATGTAGATCTAAATGTATGTATTAAAGTTTAAGACTTTTGGTCCCATATTGCTATATTACTTCTAGAAATTTCGCCCTACGTTGCAATCTTCAAGTAATATCTGTTTCCCTATCTTTTTGTGGTAACTTTTAAGAATTTCATCTGGGCTACAAGTTAACAGAAGAATCTGACCACAGTTGTTTTTAAAAAGTGACAGGTCTATTTGTCTAAAGCCACAAAACCAGGGGTCAGGGGCAGTTTGACACAGGTGTTCAAGGATGTCTCCAGGGAGTCCGTCTTCTGATTTTCAGCTTTGCCAAATCTAGCATTTGACTAGCATCCTCTGTCTTACAAAATGGTTATTGCACCTAATATAAACACTGTATCAACAATACTGGTCCCAAGTCAGAAGAAAACACAGAAGTTTTTGTCTAGTGAAACTTCATCATTTGTTCAGGAAGACCCTTCCCAGGGACTTCTACCCATATTCATTGCAGCACAAACCTTGCTTCGAGGAAGTCTGAGTCTTCAAATGTGTGTATACATGTATGTATGTATATATATATATATATATATATATATATATATATGTTTTGTTTTGTTTTGTTTTTTCTTGCTCAAATTGTCCTGACTTTGGTCACTAGAAGCTCTTTCTGTTGGCTCAATGTTTCTTTGGCATGCCTCCATTTTTGAGGTTTTGTTTTTGTGTTTTGAAGATTTCCTTACTTTGACACTACAAATGCTCCAGGTTAATCTTATATAATTTCTTTCCCAGTCCTTAAATCAGGTATTTTTCCAAACAGCCTAGTTCTTTTTGTTGGAGAATAACATTAGAAATTAACATGTGGATACTAGGTTTGTTTACTTCATATCCTGTAATCATGAATTTTTCCAATTTTAATTTAAATCTGTTCTCAAATCTATAGATTGAAGAATAGATAGATAGATAGATAGATAGACAGATAATCTTAAATTTAAACCTATTTTTTGATCCTGTTCCTGGTAGAAATAAATCAAAGATGTTCTCAAGTACACACTAGATTTCTCCTAACATTAATATGAAGATTAATAATAAGGATAATGCATGTATATTTGCCTTTGCTTGGTGGCAGGCCTTCCCAAGGTCTATCTGAAATCCTCAGTCTCAGCCTGGGTGTTACCATTGTGAACTCTGAACTCTCTTCCATAAGAGGAGGGAAGAGCCCCACTCTGTCATCTTGCCTCATCTCAGTAAACTCAACCATGAACGCTGCATCTATTCAGGTTCCTCCTTCCTCTACCTCCTACTACATAACCCCAAGATTCTGCCTCTGAAACACATTTCTATATAGGAAGGGTAATAGAGCCAAGTAGGCTCGATTTGTTGTTCTAGTTCGTATCATTCCATTTTCAACCCTGTGTTGACGAAATGACAGAGGAAAAAGTATCAATTTAAGACACATGAAGCTCTCCATTCATTTTTATGGAGGCATCTTAAAATGACAGAGACCATTGGCAACAGAACTTAAAGCAACAAATAGTGCAGTGGGGAATCCATCAATCCATCAATCACATTAACAGTGAATGAGACACTAATCATTTATCTATTATTTATTATACAAATAAGTGTATCTTGTCTAGACTGCACAAGGTCTTAAGTACAAAGGTGTCAGTAACTACAGAGTATAACTTCATAAATAGTAATAAGCATTAATTATAAATTAAAATAAGTGAAATATCATGGGAAAAGCTTTCTGGATTGTGTTTATCGACATAACCTTGTCTATAAACTTGTTATAAGAACATGCTTAGCTGTTAAACCTGATTTGAGGAATTGGATAAAAAAAATTTTATTCATATTTTCAAATAAAACAAGCATTTTTCTGTAGAAAGTGTCCTTAAATGAATGTACTTTTCTATCTACATAAGCAGTGGCTTTACTATTTCCAGATATTTTTATTAATCAATTTCATGTCCAATAAAAAGAACTAAAGCAAATAGTATATCTCGACCAAATTAGCCAGTCATGCTTTCTGTAGCTTCAAACAAGGAAAAATTACTGTTAAAGGCACTCACTGTTGTAATTGTGGTTAGTAAAATCACAAAATGTGGAATAGCATTGAATAAATATTTAGATAAAATCCGAGACTAGCTCCCAAATCTTCCTGAAATTTTGTTTTTCATTCAAAATCGTTGAGTTCACCCCTTCGACAGAGTTATTCAGGTTATAAAGCATTTCATTAGAAGAGTATGGCCAGTGACTCACATCAGACAGGGCAGGCCAGGAGGAGCAAGGCCTGACGGAAGAAGGACCAACTCTCTCCACTGGAGAAGATAACCCAGTTTCTAAAGCTTGCAACCTCGAGTCACTTCATGGCCATTTACACAAAAAAAGTTGGTTAAATTTACCCTCTATGCCAGTTACCATGTGGGTCCTGGGTAATCATTATTTTCATCTAGGAAGTATTGGCACTCATGTTAGATTAGAGGACAGGCTTAAAGTAGAGACCCATGACTCAATGAATGCGTAGGTCCTAGCCATAAGAGACCTTACATGGTGAGCAGGGTCTTAGCTGTTGGGTCCAATTTCAGGGAATGGATTCCAGTGTCTGATAAGGAATTTGCCTGGAAAAAAGCAAGCTTGTAGTTTTCTGAGGGGAACTAGATCTTTGTTTAGTAACCACGTTCTTGAATTGGATTATAGCACATGCAAATTTAACATACAGACACATAACAAAGGCAAGTTTGAAGACAAGGACACCTTTTTAGAGCATGGTACTGAAGGGTGGGGTTGTTACCTGCTCAGGAAGGCAGAAGTCAAAGTTCAGCTGGAGACAGTCCTCCTCGCTGCTTAAAAAGTAAAGGGATCTCAGATTCTGGAAATCAGTTCTGGAACAGGGCATCAGGAAAAACCAGTACTTGGAGACTGATTTGCTATCTCAGCAGAGCCTTTATTATGGGGTTAATTTAATGAAGTTGGGACTTGAGGCTAAAGCTTCTGCCTGGGGGACTAGAGCAATTTGAATATTGCCTGACTCAGGGCCGGAGTTGCTCCAGTAATGGGAAGTTAGATTTGACTGTGGGGAACTTGTAAACAAAGACATTCAAATCAGGAGACATGGAACTAAATGCAATGTAGTGTCCTGAATGGGATCTGAAGACAGAGAAAGGTCATTTGGTAGAAATGAAGACAATCTGAACAAAGTGTGGAATTTATTTAATTAAAATATATGCATTATATGTTATAGACATATTATAAAATGTAAGATGTTGACTAGGAGAAACTGGGTTCAGGGTACTACATAGTAATCTTCTGTACTGTTTTTGAAACTTTTCTATAAAATTAAAATTTCAAAATTAAAATTTGATTAAAAAGAATAGACTCATCATTTCCTCTTCCTCGTTAATGCTTTTCTCCATTCAGTGAGAAAACAGCATTTCTAATTTGTTTGACCTGAGTGTTTGTTATTATATAACTCGAAATGTCTTATCTGTAATATGACATTTATGCAAATATTTTGTAATATCATACACAATTACCGAATCATTCGCCTACATGCTACTCTTTCCATATTTTCTTTTAAAGCAAAGGTGTAGGCAGGAATGAAGACAAGTAGCCAGGAATGCAGGAAGAGAGAGGAGGGATAAACATTTATATTTTTATTTCCATTTAGTTGTTTACACTGGTTGTTTCCCCCAGCACTCCAACCCAGGGATATGTGGCTTGCATTCTTTACCCCTGCTCCACCAGAACACACCATCTTTTTGTATTTTTTAAGAACAAAGATCAATATACGTTGACTTCAAATATAACATTAATGTGAAGAAATACCTTTATTCGTTTGAAAAGACACATTTTAAAAACAGTATCCTCAATAAAAATTATTGAAAATAAAATAATAAAACAACATAATAAAATAAAAGCAGTATCATTGAAAAATTAAGTCAATTTAGTTTTGTCTATAAAGATTAGTATTTATATTAAAACTGGAAATCATTCTGAATTTAATTACTCTCACTTCTTTTATTATTTCTCATTTCCTTTTTGTCTCCTCTTTCTTTTCCTCATTCTCATCTCCTTTCATTTTCATTTCACTAGAAAATTATATATACATATATGTGTGTGTATATGAGCTCAGTAGTATTTTGTTGAAATTCTACAGTTATGTTCAATAAGTATAAAATTCTTAGAGTTGTTCTATCTTAGAGATCATCTAGCTCAACTTGACCTTTTGATAAAAAAAGCTGAATTTCAGGCATACCCTGGTGACCTAATAGTTTAGTTCAATGGGTGTAGTCCACTTCCCAAGGTCCCTGGTTCTAGACCCAGAGCCCAGGGAAACAACCAAGATGAACAACTAAATAAAATAATTCTTCTCTTCCTGCCTGCCTGCTTGCCTACTCACCTTTATTCCTGCCTGTAGCTTTCCTTAAAAAAAAAGAAAGAAAGAAAAGACACTGAGGTTCAGCGTTTGGAGAGACTGCCCACAATGAGATCTGTAGTACAATGTATTAGTAAATAACAGAACTGGGCCAAAATTCAGTTGTTTACCTCTCAGTCAAATGCACATTTTACTGCATAATGTTGCCTTCACTCTATAAAAATCACTTTGCTTGCAGAATCACTCTTTAAATTTCCCTTCCTATAAGGAGAAAGACAAATTTGTGCCATTAACTATTTGCCTGGGCTTTATTGTCCACTATTCCAGCAAGATGCTGTGACTCCTTTTACAGTCTAACTTGACCATCTCTTTAAAAGGAAATGCTGAGGACAAATTCATGATTCCCTTAGTTAAATGAAAGAGCTAGCTAGTTAATAATTTATAAAATAATTTTACTACCATATGGATTTCTCTCCCATCTAACCCTATTTCTAAAGCACATATACATGCAGAAATTTTAATAGTGTAAACTGTGGTAGTGTTTTTAAAAATCGTCTCTCTGAAGAGTTATAAAATTGTAAAGGAAATTGAATCTGTTAGCCTTGAAGGTGATGCTATAAAGCTATAGCTATTTGTAGGAAGGAACGTGCTTGTTTGTAATTCTGTCTATTTGTAATGCAGTCTATTTACTGAAATTTTCTCTGAGGAATTACTGCTTCTTTCACAAGAGATGAGTACCAAAAGAGGTGGCCAAATTAATTTCTGATATTCTTTCCATTCCCTACCAGTCAGTGTCCTGTTATATTAAAGGTACATTTGCATGCCCTTAGAGTGTCTCTCCTGCCCAACTACTTGCTGTATCAGATGGTTCTATCTGATAGCAACTTCTGTCGTCTTACTTGGTTTTCAGCGATGGTTCATGGAACATGGGCAAGTATTATATAAAGGGAATTTTAAAAACGATCTTCGCCAGCTCAGATCGGTGTTTTGGCACAGGTTCCTGGTTTTGTTGTTTGTGGGCCCCTAACCTGTTACAGTGCTCAAGTTTGTTTTGCATTTGATGACTCTCTGGCGCCACACACTGGCATCCTGACCACAGGCAAAGCCTATGGATTGGATATGTGCCTGCAGATGGTCTCAGAGAAACTGGGGAGAAGGTATCCAGATACAAAATCTCTAATCAGAAAAAAGCATCTGTACCCCTATGTTCATAGTAGCACAGTTCACAGTAACAAGGACATGGAAACAACCTAAATACCCATCAACAGATGACCGGATAAAGAAGCTCTAGCACATACACTATGGAATTCTATGTTGCAGCTAAGAGAGGAGTTGTCCTTTGCAATCACCTGGATGAAAATGGAGACGGTCATGTCAAGCGAAATAAGCCAGAAAGAAAAAGAAAAATGCAAGATGGCTTCACTTACATGTGGAATATAGTAAATGAAGCAAATAATGACACAAATCCCGACACAAATAGCAGGACATAGGACTGTGGTTACAGGCGGGTGGAGCGGGCTGGGGGTAAAAGACACCGGAACTCTGGTGGAGGGTGTGGTGTGAAATACGGACTGAGATGCGACTTCCATATCCTAAAATGAAAATAGCATTCTGAAAAAAATAAATAATGAATGTTTCTAGAAAAAGTCTGTGGAATCTAAACAATCGCAGACATTCAGGAGCTCCTAAGTCATTCCCTTTCATAATTTCTTCTCTACTGACATTTAAACTCAGGAAAAGTTTGGAGAGCCCATTGTATGTCAAACTTTTCATTGTTCTTCACTGTATTCTTTCTAATACAAATAACACAGGAATCATTGAAAAACTTTCAGAATGAAAAAAATAATGAAAATCTCCACTCCATTTCTCAGAGAAAACCATTCATCACTTTTAGTATATATCCTTCCAGCTTTTTGGCTGTTTATACAAATATGAATGTAAATGTATTACCAAAAATAGATAATGTGTGTGTGCATGTGTGTGTGTGTGAAAAATTGCATTTGATTTTGTACTTAACAATAAACCTTTGGCTTCATTCTATATCATTTGACACAGTCACTCATTCTTTCTAATACCTGTGTAACAATCCACTCCTTTAAATGGAGGTATCAAAAAATTATTTAACCAGTCTCCCAAACACAGAGATTTTGAATTATTTTTCTTTTTGGCTAAAGGTAGCATCATTATACATATATCTGAAATTATTTGGGACAATATTTCTTCAGGACAAATTCCTAGAATAAAAATTACTACGACAAAACATTATACCAATTTATACTTTCGGCATATATGAAAATTCCCATCGGAAGCTGTCATATCTAATATTGTAAATGGTTAATCTTTTTAGTCTTTTCCAGTCTAAGTGAAATTTACTTTTATTTATGTATAGGTGAGTTTGAATATCTTTTAAAATTATGCTTATGACCATCTGTAGCTCTTTCGTGCATTTTTTGTTCATATTTTTAATATATTCCTTATGGTATTTTTCTTTATCTTACAGATTTGTAAAGAAGAACATTTTTAACACAACTGCTATTAAATTTCCCCCTTTTTTGTCCTTTGTCTTTTGTATTTTTTATGTAGTCACGTCTGTTCATCTTTTTGTGATGGTTTCTATTATGAGTCTATTTAAAACGAAGTTTCTCAAACACAAATTATTTTCCTCTGTGTTTAGATCTATCTCAGCCTATTGATAGTACTGCTATTGTCTAGAAATGCCTGAGGACACTCATCTGGGCCCATAAAAATTACAGTGAGCTCCCATAGACATTTTCCTAACCCAAACCTATGTTGGAGCTGGAAAGGCCTTCATGGTTCTTAGGATTGCAAGATGCAGCTCATCCTTTATTGAGGTTGAAGATGGAGTGCCTAAAGTTTTGGGGGTTCACTTCTTATTGGTGAATATGAAACATAAGAGTGAGAATTGGCGTGTGGGCTTAGGGAAAGCAAGTGGTCAGATTCTTAGTTAGCTAAGTCAATAATAGCTTTTCCAAACAGAACTTCATGGGTAGCAGCCTGACTCTTTATCTAGTTGTGTAGTTAGATATCTCTGAAATGGATGCTTAGGGAATCAAAAACATAATGCCAAAATGCAATTTATAATGCAACCAAGAAATTTGTCAGGCACACTACATTCTGGTACATTTATTAGTTTTATTATGGTTAAAACAAATTTTGGGATATAATTTTGATGTGGGAATGTAAAGTCTTTTCTTTCAAATAGAATAGCCAATTTTCACAACTCATTTGCTGAACAATATGTCTTTTCTTCGCTGATACAAATGAATGTCTATTGACCTATTGTTTTGTATCTCTATTAGTATCATAATGCTTTAATCATTATATTTTAGATTTTTATAATATGTTTTGATGCAACAGGTCAAGACTTCACAATTCTTTTTATGTTACTTTTATGGTCTAACTTTGCTATACAAATACAATTTAACATTATTATTTCGAGGTTTTAAAAATATTATGTTTAGTTTTTAGTTGTAGTTGCAATAACTTTATTGTGATTTATTACTAAATAATCTTTTTCCACTACAGTTGTCTTTATTTCAGTCTGCATTTTGCATTTCATGAAATATATTATAAATTTCTTATTGAATTTATTTCTAGGTATGTTTATTAGTGTTTGTTAATGAGTCCTTTTTCCTATTTCATTTTCTAGCTTACTTATTAATTTTTTGTGTATTATTTAAATTGGTTGCTTTCTTATACTTACTTTCTGTTGTTATTAATATATCAAGTAAATTTTAAGGTTGTGCTCCAAGGAAAGGATATAATTTTGGGTAAGTGAGCATACATTTTCTCCCAATATGTATGCTTCATTTATCTTTCTTATATTCTTTCATTAGTCAGAAGCTCCAGAATATTATTGAATCATGATATTAGCAGAAAAACTTCTTTTTATGACTTCAATGTTGTATTTTTATTTTATTTTAAAGTGTTATGTTTGTTCTGAATTTCTGAAGTCAGTTATGTCAAGAAAATTTGTTTTTTAGATCATCAAGAATTTTAATTATTAATAGCGTTGAAACTGGAAAATGTCCTTTCAGCATCTACCAAAATCATATTAATGTATTTATAGCACTGACAAATTTTTGTATTCTTGATTGAATGTGATTACATAAGGCATATTAAACTTGACATACTGAAGAATTTGATATTTCATAATAGATCATTTCTATTTGTGCTTATTAGAAAGATTGACCTGTGATTTTATAATGTATTTATCAGGCTACTTGAATCAAAGTTATGCTTTTTAGATCTTTGTTACACTTAAATAATACAGAATTTAACTTTTTATCAACATTCAATTAATATTTTTAAGAAGTGAAACAGGGCCCAGAGCCATTTTGTAGGACTTTTAAAATAAAATTTTAGTTTTTCTCTGATTATTAACCTATTCCAACTTCCTAGATTTTATTCAGTCAAATTCAATTATTTGCATATAAAAGATCTAATTTTAGCTTTTATTTGCAGAAAATTTTATATAAATTTTATTTTTAAATTACAGTTTCTTCTTTGTTAATTTTTTCCTATTTCCTGATATATTGTGTTCTCTTGGATTTTCTTTTGACTAGTCTCAACAGGGGTTGTTTGGTTGATCTGTTCATTTTGTTTTGTTCTTATAGTTTTTCAAAAAATACCCCACTGTTTTCAATCAAACTTTATCTTTCTTATATTTATTATTTTTATTCCTTCTTTTAAAAATTTATTTTGATTTTTAAAATTTCCTGTTTTATATTTAAGTTATTGTTCAATAAAATGTCTTTTAAGGTATAATTTGGTCACATCTTATATTTTTATATTATCTTATCAAGTTTTTTCCCCATTTTGTAATAGGAGTTTTCTAGAAGATTAAATTTCTATTTTTAGATGAGATTGAAAAATAGACTATTCTTATGTTAACGTCTACATTTATTACATCAAGTGAAAACATTTTCCTGTATACATATTTAATTTTTAAGTATATAAACTTTTAAATTATGCAAGTAGCATTTGAATGTATTATTGTGAAAGATTCATGTAACGTAGACAAGGTAATTTCCTCCAGTTCCATGTCTAGTAACAACCCTAGTTATTGATTTGCTCTATATACTTTAAAACACTTTTCTATTCATTTGCATACTATCCCTAATGACTAATACGTTCCTTTATTTTTTTATATGTGAGCTTGTATCTCATAGGAGTTATATTTTCCAGGGATTCATAGCAGTCTCTTAGACTTTCTCCTTGATGTCTTATATAGGCAGCTAAGACCTGGATATTTAAAGTAGTTGATGCATCAGAATCAAAACTCCTAGAATTGAATTCCTTGCATAAACAGAAAGCAAGAAATCATTGATATTTCTGTGAAAAAGGACTTGAAATTCTCTACTCTTCTGCTGGAGTTTGCGAACTAAATCAAACTGCTTGTCTTAGGTCAAGGATGAAATACATTCACATAAGTTCAGGCACTCAGTCATGAAACCAAATAAAACTTCCTTCTGAACAGCTGAACCCTATAGAACCAGGGCCAAAAACAGCACAAACTATCAACACTAAAGTCTCAGAGCATGTGATGAACTGTTTAAAATATAAAGTAACTAATTATCATGAAAACAAACCACAAATCCAATAAATAGAAAAATTAATTTGTGAGAAGTGAAAAGATTAGACTCATTGGGAGGGACTTTAATATTAATATGTCTAAAGAAGTCAAAGAAATAAAGTATTTTGTCCACCAAATGAAAAAAATGACTATTAATCAAGAGCAAGTGAATATAGGAAGAACATAATTGAAATCCTGAAAGTGAAATATGCATTAAAATAAGAAAAACTTATAGAAGTTTATGGTAGATGGGACACACCATCAGAGAAAACCGGTGAATCGAAGGTTAGATTTGAGGAGATGATTCTGAATTCTGAATTCATCACAGAGAGACAAAGAAAAAAGATGAAAGAGAATTTAGGGTACCTAGAAGACTCATGAAGGAGCTCCACTACAGGAACCTCTAAAGAAGTAAATAACAAGAACGAAGGAGAGGAAATATTGTATAGGACAAGCAAACAGCACTTGAAGACTTTTCCAGAAATAAATAATGAAAAAGTATAAGCATATTAAGTACATAATTCATATATAGATAAATAATGCCATGCATATATTTAATAATAAAAACTTACAAGTTACTGAAGAGAAATTAGACTGTCCATAAATGACAAATAGACTGACAGCACATTTCTCATTAGCATCAATTAATTCCACAAGACAATGGCAGCACATATTTAAAATTCTAAAGACTTACCTTCAATTTATAATTTAATTCCATATAAATATCATTTAATATTTATTTCAAAGTAGATTTTCATAGGCATTTAGAAACTAAGAGAGATTTTGCTCAATAGGTTTTCCTTGAAAGAATTATTGAAAAATATAATTCAGCAAAAGGAGTCAATACAGAAATAAGATCTATGATGGAAGAAGTAACATTAATTAACATTACTATACAAGCCACAGTCTTTATTCAAATTTTTCCGATGGTCCCCAAAATAGGATCCATATTTGTCCAAAAGTCTCAAAAAAAGGAAAATAGTTTTGATTCAGGATAAAATCTAGATTATGTTATAGTTAGTTGTCATAGTCCATCATTCTCTTTCAATGTGTAACATATCTATTGTCTTTTCCTATGTTGATTAGTACATTGATAAGCATTTTTTATTCTGTTTGGCATCCTCAGTTTGGATCTATAAATATTTGCTCAAAGCCAGACTGAGGATCTGTTTTTTTTCTTTTTCATTTTTTAAGTCATGGTTTATTGACATGATTACCAGAGAATGATGCTGTGTTTCTCTCCATGCATCACATGAGATACACAGTGATGACACTCTACTCATACAGTTATATTAGCTTTAATTATCTGGTCACATTGCTATTTACTACATTTTTTTATCATAAAGCTATCTTTTATTCTTTGTAACTGATAAGTGCTATTCTTTGCAATTGATAAAGAAATACCCTGAGTATATGCCCAAATCTTGTTCTCCATAATAACTGGCCCCTACCTTAATATTCACTGACAACTCCCATTGAATCTATCATCATTATGATAGATGCCACAATGTCTTCTATATTTACAAGTAGGCATTCTGTTATAATAAATATCTTTTTTACTCATATTTATTTATTTATGTAGTATGCACTTATTGATTGTTATTTTTGTTAGATTGTAATCTGCTGTTATTTATTCTGAATCTCAAATTATCTCAGATTTGCCTAGTTGTATCCCTTAAAACTAATTCCTGTGTCATTTTAATGTGTCTTTCATTCATTCATGTAATGCTCCTGCATCATCTCAAATTTTTCTTACTCTAGACCTTGAGTCAACCAATTTTACAAGAGATCCTATTTCTTTTGCTGGAATTCAGTATATAGAAATTGCTATCTGCATGGCTGGATACTCATTGCTATTGGGGTCCCATTGCTTCTTGGCTCTCTCCTTGCATAGAATTTGTAAATATATACCTGTGCTTATATATATATATATATATATATATATATATATATATATACAAATGCATGCTCATGCATGTCTATAATAATCAGTAATTAACAAAAATGAGGTGATAGTAATATCAATTCTCATCCACCACCCTAGGGTTCTTTTTTCTTTCCCCTTTCTGCATTTGTAAATTATTTCTCTAACCATGCAAAATTCAGTTTCCATTAGCTTCAATACAGGTTTTTTTTTTTTATCAGTACTCCCCTATATAACCAGTTTCCTTTGTATACTAGGTGTCATCATGGTTAACTCAACACTATTGCCTTTTTCATCTCCTAGCATGTTTTACTCTGCACTCTTTCCCTATAAATTTCTTGGCGATATGTAATGCCACTGCCTTCTTGCCTCAAACTCCACTTCTTTGGTTGCTGGACATATTTGCACTCTCCTCACCTTACCTCTCTGGTGCTTCCTCTGATGCTAGATGCACAAGGACACACACTTCCTTGGATACCAGTCATACTGTTACTTTCAAATGACTCATATATGGCTGCCAGGAAAGCCACTATTTCTAAACCTCCGTCATTGCCTTGGCTGTTGGGTACACTGCTATACCTGGGAACCTCTTCCACTGATGTCTCCTCCATAAATTGATTTCTTTTATTACATTTTTCATATTTATAATGCCTAATTAAATATTTTTATAGATTTCATTTATAGGCAAAATGTTTCATCTACTTTGTTCATCTTTTTCCCTACTTTCTTGAACATATTAAAAATAATTAAAAGTTTCCATGTGATGATTAAAATATCTTGTTCTTCTGTGAATCTGTTTATTTTTTTCTTGATTTTGGACAAATAGATACGGTCTTCCACATCAGCATTTTTTAAGCATTTGATTTTGTACATAACAAAAATCCTAGAGGTTCCAAATGATATTGTCTCCCACCCAAGAGGGTTCCCTTATTCTGCTGTAGGACAGATGGAAAGGGAGTAAATCATCTCAATCCAATCAGTGATCAGTCTGAGTCAGAATCTGTTTTCAGTTTTAGTGAGTGAAACTCTGCTTCACCTCTGTTCTTGTGAAATGGTTCACTGAGGCTTTCAATCAAGGGCCTAGTGGACCTGAGACTGCTCAGTCCTAAATGTTAACAGCAATCTTTCAGTTCAGCTCTCTAGTCTCCTGCCCGACACAGCTCCACAATTTAGTAAATGTCCTAAAGGGAAGTTTGTTTGTATGTTTGGGGAACATTGCAGTCTTGTGTGGATACTAACACCTGTCTGTGAGGGATGAGGTGTAGCTTCATTTACATTCTGTAAAAAAGCATCATTTAAAAAAAAAAAAAAAAACCAACACCTATAGCTTATCAATTACCTATAACTTTTATGCTTTTATAACTTGCCTGTTTTATTTCTGTACCCTCATTCTTTAATTTTTTAACATCATGAAACCAGGGATGATTTCATCTTTCATTTTAGAAGTTTGGAGACTATTAGTTTTAACCTCTATACTGCCTCACAATGCAGTAAATGTTTTAGCCATGTGTTGGTGACCTCTCACATCTCTAGTGTGTTTTTAAAGGTCCATATGACAGCTAAAAGATTTGTTAGTTTCTCTTTTTCCTCCAACTGCATCTCTCTGCCTGGACTTAGTTCAATTCTTAGTCTGTACCCAAAATTTCAATTTTTCCAAGGGGTAAAATGAAAGATAGCAACAGCTCACTAAAAACTTATTAGTTCTCTGGAATTTTAATCCATTTATATATTCTTGTTTCTAAAGCTCTGAATACTTTAAAAATATGTAATTTACTAGCCTTTTCTCATTACTGTTGATGAAAGTGTTAGTCTGTCACAATTTACAACATCCTTTCTGGAAGCAGAAGTTCTTCTGATCCCCTTAAAAGATTTCTGAAAAATATTTTGTGTCATGTTATAGTTTATTCTTGGCTGGTGAGTTGATCTAAAATAAGTTTAACCAAAAATGTTGAAAGTAGAAGTTCTAGAACTGGTTTCTATATGTTTACATATTCCACGAACCATGGATTAAACTGAATTTGAGAAATGAAAACTAGGCCTAAGTAAAATAAAGACGAATGTTTATGGTAACCTTCATTTCAATTAGGAAATTATTATAGGCTCTCCATTCCAGCACCAAATAGCTGAAATCATAACTCCTTTGAGATTCTTTTATATTTCAGCTCATTGAATTTCTGCACTGATATTATCAGTCCTTTATTTTATTATCTATTAAATAGGACCACCAGATATAGCACATGTTTTCTCATGTTTTTTTCATCTTTTACTTTCATCCAGCCACTTCATAGTAACCATGTTCTATGCATAGGAGATTATTAGTAAAAGAGAAAAAAAAAAAAAAAAAAAAAAAAAAAAAAAAAAAAAAAAAAAAAAAAAAAAAAAAAAAAAAAAAAAAAAAAAAAAAAAAAAAAAAAAAAAAAAGCCCTAATGGAGAATATTTTATTATATTGTATTAGAACCAGAGAGTAAACAAAAGCAATAGCATGCTCTATAGCTTATATATAATTCTAAACATGCATACCTATTGGTCCTAAACAGGGGAAGGAACCAAGACAGCAATGTCTAATAAAACCCACCCTTGAAGTCTTTAAGGGACTTTGACAAAATCTCAAGATTCCTCAAGGCTAGGATGTACCAGTGGGGACAACACATAACAATGAATGAAGGCCTAGTGTTCAGTTTCTTTTACTACTGATGAAAAAGTTCTTTGTATATATTCTTTATTATAAAATTTAGATGCTTATAGTGTTAAGTTGTGAGGCTGGAAATGATGCACAAGAATAGAGAAAATAATTTTTTTCTAGTGTTTGTATCATGGTCAATAATAATGTATGCCTTAGTGTTAGGATTCAGTAGCGATTTTGCCTATTCCTGGGAATCTAACCTGTATAAGAATTTTGACATCTCCCAAGTTATGGTTGATTAGATCAATTTTTATCATTGTTTCCAATATTTGCAGAGCTCCTGCTAGTCCACAAAATAGGAATTCATTCCCACTTCCTGTACCAGAAGACAAGTTACATCATTATTCTCATTCTTATTACTACTCCTGGTGAGGAGTGATTTTTCTAATTGATGAGCATAGAAAAAAATTAATTTTTCTTTCATATGTGTATTCTTGCAGCATACCCATAATCTGCACTTTTCCATAGAGTAAAATTATTGAGTCAATCTCTCTTCCAGTAAAAGATCTATAGCTACGTATGACAGTGCTCATTTTTGCCACTTATAGTCATAGAACTGATATTTATTTCTAGCTAACTTCTTTTTTAATTGAATCAGAACATTTACAAAAGAGGAATATTACTTGCCTCTCAATAATGCTCACTTTTTTTCTGATAAGTTACCCTGGTACTACGAAGGGCCACAACTTCCCAAAAAGAATTCTGGACATTTGTATTAATTGAAACAGTCTCTCTTGTAGAAACTGTGCGTGTGTGTGTGTGTGTGTGTGTGTGTGTGTGTGTGTGCAGATAAGTCCTGTCAAATATAATATAATTTGATGTGTAGAATAAGAAAGTGCTGTTACAGGCCAGATAACTCTGTGTGGGATGGTGGTGATGACAGTGAAATGAGGATGAAGTTGTCGGGTAGATGTCAGTGAGCATCTGAGGGAAGCAAGGCTGGTTGACTTGGGCCTTGAGTTGAGTACCTTTACTTTTCTTTTTTTTTTTTTTCCAGAATTTGGCAGAAAAGGAAAAAAGACTAGGGGGGAAGTAACATTTCCTGGCATCAGAGAGTTTACAAATTACTACATCAAATCTTTTTTTAATGGAAAGGAAGCAAAGAAATAATGAATCAATCCTGTGAGAGTTATTCATGACAAATTTGGAAAAAGTTGGATCAAAATTACCCTGAAGTCAGAAGCATAGTGTAAGATATTCAAAGTGCTGAAAGAAAAAATCCCAGAAGTTGGGATTCTGTATACATCAAAACTACCTTTAAGAACTGAAGGAGAAATACTTTTTCAGACAAACAAAAATCAAGGAAATTTGTCCCTAACAGAAGTGCTTTGTAAGAAGTGTTAAAAGTTCTTTAGAGAGAAGAAAGAAGAGAAAGTAAAATAAAATATTTATTTTTCTTAGTCTTCGTCAATAGGTAATCTTTCATTCAAAATAGCAATGACAACAGTGTATTTGACAATTTAGCTAGGGGATAAATGAATAGAATAACAAAAATATCATGACGGAAGGGAAGAAAGAATTAGAAATACTCTGTTATAAGATATTTTCACTGCTTGTGAAGTCATATAGTATTACTTGAAAGTAAACTTGAATAAGTCAAAAGTGTATTTTGCAAACTCTAGATGACTCTAAAACAATGAAAGATTAAATTAAAAAATTAATTCAGGATGTATAATTAATATAGTAAGAATCTGGAGAAAATCGAGCAATATGAAAATACTCAGTTAAGACTAGGCTCAGAAAAAGAGTGGAAGACCAAAAGAGAAATAACAAGAGTAAAGAATAAATACTAGTTGAAAATACGATAGGTATTAATACAACTATATCAATAATTACTTTAAACAAGAATGGTCAAAATGCACTAATTAAAACACAGAGATGATCATGGTAGACAAAGCATAAAAGTGAGCTATATGTTGTCTATGAGAAACTCACTTTAAATATGGAAACAAATAAATGTGAGGTAATAGAGAAAAATATGCCATGTTGACACTAACTGAAAAGAGACTGGAGTAACTATATTAAGTTTGGAGAAGATCAAATCCAGAAAAAGGAAAATCATCAGAGATAAGGAGGAGTTCCTGATATGGTCTGACTGTTTGTACCTCCATAAACGTAATGTGTTGAAATCCTAATGGCCAATGGGATACCATTAAGAAGTGATAGCCTTAGGAGATGATTAATTCATGAGGGCAGAACCCTCCTGAATGAGATAAACCTCCTTATATAAGAGGTCTGTGCCCTTCTACCATGTCCTCATATGTACTTTGGGCTTTTTTAAAAAAGAGCCCCCAAAAAGCGCTTAACCCAACCACGCTGATATACTGATCTGGGACTTGTTGCCTCCAGAATAATGAGAAATAAATTTCTTTTGTTTATAAGCCACCAGTGGAGTATTTTGTTATAGCAATCCAAATGAACTAAGATAGTTCTACATCATGATAAAAAGGTCAGTTCTGCAAGAAAACAGCAATCTTAATAAGTGTGTAACAAAAAGTAAAGCATCTGATCACATGAGGCAAAAAACTTAGAGAATAGCCAGGAGAGATAGACAAATTCATTGTTATATTTGGGGAATTCAACATCCCACCATCAGAAATTGACAGATCTAGCAAAAAGGACATACTGAAATACATGATGAATCAGCTGAATCTAATTGGCATTTACAGAATGCAGTATCCAACAGTAGCATGATGTATATTCTTCTCAGGTACATTGGAACCTTAACCAACACAGATCAGATTCTGAGCCATAAAATACATCTTAAGACTTTTAAGACACTCCATCTTTGCCTACATCCCAAGGTCCCAGTTCAAGACCCGGGACCAGGGGCAAAAACCAAGATAAGCAACTAAATAAAATTAAGTGTCAAACATATTTTAAAAGAAATTTGAAAGAATAAAGTATTCTTTCAGACTATAATTGAATTCAATTAAGAGTTAATAACAAAAATAGCTGGGAAAATTCCCTAAATATTTGGACAGCAGACAACATACGTCTGGTACAACCTGGTGTAACAGTGGTTATAGGTTAGTCACCTCCAAATGATGCAGGTCACACAGCCCTGGGTTCAAGCCCTGCATCCGGAGAGTGGTGAGTGACAACTAGTGTCAACAACCAAAATGGAAATAAAATTAAATGCTTCTTCCACCTCTTTCTTTCTGCCTGTCTGCCTACTCATCTTCATTTGTGCCTGCTTGTTTCCTTTAAAAAAATCTAAATAACAAATAAGTAAAATAAGACATCTTAAAAGAAAGTTAAAGACATTTTGAGCTAAATATAAATAAAAATAAAATTTATCAAAATGTTTAGGATGCAGTGAAAACAATGATTATGGGGAAATTTAAATGACTAATTGCATATATTAGAAAGAAGAAAGGTGAATATTCAGTAATCTAAGCTACCCCCTTAGAAAATAAGGAAAAAGAAGAGCAAATCAAATGTTGAGTAAGCAGAGGAAAAGAAACAATAAAACTGAGAGCAGAAATGAATGGCTGGAACTTGAAAGGAAAAACGAAAAATGCTTTATATTAGAATCAGAAAAAAAACTACTAAGCCATAAATATATGCAAGAAATATATGAAGAAAACTATAAAACACAAATGAGAGAACTCAATCTAAATAAATCAATATTCATGTTAGATGCAATTTCAATCAAATACCGACAAGTTATTTTAAGAAGTTATTCCTAAAGCTTTTATGGAAAAGCAAAAGACCTAGGATGGCCAACATAAACAAGAGGACTGACCCTACCTGATGTCCAGATCTTCTCTAAAGCTATAGTCACTAAGGCATTAAAGAAAGAACAGACAAGTAAACCAGTGGAACAGTAGAGAAAACCCTGAAATAAGCCCATACAAATATAGTCACAGCTAATTTTTGACAAAGAAGCAATAGCAATTCAATGGAGAAAGGACAGACTTTCAACAAATGGTGCTGGAACAACTGCACATCCATAAGGAAAAAACATGAATTTCGACACAGAATCTAGATACATTCTTCACAAAAATTAACCCCCGACAGACCACAGACCTTAATATAAAATGCAAAACCACATGACTTCCAGAAGACAACACAAGAGAAAAGCGAAGTGATTTGGTTTGGCAGTGAGCTTTTAGATGTACCACCAAAAGCATCAACTATAAAAGAAATAATTGATAAGCTGAACTTTATTAAAAATTAAAACTTCTACTCTTCAAAAGATAGTTAGGAGAATGAGAAGGCAAACCCCAGACAGGGAGAAAACATTTTCAGAACCTATCTGATAAAGGAATGGTAGGGAAAATATACAAAAACTCTTAAAAACTCAATAATAAGAAAACAGCCCTATTCAACAGGGGCACAAAATCTGACCAGACACCTCACCAATGAATATATACAGATGGCAAATAAGCATATATGATGCTCAGCATCATATGTTATTACGGAATTCAAGCTTAAATATCTATGAGATACCACTATTCATCTATTACAATAGCTAAAATCCCAAACACTGGAAATATCAAATGCTGGCAACAAAAACTCTCATTATTGCTTGTGAGAATGCAAAGGGGTATTATAGTTTCTTAAAGAACTAAGCATAGTCTTACCTTATAATCCAGTAATTGTACTTCTTGGTATTTATTCAAATGAGTTGAAAACTTAGGTTCGCCAAATACCTACACACAGTTGTTTAAAGCAACTTTATTCATAATTGCTGAAATTTAGAAGTAACTAAGATGTACTTAAGTTAATGGATAAACTATGGTATATTCATACATGAAATATTATTCAATAATAAAAAGAAATGAGTTGTCAAGTCACAAAAAAGGCAGAGAATAGCCTTAAATCATAATGGCTAGTGGAAGACGTCAGTCTGAAAAAATTACATATGGTATGATTCCAACTGTATGACATTCTGGAAAAGGCAATGCTAGAGGACTGTAAAAAGATTAATGTTTGCCAAGGACTCAAAGAAAGGAAGTGAGGGATGATTAGGTGGAGCCCAGGGCATTTTCACTTCAGTGAAACTCTTCTTTATTGTGGACACGTAACATCCTACATTTGTCTAATCCCATAGAACTGTGCACACAAGGAATTAGCTCTAATTTAACTAATTCTATTTATCTTCTTATAAGCCTCATTAATATCTATCTAAACACATAATTACAATATTTTCTTGTGGTGAAGACATTTAAAATCTCTTTTAGCAAATATGAAATAAAGGTACTATGAATAATAGGCACTATGCAGTTCTTTACCATGGAATTTAATTAGTAATAATGATCACTTATAGCAAATGTATTATACAAATACAAAATATTCATAAACGGATCTTAAAAATAAAATTTGTTAATTTAAACAAAAGAAAAAGAAAATAATTACTCTGCAAAAAGTTTTAAGTACATCTCTGCCACTAACTAATGGTGCAACTTCAGGCAAGTCATTGAACATAGGTCTTAAGCCTGTATCTGAGCTTCAATTTCATCAGCTATAAAATGAAGTACCTGGAGTAGATGATCTCCAATTTTCCCTCTGAATACGAGATTCTTATCATCTTGTGGCTCAAGATATCTGGACTCCAAAATGCATTAAGGTAGAAAAAAAGTGTATTGAAAGAAAATAATCAATTTAAGCAAAACAAACATCATTGTGCAATTCCGGGGAAAAATGAAAGTAAATATAATTATTAGATGCATCTGGTGATCAAATGAGACTTATGTGAAGGTAATAAAAGGGAAATGGGTACAAATGATGTATTGGTGAAGCCCTGGTTTAAAGAAGATAGAGCTCAAGTCTGTACACGATAACTTCAGATGAATCTATTGCCACAAAATTAAATGAGAGTCGAATGATAACAAAGAAATAGTCAATGACGGAAATTTTATGAAAATTATTGTGGAATGAATTGAGGCTCTTACACTTTTTTTTAATCTAAAATATTCTCATCCTAATGAATCAATCACTGATATACAAAGAGGTTGGTATACAGATGTCATTTTTGCCTGCTATGATGTTTCTTTCAGATGTAGCCTTTCATGTGGGAGGAGTAGACAGCTGCCCGTGAGAGGAGGTCAAAACTTTACCATGAGAAAACAAAGTCAAATCACATGGCTTGTCAGTAGCAGAAGGAGAATTAGAATTTAGGATGTGAGATGCACTGACTAGCAACACCAGGAAGCATGGTGTTAGCGACTAAGAGCTCCGAATACAATGCTTCATGTCCCAGCATTTGTGTGACCTTGGGTTGTTTGCCTAATTTTCTTTATACCTTTATTGGCACTTATGAAACTGGAGCTAATCAGGATGAGTTAATGGTTGTCAAGTTCTTGGATCAAAGCCTGGCCCAGAATATAATAAAAATATCTATTAAATTAGAAAATACCTAAATTTGAACCCTGATCTTCTTGGTATTATTCCACTATTCTATGATTCAGTACTTTGGAAGGATGCCAAAAACCTCACATATCTTTGTATCACCATTTAACTGCATTTAACAGAACATCCTACTACATTGCTTTAAATAAGTAAGGGTTCTTCTCACATCACAAGAAGTCTGGCAGGAGGTCACTTCTGCCAATGACTCAACAGGTTATTGATGTCAGGGCTCTGATTCTTTCCCTCATGCTGACAAAATGGCTACTGCAGCTCAAGTCATTGTATATGTTGTGAAAGAGGAAAAATGAGGTTGAGGGAGGGCTGCACCCATGAGCTATTTCTCAGAAGTCCTTCCAGAAGTTTCTGACTTTACTCAGAACCATGGTTTAGTCCAGCTAGATTACTGTTTTCCCAGGTAACCTTCCAAACACCCTTGCGCATCTGGTGTCGTCTTTGATGTTCAGTGTACAGCTGTCACTGTGCAGCAATTCACCTGCTTTTTCAGACAGATGAAGTTTTGAAAGGAATGGAAATGGCTGAATCCCTGGGGACGAGGTGTCAGAATGAGCTTTGGTTCCTGCAGGCTTGCATGGTTACCAGGATCTTCCCTGGGAATGAGGGCAGGGAAAGTTCCCTGTTTGACTCTAAGTTGACCAACTTCAGAGTAAATTAAAAGTGGCCCCTGACACTTGGCAGGACAGCTTGAACTGCCATCTCTCATGGCAAATCACATGCTTCCTGAAAATAAAACGATAGTGTTTGCTTTATTTTGGCTGAATCCTCTTTTGAGCTGCATGTTAGGACACGCATGTCTAAAATGAACTTTCACCTAGCTCTGAGGCTTACTAACACAGAGGGCCAATGAACGAACTGCAGACATTTTACCTGCCCTAAGTATGGGGAAAATTGCTTAATATGGTGAGAGGCAGCAACCTATCTCACTATCTCTGCACTTTATATTTCTGTAATATTTTTTAATGAAGAAATTTCTCATTCCCTCCAAATCTTGCCTTCTTTTGACAAAGAGTCTTGCTCTCCAGGGGATAGTTTAATTAGATGCTTCACATAATCTCAGACTATCAGACACTATACTTTCCATCTGACAAAAGAGAAGGTATGTTCTCTGACAACTTCATCTTCTCTGGACTGGCTACTTCCATGTGAAGGGCATTTTAGGTCATTTCCTTATTAGGATGACATTGTGCCAGTGATGCTTATGGGCTATCCCATCAGGAGAAATGTCATGACTGCCGTGTAGTATAATGAGAAAGTGCTTCTTAACCGGCAAATCTTTGCAGATCTCTACGAGAGCTGGACCTTGAGAGATGAGTAGAATTTTGACAGGTAGAGAAGGTGATATGAATCCTTAGTTCCTGAAGGCATTGATGAGTAAAAGTAAATGTTTCATTTGGGTGATAAAACAAGTATTCTTGTGATAGTAGAACACATAATTATCTTAAAGGGTACAGTAATGGAAGGTGAAACACTGTGTGAAGGTCAGATGAAACAGGGAAAACAGTGTGAACTCTATGTTAAGGAAGTAAGAATTCTTGTAGGCCCAGGGACACCAGGGAGTATTTTTGAGAAGGGTGGTATGATGTGATTTATAGTTTGAGGAAGCTAATTCTAGTGTTAGTGATTCAGTGATGGAAGATGGAGATGGAAACATAGAGGCAGGAAAGCAAGTTACAACATTTATTCATTAAGATAACAGCTATAGAAATAGAAATGAAGGCTCAGATTTGAGAAATATTGCACAGAATGAATTACTGGAATTTGGCTATCAATAATATATGGTAGAAACTGTTAGTGGTCTCTTTCATTAGTTTCCTAGGGTGGTCATCAACAAAGTACCACAAACTGAATGACATAAAACAAAATGAATTATTGTCTGATAGTTCTGGAGACTAGAAATCAAGGTATCAGCAGGGTGGTTCCTTCTGAGGTCTGAGTGAGAAACTGCTCCATACTTCTCTCCGAGCTTCTGCTGACAACCTGCAATTCTTGGTATCCTCTAGCTTGTCATAACTCTAATTTTGGCCTCATCTTCACATGGCATTCTCCCTATGTCTCTGTCTTCTTATGAGAATACCCATCATATTAGAGTAGGGACCTACTCTATGTCAGTATGGCATCATCTCAACTATTTCTAAATAAGGCCACTTGCTGAGATATTAGGGATTAGAGCTTTACCATATCTTTTAAGATGACGTAATTTAACCCACAACATCCTCCTTCCAGACAAATGGAGCCTTGATTTGGGGCTGGAAAGTCCAAGAATAGAGGTTACTTTTCCCTAACTGTGGCCACATGGAAGAATGAAGTGAGGTGAAGGCAGAAGTATGTGGAAATGTCTTCTGCCAACTTTCCTTAAGGGGCAATGTACATGTGCCCTTTTGAGCAGTCTTTATATTTTTTTCCATCCTGCTTCAAAGAATAAGGTTGTTAATTACAGCAAAGCCACCTTAAGCTCTTTTTCATTCTTTTAAGAGAGAGGAGGAAGAATTTTTATTTTATTTCCAATTTTTAGTTTTTTACACTGGTTGCTTTCCCTCCAGATTCAGGACTCGAACCCAGGGGTATGTGGTCTGCATTCTTTGGAAGGGACCAGCTTAACCACTGCTCTACCAGGGCACACTTTAAACTTAACTCTTATAGATAAGGAGATGGAGGAGTAGTATGATTCTGAAGCAGTCCTATCAGCGGTTTTGGGGACAACCTGGCTAAAATAGTAATGCAAAGTTCCAATCTACAGCTGTTATCTAATACAATTTAAAAAAAAAATTGAATCAAAATGCATTTATTCCAGCTTTTCATAGACCCAATTATTTCCTATTGCCTTACTTCTAGCTGAATTCTGATACATGTCTGGTCTCTGGAAGATTTCATTTTAATACCTCTGAATTATCTTTTAAATCAGTAGCACATTATTTAGACTAGAGATGGAAGACTGTGAGGACAAAAGACCCCCAGTTGGTTTCTACTACCCAGAGAAATTTAGCTCTAGTCCAAAATTCTTATACTCCGCCCAGCAAAAAAAAAAAAAAAAAAGCTCTACAATTACCCATGGGGGATAAGTTCAGAATCTTTTACAGTTATTCTAGAATGCTTTAGGAAGTCTCTCTCACCAGTCATCGCCATCCACCAAAGTAATTTATGAAAATGTTTCTTCTAACAACACAGTTTCCTCCCTGAGAATTGATAAGTGGATTACCTTCTTGGAGGGATATTTTGGCACCATTAAGAGACTGGCACCCCTCAAGCCATCTGGCTTCTCTAACACAGTAGCTGGTGTTGTTTCTAGACATTGGGGACACAGCAGAAGGGGAGTTTTGAGAAGGAAATCATGAGTACAGTGAGTACAGGTAGAATTTGAGTCACCAGTAAGCCATCCACGTGGATGCACCAGAGCCGGAAGAGCACATCCTACATCCTGAAGAGGGATTGTTGAAGCAGATTCCCAATGAGTCTTACCTGCTGCATGCGCTGCCTCTGGATACAGGTACCAGAAGAGAGACCAGCAAGTAGGATGAATAGCTTTGGGGAAGGTACTGACAGACTGAGGGAGCGGGGAAATGTTTTACATCTGTATGAGGTCATCCTATGACTTACACCTAATCTCCACACTCCTTTTTGTTTTTTTCTTAATAAAGGAAGGGTGCAGGTAGCAATGAAGGAGAGTAGACACGCAGGCAGGAAGACAGAGGAGGAAGAAGCATTATTTTATTTAGTTGTTCATCTTGGTTGTTCTCCTCCCACTCTGCCCAAACGGGACGCAAACCTGAGAACTTGAGAGGACTTTCCATGACTTTCCAGGAAACCTTTTTTTTTTTTTTTAGAAATCTCGTAACATGATGGATTTCTCTATAGCAATTTCAGTTCTTTAATAAGCAAAAACTGTTGCAACCAGCAACATCAGCACAACTGTGGGCAGCTATTGCTCATTTGGCCTGTAAATATCAGCTCTGGTTAATATTGAACAAGTTTGGCTAATTAGACACATTAACACTGTTTCCTATCTAAGGCAATTTAAAAATCTGGAATGAGCATCAGTTGTAGGAAGAGATTGCTTTTTACAGTTTTGTCTTTTTTAATGTAAATCTTAACCTTTACCAATTGCCCTGCCAGGTAAAAGAGGAATCTCAGTTCATATAACTTGAGTGAACAAATAATCCTTAAAAAGTGACTTTTTCAACTTAAAATGCAGATGTTATAGTGTATTTGCAGCAGCAAACCAACTAGAAACAGCATTAATATCCCTAACCAGAAAAATTTAAGTAAAATAGGGTATGTTCATATTATGACTACCTTGCAACCGCTAAAAGTGATTTGTATAAAGAACTTTAAATGGGACAATCTTATTAAATTTAAAGCAAAATATCTGCTAAGTATGCATTGCAAAAAGACTGAGAGGTATAAGTAGCAACTAGTGAAAAAAGGCACAATTTAACTAAATTTGGAATTTTCTTTCACTTCCTTTTTACATGGAACAATAGTGTTAGTTAATCCATCTTTTTTTTTTGGAGTATTTTATTTTTGTATTGACTTGTTAAAAAATATTACCCTGTATGCTACTGACTTGTAAAATATAGAGTATGTATCCCTTAGACAACCTGTGTTAAACAAAGCATCAGCAAAGACAAGCTCAGTCTCTGAGCTATAATATTTTTTGCTCCATCTGCAAACAAAATAAAACATACACCAACTCATAAAAGTTTATTCTGTACTTAGTAAGATACATTTTCAGTAGATACAACTTAGACATTTTTTATGATACTCTGAGCATGTAAAATGAACTCAAATTTTAAAAAGACCAAAACAACCTCAACCTTTACACGAAGATAAAACTGCAAATTGTCAGTCATGAATAGTTCTATGCTAGAATCTTCTTGGAGTTATTTGATTGTTAAGGGGTCAATATCTGCTAGCATAACTGTAAGGCCAATTAAAAACATCTAGGTTTTTGTGAATGGAAAATTCAGGAAACCATTCATGAGTTGCTACTTTCTCTTTATCTCTAACACTGCTTTTCATAACTTCTCACTCTGCATTCTCTGACTCAGAGACAATTTGGAGAGGACACCTGTTTTAAACAGATCCACAGGAAACAACTACATTGTCTTTTCACAATCTGATCCTGTATCTGGTTGTCTGAAATGTGATTATGATTTAAAAAAAAAAATGTTGCCCACAGGCAGAGGCAACGTCAGTATCTCAATATTTACTGGAAGGCAGGGCAAGTCACTTTATAGTTATTACTTTCCATTAAGACCTGATATTGCAGTGTAGGAAAATGAAAAGGCAAAACCAGTTTAACTCTCAAAAGATTAGCATTAAATTTCAAACCCCAGGGGCTTTGCACCCAAACTCAGAATGATTTCTCTTTAAGCTGAATGCAATCTTGTAGTAAAAAGTTATCTGGTTTTCCTTTCTTCATAACTTTTTTCTACAAATCTTCGGTCGAAAGTTCATAGTCGGTTTTGTTGTATCTTACTATATTCATTAACCTGTGGAAAAGTGCAGGGCACTCTGACCATTGCAATTGACTTCATAAGGGCATTTCACAGCGGCTAACGGTCTTACACAGTAAATTCAACGGGTTCCACAATAACGCAAGTCACTTAGAGGTGACTTGTGCGCCCATTCTACGCACGTGCACCCTTCCACCGGTGCCTCCCTCGGCACCCAGCACCCAGCACCTCATTAAGGCAACAGCAGTGATCCCAGGGGCCTCAGCTGCAAGTGCCTTGGCGGGAAACTTGAAGACTTAGGTCATCTCCCGCAGGGCATGTGTCTCGCCCCGCTCTCACTCCCTCTCCCCACCACTCCCGGGCCCACTTGCTCGGCCGGTGGTGCGCCCTCACCGCCTGGCAAATAACCCCGCGGGCGCCCGGAGCTCAGGGCACACCTCCCGAGCCCTGGTGGCACCCCGGGGCCGCCCACTCTTTCCTGGGAAGCCTCTGGGGCGCCCCTGCCAGGTCTCCGGGGGCCCCGGAACGCAGAAGCAGAATGACGAATATGACGACAGCGCTGACGCCATGCCGCCCGCCTGGCTGGGACCGCCGCGAAGGCCCGCAAACGCCGCCCGGGCCGCACAGGTCGCCCCGGCCGCGCCGGTCCCGCGGGGCGCACCCTGGAGCAGCGCCGCCCCGCCCCGGCCCGCCCCGCCCAGGTTGCCTGGGCGCCCGCCCCCGCGCGCCCGGCGACTCCGGCCCTCCAGCCCGCCTGCCTCCTCGCCGAGCCTGCCCAGGCCTTTGGAGAACATGGCGCTTGTCCCCTGTCAGGTGCTGCGGGTGGCGATCCTGCTGTCCTACTGCTCCATCCTGTGCAACTACAAGGCCATCGAAATGCCCTCGCATCAGACCTACGGAGGGAGCTGGAAATTCCTGACGTTCATTGATCTGGTAAGGCTCTCCTCTCTCCTCCTCCGTCCTCCGGGCACCCCAGCCTGTGTCTGTGTTTGTGGGCTCATGAACACCTGCGCGCGTGCGCGCCTCCAGGCTCTAGCCCGGTCCTCGTCTCTTCCCTGGAGGTTGGCATCTAAAGGCCTGACTGAGGCCACGCCGCCTTCCCCTGCCTCCCACCCCCACCTCGCAGCACCTTCTGAACCACCTAGTGGCACCTGGTCGCTGGGGCAGGAATGGAAATGGCAGCCAGGTGGTGGGCTGTTTGCAGGGGATCACACACCTACTTCTAAAAGGTGAACTGAAGAGTTTCAACTGAGCAAATGGAAGGGACGACCTTTACCATGAGTGACCTCAGACTCATTCACCTTCACCCTAAGAGGCTTTGCAAAGCACTCACCATGGGATCAAGTTGTAACATCCCAAGGAAAATGAGTCTTGTCTAATTACTTGGAGCTTCCTCTGAAAAGACCAAAATCTTCCTCATAAAGAAGAGAAAGCACCTAATAAAGTTGTATTCTTTGCATCGGTTTTTTTGCCCATTGTCAGTAATTTACCTCTAACGATTTTGCTCAGAAACAATAGGGCAAAGAGATAATCAAAATGCATTTTCAGTGTGACTTTACACTCTTGTTTTTGTTCCCCAGCAGAAGTTTGCAGTCCTTTGCACAAGCAGTGCCTCTATTGCCACGTGGTAGTCTTTGGCAATGGCAGTTGGGATTTGTTATATTGGTTGCTTTTTAAAAGCTTATCCACTTCTGGCAGTAAAAGGGCCAGAGAACCAGAGCATGAGCGCAAGGCCCCAAAATGACACTGGGTAACTCTAGAGTGCAAATGCTTTAGGCTAAGTGAGACACACAACGAAACCTGATCAAGTGTGGACAGAGGACTAAAACTAAAGAGTGAGTTCTAAGGATTAGAGAAAATGTAGAATCAGTTCCTGGGACGTCAGAACTGCCTCTCCAAGATTATACATAAACTTGACTACGCAAGCAAGATTATAATCTCTATTGTTGACCATCACTTTTTTGAAGAGAACATCATACCTGCGTTTCCAAAGGCTTAGGGTTTCCTTGAATATATGCAGAGGATTTCTGTTTAGAAACACCAACTTATTATATTTATATTATGCTGTCTGTTTCAGAGAGTAACTTGAGTTCTTTTTTTCCCAGCACTTCCCAAACCGTGCACGTACCCTAAAACATACAAGACTTCCTAGGGCAGAGAGTGTCTCAAGGCTTTCAATTTTCAGATCTTTACCTTCCATCTCTTTTGAAACTGATCTACCTCTGAATATGGGAGATGTCTGCCAGTTCTTCTTTCTTCTTCCCATTCATCAAGTAGCATATGATAAGGCTCTGTGCTGACTTACCTGCTCCTTTTAACAGTCAGAAGATAGATGGTTGTCACTAGGACTATCTTCAAACTTGATTGAAAAATGAAATCAGACTTGTTTTGACAGAAAGTCTTATTGGGTTGATTGGCTTGTCAATGAGGATTGGCTCAGCCAATTATGTTATGTAGCAGCCATTTCCCATAGATTGCATGAGTTAAATCTGTAGCCCTGAGGTTCTGATAAATATGTATCAGAGTGTTAGAAATCATGTACCTTTTTCAAGCGTTTAGAGTGTTTAGGTGTTATTTTAAAATATGTGCATACATTTTTCAGAATTATTTCAGGGGCTGTGAGAATAAAGCTTATCTTGAATCACTGTCTTATTCCGTTCCTCAGTCAGATATCTCACTTAAAGCTGGCCCATGTAGGTGTGGCCAAAGAATAGTAGTATTGAGCTAAAATACTGATGGAAACCCCACCAGAGCCATAGGAGCTATAAACAGTCCTTAGAAACACTTCGATGTTAGATACAGTTTGGGGATAGCAGAGGTGGCAATTAGCAGATGAGAGGGGTTGAATGGAGGGTGTTTGGTTAAACCATGAGAGATGACCACTTTTCACACAGGCATTGTTTTCTGTGTGCTTTTTAAAAAAGGCTCCCAAGGAACAATATACCTCTCATAACCTTTGCGTGACATGAAACTGTAGTATAGGCAATTTGACTCAAACTATCATAGTCTATATTATGTGGCATTTGATGATTGGATTCGACTATTTAAAATAGCACTATTACCACAGATATACTTTTGACTCTCAGAATTCAGGTCATCAAATTCAGATTTGAAACTTTCAGTGTTTCATATTTGGATTCATTTTGTATAGGGCTTTAGCCATTCATTCAGACTTTTTTTTTATGTGGTTTCTGATTGAAATATACTAATCTAACCAAGAGTGCCTGTGAAAAAGTATATCTCAAATATATTCATAAAAACACTCAATGTGTTATTTTTAAAATTATAATTAGAGATGTAGAGTCTTTAGAGCTTAAGTAGTGTATAGCTGTTAAAACAACTGACTGTAAATCCTTAGTAACAGTATACAGAGGTTAGCCTACTGTGATTTACCCATTTAATTTCAGACTTTTTTAGTGTCAAAAATGCAATAAACTATTATTTGGTGCTTTGAATAATTTTAATGATTCTGAGCTTATTAGAGGAATTTTGGAAGAAAGTTTATCTCAAAATTTTGATGAGGCATTTTTTTCTAGCTAAGTTGGATTGTAGAGAGTGAGGGCATTTATTCTGGGGGCCACAGTCCAATTCCATGTTTAATGGCGTCAGTTAACCAGAATGTAGCTTGGGATTCATAGGTTACATGTGTCCAGAAGCAGACAGTTCTGTGGTAGAGACCATTCCAGCCCTATCCACATGTTTCTTAGAGTATGAGAATCATCCCAGTAAGATCAGAGATCATAGTTAAAAATTGTACCCCAACTACTTATTTTCCTAGCACTAAAAAACTGTAAGAGGACTATAGTGCTTTAGGAAAATTCAGTTTAGTAAATGGAAACAATACTAAATTGGTGTGCTGAGCAGAATAATAGTCCCCAAAGGTACTGACAGCTGAATCCCTGTGAATATGGCAAAGAAGATTCAAGGTTGCTAATCGACTGACATTAAGCTAGGGAGTTATCCTGGATTATTTAAATGTGCCCAGTGTAATCACACGAATTCTTAAAAGTAGAAGGAGGTAAGGACTGCCAGTCAAGATAGCGACCTGGTAGGAGTAAGACTCATGTTCTCTCCACAGAACAACTATGAATTCACCTATTTTCCAAAAATAAACATTGAGGAGAAGCAGGCAGAATATCTACAGAGACACAGTAGCAATCATGACCACAAAAGATAGGCGAAAACATCTGGGTTCAGAGCTTCACGCAAGACAGAGAATCAGGATTCTGGCTGTGACGCTGAGAGCAGAATTGCAAGAAGAATTGACCCTCTTAGAAATCGCAAAAGCAGTGGAGAGCCTGTCCAATAGGACTGGGACATGGAGCCAGAGGAGAGCATCTAGTTGCAGGGTGGAAGAGATACCATTGTCCCAGTGGTTTGAATGGAAGACCTGGCAAGAAAATTACACTGGGTGCTGCCATAACCAGAAGGCAGTCAGGGGAATCGCCCACCCTACCATCTCCTACCATATGACCACAAAGCCGCAGGACCCATGTACCAGAAATCACGCCCTCACACTCAGAGGAAGAGAGTCTCCCAGAGTGACAAACCATCAGTGCTACCCATTAATACCACTTTGTGGGTGTGAGAAACTGTAGCCTAATAGCTGATTGTGGGTCAACAGTAAGGTGGTCTTTGTAGCTTCGAGCTGGGACACTGGGGGAAGGTCCTGCATCCTCCATACAAACTCCAATCCCACAGAATGAACTTTCAGGCAGCATCAGATGTCAGATGGCCCACGTAAAAACTTCAAATCCAACAAGTGGTGATGCCACAAAACTCAAGAAATTCCAGTGTCCAAGCCAAGATCCAGGTTTGCTTGGTGCAAATCAATACCCTACACAAGGCCATCACTGCAGGGAAACCTAATAAATAGAAACATAAACAGAATGCCAAACAGAGCAAAGACACAGAGAAATATACGTGAAATGATGGAGCAATAAAAAACCCAGGGAAAAATCTGAATGTAACAGATAATCTGCAAATTACTTGAGGATCAATTTAGGGCAACAGTGACAAACATACCCATGGAAATCAAGAAAGCAGTAGAGCAAGAAAGAGAAAACAACAAAAGAGAGAGAAGAAATGAAGCAGCTCAAAACAGATTTCAAAGAAATAAAGAACACAATAGCTTATCTAAGAATTCAATAGAGAGACTCAAGAATAGGATGGATGAATCCTCCAGTAG
This sequence comes from Solenodon paradoxus, assembly GCA_004363575.1. Lineage (NCBI taxonomy): Eukaryota > Metazoa > Chordata > Mammalia > Eulipotyphla > Solenodontidae > Solenodon > Solenodon paradoxus. The sequence continues at coordinate 114,757 of RJWH01000248.1, forward strand.
AATCAGTGAACTAGAAGACAGGACAGAGGACTGCACTCAAGCAAACCAGCAAAGAGACAAAAGAATGCAAAGAAATGAGGACAGCATTTGAGACCCATGGGATAGCATCAAAAGAAACAGCATTAGTATTATAGGGGTACCAGAAAGAGGAGAAAGAGAAAAGGGGCAGAAACTGTATGTAAAGAAATAATAGCTGAAAATTTCCCCAACCCGAAGAATAAAGCAAGCCTACAGACCCAAGAAGCTCAGTCCCTAAAAAAAAAAAAACAAAAAAACAAAAAAACAAAAAAACAAAAAAACCAACTCACGCATACCTACACTTACATACATTGCCATAAAAATGTCAAAAATATGAGATAAAGAATCTTAAAAGTGTTCAGAGGAAAATGGATCACATATAAAGGATAAGAATGTCTGTGGATTTCTCAACTGCAAATCTACAGGCCAGGAGGAACTGCATGATTTATTCAAAAGACTGTAAGAAAAGGATTTTCACAACAGGGTGCTATGCTGTGTGAGATTATCATTCACAATTGAAGGAATGATAAAAAACTTTTCCAGTAAGCAAAAGTCAGTCATTCGTCAGCATAAAACCAGTTCTACAGAAAAATACTAAAAGATGCTATGTAAAGTGTAAAGAAACCCTACTTAAAAGCAGGTCTTTTAAACCTATTCATCTGTGTTCATTAGAGATATTGGTCTGTAATTTTCTTTCTTGGTGATATTTTTGTCCGATTTTAGTATCAATGTGATGTTGGCTTCCTGAAGTGTTTGGGAGTGTTCCCCGTTCTTAAATATTTTGGAAGAGTTTGAGTAGAATAACTATTGATTCTTCTCTGAAGATTTGGTGAAACTCATTGGAAAAGCCACCAAATAAATGGGCTTTTATTTTTAGAGACACTTTTAATTACCTTTTCAATTTCTTTGCTCATGATTTTCTGTGAGGTCTATTCAAGAACTTGGCATATATTGTCTTAAGATATGTCTATGAAGTAAATTTTATTACCCCCATTTTATAGATGAGAAAACCAAGCTAAGAAATCTGCCTAAGGTTGCTGTAGTCTACAAGTGTCAGAGCCAAGGTTCAAATTTGTCTTTTATGCCCAAATTTTGCATGCTTAATGTTTATCCTATTTAGTTTCATTGTTATTAATATTGTGTTGTTTGGAAAGATAGTGCAATCCAGCATTTTTTAATTTTACTGTCCTCATACTGAGTTTTTTTCTTTTTAGTTACCTTATTCTTCTTGATAATCCCAATTTTTAACTTTTCTAAATTAAGGAACTGTGACTCAGACTTACATTATGAATTTATATTTATTTTACTATACTCATTTTAAAGTTTTCTTGTTTTGGAAATATCCAATATATGGTAATCTCCTGAGTTTCTTTTGAAATAAGTATTTAATGCAAAAAAATATGTTATTTTCTTGGCCTAAAACAAAAATCTAAACAAAAACATAAGGAGTGGTAAAGGAAATTAAAATTATGGTGGTGGGAGTGGTGTGAAATGCACACAGAATGAGATGTGAATTCAATATCCTAAAAAGCATATAGTGATGCAAAATAGTAAAACAAATATATACAGTATATAATATATAAACATATTTGTATAATGATAATATAGTGAATATTCATATATCCACCACATCGTTCAATTCTACCTGTTTTCAAATGTATGTAAATTTTTAAAGAGCATGTAAATAAATAATTTTGAAAAAAAAGTGGAGGAAGGTAGAACACAGGAGTCAGTTGGGAAAAAATGTGACTGTGGAAGAAAGTTGTAGGGAGAAGTAGCATTGCTGGCTTTGAAGATGGCCAAGAGCCAGAGATGTGGGAGGTATCAGGAAGCTGAGAAACAATCCTCTTGTGCTTCCAAAAGTAACATAGTCTTGATGACACCTTGAATTTAGCCCATTGAGGCCCATTTTGGACTCCTGACCTTCAGAAATATAAAATAACAATGTGTGTTGTTCAAGCTACTAAATATATACTAATTTGTTATCAGAATCATAGAAAACAAGTTCAATTGACTTTAAATCCTCTGACCTAGAAAAAATATTAAATGTTATATTTATGCAGTGATGCAACTAGTTCTTTATATAATTAGATAACTGGTTAATTTTAGCTTTAACCAAAATGCAGTTTTTTGTTTCTGAAACTATGCAGAAGAGATATATGTGTACCAATGTACAGTGTGATAATCTAGAAAAACAACAGCACTGGAAAAACTGGGTCTTTCCCTTACTGTTAAGTATTTTAGAAACTCCCCTTATGCAACATAGCTTGTAACAAGAAGTCTTACTCTGAAATGAAATGAGCTAGAAAGAACAAAACTATCATGTTCAACTATTTCCTTAACCAACATCAAAGCTTATGAATTTTCTTCAAATGATGCAGATTCACTCACATATTCACTAATTAAAGGATAATTCCCCAAGTGACATAACAATTGCCCCAAAGATAATAAAAATGAAAAATTAGAGTAAATCCAGCATAATACATTAGAAGAAGGCAGCTAGGTTAAGGCCTCAAAGTAGTGCTGAAGTAAAATGTTTACTAAGCCTTTGGATAAATGGAAACTTCTCTTTCCAAATTTTCAATGAGAATTCTTGTCCTATTTTTTCTTAAAATATTAAAAAGAGCAAGGATTTAAAAAATACATCAGCCAAAACATTATTCAGGTGTGAATGGCAGAATGTCTAGCACTTGAGTCATAATAAACATCTTTTAAAAACATGAGCTGGACATTTTTTTATGAAAAATGAATGATGTTGATATTAGATTTAAGATGTTTAGAGTTTTAAAAATGGAAACAATATGACTGTCTCGTTTGATGCGGTGTGTGGTGCTCTTCTGTGTGAGAGCTGCCGTGTCTTAGTTCTCTGTTGTTCTCAGAGTTCTTCCTGAGCTGGATTTTGATTCAAGTGAGGCCAGAATCCTCAAAGATGTGGTCTGAGGATCAGCAACATGAAGCTTGTCTGGGAACCTGTTAGAGATGTGGAAGCTCCAAGACCTTCTGAATGAGAATCTACACTTTAATAAGATCATAGGTGTGTCCTCTGGTCATTCTAGTTAGTTAAGTGTTGCTCTAGGCCACATAATTTTTGTTTTGTAATTTAGCACAAAATAGCTTATAGGACACAGCCTCAATATATTAATTATGCCTACTATATTTTAAACATATCTCAAAACATATTTAAGGTGACTTAAAAATGCATTGAATGTATATTGCATGATAACATTTTACAGGTTTAAGGGGTGCGTCATTGTAAAGCAACAACTGTGTATAATTCATGAAGTTTGCCACCATCAGTCCAATTCTGTCCTACAGAAGGTGACTTTGGCTGTGACATAGTTAGCATGTTGTAAAAAAAATCTTTTTAAATTTGTAACTTTAAAATAAAAGAAAAATATGTAGTAGGCACCAGCAGCAGTTTAGTTATTACAGTTGAGAAACTTAATTCAGCTTATTTTCAGGACAAGCACGACAAAAAGGAGTATATGTTTGACTACAGCGTTTCTAGTGTTGGAATAAAGGAAGCATAGCAATTTATCAGGAAAAATAATGTTATTTCCAGCCGCTGATTTATCAGTTATTTATCACTCAGATCGTCATACAAAGGATATTGGGTAACTGGTAGAAACAGATAATGTCTTTGATTGGTTTTCAGCACAATATATAGAAATATTCTTATAGTTGGCAATTTTTTATATCATGATTTTATGAAAGCCAAAGGCATAGTCTTATACTTGGACTGAGTGAAGGCATTTTTGTAGAGTAATATAACCTGGGTACTTACTTTTATCTAAATCTGTATTGTGAAAGAATATAAGAAAACCACAAAGGTAGCAATATAAAGAAGGGCTCAGCTGTGGAAAAGATTGAATTGTTTAAAGAGGAGGAAATGGTCGACGATACCTGGAGGATTTATTTTCTTGCTTTTAAACATGGTAAGAATTTTTGTCATTTTACAAGTGTTAAAAAGGCAAAATCAACTGTATAAATAGGCTGCATAATGCATTTGAGTTTGTCTCATATTTACTTGTAGATTTATTACAAAATATCTTCTTGACTCTAGTTCATGGCTTAATTTTAAATAGGAAATAAAATATCTTCAGAGGGGATTCTGTATATCATTACGTAACTTTAGTACTTAACTTTGCCAGTTAAAACCAGAGAGCCAGTAGTTCATTGGGTACAGGCTGAACAAAATTAGGTAGGTTTTCTTTTCTTTCTTGGATAATATACAAAGAGAGTGAGACTGCACTTTTTTTTTTCAGTAGGTTCAGACTTGACCCTAAAATTTGCATATAACTTTCATGATTAAATAATGTATTTCCTAACCTGAGGGAAAAATTGTGAATATAATAATTTGCATAGAACCCTCTTCACCTTGTTTGAAAGTATTTCTTTTGGATCAAACATAAAATAGAGGCCTGGTTTTGTTAGAGTAAGGCAAATAGTTGCTGATATAATCACCTACTCTTCTTTGTAGTTGCAACTGTTTTTCAAATTACAGAAAGTCATCTGACCACTAGTTGAGGTCACTTCATTCCTCATTCCTGCCATCCCCCATGTCTGGTATAAGATTTAGCAAATTGGTAGCTGCTCTTGAGGGTTTTCATTTGTTTCTCTATGCTCTTCTGAAATGTCATATGTTTCTATGGAAGCGTGAACAATAGTACAATTTTCCATATTGAATCAGAGGTTCTTGTGACCCGAGCATGCTTGGAAATATCTTGCTGTGTAGGATTCCATAACAACATAGCTCTATTTGTGTCTAGCAGCCTGTGGCTAGACAATTAAAGGGCCCATTTCTAGCAGATAGGATGAGCCCCGAGCTCTCCTACAACATGAGAGACCCCTTGTGCAGAACCATTGTGGAGTGGAGCAAGATATGGGATCTTCAGGGTTCCTATAGGCTTAATCAAGATAGGCTAATCAATAATAACCAGAAAAATCACTTGAATTTGCAAATTGGAAAGAATGCTGTCGTTTTCAATCTTCAGAAAATGAGATGTGTTCGTTACAGTGCGTTAGAAGCATGGAATTCTAAAATATCAGTTAGATGATAGTCTAGTTCCTTCGTATTGACATAATTTGACCTGTAAGACTGTATCATAATTTATAATTTTAATTTGAAAACCAGTATGTAGAATTTTAGAAAATTTGTACCATAGAGAACCATAGGGAAGAAAATATATTCCAGCCTAATTCTCCCTAATTTTCTATGCCTCTTAGTATCCTAGTGGTTCAAGATTGTGTTTATTTCAGAACTTTTTACACAAAGAGGTACACATAGAATTGACTGTGGTAAGTATATAAATGAATATATATTATATACGTGTGTATTTGGATATATGTATATGTATGTACATATGTATACATGTATAGTCAGATTTCAGGAAAAAATCTTTATAAAAGTTTTAATTACAGAGAAAATTATATCTTACTCAGAGATAGTAATATTGATACTTTGTTATCTTTTCAATCTCATAGATACTTTTCTTTAAAAACAAAAGTTCAGTATATACATAAGGTTTTCTATAAATTTACTTTCCAAGTCACACAGCAAAATCCACACTTTTTGGTGGACAGGTCTATGGTTTTGACAGATGCAGAGAATCATTTAACTATAAAATCACCCCAGAATTCCTTTGTGTGCCCCAAATAGTCAAACCCTCCCTGAAATCTTAACCACAGATTTTTTTTCTGTATCCCTATTGCTTCATCTTTTCTAGAAAATATGTAAGGCATACAGTGTATAGCCTTTGAGTCAGCAAAATGCATTCAGATTCATTCATGTTATTCTGTGTATTCATGTTTGTTCCATTCTATTTCTGAATAGCCTTCTGTGGTTCCCATCCATGTACCATAGTTTGGAGATCCACTCCCAAATCAAAGGACATTTGAGTGTTTTCTAGTTTGGGGGTGATTATGGAAAAAAAAACTGCTGTAAAGAATAGTGTCGTTTTTTATTCTATTTTAGCTATTCTAATAGGTGTGTAGAGGTATCTTAGTGAAACTTTAATGTATACCTGCTTCCTGTTAAGTATCATTTCCTGTATATTTTTTCACATAGTTTAAAAAACTATTATTCCTTTTGTTTACATTGCTATATGCTTTTTAGGATATTGAAATCACACCTCAGTCTGTGCATCTCACACCACATCCACCACCAGAGTTTCAGTGCCCTCTGTCACCACTTTCTTCCCGTCTTCCTTCCCTCTCTGCTCCCACACCCTTGCTATCCACTCTTTGGTGTTCTGTCAGGTTTGGTTAGACTGATCTGTTCATATGTTTTGTTTCTTCGTATTCTACATATAAGTGAAACCATCCTGTATTTCCCTTTTTCCTTCTGGCTTATTTCACTTAGCATGATCCCCTTCAGTTCCACCCACACTGTTGCAAAAGGCACAATTTCCTTTTTTTATTAGCTGCATAGAATTCCTCTGAGTTTATGTACTGCAACTTCTTTATCCAGTCATCTGTTGACGGGCATTTAAGTTGTTGCCATGTCTTGACTATTGTGAACATATTGTGTATGTTTGAATCATACATACATCTTCTTTGCAAAGTGTTTAGATCTTATGCCACTTAAAAAATCAGATTGCATTATTATTGTTCAACTTTGAGAATGTTTATGTTTGCTGAATAGAAGTTCTTTTGTCATATGTGATTTGAAAACATTTTCTCCCTGTCAGTGTCCTATCTGATCATTTTAAGAGTTGCTTCTTTTGCAGTGGAAACGTTTTCATTTTGATGACTCCCAATTAACTTTTTCTTTTAAGGAACATATGTTTCGTATTTATCTATAAACTTTTTGCATAACAAAAGATCAGAGTTTCTCTTCTGTGTGATTCTAGAAGTTTTATTGCTTTAGATCTCTGATCCATTTTGAGTTAATTTTTTGTGCATGGTATGAATGTGGAGTTGGGTCCTTTTTTGCATATGAATACTACAATTTCTTGAAAAGACTGTTCTTTTGCCACTGAATTGCCTTTGCACCATTGTCAGAAAACAACTGAGTGTATTGTGGGTCTGTTTCTTACTGTTCAGTTCACTGATGTGGCCGTTTGTTCACAGGTACCACATTGTTTTATTTATTGCAGCTTCATGGGAAGACTTGAAAGCAGCAATGTGCATCTTCCAACTTTGTTCTTTCTCCAGTTTGTTTAAGTGATTTCAATTACTTTGTTTAAATTTTGGAATAACTTTGCCAATAACTACAAATAATTCTACTGGGATTTTTGAGTGGGGCTTCATTCAACCTGCAGAACAATTTGGGGGAAAATTGTCATGTTGTCAGTATTTATTCCTCTTATTTATGAACTTGATATCTCTCCATTTATTTAGATTTAAAAAATACCTTTTTCATTGATGTTTGTAGTTTTCAGCATGTAGTGCCTGCATGCATTTTGTTAAATATATGCCTAAGTTCTCTTTCATTAGTGCTGTTATTAATGGAACTTTACAAATGTAATTGTTTATGAATTTTCATACTTAATTGACATTTTTAATGAGATAAATGTAAATTCACATCAGTTCTAAGAAAAAATAGATGCCCGACTGTCTTTGCTGTTTTTCGTCCAGTGGTAATATCTTGCATGACTCTAGTATACTCTCACAGTCGGGTACTGTTACCAAAACAGTCCGGATGGACAGCAGTCACATCACCACGTGGATTCATAGCACAACACATGACTGTCCACATAAAACCTCTTTTCTGGCCACACCTATCTTCTCCCTCTGATCCATGTATGACCCTTAGCAAGCATCATTTTATGATTTTGTTATTTCAAGAATTTTATATAATACAAAAATATTTACATGTGAACTTTTAGAGTTGACTTTTATCCCTCAGAATAATTCCCTGTAGATTTACCTAAGTTTGACATGTGTCATGAGTCAGTTCCTTTTTAATGCTGAGCGGTATTTCACGGTATGAGTTCACCACAGTTTATGTAGCCATTCACCCGTTAGAGGACATCTGGATTGCTTTCAGTTTAGAGCTATTATGAATAAAGCTGCTGTAAACATTTATGCACAGGTTTTTGTGTGAACCTAAGTGTTCATTTATCTGGCATAAATATTTAAGAACTCAATTGCTAGGTTTATGGTGGTTGCAATTTTAATTAAAAAAACAAAGAAACAAAATGCAAAACGGTCCAGGACAGCAATATAGATATAGCATTTTATATTCCCACCAGTAATATGTGATACAGTTTCTACTCATCTTGCCAGTTATTTCATGTCAGTATTTTTTACAATGTTAGCTACAGACAGTTTTGCTTATGCCCTTTATCAGTTTGATTATGTTTTTCTTATTTCTATTTTTCTGACAGGCTTTTTAAAAAAAATGTTATTAGTGAATGTTAAATTTTGTCACATGCTTTAACTGTATTTATTTATATGTTTATTTGACTTATTTTTTTTCTTGTTAATATGGTGAATTACATTGATTTTTGAATGTTGAACTAGTCATTCTTGGGGTGAATGGTTTGTGATAAATCAATTGTGATAAAAATATCTTTATATATCTATTTCTGCATTTGATTTGCTAATCTTCTATGAATTTTGCCCGTCTGTTCATGAGGAATATATTCTATAGTTTTTTTCTCCTTTTTTTCTGATTTTGATATTAGAGTAATGCTAGCCTCATTCTTCAGTATTATGGAAGAAATTGATCAGAATTAGTATTACTTCTCCCAAAACTTTTGAAGACTTTACCTATGAAAACCATGGGTCCAGAGTTTTCTTTGTTGGAACGTTACAGCCACAAATTCAACTTGGTTGTACTCAATATACAGGACTAAAGTCTTCAGGTCATTTCTTACTTATTAAGATTTAGTAGTTCTTAGTCTTTCCAGGAGCTGGCCTATTTGATGCAAGTTCAGCATTCCTTTCTCAGATGTCTTTTGTTGTCTGTTGTGATAATCACATTTCATTCCTAATATCAGTCATTTGTGTCTTATGTCTTTTTCCTTCATCAATCTGGCTAAAAATTTCTTAGTTTTATTGATTTTCAAAGACCAGCTTCTGGTTTCATTGTTTCAAATTATTTTCTGTTTTCAATTTGCTGATTTCTGTTTTTAACCTCTATTACATTTTCTGTCTGGGTTTATTATATTTATTTTAAAGAAGGATCTTTGCCTCATCACATTATATCGGTTTAAAGTATACATCGTCATAAATGAATATATGTATATAATACACTAATTTACCACCAACTCCTCAGACTGTCAAATTCGTATAAGGTTTGTGGCACTTTTAATCATTATACTGTGGTATTGGACCCAAAGTCAGTATGCTTCACAAAAAGCAAAAGAAAGACTTGGTTTAGAAAAAGCATTTTATGTGTCCTGAGATGTTGGACTCATATTTTAGGATATTCTTCATTAAATCAAAAAAATTTAAATCAGATATCAGAAGTGGAAAAAAGAATCTCAAAATATCTAGCTTCTCTCTCTGGTCTTTGCTTATTTGACTATACTTTCTCTTAATACTTCCCTTCATTTAGCTATGTAGCAGACATTTACTGGGATCCTGTTAGTCTCTGCTAGGCATTATGTATAAAGCGCTGAATAAAACACACAGTCTCTTCTCTCATGGAATCTACTGGAAAAGACAAAAACACAATAAAAAAAAAAACTTTACCACCGAAAGTTCGATTCAGTCCTTCATCATATAATTGACCCCAGCTACCCTTTGGAAACCACTAATTTGATTTTGCAGACAGCAAATCTATTTCTATTTGATTAACTTCATTTGTTTGGTTTCTCCATATACTGCATGTGAATGAAGTCATGTGATGTTACTCTGTCTTCTTCTGGCTTATCTCACTAAGCATAATTCCCTCTCAGACTATCCAGGTTATTGTAAATGGCAGAATTTCATCTTTTTTAATAGCCTAGTAGTATTCCATTGTGTGTGTGTGTGTGTGTGTGTGTGTGTGTGTGTGTGTATACATATCTTGCATCTTATCTACTCACTCATCTGATAATGTACACTTAGGTAATTTTCAATTCTTGGCTATTGTAAATAGTGCTGCATTAAACATGAGAGCGCATATAGTTAGGGTTAAATTTGTTATTCTTTTATTAGCTTCTAAATGTGGAAGCTTAGATTATGAATTTATTAATTTGAGTTCTTTGTTCCTCCTTATATATGCATTTAATGTTAATACTCCTTTAAGTGCACAAGTTTTAATACATTTTATTTTCATTCACTTCAGAGAATTGAAATTTCCTTTGAATCTATTTTTTTAAATGTATCAATAATTCATTTTTTAGAGTAGTTTTAGAGTCATAATACGATTGAGAGAAAGATACAGAGATTTCCCATGTATCCTTATTCCCACAAGAATAGTCTTATTTTGCATGGGTTATTTAGAACATTTATTGTTTAATTTATACATTTTTGGATACATCGCAGATATAGTTCTATCATTTATTTCTAGTTTAAATCCATTCTTTGTATAAATGCAGTTCTTTTAAATTTGTTAAGTCTCTAAGTACAATTGTGGTTTGTCTACAACCTGAAATGTATTTCCCAGTTCAGTTTTATCCATTTTTGCTTCATGTATTTTTGAGCATACATATTCTTAACAACATACATATTTAGGTATGCTGTATATCTTGATGAATGGATCCTTTTGTCATTATAAAATATTCTTCTTCATTTATGAATTTCCTTGTTCCAAAGCCTACTTTGTTTGTATTAAAATAAGTCCTCCAAACTTTCTTTTGATTGGTGTTTACATGGTATATATTTTTCCATTCTTTTCTTCTAACTTATCAATTACATCAATATATTTGAAGCAGATCTTTTAAAATCTATAATTGTCTTATTTTTAAATTTAAGTTGATGATCTTTGTCCTTTAATACACATCTTGCTTTACACGAGAGTAAATAGTTTTTGCCATTCAAGTAAGACATTCAAGTCTTGTCACTTTTCCCTCCCCATCTTTGGCCTTGTTGTCACATTTAATTTAGTGACATTATTTGAAAACCCCATAGACTATGCTGTAATATTTTGCTCTCAGCAATGTAATATTCCAAAAAAATTAATAAAATACTTTACTAACTAGATTTTTACCATTTCTATTGTTTTTCCTTCAGTCCTTGCAACCATATTCCCCTATGATACCATTTTCTTTCAGCCTGAGCTCTTATTTTAACATTTCTTTAAGAACATGTCCGTTGGCAACACATTCTCCTAGTTTTCCCTTCATTCCTGAAAGTATTTTTTTTCTTATTGGTCTGTTTGTTTTCAGGCAAACTGGTTAGGTTCAGTCCTTACATTCTACCTCATGATGGTTCTGATGTCAACTGAATTTTCAAAGATTCTGCCAGGCTCTTGGATCTTACTGGAGCTTTTGCCACTCAGGGCTGAGTCTGGGACTTGGGTAGCAATTTACATGGTGTTCATATCTTAATGTCTTCTCTGTGGTTCCTTAAGTTTGTTGTGTGTGTTATCCATTGCATATATAGAATTAGAAACTGGCTTGTTTTAGTTTTCCATTCCATGATTTCTGTATAATAATTTCCAGCTCTCAGAACCTCCTTTTCTTGTCTTCTCTGGAATAAAGATGGCGAACTCTCAGAATTTCAGCCACCCATGCTGTCATGCAGTCTTACACAACTAAGACTGCCTTTGCAGTGATACAGCAAGAGAAAAAACAACACCATATAGTCCCCACACTCTTCCTACAAGAATGCTGGAGGATTAAAAGAGGTCTGAGTATAGACATTGAAAAGATTCATTGTCTCTCAAGCAAAATAAGTAAGAAATGGCATGCCTTAGACTTATCCTAGAAGATTTTGTGATCTAAAATAACTATTAGCAATCACGTTACTCTCCTCGAGTGAAAAACAAAATATAAACAGAGCATTCCAATGAATTGCCTGCTAAGGCACAAGAGCCATAGTATTATGAGTCACTGAGATTTGGTGTCTATAGAAAATAATGAGCAGCACCTACAGAGTTTTGAAGACAAAAATTATGTAATCTAAAATTTTATAGCTAACCACGCTATGTTCAGATAATTGACATATATTATCAATTTTGTAAGGTTCAGGATATATCACCTGAATTTACCTCTTTTTGTTTTTAATTCTCTTTATTATTTTTTAGTGAACAAACTGAGAGGAATTAATGTGCAAAATTCAAGAATGAAGCTGACATAGTATAAAACATGTGTTGTCAATGAAACTTACATATCTAGTTAAGTCTCAGCAATCCATTAGATTTTTTAGGTTACAAAGATTGGTGGTGACAATTAAAACTAAAAAGTCACTAGGGCAGACAAATGGGTAGAACTCTAGCTGAGTTAGTATGGTCTGAAATATATATATATGTATATATATACATATATACATATATATATGTATTTATGCTGTTTTCTTGATTAAAATTAAACAGAGCTGATCTGGTGCATTGTTTCCTAGTTAGAGATACTATTTTAACGACTACATAAGAGTTGTTTGTAATTAGTACCTGAAAGCACTAATCTGGTCACTGTGACTTTTGAAACTTTCATTGCATTTACATGAATAAATAAAGATGAATAAATAAATAATGCTTAAACTGACAAGATTATAGTTTTGAATTATTATGTCTTAATAGTTAGTCTCAATAGATAGATTCCAGTCTCAAAGAGATTAAATTATTTTAAAGACCTCATCTAATCAGACTCCTTGCTCTTAAATTGTGATTTCACATAGCATAAAATTAAAAAGAGAATAACCTTGCATTATTGTCCCTATAAATAAGACTTAACCTTGATACCTTATAATGTGATTTCTGTTAGGCTAAGATTTCACTTATGTCAATACTACCATAGTGCCATGCTGATATGAATATGAACTGATACTATATGATTGATATAAGTGATTCAGTTGATACAATAGAAATTATATGATAAATAATTATTAGTAAATAGTTTCATAATAACTTTTACTTTCAAAATGATAATAAAATGAATGTCTATCTAAATATGGATTTTTATTGACTATCTATTGGAAGTTAGTAGATATATATAAGATGCTGCAATAAGACTCTGATTCCTATATTTCTACTTTACATTTTTACTGCAGGGCACCCTCACATTATAATTTAAAATTATTTTTTTCTAATTCATTTAATTCTGTTATGTTAACCCAAGTTACATCAATAACTTGCCTGTAATAAACATATCCAAACCCATTTCTGTTTGTCACAGAAAGCCATTATGATGTGACCTAATTTGATATTTTTGAAACTGTCATTAGTGACCTTAGGCACAAATAAAATAAGGGATCAACACAATCAGAAGATTTAAATTGTAAAGGAAAAGTGAGGGTTTTTTTTTTTTTTTTTTCAGAATGTTTATCAGATGTAACCTCCCTTGCTTCTTTCTGAAATCAGACTTGCTCTTATTTTGTAGTGGGAGAATTTTTCAGACATCTGATATAACACCATTCCTAGTTCTTATGACTCTTTCATGTCCTCATTTATTTTTAAAGTGTGGATTCCAACATATAACCACAATCATACCCTCAACTACCATATTCCTTTTTGTCTATAATTTTATTCACCTAGAAAATCTGGAATCTACATTAAACCCAACTACATGCCTGCACCTGAGCAGCTAAACATGGCTGAATGAAATCACAGAACCATGCTGTTTGGTCGCTGCTGACATTTATGACCACAGATGTCACAGGACCCTCACTACTGACCAGCAGTGTACTCCATCTCCCTACTCAGCTGAATCTACTATTCTCGGTGCCTCTTTCAACTACTTCTCTGTGTCCTCAAATCTTGGTTATTCCACTCAGACCTCTCAGAGGACAATCTTCATATTGACCGAAGAGTCTAATGAACTTGCTGCTTGGTTCAATAAGAAAACAAAAATGATCAGAAGACACTTCTATACTCTCTCACTATCAAGTCTACCAATCTGTCTTCATCTGAAATTTTACTCCGTGTTCCCTCCTATTAAGATGGATGAAAAGTCCGTACTTCAAGAATAAATTTCTGTGTACCCCAGGCTATACAGTCTCTTGCTACTGGAGCATCCCGTTACTCAGAGTATTTCCTCTCCCTTGGTATTAGACCATTTTTCCTTTTATCTGCTTCATTTCAGTCTGTCTGCTAAGATACTATGGAATCTCTCATAAATAAAATAAAATGTATCTTGGTTGTGAATATTTTAGTGACACTCTCTTTCTCTTGTTCTTTTTTCAGCAAAGCTCCTTGAAAAAAGTTTCTACTGAGAATTTCCACTTCTTATTCTCCTATTTTTTCTTACACTGATGCCATTACACTGAAAATACCTAATAAAGGTCATTAATAGTCACCACATTGATATAGTTACCAATTCTGAATCTTCATTTAACTTAAATTCTCAAGAACATTTGATTCAGTTGGTTATTTTCTTTCTTGAAACACTTTCTTAAAACTTGGCTTTTCGAAAAACACACTTCCTGACTTCCCCCACCCTCAAATTTTTAAGGTTGCTTCTTTATCTTCTTTGTTGCTTTATTTTTTTCTTTTTAGTCTGTCAATATCAAATGCTCCCCAAATGAACTTTATATCCTGTCTCTATTATAGTCTATGTTTATTCCCTAGAATATTTCACCCAGCATCATGATTTTCTTTTTCTTTTTTCCCAGCTTTTTTATTGTAATAATTTTGTTTCACAAATTAAAATAAACTTATATGTGTAGGTTCCCCATATGTGCAGTTTCCCCATTCCTCAGATATATAACAACATACCCTGCCCTCCACAAAATCACCAAGTGTTCTTCATCATTGTCCAGTGGGCTCCGTCACCACTTGTCCTCCCACCCTCCCATCTCATTCCCTATTGGTAACCTCAATTGTATTGTGAGTGTCCAGGGGTTGGTTTTATTTAATCTGTTCCATTGTTTTATCTATTCACATTTCATGTATAAGTGAGATCATCTAGTTCTATCTGTCTTGTGACTTACTTCACTTAGCATAATCCCCTCTAGATCCATCCATGTTGATTCAAATGACAGGATTTCACCTCTTTTTAGTGCTTGTACTATTTCATTGTGTATCTTCTTTATCCACTCATCTGATATTGGGCACTTAGGTAGTTTCCAGGTCTTAGCTATCGGGAATAGGGCTGTAATAAACATGGGGTACATAAATCTTTATGAATTCGTGTTTTTGTATCTTTTGGGTAAATACCAGAAGTGGGATGACAGAATCATATGGGATTTCCATCTTCAACTTTTGAAGAGTCTCCACACTGTTCTCCATAGGCGTTGCATTAATTTGCACTTCCACCAACAGTGTAAAAGCATTCCCTTTTCTCCTTATCCTCACCAACATTTATTGTTTCAAGACCTCTGGATAATAACCAGTCTCAGGTATAAGGTGATCTCTCATTGCTGTTTTGATTTGCATTTTCCTGAGCATGATGACTTTCAGTACATTCTCTGTGATGATGTCCCAGATTTATATCCTGTATCCCAGTCTCTCCTGAACCCCATCTTCCTATATATCCAACTGTTTCCTTTATGTGTCTGCTTAAATAATTTCAAACTTAGTTTTCAAAACATTTCTTGATTTCATCTACCAAACGTGCTTCTGCTTCATTGTTCTCTATGTCAGTAAATACCAGCATCATTTGGGGCTGTCTTGTTGCACAAGCCCAGACTGCGGTTTCCTTATGGGTCATTTGCATTTTATTCGCATATTTCTCCCAATGAAAACCTTGTTTATTCGAAAGAAGTTAATAATGTAAACAATTTGGCAACTGTATCTAGTTCTTGAAATGTTCAACCTAGCTGGATAGCTACTGTATTTAATTACACGGTGAAAATGATGAAATCACTTCTTTCTGTTTGCTGTTGCCAAAGAGAACAATCTCCATATTGAACAAAGCATATAATACGATAAAAGAAAACCTTTCAACTAGTTTCAGGTCTTGGAGAAATGTTAGCAGAATTTTTGATATTAAAAAATATCAGATTTTTTTACCTAGTGTGTAGGGGAATAACCACAGATTATTTTTTGATTCTGTCAAATATAACTGAATCTGTTTTTGACTAAAAAGTTGTAGATATTATGTGAAAAATTTTAAATAATTGACAGAAACCCTCTTGGAACTATTAAGTGATTCTAACAAGGTTTCAGGTTACAGTCGCTTTCTTATAACCAACAGTGAACAAAGGGAATTTGAAATTAAAAACACCATTTCATTTACTTTTGACCCCCAAAATGAGTACTTATAATACTTAGGTATAAATCTTATGAAATATGGAGAGGATCAGAAAAGGAAACTACAAAACTTTGATGGGCATAATAAAAGACAAGGTGTGCTCTGGTGGCTTGGGTGTGTCCATGCGTGGGACACAGTCAACATATAGCCTGGAGTCCTGAGTTTATGACCTGGGACCAAGGGGAACAACTAAAACGAACAACTAAATAAATAAAAGTGCTTCTTCCTCTTCTCTCTTCTTTTCTGCCTGTCTTTCTCTAAAAACAAAACAACAAAAACCCATTAAATCAATGAGAGATATTCCATGTTCATGGCTAGGAAACTCATTATTGTGAAGATGTCAGTTCTTTCCAATTTGACCTACAGATTCAGTGCAGTTCCAATTAAATCCCAGCAAATTGTCTTGTGAATATTGGCACACGCAATCTAAAGTACATATGGAAAGGCAAAAGATTCAGGATAACCAATATTGTTGTTGAAGAAATCAACAAAACTGGAATATTGACATTACCTAACTTCAGGACTTACTATAAAGCTATAATAATCAAGACAGTGTAGGATTGGTGAAAGAATATGTAATAGCTAAGTGGAACAAAGTACAGAGACGGTCCTGATTATAGAAAACTGATCTTTGACAAAGGGGCAAAAACAATTCAATGAAACAAATTATCTTTTAAACAAATGGTGCTGGAACAACTGGACACTCACATGCAAGCAATGAATCTAGACATAGAACTTATGTCTTACATTATAGTTAGTTCACAATGACCCACAGGCCTAAATGTAAAATGCAAAACTGTAAAACTCTAAGATGACATAAGGGAAAGCGTAAATGATCTTTAGTGTGCTGGTGACTTTTTAGGTATGCCAAAGACTTGATCCATGATAGACAGAAATGCTAAGATGAGCTTCATTAAAATTTAAAACTTCTGCTCTGTGAAAGACAACTGTCAAGAGAAGAAGACAAGCTACACACTTAGAGAAACTATTTGTAAAATCTATGTCTGTAGTGGACTGCTGTGTAAATATGCAAAGAATTCTTAAATCTCAACAGGAAAAAAATGGGTGAAAGACCTGAACAAATAACTTACCAGAGAATATATACAGATGACAAGTAAGGATTTCAAAAGATTCTCCACACCTTATGTTACCAGGGAAATAAAAATCAAGACAACCATAAGATACCATTACACAACTATAAGAATGGAAAAAATACAGAACACTGACAACATCAAATGCTGTCAAAGTTGTGGACGTATAGGAACTTTCACTTAGAAGTGGTACAGCCTTTTTGGAAGACAGTTTGGCTGTTTCTTACAAAATTTAACATGTTCTTATTGTATGATCTAATGATCATGCTCCTTGGTGTTTACCCAGAGTGGGTGAAAACATGTTGACAAAACCCTACAAATGGATGTTTATTTGTAACTGCCAAAACTTGCAAACGACCAAGATGTCCTTTGTTAGATGCATCACTCAATAAGTTGTGGTACATCCAGACAATATTTTCAGTTCTAGAAAGAAATGAGCCATCAAATAATTAAAAGATGAAATCCAAATGCATAGCACTAAATGAAAGAAGTCAATCTGAAAGGTCAAACCTATATACTGTATGATTCCAAATATAGGACATTCTGGAAAAGGCAAAACTAGAGAGACAGTAAAAAGATCTGGGTGTTGGGGTGGGGAAGGTGTAATGAACAGGCAGAGCACAGATTTTTAGGGCAATGAAAACACTATGTACATCATAATGCTGGATATATGTCATTATACATTTGTCCAAACCCACAAAATACATAATCTCAGAGTGAACCCTAAGGTATACTATGGACTTTGTGTGATTATAATATCGTGTAGGTCCATCAGTTGTAACAAATTGCCACCCTTATTCGGGATTTGATAAAGAGGGTAGTTGATAAAGAGAGGCGCAGGGAGTATGCAGAAATCTCTGTATCATTCCCTTAATTTTTCTGTGAATCTAAGTGCTCTAAAGAAATTAAATCTAAATAAAGAGCAAAAATTTAAATATATATATAATATAAAGAACTAAAAATGTATCTTTGACTCTTTCGTATGCTGCTGTTACTGTAGAAAATTTAATAATCTTTTCAGTCAAAAATATTGAAAAGGTCAAAGATCTTTCAAAGGGATTTCTAACAATAAATATAGGCCCACTGACTATACTAGCTTAGTTGTTGCCACTGTGTTGGTACTTTCTGTTCTTCCGATGTCTGCTACCAAATGAATCCTCTGAAATCTAAGATTTACAGGAAGAGTTCTTCCCTTTGTTCTTAGAAAACTACATATGACTTTTTGACCCAGGTTGTTTACTTCGGTTTCAAAGATGTTTGGAGTTTTGTCTTCACTGTAAATATTCTTTTGATTTTGGTATTTTGTCAGTCTAATTTGGATTAAATAATGCTATCATATAAAGAAAGCAGAAAAAGAAAGAACTGATACTGAGCTGTTACTAATCTACAAAGTAAAAAAATCATTGATTTATTTTAGGAAACAAAGGTATCAATATTATGAAAAAGTGTTAAAGTCTCCTAATTTTAAAGAAGAGCTCTCTTAATTCTGATCTGACCTTATTTCCTTTGTTTTAAAAGGCATGCAAGATATACATACCTCCCCCACCATAAAAATTTTATGAGGTCCTAATGGAGAATACAATAGTATGGTCATACTTAAAGCTTACTGCCATAAAAAATTGAAACTCACTGCTACTAAAATTTGAATTTCATTTGTATCATCTTTATATGCATATCTAAAAGCTTTTATTTTTTATGTAACTTTTTATAACATGACTTCTTATAAACTTTAAAAAAATCATACTGATATTAAATTGATTAAGTAACAGGCATGAATAAGCACAAAAAAATGAGATGTCAAATAACTGACTTTCATTCTTTACGTTTCTATTTTAGGGGATTAAGGTGAGGAAATATGATAGTGAGATAGCATTTGTAGAGGCATCTTGAAGACCACTGACTCCAATGATCAAAACAATACTGAGGGTACATGTGATCAGTTAAAGTACAGGCAGTCTTCAAGGGTGGCACATACCAATTACTCACAATGTTGTGTGAGTTATTCTAATTAGGCAGTGATACTATTTGACTTCTGCCATCTTGGCCTGCTTTCTGAGGGGATATTTGGTTAGAAGAAAGAAGGGCAAGTTGGAAGGATTGATGAGCAGTAGACCATGCTTAAGGGCATGAATTCCCTCTAGAATGGAGGGTGAAGCAGACAAAGGTTTATAGGGGCTGGAAACTGTTGGAGGGTAGCCTGAAAATTGGGAAGACAGAATCCAGAAGAGCTTGTCAGACAGATCACCTCAGAAACCATTCACTGTGACCACCGAGTTAGGTCTAAGCAAGTATTTTCAGTCAGAAGAATGACTTAAAACATCCAGGAGATGATAAATGCAAATGTCATTGCCTCAGATTCTTTGGATATTTTTTAAAGATCATAGGCAAAACATACCCAGTAGGAGATTATATTCATTGTTGATCACCACATTCATTTTAGTTTTCTGAATCCTGCATGTAAAGTAACAGTGGTTGATATTATTTTTTTATTGCCATTATATACTTTCACTTTTTATTCTAGTTAATAAATATCTGGCTTAATAAAATACAAAAATTGTTTATGAGCAGAGATAGATGTAGACGTGTCAAAGAAGTCATATACTTTTCCATTAAAGTCAAAACCAAGCTAAAGCAAAGAAACAAATAAAACATTGGATTGCCACTTTTAAGAAAAACATTGTCCCAGTGTCCTGAAGCCGTGTGTACACATTAGGCACGAAAGTCTAGCATACATGTCTTACGCCACTACCAGTTAATCTGTACTTTCAAAAATTGTCACTGAATTAATCATATGTTTAAAATCAAATTAAAGGTGATTAAAATGACCATTTTTTCAATTAGTTGACTGACTTACTCAAACACTTTGCATACTTACTACATACCCCTCTGTGAGGTTATGGTAACACAGCGACAGTATATGGCCCCACCTTCAGAAATGTTGCAGTCTAATGGGATGGAACTCAAACACTCCTAAATAATGTGGAAATGATGAGCAATTCTACTCCCAACAGTCACTGTTGGATTCTCAGGGAACAATCATTAGTTTGTGAATGTACGTGTGCCTGTTCCACCTTTGCCTGCTGAAGCATGAAGCTGCTGTAGCAGAACACTGTTTTAACTCACCGAGGTGTCATTCACAGCATTGATGGGCAAATGTGATTACTACAGAACATTTCAAAACTGACCTTCTGAACTTCCTTCTTTCTGAACTTCCTTCTTTCTGATAAGCCTTAATCCAAAATTATTCACTAAAGGAGAATTATAAGAAACTTGGAAGAAGTTTAGTCTTTAGCCAGGATTCTTAGGTGTAACTGAGATAAAGTGCTTGCCCACATGAAAATATTTAACCTTTACTTTCTTCCCTAATGGGAGGAATTGGTAGTATTTAATCAGGTCATTATTGCAGCTGCTACTGCTGCTGGTGATTGCAGTGGTGGGGATGATGGAAAGATCTTTCTGTTTTTAATTTGACTAACCACACTGGTGTCCCCCAGAAGCTATGTGATAAGCAAATGTAGCAGCGAGAGTCGGTCCATAGTGGTTTCCAGGACACATCTTCATTGCCTGTCTAGTATTCCTTAGGACATTTTTTTAAATTAGCTTTAGAGTTAATCGTTCCATGGAAACAAAGTACTAATTACAAACATTGAAAAGTTGCAGTGCTTACATTCTAGTTATATAAAGGCCTTTGCCTTATATTCCTCTAATCCCTTCACAGTAGTAAAGGAGGGACTCTGGCCTCTTTTAATTCTGAGTGGGGAGCATCCTTCTGACATCCTTTTCATGGAGGGATTCTTTTCTCCATGAGGGCGCATGAAGATGTGCAGAGATGTCATGTATACAGGATAGTGGTCATTTGTCTCGACTGGGCACACTGTATTTTAAAGACGTTTTCATGTAACATTGGGTTCACTAAATACCTCTTAGCTTTTCCCAGATGTGAGTTCTTCTGTTTTTTGTTTCTTCAAGTGCTTGATTAGAGAAACCATAGAGGCTTTAGAGTTATCTTGAATGTCTCAAAGCTAGAGCGAGGCCTGGAACTAAATCCCAGAAGTGAGACTATCTATCTGGAATAGAAAATGGTGTCCTGACAGTTTAGTTTAGCTAATATAGAATTCTCATTGTGCCTTTCAGCTCATTTCTACATTTTTGCAAACTTTTATGTAAAATAAAGGCAACATGACACAGGCCAATGAGACCTAACTGAATACTGAGGGTTGTGGCCAAACTAGGGTGATATAGCTGTTAATGAATCATCCCAGACCAAGAAAACCATGTAAAACAGGAATTTTGCAGACCAAAGAGAGAACATGCAAGATAATGCCAGGAATGGGAATTGCTAAAACAGCATTTGAAGTCAAAAGACAGAACCTGTCATGACATTCAGAAGGGAGGTGTGGATAATCTTTAAGACGAGGCTGCTAATGGAACCATCAGTAAACAAATAGAATACAGACCTTCAGAGAGAAACAGGATGTTTAGGACCTGTTGTATACTGCCATTTTAATATCACTTACATTCTTAAATCTAAAATATTTGCCTATGCGTATAATAGCTGGAATGCTTCTTCAAATTGACTATAAACACTGTGAAGTGTAGGTTTTACTGAGAAACAAGTGTCAAATGATAACGAAATATTTACCCCACAGTTCCAGAAAAAAATGTGTCCACATGCACAGTTCTCTCCTTGAATTGGCAACACAGTGAAATGATCATTTTCTATAGGAGCATGGATTACTGAGCTCGCTGGTTTGTTTGTTTGAAAACTTCAGTAGTGTGGGTTCTGACAAAGGACTGTGGAGTCAAGTCGAAGGCCAGGACCTTTGCACAGCCAGCATGCAGACTAAATTTCAGTTGCTTCCATTCATTGAAATTTTAGCTCCAAATGGAGTAGACAGTAGGAATGAGAACTGACTTTGGAGGGATGTAGTAGAAATGGAGGTCATTAAAGAAAGAGTGGTTTTTCTTCAGGGACTCCCCGAAGTCTGGTGATTGGTTATAGTGAGGATGAATGTTTTTCTTTCTGTATTATTATGAGTTGAATTCATATGTTGAAATTCTATTCCCCAGTACTCAGACTATAACCTTATTTAGAATAGGGTTGTTGCAGATGTAGTTAGTTAAGATGAGATCATGATAGGATAGGGTCATTATGCCATTGACCTAATGTGGTGTGACGGGTATCCATATAAAAAGAGCAGGTTTGACACAGACATACACAGGGAGTTTTTTCGTCCTGGTCACTTTCAAGTCCTCATCATAAGTGTCTCTAGCACATGCCAGCGGGGCTTCCAAAATATCATTGGGTAAATAAGTAGACATGGTGTTTCTACCAATAAACATTCGGCTATCTCTCAATTAGGAAAGCAGATGTTCTATTCTTCCACTTCTCAAACTCTTTCTAACGTAGTAATTTTGACTCTGGATTAGGATCAGGATGACTTCTCTGGATAATTCTTCTTCTCCCCAAATCTGACCACCACCACCCCTCATATTTTTGTATTAAAACAGTTGAACATAACAATTTACATAGATAAGTTAATTTTTCATATGTGTTCTAGGGAAATTTTCATTTACAATAGCATCATTATAGGTAGTATCAAACATTTGGTTACTGTTTTCTTGAGCAGAAAAAGTAACATATATATATATTTTTTTTTATAAAGTCAAAGATTAATTTTGTATAGAGATGCCCACTCACTGTAAAGGTGTGTCTTGAGTAAATAAAGAACACAGGGAAACTTTATTAGAAAGCAAAGTGATAGCTTATCCAGAATATTATCATAGATGTAGATATGTGTCCTCTAGCCTGTAGAAACTAGCCATATAAAATAATAGTGCTGTGAGATTGAGCTGAAATGGTTTTTAAAATTTTTTCTCCATAACTAAATGCAGGCAACAAAAATACTCCAGCTGCCCTTGTGTAAGGGACCTCAGCATCTATATACTTGCCTTGTAGGCTCTGTAGCAAGTGGTTTCCAAGCAGAGGGAAAAGAGTCTTTCTGAAGGCTCTGACAGGATAAGATGGTTTAGGACCCAAGAAGGAGGGAAAATTTGGAGTCTGAGGATTATTTTCCAGGATGTTCTCTGCACCCTGAGTTAGAAGTTTTCTCTGAAATCTTAGGCATCAATCTAAAATATTCCATAACTTCCATAACTTGGAAGCAGCTTTATCTTTTGTGTATTCCAGTTCCTGTGGTCCTTTGTGTGTGCTAGGTTGTGTTTCTTTTAAAAGAGGAAAACAAAGAACAAATACTTTCGTTAAATTGCTGATCCAGTTAAATATATGATAGATATATTTATATAGAGAGAGATATTTATATAAATTATATATATAGATATATAGATATATATTCAACTCATTAAGTTGAATTATTGTTTTAACTGGAGCTGTATGTTTTATGCAAACATTAGACTTGTCCAAATGGCTGCACAAAAGCTTTTATGCAGAATTACATCTCTCAGTTTATAGTTAAGTAAAAGGCATTTTCAGAGTACAGATACTTATCGTATCCTATGTGGTTAGAGGTGATTCTGTGGCACCTTTTATCTACAGGACTCGCTGTTTAAGATTACGGTGACAAGATTGTGGGTTGGAGGCACTAGATTCAGATCTGTTTTTAAGACATTCATGTTTACTCTACTAAATATGGCATGATACATTTTTTTCTTTAAGTTTTCCTATTTGCTACTTAGCGTTTTCAGAAAAATTTCCTCAATTAAACACAGTAACTTAAACCAAAAGAGAAGGCTTGGAAGGAAAACTTGACCATGATGGTGAAATGCTTGTGGTGTCTATTTGATAGTCCAACAAGGGAAGTGGGACTCCTTATTTTTCCTGTTCTCTGATCTACCTCTATTTCCAGGAAAAAAGAAACAGAAGGGCAGTTTGCAGCTCAGGGAATTCTCACTTAACACCTTCAGCTGGATGGGGCCCAGACCCAGCTCTGGTGTACGAAATTCCACGTTTGACTGTGTGCGAGGATGCGAACACTTGCCTTTGACGGTTTCAAAGAGTAATCTATATGTGGCCTATATGCAGGTTTTTAACCTGCATTTATAAGATATTTACTGTTAGGAAAGCCTTTTAAATACCTACGCTATAGCTATATTCGTGAGGAATATCATGCTTCTATATACTTGTCTTCTCAGTAGTATGTCCCGTTTATGTATTTATTCATTCACTCTCACTTTCACTCAGCATTCATGTATGTGTGTACATACCTGTGTGTTTATTATCTAAGCAGAACACATATTAACAAGTGTACAAATCTTGTATAATCAGTTTAAAGTCTTTGATAAAAGGGAGTATATCTACGTGCCCACCTCCCAGATCTAGGTGTCAAACCTAATCACCCCAGGGACTCCCGTGTGTCCCCACTATGTTCTTTTCCTCTTAAATAGCCACTCCTCTCTCATTCACTGTAGATTAGTGCTGCCTCGCCTTATTGCTGTTGAAACGCAGTCACAACTTGTACTGTTTTTCATGCAGCAGTTACTTATTCTTTGTCATTGTTAGGCAGGATTCCATTTTTTATTCTAAAATTTATTTTTCATTCTATTATTAGTGATGCATTTTGGGGCTATTTGTAGTTTTACAGTATTAAGAATATTATATCTGTGGACATACTTGTATGTGTGCACATCTATTGATATGTGCTATTGATATCTAAGAGTAGAATTTCTGGTATAAAATGCACATATGTTCAACTTAGGAGATACTGTTGAATGGTTTTCCAAAGTGGCTTTAAAAATTTGCATTCCTGCCAGTAGAGTTTAATAGTTCCCATTGGTCTGTATTCTCACCAGTGCTTTAGTGGTATTTTTTTGTTTTCTTACCTATTTTATTTTTATTTAGCTCTCCTGGGGCATATATAGCAATGCTTAATTGTGATTTTAATTTGTATTTCTCAGATCACTAAAAATGTTAGAAATTGTATTTGGATATTGGCCATTTGAATAGCCTCATTTATGAAGTACCTCATAAAGTCCTTTACCATTTGAAAATTGGGTGATCTTGCTGTTATTTTCTAATTTCTAAGAGGCTTTAAAAAAATGAATCCTTAAACACACATGTTTTTTTTTCACGTTAGCTTATTTTCACTTGATGTTCTCTTTCGATCATTTGAAATTCTTTATTTTAAATGATTTTCACTTTATTAATCTAGTCTATTGCTATATATGCTTTCTTTCGTGCTTTTAGGAAATATTTATGTAACACAAGATCCTGCAATTTTATCCTCTGTTTTGTTCTAGAAGTTTTGTCATTATACCTTTCATGTGTATGATTAATCTGGTAGTAATTGATGTTTGTGGCATGGGATAGGAGTCAAGAACTTTTTTTTTCTTTCTCATATGGTTATTTGTTCTTTTGTCCAAGGAATGGCAGTGGCAGCTTTACTGTGACAGTTACGTGTCAGTCAGGACTCTGCTCTGCTCTATTGTTCTATTAGTGCATCCTTGCATCAATGTCACACCCTTGTAATGACTACAATTGGAAATTAAGTCTAGATAACTGGTACTTTTCTTGGCATTTTGCACGCTTATTTTATTTTAGACTCTGCTTGCAAAATTTCACACACACAAATTTGGGTTATTAACTAGAATGGCATTGTGTCTATAATCAATTTAGGGGAAAATTCATATTTTTTGTAATATTGTACCTTAGAGCAACACAGTATATGTCTCCATTTCTTCGGGGCTTCTTGAGCCTCAAAGTTTTGTGGTTTTTTCTTGTACATCTTGCACTAGCTTTATTCCTAGTTATGTGCTTTCTTTTTAATAGAGAGCTGCTTCTAGTTTGTATCAAAGCAATATCTTTCTTTAGACTCACACCCTTCAGCAAAATATTACAGAGAAATCCTATTTTGAAAATGAAGAGAGGAAGCGCCCTTGCGACTTGAGGAGGAGGTGTGGGGTTGGTTTTTTTGGTGGTGATCTGAGGTAGGTGAGATGCAGTATGTCTTGTCCAGATGGAATCGTTGGAATGTCCTTAAAGGCAGCAGCTGTGTGTGGGAAGAATAACAAAGTATATTGAGGAGCAGACTTCCTTACCACATTGAATAATGGCATAGTGGAATGAAGAAATCAATGCCTATTTTAAGTATCCAAAGCACAGTCATTGATGTCAAACAAATGTCCATTCTAAACAAATAGGTATCCTTCACTTCCTTTTCTAAATCTTTGACTTACCTTCACCAGTTACTATATAAGAAAAGTTTTTAGATTAATGATCAAAATATTATCAAAGCAACTGAGTAAAGAATACATTCACTGGATTTACTATCAAGGTATATTTCTCATGAGAAGAGGGGTGGGATGCAGGCGAATTGGGTAGAGGAGTCAATTGTATGGTGAAGGAAGAACTGAAGTGTTGGCTATGGGCTGCCCTGGTAGCTGAGACGAGGGAGGTAATTACCATGACGAGCTTGAGAATCGGGCTTGGGGAAAAAAGCAAGATAGATAGATGATAGATAAAAATGCTTCTTCCTCTTCCTTTCCTCTCTCTCACCTTTCCTTTCTCCTTCCTTCCTTCCTTCCTTCTCTTTTTTCCTCCCTCCCCGTCTTCAAAAAAAAAGGAAGTGGTGGTGGTAAACTTAATTTATGGTATAGAGATGTAGATTTACTATGATGGACTCCCTTCAGCTGATGTAATGTTATGATGCAATGTTTCTTTAATAAAATTCGTAAAATGATTTAAGTTAAAAAACGCTGCCATAGGAAAAAAAAAAGTATATTTTATTAAATAAAAAGTAGTCAAAGTTAATAAATATGCATGAACCAGCGAGAGTGTGCTATTTCAAAGTTGACATCTCTTGGAATTCTCTCTAATTAATACTCTATTTTTCTTCCCTTTTCTAGCCATGCTTTGGAAAAGAATATTTCCTATTCACTGACACGTGTTTCAGCTTCAATTCACTTCTCACACTGGCTCCTGACTGTTAAAGCCCATCGAAACCATTCCTATCATTGACATACAAAGACATCCTCACTGTTAGAACCAGTGAAAACATTTGCACTTTTCCAACTTCATTTCAACATTCGAGATTAATGAAGTCTTCCTTCTTATGGAATTCTTCTTCATGGCTTCCCTGGCATTTATTATCCTCTCTTCCTCCTACCTCTCTGTCTCTCTTTGTCAGGTCATTTTCTTTTTCAGGCTCTCTTTACACCACAAATGTTGGTATTGCACTTGACCAGCTTGAGACTCATGGCTTTCTCATGGCATTTCTTATTCTCGAACTTAACCATTACTGCGGCTTCCTTGACAAATTAGTATTCGGATATTTCCAAAGGCTGTTCTTGAAGTATCCTACACTACAAACACAAGTGTCCAACTCCCTGTTGGACTTCTCTCATTTCAGTGCCCCAATGGCAATTTAAATTTAATATGTCAAGAAAGAAAGCCTTTTAATGTGTCCTGCATTTTAACGAGTGGCACTCTTATCTAGTAAATTTGAAAATGGTTATTGACTCTTCATTCTCCCTTATCACCATATGCAATAACAACATCCTGACTGATCTTCCTCCTTAATGTCTCTTTAAGATATCTTCTTTGTATCCACTGCCATTTTTCTGCTTTCACATATTTTCAGTCCGGCTTACTTAAAAACCTCCTCATGGCTTCTCTGCCTCGTTACTGTTCAAAGTTATCTTTCCAAAATGCATGACTCTTGTGTTTAAAACTTCACTGGCTCTATTTTCCTTTAGCATAAAGGTCAATCTCCTTAAAAACCTAGTTATACTTTAAAGCCCTCGTCATACTCAAGTCTATCTGCTTCTCCAGTCCCATCTCTTGACATTACCGCTTTTCATGATCTTCTCCAGAATTACTTGCAGTTCTTTCCATCACTTTGTTTTCCCTCAGAAATGCTATAGTTTCTACCCATAATAATCACACTGTCCTTATCCATCACCCTTCTGCTGGGGACTGCATCTTAGTCATACTTGAGAACTGAACTCAGATGTGACACATGACAGGGGAAACCATTTTTCATCCTTCTTCACCAGATTCGATTATATTACACTGTATTGTGCTTATTTGCTTGGATCACCCCACTCTGAATTTCTTGGAGGAAAGAAACATGTCTGTCCTGTTTGTATCTTCCCATCCTCGTTGTTTTTATAAATGGGCATTGTGCTGGCCCTGGGGACACAAAGATGAATATGAAAACATGGGACTCTCACAATATAGAAGATGAAACAGAAATATCAACAGGTAATTACTGTGCAATTTGATGAATGCCACATTAGGGGTATTTTTACAAATGGAAGACGGAGTCCCTGATCTAGGGTATGAGAGAGTTCTATTTAAGTGTACATAAGAGGTCTCTACAGAAATGAGATGTGGAGAAATAATCTTCTGAGTAAAGGTCATCTCCAAGGAAATTCTTGGCAACTCCATAGTTAATTTTAACAGTTGCTCTCCAGAGATTATTTATTCTGATCACCAGATGCAGAATTGAATGGGAGCTAAAAGATGTACAAATGATGCTCAAATATGCCAGTAAACATTATGTGATTTGGTTGGTGAGATGTATGTATTAGGCTTAACTGAGGTTTGTAAGAATTAGTATCTTACATGGTGTGCCCCGGCGCGCTCTGAAAAAAATTCCTAACCCTGGTTGAGACAAAAGTCCACCATGATTTTGTCTGTAAATGTTTGCCTGTATAGTGACTAAGAAGAACCTAAATCCTTTAAAGGATCAGTCCAATTCTTTTTTTAATTAAATGTTAAGCCTTAGAATACAGTCCTCCAGCAAGGTAACATCTTTATATCTCAGTTATTCTCTAGCCACATCCCAGGTGAGGACACTGTGATTGAGTGCTGTTCCACAGGTATATTACCAGACGTGGAGTGCAATGGCCGGAGTCATGCATTTTAGAATTAATTAACACCGTAGCAGTCAGAAAAGAGAATCATATTCATCTGGATCAAGGTAGTATAGCCTTTCTTTAAAATAGTCTAAAATGAGCATTCACAACTAGTACCTGTAGATTCAATGGACCATGAATGAACTTCAGGGTGGGGACGGGGTTGGAGAACCCCTAAAAGTCGACACAAAATTGTGTGCGTTTGCATGTGAGAAGGGTCGTTGTTTTTTGTTTATTTTCATTTTTTTGTTTTTTCCGGGAAAATTGCAGGCAGGAATGAAGGTGAGTAGGAAAGTAGGCAGGAAGAAAGAGGAGGAAGAAGCACTTTATTTAATTTTTATTAAGTTGTTCCTACTGGTTGTTTCACCCCAGACCCAGGACTTGTGACTTGGGCTCCTTCTGAGGTGATTGACTTAACCGCTACTCCACCAGACACACAAGGACCATAATTTTCATCATATTCTTAAAGTTCTTATAGCTCAAAGAACTACTGATCTATACACTTTGGCTTCATTATATTTATTCATTTGGTAATCATTTATTTGGGCTAGATACTAGATATTTTGCTCAATCGTGATTTACTCTTGTGTTGTTTATTGTAACGAAACATGGAATGATTCAAATTCAAGTCAGCACTGAGTGACCGGACTCCAGCTATTTCCACATACGAGATCTTGTTTAATCCTCAAAGGAACTCTATGTGGCAAATATTCTTATGACTTTTTTTTTCTTTTTTTTTTTTAAGGAAAGGTACAGGCAGGAAGAGAGAGGAAGAAGCAGCATTTCATTTTATTTTTTATTCAATTGTCCACATTGTTTGTTCCACCCGGACCCAGGCTGTGGTCCTTGGCATGTATGTGGATTGTGCTTCTTTGGAAGTGACTGACCTAACCGCTGCTCCATCAGACCATTTTACAGAAAAGAAAACCAAAGTTCAGTGAGAAAAACACTTTTCTAAGGGCAACTGAGTACTTGAACAGGTAAAGAGGTCCTAAAAGTATAAAGATGAAGAAAACATTATACTTCCTAGGCAGCTCACAGTCTTCTAGGGCAGAAAGACAGAAACAAGCACCAAAATATAGTGACATAAATGAAAAGATAGAGGAATAGATGACAGAAAGTCTTGACACCAAGGTATATCAATCATTTTTACTTCGTCAAGAGCAAGTGGAGCTGGGTCTTAAAGGATGAATAATCGTAGACTAGGTGGATGGAGTTAGAAAAGCATGCCAGGTTGATGGAAAAGCATTAGCAAAACACAGACAAGGGAACTAATCTTTTGCTTGTGAAAACATGATAGTGATTTGCATTGATGGGCATATAAATAAAAATCAAAGCTTAGAAAGATGTGTTAGAGAGCTAGGTTCTGTCCTCTGTTTCCAGAGATATTAGCATACCTACCTACAATTCCCTTCTAGAAACTTGGGTCAGGCAGCAAGTAGCCACAATTTAAATTTTTTAAATTTTCCTCCACAGCTGATTCATTAGTGTGTCCCTCACACTATCAGACTTTCTAGAACAACTTTTTGATTATGTGAGTTCTCTGAAGACAAAGATTTCTATAAACATTTTCTTAATTGCTTTAATCAGTTAGTAGAAAAATGTATCTGTCTCCAAGCTGCGCTGTCAAAACACATATCTGTTTTCAGAACCATTACAGGGTTAATAAATTGAAAGCTTGTTTTCATTTTTTTTCTCCTGAAAAACAGCATGACTAGTTTAAAACGATGTAGATAATTCCTAGGGGGAAATACTGCAAGAACATTTTACATAATTAGTTTATGCTCTAACTTGCTGTTTTAGTTCCAAGTTTTCAACAAGTTCTCAGAAATATGAATGGAAAATCTTCTCTGATTCCACTTTAAAATATGTGGGAGAGAAAATGCCTGAAGATGAGAGTTGTGGCAGGGAGAGAAAGAGATCATGAGCAAATATGAGACCAGAACCATTTTTATTTAATTAACAATCAGACATCATGAGTTATAATTTGAATAGAATGTTCAGGTTGGAACTCTGCATTTTCCACTTGGAAAAGGTTATTTAAACTATAAGACACTTTTCAGTGGATGTCAGGCTACAGGAAATTGGTCACTAGAGCACAGCACATGACATACTCTATACCATTAAAGTATCATGATCATCAGTTGTTTAAAGCATCCTGCTAAAAGCTCTTTTTTTGGATCATTATTTTTTTGTAAACGTTTTACCTAAATTTGAGATTGTGCTATATATAATAATGTTTTTCTTCGCCTGTGCTTCTTAATTTGTAAAGTGAAGAATCTGGGGAATTACTGGAGTCCCGATTCACGGAGCTGTTGTAAGGATTAAGTGAGGTGAAGTGTCCAGCGCAGTGCTTGGCACACTGTCAGCATTAGGTAATATTAGTTGTTGTCATTGTACTTATCGTTATGTGTGTGTGTGTGTATTATGAGAACTTCTATCATT
This sequence comes from Solenodon paradoxus, assembly GCA_004363575.1. Taxonomy (NCBI): domain Eukaryota; kingdom Metazoa; phylum Chordata; class Mammalia; order Eulipotyphla; family Solenodontidae; genus Solenodon; species Solenodon paradoxus. The sequence goes on from RJWH01000248.1 coordinate 146,408, forward strand.
TACTCTCTTGGCAACTTCCAAGTTCATGACATAGTATTTTAAGCTGTAGTCAGCCATCATTACCTTTTGTTACTTGTTTTCTACAGTTGATTATGTGTCAAAAGCATTTTCTCAAGTTATCTGTTATTCATACACATGCTGTTAAATATGATAAGACTCCACCATGCCCTCAGATTCAAATAATGCCATTTTGGTCAGTTTTGCAAGTTCCAGATTCTTGATAGTATACATTTCACCAAAAATAAACACTCTTAATCATAAATTTTTGTGACCAAGTGGGGTGCATTTCTAAAAGTATTTTAAAGACTTACTAGTCACTTGTCCAAATGCATCTTTGAAAGAGTATTCCCATTTGGAAGCACTCCTTTCTATTGGAATGTTTAAATAAGAATTAAGTAAATATAAAAGAATATAGAGAAATGCAGGTTCGAGACTCAGAATATTTGTATTTATATATACCATAGGAGGCAAGACATGTATTATGATGCTATTTTTAATATTTAAAAGAAGCTTTCTTGGTGATGAAATAAACACATTTAACTGAAGTCCAAAGGCTTGATTTCTATCCTGACCATTACAGGAATATATACAGACCTGAGGAAGTCATTTTAGCTATCATAGATACAATTCAAAATTTGTGGAACCATGTTAAATAGCTGTCTTAAAGGACTTGTATCAGTTGAATAAGATTGTTCATGAAAAGCACAAGCAGACTGTTGGCACATAGTAAGCAACTGCAGTGAGCAAGTGAATAATTTTTCCTAAGTTCAGTCTTCCCCCATTTATTGCATCGGTAAATCCAAAAAGTAGTCAAGCTCCCATCAGGTATACAGGCAAACTCTCTGACACATTTCAGCTGTAATATTAACATTTCTGATGGTCCTGGGTAAGGTTGACTTGATAACACTTTTATATTTTCATGGAATCTAGATTTAGCTCCTGCTTTGTTGCAGTTACTGGACCAGAATTGGTGATACAGAATGAATAAAACATAATCTTTGTTCTTGCTAGGGTCACAAGCACGGCAAGAAGTAGCTAATCATCTTTTCTGGGTGAAATACTTCTCATACTTAGCAAACATGTCTGTGCTCTTCCTTCAGAAGGTATTTGGGGTTGAAAGTGAGTAACAAGGAAAGCAGGCCCAGCTGCTAAGATGGTAAGAACATGGCATGCAAGTTAATTGGCCTGCCTTGTAGAAAATGTGTAAGCTTTCAATCTAAAGTGCTGGGTTCACATTTAGACTTCAATTGCTTGTTGACTTTGAACAAGGCAGAGGTTGTGTTCTAAGCAAGAAATTGGAAGAGTTAAAAATCAATTATTCATTCGTTCATTTGGCAACTAGTGGGGAGGGGGGAGAGGGTCTAAAAATTGCTCTTGTTTTAAAAGGTCAGGAAGGAGGTGTGGCAATTCTAAAGAGTGGCAAGAAAGACCTCCCTACAAGCTACTGTTTGAAGGAGGTAAAGAAGTGATTCAAAGAAACAGTATATATAAAAAGCCTTGATGGGTTGGGGAGGGAGGTGGGACCAGAGCAAAGGGGGATGGCAGGAAACAGGGCAGGAATCTTTGTAGGTCCTTGGGCTTCTAATGAACCTGCGATAAAAAGACTTTGTAAGACTTTGAGCAGAGTGACATGGTATAACTTTTAGCAGAGTAGAGAAGAGCAAAAGCAAGAGCTGGGCAGTCAGATGGGAGGCTGTTCCAACAATTCAGGCGACAGTTGTTATGACTCAGACCTGGGAGATGGTGTAAAAGTGGTGTAAGGTGTCAGGTTCTGGAGGTGATTTCTTAACATAGAACCAAAAGGATCTGCTAATGAATTGTACTGGCAGGATTTGAGGGGTATGCTACTATGAAGTCAGAGTTGCCGTCAATGGGGGTGGGGATGGAGATGGTTGTGGGAGGACCACATTAGACTTGTTGGGAAACACAGAGTTGAATCTGGGACCTGCTAACTTTGAGGTGCCTTTCGGACATTCAAACGCAGATGCCAGATAGGGAGTTAGAATTCAAGAGTGAGGCCCTGGCCAGATATGTAATTGTGGGGGTCATCGTCTTAGAGATGATTATTCAAAGAGGAGTTCAGATCCCCACAGTAGTACCTGTAGCTCTGAAAGAGAAGAGTCCAGTAGCTGAGCCTGAGGGTGTACCAGAGTTTACAGGTTGAAAATTAAGACCAAACCAGCAAAGAGACAGAGAAGCAGCATCTGATAGGAAAGGGGGAAAGGCCAGTTTGTTGAAAAACCTAACCTCAAGTGAAGTTTATGTGGTAACATTCCATAGAGCTGATCATTTTAACCATCTGCATTTTTTGAAAGATGCAGTTACAATATATCATGACTTTTGCAAAATTTGGGATGTCTTTCTTTCTTTTTCTTTTTTTTAAGGAAAATGCAGGAAAGAATGAAATGGAATAGGTAGGCAGGAAAAGAAAGGAAGAAGCATTAAAATTTTTTTTTCGTTTAGTTGTTTCTCTTGTTTGTTCTCCCTTGCCTGGGATCTTGAACATAGATTCTTGGAATGTATATGGGCTATGCCCAGTTGGCCTTATCTGCTAGGTTCCCAGGGCGTGCCTGATTCATGTGCATTTCATGAATAACTTTTACCTTGTTCATTAAAGCCACTACCACAAATATATCTTTTTACTAAATGATGTCCTCATGATGTAAAAGATTTAAATAATTTTCCTATCACGAATTAATTCAGGCACATAAATGATTTGGACTCCACTGGAGCTGGTTACATGCAGTGTTTCACAATAACATTCAAGTAGAAATAGTGATTTCAGCTTTTACTGATTACAAAAAAATTTTTTTTGCAAGAGCCCTGAATTTATTACTTCATATCTGATGACAGTTTGCCCATGGAATCAAATTAGGTGATTTTACATTATTTCAGATTTCCTTTTAAATCTAAAGAGCAATCAATTCATTATGCATGCTTCCTTGAAATTGAACATGTTACCATGAGCTGTATATTTGAATTCCAGTCCTCAGACTTTTATGGTGAATCAGATCATAAATCAGAAAACACCCAACTACTTTCATGAGTTTTATGGCAATGAACGATGTTATGAAGAATTTACAAGGGCGAAATCTCCACTAACTATGTAGTTACTGCCTTTTCCAAAGAAATAAATCCTAGCTACCTGGAACTACAGGCATAAAGTTCATGGCACAATAGGATTCATAACTGAAGAGTCTTAATAATAAAGGGATGTTTTCTGGATTCTCAAATGTAAAAATGGGTCAGAGAAAGAAGATTAATAGAGCTCCTCAAGTAATCAAGCCAAATATACCCCTTACTGTGTGGTAACCTTTTAATTGACTACATAAAAACACACTGAGTCAGGAAAACACAAAGGAATTTCAATCCACAAAGATTAAAATATCACCCAAAAGGATGTGTATAGTATATACAACATGTTTTCAACGTTATGGTAAAACGTGCCTGCTGATAGAACTTATGGCCAGTGTTTCTATGTTAAAGACACCTTCCAGAAAATAGTGTGTGTAAGTGTGCTTTTGTCATCATGTTAAGAACAGAAAGCTATATTTATTCATTCTAGAAAAATTAGCTTAGTATCTTGAGGACATTAGCTAAGTGAAATAAGCCAGTCAAAAAAAGGACAAATACTGCACAATTCTACTTATATTAGGTATTGAAAATAAACTCAGAAGCAGAGTAGAGTGGAAATAGCTAAGGCCTAAGGGGAGAGGGACTGAACAGTTGATAGACAACAGGTATAAAATTTCAGTTATGCAAGGTGAATAAGTCCTAGAGACCTGGTGTACAGCATTACACCTATAGCTAACAATACTGTATAGTACACTTCATCTGTTATAAAGCTCCTGCTAGGTATCCTTACCACAATAAAATTAAAAATAAAATAAATTTAAAATTTATTTGATGTGATAACCCGAAGACTTAACATTTTCTTTGTCTTACTATTAATAGTAGTAATAAGTAACCAAATGATAAGATCCTATTAAGAGTTTTACAACAAAGAGGAACCTGTGAGATCTAAATAAAAATGATTGTCCCAGATGGAGCTTCTGAAGAGTGCCCCAAAAAAAGGATTTTCATAGTGCTTTCTCTTTATGAATTACTAGCATACGTCTAATATACTGCCTGAGAGCACTCTGGCTAGCAGGGGATGCTAGATTTTTGCCTCTATGTGCTCAGCTTAAATATCAAACTCATCATAAATCTTGGATGTATATCTTTAAATTAGAAATTTTTGAAAGGTAAGCAATTCAAAAATTTGTACTAATTTTCAAAGTACGCTGCCCTCTCAAGAGGTATCCATTGCTGGGCCATTACTTGGGGATAAGTAGAGCAAAATCCACTTCTGAGTGGTAAGTAGCAAACTTTAATCCAAAGCATACAGGAGGCTTATACTTATCAGAGTAGATGCATACATTGAGAAGGAAGGGGATGGAAACACTAGTGTTTTCTCTACTTCAGTAGGCAAGGTGGGCCTTACAAAATTGCAGTCTTAAGATAAAGAGAATAGTTACATGTTTGCTCGTGAACAATTTGGACTTGGTGATCTAAGTGACTTTTTAAAAACATCTGAAGCAGATGTTGTATATACTATACAATTGACCCTTAAGCAGCATGGGTTTGAATTTATGGGTCCGCTTATATGCTTATTTTCTTGTAAGCAATTGACAGACTTACGGTATTGTTAATAAAGTGCAACTCATAAATATATTTTTCTTCCTTATGATTTTCTTAATATTTTCTTTCTCTAGCTTATTTTATTATAAGTATAAAATATATAATAGTTATAACACACAAAATATGTACCAATTGTTTACATTATCAGTAAGGCTTCTGTCACAATAAGCTGATTAGTACTTAAGTTTTGGGAGAATCAAAGTTATATTCAGATTTTCAACTGCCTGGGACTCAACACCTAGAACCCACATACTATTCGAGGGTCAACTGTATAAGCTTCCTCCTGGACAGAAAAGATGGACAGATTAGCTCTTACTTGCCTACTGTATTCTCAACTACCTGACTTCTAGCATTTACTCCTTTGAAACACCAACCTTCAACTGCTGCATTCCGATCAAGAGTTATTGACAATTAGTTGAACATCCCAAGTAATGTTATTAATGAAGTCTCTTTCTATACTTTCCATGTGTAAACATATTACAACTGTAGTGACTGTGTCCTAATCCTGAAGGTGATGATATTAAGTGGGGCTCCTGGGAGATGATCAGGTCATGAAGGTGGAGGTCTCCTGGGTGGGATTAGTGCTTTCTTGAAAGAGACTCGAGAGATCCCTGCCCCTTCCAGCATGTGAAGTTACAGTGAAAAGACAACTATCTGGGAAGTGGGCTCTCACCAGACACCAATCTCCAACTTTCCAGCCTCTAGAACTATGAGGAGTAAATTTCTGTAGTTCATACATCACCTAGTCTGTAGTATTTCTGTTACAGAAGCTCAAAAGACTAAATCACCTAGTCTATAGTATTTCTCTTACAGAAACCCAAACAGACTAAGACAACATGACATACTGCTGTTTTTCTAAAGATATTTCACTTACCTTCTTTTCCTTCCTGTCTCTCCTTCCCACCATCCATCTCTTCCTTCCGTCCTTCTACCTACAGACAAAATTACTGAAAAAATGTCAATATTAGCTCTTCTGAGAGAATATTAAAGCTATTTTATAGGAATAACTCCAATGTAATCAGCACGTTTTCACTAGCAAGTAGTACAAGACTTTATTGTACAAGTTTTAACTCTCATAAACCATGAGTGTGCTTAATTTTCCACTGGTAGAAGCCTTGTGGTAATAATTTCACATTATGCTATTGTTACTGATTTCATTTATATCATTACTAAAAATCTTACTCAGAATAACTTGGAAATTTGTAAGCAGGTTTTTCTTTTTTTTAATTTTACTAAATGTAGTATACTTAGACATTTGGACATGATGGTTTTGTGTCATCTTTTTCCTAGCTTTAGATTTTAGTGTAGATTTTAGTATGTTTCTGATGGAAAATGTATCATACTTTTCTAATTTCTTAAAAATATTCAATAATTTTTACTCATAATTTTGGTAAGGAAGTTATTGTTAGTTTTCAAAATTAATGTACCTTATATAAATACATAAATATGTATTTATATGAGTTCTTAGTGCTCCTAATGTTATCTTTTTCCTAAATTTATACTGTTTCATTTTATTTGACTTATTGATATGTGGGTAATGAGGTAATTTCTCTCAGGAGACGTTTTCAAATAAATAACTTTTAGAGGAAAAAACGTTTATTTTTATGACACTTCTTATGGAAATAGAGGTTTTTGGGGTTTCATTTTTTATTCTATCTACAGTAAAAGTGATGAAATTAACTTTACATATCTTCATCAAAATTGTTTTTATTCTATTTATGTACAACTTTGGCTGTTGGTTTTTTGTTTTTTGTTTTAATTTACTGGCATTGAAACACACACTGATATTTACGAGAACAGAAGTGTGGTAAGGTCAAAAGAAGATGCATTACTTTAATGTTGCTGGAAGAAACAATGCCATTGTTTATATCTCTGTTGATGCAAGGCACTCAATTAGTATTCATTGTTTCATATGGATTTCTAAATTTTTTTTAAGCCATTACTTTTTTTTTTTTTTAAAGAAAGGTGCAGGCAGGAATGAAGGAGAATAGGATGATAGCAGGCAGGAAGAGAGAAGGAGGAAAGCACTTTATTTACTTTCATTTAGTTTTTCACATTGGCTGTTACATTCCACTCTGGGTTTTGAACCCTGGACCTTGGGATGCATGTGGGACTGCTCCCAGGTGTACTAGGCCAGTAGGGCGCGCCTCTTTATTTTTAGAAACTATTTGTTTTGCATTTTTTTATTGCCCTGTCTCGAGCTGTCTGTTGGAACCCAGGTTCCTGGCTTTCTTAGCCTGCACCTTAGCCACCTGCGCCGTCAGAGCCAAGAGGGCGCCTGTTTCTCTATATTTTGACTTCAACTTGTTTGAAGATTTTTTGTCCCAGAACCTTATATATTTTTTCCCCTTAACTCGGCTAACTTTATGTTGCTCTCCCTGGAGCTTTCTGCTAGCGCCTCCTGTGGGTCTCCTGGTTGAGAACCGCCTGCCCTAACCCTTTCTCCCATCCTTCATTCGATTGGCTGCCACCGGAGCTGTGCACTCCGCGCCTCCCCCAACCCCGGCCCCCACTGCCTCTCTGCCACCACCTCTCCCCACCACCTCTGTCCCCACCACCTCCTTCCCACCACGGCCCCACCTTCCCGGCCCCAGGCCTAGGATTCACTCAGTCTCTCGCCTGGCGGTGCGTTTTCCGCTAACCAGTCAAAATCCCATGATCCATCTCTTTAATGCCTCATCTCCTGACACCCCTACTTCCCTGATGTCTTAATGGGCTTGGTGATAAACCCTTACACATATGATTCCTTTACTTGTGTTTTAACTAGGGCTCTGAACGGGATTGGAAAACAGTAATACCAGAGTGCAGGTTAGTGGAAACAGCTCTGCTCTCTCCTGTTTGACAGACCCCGGGATTTCCTGACTAGCTTTTGCCAGTCTCAAGTCTTGTCCCTCCTACCATTCCACTCAGCTAGCTTCACCACTGTTATTAATTCTGTCATGTGTAAATGTGTATTAAAACTACACCCAGATGTACCAATCTCTAGGGATACAGTACAGTGATAAAACCAAACCCTACCCTCATTGACCTGCAAGAGATCAGGGATTTATGAAATAACAACACTAATGATGATTTCAATGCACTTGAATCAAGTGGTTAAAAAAAATAACTAAAGATGCATATTGGGGAAAGCTAGGGAGACTTACTTGACTATAGAGAATATTTTATTATCATTTTCTTGCTTTTTCTTGTTTACCACATGTGTATCCTGGCATAATTTTTTTTTTCATTCGTCTTAGAAATTTATTTAAATAGTATGATATTTTTCCAGTATTCTGTGAGTTGCTTTTGCTGATCAACAGCATGCTTGTTTGATTCATCCGTGTTGACACTTTAACTGTAGGTAATTTGTTTTCACTGTTGTGTATTATTCATTTAACATCTCTTTATGAAGATTGAGTCTGAACACATTTGAGTTTTTTTTTTTTTTTTGTCATTATAGACAATTCTGGTATGACAAGAGGCGTGATAAAGATTGGTTTGTTTTCAGTATACATGGAAAATTTCACTTCGGCCTTGTTATTCTAACACAAGTATCACAAATTAGTAGGAAATTAGAACACTTTGAATTATTCCTCCATATTTAAATAGTAAGATGTTGCTGTTGGTTTTCCTGATAAACTAAAGATGATGTAAAATAATTAAATGACCAAAATTCAGGAGACAGAATTTAAATTGCCAGTTTGAATAATTAAAAGCAAATGAAATTCATATGAATGTCATCAGAATAATTCTAATGTGGTCAGCAGTACTCTTGACTATCCATGGAATCATGGCGAATCAGCTATACTACGCGTTGTCTCTCAGCTCCGGATTTACCCTTCAATGCCAGTTTTCCCTTAATGGACTGGATGTGTTAAGCAGTTCATCTCCACAGTGAGGATGATGTTGAGATTTCTTAGTAGAGGGCACTGAAGGGACATTGCAGGAGGAAGGGGCATCACTTACTGGTTCCAGCTGCTGCCTCATTGGCCAGCTGGGTGGGGTCTGAAATGAGATCTGAAGCCCAATATTGGATTGAAGTTCTTCTTTCCTTGAGTACTCACACTGACTCCCAGGGTACCCTTTAGAGTTCTCTTTACACATTGTAGTTACTCTCCTATCATAACTTAAGCATTCTTTATATTGAATGTTCTCCGTGAATTAAAAAAAAAAAAAAAATCAGTGAAGTCAATTCTGAATCCTAACAAACAATTCTAAATCTTAACAGTTCCAGTATTCTTAGTGTCATCAAGTTTTAATACTAGAAAAGCATTCTTTAGTTATAACTCAAATTATTGCCACTAAACCATTTTTAACCCATAAGAAAACTTGTTTCTTAATAGGAATTTAAGGGGATAACTTTGCTACAATATTAATAGCTATATTTTCTTTGTTACCTAAGTAATGGATAATTGGATGTATTTTCTTAATTTCCTAATGTCATAAATAACAGTGCCATTTCTTTTTTCTTTCATACTATCCGAAAGGACAGATGCATATTCCTACAACTCTAATTTCGTTTCAGGTTATATATTTAAATTCCAGGAAACATGCATAAAGCTATTATTCAGAAATATATGCAGCCTCAACTTTGCTAGATAAAGCTCTTATTTTCCAAAGTGATAAACTAAAATATACTCTCACTGACTTTGTTCCACATCATCTTGCACAGTTGATGTTATTAGACTTTTCTTGGTCTTTAATGAAATGACAAAATAGCCTAAGGAATTTTAATTTAGTCTGAGATTTACCTTGTCCCTTAAACTGAAGGGTGAGAAGACTCTTCTAACTTTGTACTTCCTCCAACTATAAGGGGGCTGGGAGTTTATAAATACTCTTCATCCAGAGATATAAATATTGTGGGGTTACAGGTAAACTAGTGGAAAATAGAAATTAAAAGAATGATTCATCTCATACCCTTTTAAACTCTGTACCAGTAAACTTCAAAATGAGATATTAAACAAATTAACATGGTAGAACAATGCCCCATTTGAATTAAAAATAGCAAATATTGTCTAGTAAGGAATGAGACCTCTCAAAGCCCAACCAAAAGTGTTTGTCTGGAAGATTCTGTTTCTGAAGGCAGAAGTCAGCATCTAGAGACAGGGAACTGCCCCCACAACTGTTTTAACCTTTCTGTTCCCTTCCAAGTATTTGTCTGCACTTGTATAGACATTTATAGCCCCAGTGTTAGACAAATCAAAAGCAATAGATGTATAAATATTAAAAATATAAACTTCTCACGACAGGGTCTGGGTCCCTTTAGTTTGCTTTATTAACACCACCAATTTACCTGCATATGTACGTGCTCTTAATACATATAATTTATTACATGCTGGTTGTGATTGAGTATTGATGATTATCTGATTTCTATATCATCTAACCAGTTAAGATCTGATTTTGTTTTAATTCAAGTCAAGGTAGTTTTTAACTTAGATTTTATCTCGTTCTTTAATTAATGGTTATGTTTGGTGCTTAAAGAATCCTTCTCTAAGTAAATTGTTACCATGAGTGAAAATTCAGTGAATAGAAATATATTTAATGATGTTAGAAAATTAAGGCACTTCAGAACAGATTTGTATTGCTGAAGATGAAGCATATTTTCTTGTAATAATTTTCATCACTCTTCTTGTGTTTAAATCTAGTTAGCAAATGTAGGTCCCACTAAGTTAGAGACTCAAGGTGAGACACTTGGCAGCACAGTCACCTTCACTGTACAATCATTTAATAGTCTGCATTCCTGCATGAGTAGTTTACTGAACAGTTTTTGCATAATAATAACCAATATTTGTTAAATCCAATGTGTCCTTCATTCAAAAAGGATTCACGATAGTATTAATAGTTTAAGAAATCTTTAAATCCACACAAGATTGGAGTAGCTCAGAGTGTCGTTGAAGTGCAGTGAGAACAGCAAAGGGAAATTTTCTGCCATTACTTGCAGATTAGAGTGGAAGTGTCCCTGCTGTATTCATACTGGGCTATTGCTGGAACAAGGCATGATTACACCCATTTCTTTGTGAAACATATCCAAATGCCTTCCTTAGATGACTGTTCTTGCTGCTTTATATTGAAAGCAATTATTGTGCTACTGTAATGAATTTTGTTGACAAGCTCTCCTTTCTGAAGCTGCTTATCTAAGTGCGTTATTTCAGACTGAAAAGCTTATTTTTCTTTCTTTCTGTCTGAATGGATTGCTTGCCAGTGGTGACTTATGGCTTACTTCATCGATTTTCAGTAATGAGATAGAGCAGTATGAGGTAAATGTCTGCGTACATGGGCAATGATTCTAAATCATATTCTCAAAACCACAGGCTTGATGATACAGTGAGTCCATCTCCTTAAAAATGTTTGTGGTGAACATTCCTTGAAAAACCTTGGGCATAAAGCACATCACTTAAGTGACAGGTTTAGAAAATTAGAGGTACAGTCATTAGAGTAAGAGACTTAGATTGGCTTGTTCAGGCTAACTCCCTCCAAAGATAGTTGAGGAAAATTCACTAGGCAATGCCTCTGCTGGATATTGTCTCAACGGATGAGGAAGGCAGAGAGTCTGCGGTAATTTTAAATGCATTGATTTCTCTACAGAGTAGCATTCAAACATGTAACTGATCATGGTCTCCATGTAACTGCTGGGCTCCATGTTATAACTGATGATGGACTCCCATGGTCGTAGAATTGCTGTGGGATGTCTCAGGCAAGGGAGGCACTGGAAACAAATGCAAAGAAAATCCTTGCAGAATTCACTCCTGATTTCAAACTGAGTCACTGTCTCATAGTGCTGAAATAAGTTTGGCATTCACTCTTGATCTTGATAATAAGATGGAGGAATTATGCACTATTAAAAAGTAAGATATTTGTGGAATGACAGGGAATCCCTTGGAAATTGTGTTTTATGGCACTGCTATTTTATGACTTTTATATCCTTTCCACATGTTATTTAACTCCTTCAGTCAAATTCACTCTTCACTGAAACAGATATTGCCATAGATTCTTTTCCAGGAAGAACTACAGTGAAAGTTTTATGAACTGAAAGCAAAAATGGCTTTTATATTCTATAGTGATATATGATATATAACTATAGGTGAGAGTCTAGGAAGGGCTCCAGTTCACACAATTCTGTTAAATGTGTTACTTGCCCTTTTGCAAAGGAGAAATTGCACACACAGATATACCCTATGCATGTTATATGTGTATATGGCATCTTTGTCTATTTCTCATATCAAATCTATCATCTGCTTATCCATATATTCTATTCTTTCTTAGATTACATACAAATTTATTAAACTTTGAATGTACTTATGTTCTCTAATTAGATATTAGTTCAGGTATATTTTTCATTCCTTCTTCCATCTTCCACTTAATTAATATTCTTATCCTCATTTAGAAGACTCCTCTAGGCCTTCTGTTATGAAACCTATGAATCTCACTGCCTCTACTCATTAGTTCTCTCCAGTTTTTCTTCATTCCATGATCCAGTTCACTCAACACTGCAGCTCCTCTAAGATTCATCTTCCTGTTTCTTCTGTCTATTGTGTCTAAAATTAATCCTAAAATATGCAAAGTGCAAACATTATGATAGTCTTTACATTAATCTTAAGAAAGCACAATGTAATCAAAACATGATAAATTGTAGATACAAGTCATTGGAAACCTTCTCCCCAAAGGCCAAGGCAGCTGTAGTCTCATCTTTTGAACTTTATATAAAGAATGATACCATTTAATTCTTAATGTACTGCTTTTTCTAATTTGGTGTATTCTTGATTCTTGTCTGAGTTTGGCCACTTAAACATAAACATTATAGTTATCAACTAATTGAAATAGTGACATAACCTGATATATAGACTGCAGTTTTAGTGCAATTGCCTACAACTGGTATTGAAGATGATCCAAGGAAATGAAATAAAAATAATATCTACTCTGAATGACACTATATTATAAATGTTTGAGAATGAGTGGTAGAAATCTTTTATTTCTTGCTTTATAGTACAAATAGAATTATAATAGTTTAGTCCATTCCAGAGAAATAAGTAAAATATTTTTAATTGAATGAAAACCATTTGTGTAAAAAAAGATAAGGATATGAATGGAATTTGGGTACATATCCATACTTGTTGGAATGAATCCTAAACCTAATGACCCAGTAAATAAGCTATGATAGCCAGATAGGGAGAGTTGAGGGGATGAAAAGAAGATTCAAAAGTAATTCAACTGCAGAGAACATTCTAGAGGAACAGACGCTAGAGTGATTCTAAAATTCCCCAGAATTATTTTTTTTTTACTTTGATAAATCCCTATTTATATTTCTTGGAGAGATATGGTGCATTTGACCACTTCATTTCTACACATGATACAAAATAATAGGAGCAACCAGCCTGCTAAGAATTCAAAACCAGATGGTGTCTATGTGTGTCATGCTGAGTTGATGGTTTGGAAATGCCAGCTCTGCAGAATGGCTGGAGCTGAAAAATGCTTCAAGATAATCCCGCTTAAGAATCATTTGTGCAGCTCCATATAACTGTTACATTTTTAACAGTTAATTTGATCAATGTTAAGTTGTATTAGACAATGTGATACATAGAGGCAATAGAAAACACAAATGTAATATCTCATTTGTTAGCTGTCAGCTCAAATCAAATTTTTACAAAGTACTAGAAATCTAAAGTAGTTTAACAGTATTGAGTAACTGCTTCTTAAATGAGCAAATAACTCAAAGGTTAGCCCATGCTTCTCCTGGGACTGTTTCATAATTTTTAGGACTTGTTTTTTGAGGATTAGTCAATGTCAGTTAAAACACACACACACACACACGCACACACACACGCACACACACGCACAAAACCAAAGCAACAACAACAAAATACCCAATTCCCTCTCTGTCTCTTGACCTTAGACATTGGGAGAAAATTGTGGTGCTTTCTTTCCCTGACCTCCACATACTCACTTCGTTGTCTTCTACAAAGTACAATTGAAGTGTAGACCAGATACTCTGGTCCAGGCAGGAGAGTGCTGGTGGAGAGGGCTACAGACTCTTTCCCCCTGAGAGGACTTTAAAGATGTCATTCTGCTGTTTTGTGGCATGTGTGGTTTTAAAAAAAAAAATCTGTGATAATTCTTACCTTTATTTTTCTGAATGTGATGTCTTTTCCCTCTAACAACTCTTAAGATTTCCTCTTTAGTACAGATTTTCAGCAATTGACTACACTGTGAGTTGATATGGTTTTCTTTGTATTAGCTTTATTGTTTATACATGGTTCTGTGGGTCTGTAGTTTTCATGAAATTTGGAAAAACTTCAGTCATTGTTTCTTCAAATATTTTTCTCTACACAGCTCCCTCCTCTATTAGGGCTCCAAGGCGCATATAGACCGCTTGACATTTCTCACCATTCACTGAGGTTCTAATCATTTTTTTTTTTTTTTCCTTTCTTGGATTCGTTCTATATAGTTTCGATTTCTAAATGTTCAATTTTAAGATCTCTTTTTCTGCAGTGCCTAATTTGCTGTTATTACCACCCAGTGGCTTTTTAATTTTGGAGAATGTCTTTTTAATTTTTAAATGTTCACTTTGGTTCTCTTTGATGTCTTTTGTCTCACCTATTTTCATGTAGTGTCTTACACTTAATTTAGTTGTTTGATGTTCTGATTTGTCAATTTCAATAATTCTGCCAATTTCATATTTATTTTTCTTGAATGAGCTTTCTCTTGGTTAAGAATTACCTACTTCTTGACATGTCTAGTGATTTTTAATGGCTGCTGTATGTTGTGTTTTTGGATATTGTTGAATGTTTGGATTTTATCATCCTTTAAAGAGTATAGATTTTGTTTTTCCACACATTTGAGCTATTTGTAGAACAGTTTGATTAAAAAAAAAATACTTGTTGTTTTGTTGGGCATGGATCCAGTGTATCTTTTATTCAAAAGCTCTTTTGGTACCACTTTTTAGGTATGATGTAGAATGCTCGCTGTTGTCAACTAGGCTCTGTCATTAGTAAGAATTTGAATAGGTTTTAGAATCTAAAAGAACCCTCAGTGATATTCACCTGATATAATCTTCCACTGGGTGATCGTGTGAATATGATCATGCCTATGATTAAGTTACTTTATATGACAAAAGGAGGACTATCCAAGGTGACTCTCTTTCAGTGAGCCCCCTTTTTTAAAAAGAGATTTCCCTGACTTATGCAGAGGTAAAGTCTAATATCTGACCATTTTGATTTATTTAGTTATTCATGATGGGAAGGCAAATCTGGTCTAAGTTACTTGATTTGCGCTTTTTAAGTAAACGACGATAGTGAATTCACCTGTCTGTGGAAAATATTCTGTCACTATGACCAGAATCTTTTTCTTGAACTTCATCTACCATCAAGTGTCCTCAGGTCCTAGGCTGCATGAACTGAATTGTCTCCACATGTTTCTGCTTCATTGCTATTATGGCAAGGATCAGTTTCCTTTGTCTGTACATATAGTACTTAGGTATTTTGGAGTTCACTAAATCCTCTATTATTAGCAGTCTATAAAAGTAGGGGAAACTGAATCAGAAGGAGAGGAACTGAAAGAGACTTGCCATCCATATCCCAAAGTATTAAAAAAAAAAAAAAAAACCAACTCTTTAAAAAAAGCCTTTCATTTTTTATCTAACTGGCAAGTATTTTTCCATACTAATGAAATTAAGAACCATAAAATAAATGTCTATATAGTCAATAATCAGCTTAAGAAATAAAATATTATCAATGCAATTGAGACCTTTGTGTGCTTTCCCCAAGCTTATCTTCCTTGTAGTGGTACTCGAATTTAATGTTATTAAATCTCATGTGTTTATTCAGATTTTAGTTCACATATTTGCATCTTTAGATTCATGTTTTCTTTTTTGAAATTTAATGTGTACAAGTGCAGCTTTTTTCTAGTTTCTTTTTAAATTTTTTTTTAATTGTGAGAGTAAGAGATGGATATGTGCTTAAGTTCTATTGTATGGAAGTAGTATAATTATTGAGTCAAATATTGATACATTCAGATTCCTTCAACTCATTTAAAGCTATGAATGATGAATTAAGTTTCATGTCGGGATGAATCATACAAGTTATGAGACTTTCTGTAGGGAGTAGTGAACTCACTGGATTATATAGTATATGCATATTCAAATAACTAGACATGGTTTCTTACTGTTCCATTTCTTTATAACCCCTAGTGTTGTCAGAATTAAATTACGAATCATCACCTAGGTAAGAAATGCTGTCTAATTGTTGTCTAAATTTATATTTTCTTGGTTATTTAGCAGGTGCAGCACTTTTTAAACTATTCATTGACCAGATTGACAGAGATGATTATTCCTGAAATGGCCACTCCAATTTCTCAAATTTCATTAGGGTTGATCTTAAGCTCAGACATCTGAAGTTATAAAATATGCTGTGGAAAATTTCCCCAACTCTGAAATTATTCCAAGTCATTTAAATGATTTCTGATCATTAAAACTTTTAGTGGTTCTTGCCAACACTTCATTTGGGTCAGTCTTAGCTGCCACTACTAGTTTTTCTCTTTGTGGAAAAGGCAACACTAATATAACTTCTGACTCTAAGATACACTGCCTGTTATATGGGAAGAGCAGTGTTGTACTGTGTAAACTTGCATGATTTGGTGGGCTCCAAAAGAACCCAGTGTACAAATATGTAAATATACTGCAGGATTTTTGTTTATTTGATTAAGCTTAGAGATGACATTTCCATGATGAGGAAATTCTCAAGGAAGCTTAGGTAAGAGTTGGAACACAAGGATTAACAATGTGAGTGTGCAAGTGCTGGTGCTAAGGTGTGGACTTAGTAACTTTGAGATTCCTTCTTCCCTTTGTTCTATGCTTCAGAGAGGAAACCATCCAAAGAGCTCTTTCAGGATCTTTTCACTGCTAACATGGAAATGTACAGAAAATACATTTTTGGTTTTTTTTAAAGGTAATGAGTAAAATTGTGTATTTTGAAAATATATTCATGCAACATTTTTTTTTCTGGTAGAAGAAATAAATCTATTATTGGCACTAAATGGGTATGCCTTTGAGCCCAGGGAATATGCTTTTTACTCTTTCCATAATTTGAATTATCCTTTGCCAAGCTGTATTACATATAGTGCCTGCCTTCACTCGAAACTCTGGATCATCAATACTTTTGCCCACTTTAGGAATTTGCAAATTATTAGACTGTAGTATTTCCATAGTCTTTTCCTATGATGGTCCAAGTAAAAGCAGCTGATATTAGCAACTGAATCGTTTTGGGATCCACGATTGGTACCCTTTTGGGAAAATAATGTAGGTAACTACCTTTACATTACTTTGGAAAGATTATTTTTCAAAAAAACAAAAGATCTGAGAAGGAGGTCATATAATTCAAATCTGACAACAGAAAATTGCTCTGTATCAGTCTCGGTTATTATATTCAGTTGGTTTCTCTATGACTGAAGATGCTTCCTTTGGTGGAAGCATCTAAATCTAAGAGATTAAAACATGGGCAAGTTTTCTCCACATTTAGACTAAATGGTCTCGTGTATTATTCAGAATATCCTGATTCTTTTCTTTGCAATTCTTAGATGTTAAATCCCACTATTCAATAGACCACAAACAATTAGACCACAAATGTGACACTTTCAAATAATGGACTTAACATTTGGGTAATTGATATTGCTGTCTATTGGATCTATTGAGACATGTTTGCATGCATGTTTTGTATTTTTCCTGAGTGAGCAAAGGTGGAAGTAGTGTTTTTAAGATGGATTTTTTTCATCTATAAGAGAGAGAAAGTTGTAAATATCTTGCCCTTATTTTATTTGTAGGGCCAATTCTTTAATGAATTATTATTCTTATGTGTCATGTGGCATATGTGTCACTTATTTGCTGTTGTACAGTTTGGGTGTCTTTAGACTTTTTGACTAATGCAGTTGTTGTCTCCTCCCAGGTCATCCAGGCTGTCTTTTTTGGCATCTGTGTGCTGACTGATCTTTCCAGTCTTCTGACTAGAGGAAGTGGGAACCAAGAGCAAGAAAGGCAGCTCAGGAAGCTCATCTCTCTCCGGGACTGGATTTTGGCGGTACTAGCCTTTCCTGTTGGCGTTGTGAGTATCATGTAGCATTCATTTACTTGCAAAAGACACTTGTTCTTATTTCAAACTTGGAAGAGAGAAGAAGTTTTGTTGTAAGTTTCTGTAATGATTTGCTAGGGCTACTATAATAAAGCACCACTAACATTGGATTAGACAATAGAAATCATTTTTAATTTAATTTTTGTTGAAGGAACATTTTACTATAACTTGGTAAAGGTTTGAGGTGGGCATCAACATCTGTATATAATATAGTAAGTTAACCAATAGTCACCATATAATTCTATTGTTCACAATACAGTTGATCCTGAAAGAAAGAACCTGATTTCTTTCTTATCCTCCCCCTTTCTGGTAACCACTAATTTAGTCTTGTAAACTAAAAGTTTATGTTAGCAACAGAAAATTTTTTCTCACAGTTGTGGATGTGAGAGGTCTGAGATCAAGGTGTCTTCAGTTTTGCTTGATTCCTTCTGAGGCCTGTCTTCTGGGCTTGTATAAATAGCCTCTGTCTCTGTGTCTTCAGGTGCTTTTCCCTCTGTACATATCTGTGTACTAATCGCCTCTTATTTTAAGGACACCAGTCATGTTGGATTAGGACTCTCCAGTAACCTCATTTAACCATAATTGCTTAATGAGTTTCAACTCCAAGTACGATCATTCTGAGGTACTAAGGGTTAGGATTTCAACATGAATTGAGGGAGTGGGTACAATTTAACCCGCAAAAGTGTCTTAAGCAGCCCCACATGAAATGGGTAGTCCTTGTATCAAGGACCATTCTAGTATTTTTGAATTTGGAGAGGTAATCCGCCTTAGCTGATATTTCTTCACTTACCGAACTGTGCCCTTTCACTAAAGTCAGTATGTCAATGCTGCTTAATGCTTGAGTCTGTTCGTCGATATCCATTGTTTTCACTTAGATTCCCTCCATAGCTTAACTTTCCTCACAAATCTGTTAATCATCTACCCTCTTTGCATAAACTATGCTTCTTTAAAGGGCATGGCCCTCTTATAATTCTATAGATTGTAAACTGTACATAGACAGGAGAAGAGAGGAATTTTAAATGTCATATTGTGTGTTACCTCATTCAGAGCAAGCCCTTTCATTTACCAGATGATTTCTGTGGAAAACCCGAACCCAAGTAACTGTACCATCACACACACCAAGTCCAAGTTCCGTTGTAGGAAGAGCCAAAAATTGTGTTCTCAGAATATTTCCAATGGCTCTTATTCATATTTGCCAGATCTATAGCTGACAGCAGCCTTTAAATGCTTGTTCTAAGACCACTAGCAGGCAGCCAGACCACCACTTGCTTTTACTATGTACTGAGTATTGTATTTTTGAGATGGAATAGACTTTAACTCTTGACAGCAACACAAGATGAGTTTTATAATCTCACCATATTCGTTTCATTCCCTCATTTTCAATTCCCTGAAAACCTAAATAGATGCTCAGATTGAAGCTTTCTAGCAAATTTCCCAAATGCTCTTACTTAAAATAACAGTTAAAAACTTTGTTATTTAATATTTTCTTTTTTGGACCTACCTTAAAAATTCAAGTACTTTCTGTCAGAATAGTCTCTACAAGAAAATTTCCGTTGACATAAAGTACAAAGATGTATTTACTTAAAAGAATTGCATAGAAAATTCGTGTATTTCAGCTTCTTTTTACCCCTCACTTCCTGGGAAATTCTATAGGCATCTTATTGCCTCTGGAAGTTTTCTTGGGCTAGAAGGAATTCAATCTGAAAACAATACAAAAGTCAGTAGGAATACAGTATTCACAAGTTTTCTCTTAGCTCCACCTCTCCTTCTGTTATGTGGTGTCAAACTGTTTCTCTAGGGCTTAACTTGTGAATCTTGCCACTCTCATCAAAGGCTTATTACAAATGCCCTCTAGACATTTTTGACATTACTTTGGCTCGAAACTTTTTGCACCTGCTTGAGACTTAGGATATCTGTCAGCTTTCAGTGTCCTTCCTGAATTTATTCCTTGTATACTTCATGATTTGTAAAAAGGATGGAGACCTCTTTGTTTACCAATTTGCTTAATTTCTTTGGATCATTTTCCTCCATATTTCATTATTTTCATTTGTTTTCTCTGTGTTTCAAAAGATGGAAGAGATGTAAAAATATCTTTAATTCCCTCTCCTCACTTTTTAAGCCCAAGTCCTAACGTCTCTATTTTATTACATATCTGTGTACCGTCTTTGGCTAATGAGCTTCACAGAAAAATTTAATAAATAATGCATCAGGGATGTTCAAGCTTCACTAGTTGCTTAAACTCTTATCTTTTCCTTGCTCACCAATTTTTGATTGCCAATATTTATATTTCTCATCACCTTCCTTATTATCATGAGTTACTTTCTCTTTTACAGTAGCTAGCCTTTTATCTTCTGTAAACTTTTTGAAATTCCTCCAGTTCTTTTTTCCTCTTCTGTCTCTAACATGGAGAAGAATCCTGGACAATATTCTTGAGAAATCTCCTTACATTTTCCACTTTCTATCTACTTACTCAATTTCCCACTGATTTCTCTCTCTAATATATAGAAATTCATTTTGAGATTAAAAAAATTGATAAATGGCTTCTTCTAGCCCCTACTCATTTTAGTACAAAGTCTTACTTATAGAGAACATGAATTTGGCTCTTTACAAGCATTTTAACCCAAATATTTCATCAAAATATACAATTTTATGATTTTTCTTCTTTCTTCCCTTCTCCCAGCTTTCCTTTCCAGGGTTTGTCTTTGCTGTGGCTTCAGAACTGTCCCCAAGCACGTGTCTCCTCTATCATTCTCACTTTATCTTTATCACATGTGATTCCTTATTAAAGCGAGAACGTTTCCGAGAGCAATGCCACTAGGCATCCCTTGAAGAAGCATAATCTTTCTTTACTCTTCTCATGGCTCCTCACCTGGGAGACAAGTTCTGGATGAGGGGGTTCCTCACATCAGAAGAACAGGAAGCGCATTGCTGCCCAGCACCTGATGGACGTGGTGCAATAGCTGTAGGAATCTTTGGTGTCAGAATTCTTGTGGTGGGTGCAGATGATGAATTATAGCATTTGTAATTAAACATTTGTTTACCATGTTGGCTGGTATGAACCCTAAAGCAAAAGATCACAATCCCTGAGCCTACACAGCCTGAGTCTGACTGGAGTTTCCCAACAAGGATGATGCAGAGCCTCCATTGAGAACCTACCTGTGGTCCCCAGAGGTTTCCTGGCTCTGACTACCACAGGTACTACCTCAGGTGACTGTCAACCAGGCAGAGTGCCTCCCCTGCTGCTTCCCACTGGCTTCCTCTGCCCCATGCCTTTTGTTTGTCAATCAGAAGTTTCCGGGAGAGCAATGCTATTTTTGCTTCCAAGTGCAGGGCAAAAATGAAAAAAAGAAAACAGAAAAAAAGCCATGGTCTTAAAAAGAGGGCAGAGTCGCAGCTGAATTTATCACCTCTGCTCAAATTTTCCTGAAGAGACCTCTTAGCCTGAGCTTTGCCTGGTGCTCCCATTATCTTTCTCTCTCTCTCACTCACCTCAGCTGCAGCAGTGGCAGCAAGAAAGACATGGGTAGGTTATCCGGGGTTTGTATTTTCTCCACTAATGCTTCCTCCAATAATGAAGTTAATTGAGAATTGACAGTAATTGCTTTCTGTGGGCATGAAGTACTAAATATGATTTTGTGACCCCTGAACTGAATGCATCTAACTTCATGGACGCTCTCAAGGATATGTTAAAATAATGAAACATTCCAATCATAGATAATTGGAGTAAAGTTTTGTTTCCTCACAACCTTGAAGAAATAAGACAAGGTTGCTTGAGTCAACATAACATGTATCATCCTGGTTTGTGTGGATTCCCATAAATGCAAAGCTGGCCTTGATTAGTAACGCTAATGGCCGGAAACCACCACCACTCCCAAACCTTGCAACTCATTTTGCAGGGATAACCCAGGGGAGGCTCTATTTACCATGTGCAGTTTATTTCTGAACTCTGTCACCCTTTTAAAGAAGCATTACACATAATTCTACGACAGTATGTGGTCTGGAAGCACTGAAGTTTATTAGGAGCAATCACACCAAGAATGTCTTTTGTCTTGTTTGAGTTTGACTTTTGTGCCAGTAGGTCCTCTTCTCCTTAAAGAGAATGAGCTTCATCTTTCAGCAATAACAACAAAATACATGGACAATAAAGGAAAGCAGAAAGAGCGGCAGAAAAAAAAGTGCATGATTAATATGAAATTACCCCTCTCAGAAACCCTAGATATCTTTAGTGCTAGCCAAAGCTGCCTATTTAATAACGATAATGAGCATCATGTATTTTTCCATTAATTCAAGTCTGTGCATCCCATTCATTTGCAGCAGCTCAACTTGCATAGTATATCTCTGATTCAATCTCCCCAGCTCCCCTCGCCCCTGCACACCTTTGTCCCTGGCGCCGCTGGTGTTGCTCTAGAACAAATGCAGGGCTGCCAATGGTGACCCATCCTCAGCGCGATCCTGAGAGTGCCTTTCTCTCAATAGAGACAGAATGAGTCTAAGAAGGTCCGAGAAGTTTGGGTTTGTTCCACCCTGGGGTGGTCATCCAAGGTGTCAGGTGAAAACCAGCCTGTACTAGGATGAGTTTTTCTGGGATTTAGTCTTATCTGAGCTTAGTCTCAATGTTCTCTGCCAAGTAACCATTTGCAGTGTTATAATTAGGTTCTTGTAAAGACTTGACGAATACTTGCTTTTGCTTGTGACTGGGACTGTGAACTACCTGTTTCCTTAGGAAGCACATGGAAAATACATTGGAAATCTCAAGTGTAAACTCCAAGAAAAAATATATAGTAATCATTTAAAAAAAAGTGAATCTTGGCACTTTTTATTTTTTGATTTACTGCTTAAACTCTAAACCAGCTATCTTTAAAAATCTTGTGATATATATTAAATTTAAATCATAATATCCCTATAATTTAAAAGATTATTTTTCATTTGAATTTTTTAATGTAAGAGACTTTTAAATAAAAATCAAAAATATTAATTAATATTAATTACTAATATTAATATCTGTTAATGTCACACAAACAGAAATAATTTGATCCTATATGAGATGATTAACAAAAGCAAATGCCTTTTTCTGTTTCGATATTAAGGAGAAATTTTTTAAAAGTACATTGTTTGCTTTATTCTACCAACTCTGGGCTAGATATAAAAATAATGATCCACTGATCCTCTCTTTATTAAATTTTCACAGTGGTACCTAAAATCAAATTATTTTTTATTTTCTTTAAGCCTTCATTGATGTTTTAAGTTTCTTCCAACGGCCTTTTTCCTTTCTCTTCTTCTGAAATTAAAAATACAATATCTGCTATTTAATATTTTATAGTAAAACCCATTCATTTCTGATTGAGTCAGATGTTCACATATTTTACCCTACACTGAAAGTGAGTTGAATTGCCTAAGAGGGAAGGGTCATAGATGAGAGTTCTTTCAAGATCAGTAAACAAATGCGTTCTTTTCTCCCATTACCAGAAGAAATGATTGGAAGACTATTACTATTAAGCCTAGATAAGTGATCTTACAATTACTTTTTGAATAGTCTTTTCAAAATACCAGGGTATTATGTGATTAGAGAGATGTATCTGATAAGGAACCAACTTGCTTCTTAACTATCTTGTAGATTCTTATTTCCTAAATGAAAACCAAAGATTTTATGCCTAAGCAACCTCTTTAATTCATACATATTCATGTTAAGTCAGAGTAGCCAGCCTTATCCATGCTTGCAAGACAAATCCCTTAAATACACACATACAATCACACTAACACACTGTAGTGCCCTTTTTAAATCACACTACAGTCAAAACTACACTTATATCCAGAATATTCAAAGGACAAAAATTCTAGCCGAGTCAATAACTACTTGTGGGAACATATACCAAAGACTAGGTCCTAAGAGTCAAGAAAGAGTCTCTAAGAATTAGTCTTGTCCTTGGAGAATCTCACTGTCAAAAGTTGGTGACTTTATGAAACTACATCAACAAGTAAATGGAAAGAGGGCATGATGAGTATAACAACACATGTGCCTAAGGTGCAGAAGTAGAGTCCAGAAGAGGAACGGGTTAATTTTAGTGGGTAGGAGGTCCTAGAAGATTTCCCAGAAATTATATCTGAGGTCTGTTTTCAAGAACAACTAAGAACATATTGGATGTATAAGCTCGTGATGCCCTGAGCTCTAAGTAAGAGAAACCCCAGACAGCAGCCTGACTCACTCATTCGCTTCATGCACATCTCTGCTTAAATGGTCACCCTGCAGAATAGCTCCCGTGAATAACCTGCGTGCATTGTTATTCTCCCTTTACCTTGCTTTATAGTCTCTACAAGGATAACTACAACCTGGCATATGATGTGTTCATTCCTTTATTTCTGTATTACATGTCTCCTCTGACTTGTTAATGACTTGTTAAGGTCAAGGAGGTTGTGTTTGCTTAACTGTTGTAGCCCAAGCATCAGGTGCAACATCTAAATAATTCAAATAATATTTGTCGAGTGACTGTGCAGTGAACTGTGGCTTAAGCAATATATTTAATATCTCACAAAGCAAAAAGCCAGTGAGCAGGTAGTTTCACGGTGATTACTGCAGAATATAATTTTTTGAGACTTAGGCCTTTTCTATTTGCCAATTTCATGTCACCAGTGTGTTGGCTTTTTGTCTTAAGCTTCAGACCCACATCTCAAGAAAGTTGATAAAGTACAAAACATCACATTCTTCAAAACCATGTTCAAGGAGGAAAAAAAAAGCAGCTCTTCCAAAGTGCTTGTCTTCTCATCAAACAGATCAATCTTTCCTAGAAGCTCTGGCTAGCAGACTTCCCCACAGACCTCTGTGGTTAAGACTGTTACATGGAAAGAACTAGTTTCCTGGGATGCTGGGAAGGCAAGTAGAAGCAGAGGGAATGAGATTACTATGAGAGCTATAATGAAGCTCTCATTCACATTGCTGTCCATTAAAATCAGGAGTTTCAGGAATATAAGTAACACATTTTTGAGAATAAAAATTAAATATAAAATAAGTAAAACCAAATAGCGTGATAAATAATTGTTTGTACTGATATGAAAAATAAATTTAGTAAAATTGATGGGACTCTGTGAGGACATTTTCTACCTTAATCAAAATCGGGAATATTTTTTTCATTCATTCAGTCAGTACCATTTTTTGTTCTTTCTTATCAGTATAAACAATGATCTAAATCTGACATTTAAAGTTCTTTTCAAAGAAAATCAAAGCCCTATTTCTGTAACCTCCTATGATTTTTGTCGGAGGTGGCCCTTACTTTACTTCCCACCAACTCAGATGTACGGACACCTCAGTTCAATGAGCAAAGCCTTCTTTGAACAGTCCACTAGAAACTGTGGCGAACTGTCACTCCCTGTGTATGATTTCAGAGTTCCCACACTCTTAGGGCAAAAAAGGCCACAAAATACCTCCATTGCCAAGTCTTCTTCTATATGGATATTCTTAAGTAAACTATGTATTTGAAATTTGATATCACGAAAAGGTAGAAAGAATTTTCAGTAACATTAATAATGTGAATCATATTATAAAATAGTTACCTGATTCCTTTCTCAAGATTATGACTACTCAAAGCAGGGTCTTATGTATGCACATGATTGGGGGGCTAGGAGCAGACACGGTATTAATATCAGCTGTTGATGCAAAAAAAAAAAAGATTCCTGTTCCTTCTTTCTCTGCATACCTCCCTTTCACCTAATCTTCAAGCTCTCTCTCACCCACCAAACCTCCCCATTTCCTAGCCTTCCCCTTCTCCTTCCTTCTACCTCTTGCCTCTCCTTTGTATTCTTTGTAGGAAAAGTGGTTTGCTGTGTGGGTGCTCCTGAAATTACTACAGTCCCTATGGGCATTTGGGGGTCATTCTTAGCTGTTTTAACCATTTTAAAGTGCACTGTGTTACATCAGCCAATATTAATAGGATCATTTCTCCCCAAGGAAGGAGCTATGGACTTTCCACTTACACAAATGTATTCAGTTTTAATTGAGCCTGTGCATTTATGCAATGATTTGCTTATCTTATCAGGAAGAGCCAGTCCTGGATAGGCTTTTCATTCATCATGCCTTTTTATAACCCCTTTAGGAGCAAAAGTTGAGACCTAAATTCTGACTCTAGGGACATGTCCCAGAGATGCAGGTGGGCAGACAGGTGATGGGAGAGGGTGCAAGGAGACAGCCTATGTGTAGACATGTAGGTAGACTTCACTAGTGCCCTACTGGCTTACTCACTGTCTCCTGAGCTCCTCTGGAATTCAGCTTTCTAAGAAGCTTCCGTCTTTAGAATGACCCTTTGTCCTATAGGTGTGGTCCGTGTTTCATTTTCCATTAAAAGTACCAGGTACTCAGTATGGGCTGCTCTGGTGAAGTTGGGTGTGAGGTGAGGACAATGAAGGAACTCTGTTGCAATCTGCCTTGTGCTTTTCCAGGTTCTCTGCTGTTTTGTTCACTCTTCCCCCAAGGGAAATAGGAGAGAGGTGTTAAATAAGAAAGAACCACCATCAAGTAGCCTAGTACCCAAGTCAGAAGGTGTAAAAGGGAGTTTTCTCCTAATTTTGTCTCACCACTTAATCTTAAAGAAGACCCGTCTCTTTTTTAAATGTCAAAATTCAGCTGAAAAATAAGAACAAGTGTCTTCTTACCAGCACAATTAGCTAAACAGAGAGCAGCCTCCATGTTCCCAAGCACAGATGTTAGGTGGAGGAGAGGGCATGCTCAGGGGATACTATTGCTATCATGGTGGAACACAAAATTAGCATTGAGTCAGCAAAGGAAAATAGCCCCTAGATTCACTGATAAAGTAACATTTGTACATGCATCAAACATGCATCAAAAGAAAAAAGGGAGTTGTGCAAACTGGATCAAAAGTCACTGCTTTATTTTTTTCCCTGAGGCTATTTAACAATAGATTCCATTTAGTCTTAGTATTGTTTCCATACCCTCCTTTTTTTTAATGAGTAGAATCTTTTTTTTAAAAGGAAAGGTGCAGGCAGGAATCAAAGCAAGTAGGTAGGAAGCAGGAAAAGGAAGAAGAAAGAAGCATTTTATTTTATTTCCATTTTAATTGTTCACATTGGTTGCTTCCCTTCAGACTTGGGACTTGAGCACAGGGGTATGTGGTCTGGATCCTTCAGAGGTGACTGACTTAACCGTTGCTCCACTGGGGCCCACCAAGCCCGCCGGTATTGTTCCCCTTTGATATGTCATTTTGTACTCTCAGAGGGTCAGTGTTTTATAGGGCACTCTGCAAAGTAGCAATTTCGTCAAGAAAAGAAAGACTTTCCTGTCTCGTCTTCTCAACAAATGAATGCGGATTTAAGCTACTGTATGTTTTTAATAAGTGAAAATAAAGTTTGGTCAGTAGAATTAGTTGCAATTAAGAATATCAGTACTGAATGCATCCAATATCATCTGTAAATCATCTCTAGCTTCCAAGTAGATTTACGACTGCACAATTATAGAAGAAGACATTCCGAATACAGTCTACCTGGCTAGCCTGTGAAGTCAGCGGCGACTACTCAAAGAAATATTTTACTAAGAATTCCTGAAACCCATTTCATTGTGCTCTATCAAGACTTTTCAGTTAAATCTGCTATTTAAAAAAATGTATCATTTACCTCCCACCCCCTCGCCACCACACCCATTTTGGCTTTGAGGTAGTGTAAATCAAATCAGTTAATTCAAGGCTCCAGGTCCCTGGGCCTCTGCAGTGTGCAGCAGAGGCAGCGAAATACGCCTGAATGTTTGGAAAAACACACTGTGTTGTAAAGTCCACAGAGGAACTTTCTTAACCACTTTATCATGAAAAGTGAGGCAAACCAGGACAATGAGGAAAAACCTCCCTGGTAAATTCAGTGAACATTTATTGGGTGCTAAGTGCACTTACTAAGTTAAATGTAATCACATGATTTCACTTCCTCTGGAAATGAATCATATATCATAAACAGTCAGTAGGCAACAGGGAACTTATCGGTCCCTACAGAGTGTGAGGCCAACAAGAGGACCTGGACACTGAGGCGTGGCAAGACATGCCATCATCCTGGCTGTTGAAGACAACCAGTTCTCTTTTTGCTCAGTCCCACCTAGAAAAAAATGCCCATTTTATCAGATCTGCTCTGTAATGTCTTGATGAATGACTTTTGTGCTTAAAGAGTCTCCAGCAAAAAAGGGTCGCGGAGGGCTGGGATGAAAGGGTGCAGTAAACTCTAGAGAAAAGGAAACCATCCATGTGTAGTAAATGTCTTTGGGTCTCCTGGCTCCTTTTGCAGATCAGCATCCAAACAGATGTTTCCCAATCTTGGTACCTTCTGAACTGCTGATCCTCAAAATAATTAGTTTAGTGTAACCTCCTGCTCTTCATTGATTAGAAGGGTTCTTCAAGCACAAAAAATTCCTTAATCAGTCAGCTATTCTAGAGGGAATCTAAGCAGATGACAAGAAATGCAGGTAGACCAAATGCCTAAAAAATCCTGAAGTGCTGTCAGGCACACAGATTGCTGACGCATGGGCTGCATATATGCTTCACTGATCCATTTTGGTTCCAATGACGACCACTGGCTTGTTGTCGCTTCTGTTTTGTACTGCATAGATTACCCTAGAGTAAAAAGCAAAACCAGAAGCTCACACACATTTCCCCGATGAGCATATATTACCTTTATCATTAAAAAAAATAAAACCTCACAGAAAGGTATTAGAGAAGACCAAGTACAACTACGTGCATTTAGGAATTGAATCAACTGTATTTCCAAATGAATTCTTATTTAGAGAAGTTCATGCTTGACATAGAAATTGTTCATTGAGGAAACTAGAAGGAACGTTGATACGTTGTTAATATGATACTAAAAGACAAATGCACCAAACTCTCCAAAATTTCTTTCCCCATTGCACACTGTGCATATTTTCCTACTTTGTTGACACAAGTAAACTAAATAAAAAAGCTAAGAAAGCCTTAGCCTTCTTCCTCTCATATCGTCATAGCAATTCAAAGCCAGTGACGGGGTCTTTCATGGATTTCCCTGTGTGCTGGACAGTACTCAGAAGACAGTGTGGCTTAAGATCAAATACCTAGAAAGGTAACTAAGTAATTTAAATTACAAAAAATTGTCAGGAATACTGGAAATTGTTTATAGTCCCCTCAGAGGCCAGACAAATTTGAGGAAGACAAAGGACAACCGGATTTGTGGGTGTACTCAAAATGAAGGTAGGGGCGATGACTGGATGTTAGTCTAACATAGAACTATAATACCGGTATAGTACTAGGGTGGTCAAATTACTATAGTAACCAATACTTTTACACCACAGCGATTGATTTCTGAGGTGAACCACTATGTCACGTTGCATGGTGAGGGGACCCTGTTCTCTATACAAAGCTAGAGTTGCATTCTTCTTCTTTTATACCCATAAGCCTACCCACTATGATGTTCACTTTTCTCCTGTTAACATGTCTGTTTTGGGCAGGTTTCAGCCTCCATAGTTACCATAGCATTTTGGTTAAGCCATTCTGATACAGTACTCGAGGTAGTGAATACAGGCAATCACTTATACATAGCCTCCCAGTCTAGGATGCTTCTGCAAAACTATGCTCTCATTACATACTACTTAACTTCTATTAGATTACATTAAATCAGGTTTTTTCTAAATTTTTCCATAGTAACTTTAAATTCAAGTTGTGACTAGCAGAATATCTTTTCTAAGTACTTACAGCTATCCTCATACTCCAGTAAGTAAAGTATGGTTCCTTTTAGTAATAGAGAGAGGAAGATGTGGGTGGGGGGAGAGAGAGACAGAGAGAGACAGAGAGAGAGAGAGAGAGAGAGAGAGAGAGAGAGAGAGAGAGAGAGAGAGAGAGAGAGACACAGAGATAGAGACAGAGAAAGAGAGAGACACACAGAAAGAGACAGTGAGAGGGAGTGTGCGTGCTCAGTGATTTTATGATGGATAAAAGTCTAAGTATTTTTTGGAAAAAGAAATTTCTATGAGTGCTAATTGATTGGCATCAGTTCTCTAACAAAACAAGCAGTTTTATATGATGCCTAGAATATATTTATTTTATTTATTGTTACTTGACAGAGTGAAAGAAACCTTGCTTAATTTGTTTTGGAATGGACTCCAATTTCAAATGGACCTAAGTTTGAACCTATAAAAAGAGGGTTAGTAATTAGAATGCTAAAATGAACCCAAGTGTAGGGTGATCTCACCTGTATGAAGCTTGAGGTGGACAGATATATTCAAAAAGGCATGAGACTCAGAGACAGGCAGACCAGGTTCTAATTCTGAACTCACCACTTCCAATACCCAACTTCATAAGCTCTCAAAATCTTGTTTTTCCAAAATGGAACTCAACATCTGACTCTCCTGGGTTAAGACAGACTATCTAGAATGGTATCTGGCAGATGATGAGCTGTCAAAGAATGTCAGTTTCCTTCCATTTGTACTGAAAATGGCCTCATCACAGAGAATATCGTGTTAGATGGATGACAGCATCTGTTGATGGAATATGATGCTGTCTCAATGCAAAATACTCATTCAAAGGATTGGAAGATGCAAGTCTTGAAATTCCAAGGGTTTGCATGATTATGCCATCCAAAGTCTTAAAAGGTCTTTTTATTCTCTCTCTCTCTCTCTCTCTCTCTCTCTCTCTCTCTCTCTCTCTCTCTCTCTCTCTCTCTGTATATCTAAGGTACAGGCAGGAATGAAGGTGAGTAGGCAGTCAGGCAGGAAGAGAGAGAAGGAAGAAGCACTCCATTTATTTTATTTGGTTGTTGATCATTGGTTGTTTCCCTGGCCCTGGTTCTTGAACCAGGGACCTTGTGATGTATGTGGACTGTCCAGTTTAACCTGAGAGGCCACCTCAAAAGGCATTCTTATAGTTCAAGAAAGCAGTGGAAGGTAGAGGGAAAGATTCAAATATTACCAAAAGACTTCAAGGGGAAATAATAAACACCTAGGTTGAGTTTACCTTGTAAGTTTGGAAGAGATTTCTCTACTACAAACTCCTCACCAACAATTTCCAATTTCATTTTGGAAGTAGTGGGTATATATTTTATTTTCTGGTGAGAGTCAATAAAAGACATATTAATAAGCCTGAGAGTAGAAATTTGCACAGAAGAGAAAAAACTGATTTCCCAAAAGATCTTATCAGCCTTTAGAATTTCCCCTGGGGCAGTGTGTTTATCTCTCTTACTAATAATAGATATTGTGCTTTTAATTCCAACTTTTTGACTGCTCTGGGATAACCGCTCTGAAGATTCTTGCACATGTCTCCTGCTCCATACGTGTAAGAGATTATCCAGGGGAAAATCTCCTCAACAGTGGGCTACAGTGAAAATACAAATATTCCGAGGTATATTGATCATTTCAGCCCACAAGAATCTTAGCAGTCTTTCATTCTTTATTTTATTCCTTATTGGCTAAGAATTATTATCTTGAATAATTGTCATGTATTATATATACTTTTTCTACACTCATGGAGACGATAATATTGTTTTTCTCCTTTACTTGGTTGTGCAATAGAATAGATATGATACAGGTAATATTTGTAATATTAAGCCAATCTTGCATCTTTGGGGTAAAACTGGCTTGGGGATGATATAGTATGTTTTATAAAATAATATTAATCAATCTAAGATTTTGCTTAGGGTTTTAGCACATGTGCCTGAAAGACATTCGCGTGGAATTTTCCTTTCCTTCCTGTCATGACCTGCCAGCCCTTAACGGATGTTCTCTTCGTCTTTATCCTTTGGAAGGGTTATATGGAGGACTTGGATGGTCTCTTGGAATGTTTGATAGAAACCAGTAGTGATCCATCTGTTTCTGTCATCCACTTTCTAAAGAAGATTTTTAACTTTTGGTTTGAGTTCACAATTTAAGGTTATTTTCATTTTCTGTTTCTTCCTGAGTCAGTTTTTTGGGTTTTTTTTGTAAGAAAAGGTACAGGTAGGAATGTAGGTGAGTGTGCAAACAGGAGGAAGGAAGAGAGAATAGGAGGAAGAGCTTTATGTATTTTTTTCATTTAGTTGTTCACATTTGTTTTTCACCTTCGCCCTGGGTCTTGAACCCTGGACCTTGGGATGTATGTGGGACTGCTCCAAAGTGTACTAGACCGCTAGGCCACCAGGGTGGACCCCTGAGTCAGTTTTGATAAGTAGTATTTTCTGAATTGAGAATTTTATTTCATCAAAATTTTAAATTAATAAACTTGTTCATCGTTTTGCTAAACTTTTTCAGTGATGGCTCATGATACCGCTAGTGCCCCTTTTCTTTCCTGATACTGCTTATTTGTGTTTTCTCTCTTTCTATCCTTCTTCAGCCTTGGTGGAGTTTTTATTTCTGAAAGTCTCAACTTCGGCTTCATTGATCCTATTTTGTATGCTTGTTTACTATTTTACGGGTTATTGGGCTCTTCTTGACTATTTTCTGACTGTGTATTCCGCACATCAATTTTTACCTTTTATTCTTTGCTAATCTAAGTGAAGGAATGTGTAAATTTTCCTCAATACTGTGCATTCCACCAGAATTGTATGAGGCACTTTTAATTGTTTATTTGTAAATTTTTTTCTAGAAACAATGGTCATTTTGCGTTCAACTTTGTTTTTAAAGTATTGATTTTAAATTTCCAAATACATAAGGATTTTTATCTTTTCATTAGTGGATTCAAATTTAATTGTCTTTTGATAAGTGACTGATCAGTAAGATATGAATACTCTGAACTCTTTTTTTTTTAAGCTTGCTTTTTGGCCTAGATGGTAACCGATGACCATATTCTCTACTTGTACTTAAAAAGAGCAAATGTTTTAGTTTACTACAACTTTAAAAGCACACATCAGGACAGAAAACGACATGACAGCTGTCTCGTGGTTATGAATTTGTAAGGTGATGTTTTTCTTTTTCTTTTCTCTCAATACAGAGCTAAGTTTACAGCAGACTTGTTTCTTTACTTCTTTTTCTGTGCCAAGGATCATTTCTCATTCACCCTTCCGCTAAAAGTGTAGCCCTCTAGGGTATAGCTTTATGTGAAGTCCTCTGTGGGACAATCTGTGTCCTAATTCCTGAATCTCGCAAGCATCAGGAGGTAAGCTCAGGTTTGACAGGTACCTATGGAGGAGATCTGACTTTTGTGCTTCCTGACCTTCTGCGACTCTTCTTAAATTTTTTATCACCTGCAGTGTCACTGCACTCTTTTACACAGTAGTTTAAAAGGTGTTTAATGTTTTCTGAATATGTTATGAAACAGTTTATATGGTATGATAGTATATATTTAAGAAGATATATATCCATATGCAACATACCACATATATGTCTACATATTCTTGCATATTACGTATATAAAATAGAGAGTAGGTATGTATATTTTCATATATTCCTGAAAAGAAACATTGACGTGATTAAAAACCAATGGTTAAATGCTTAATACTTTATTGATGTGTGTGTGTGTGTGTGTGTGTGGTGTGTACACGTGTTTCATTGAAAGAGTAATCCAGGGTACTTATTCCGCCATACAGTCAGATGCTGAATTCTGCCTCTCATGTGACCACACACCTTATCTGGAGACTGGATTCACCCACCATTGCTACTGAGTTTTCTTTGGGCCAATGTCTCAATAGTAGAAGTGATCTTAACTTTAAGTCTCTTTTCAGGAAATGGTTATGTTATGTATGTCAGGATTAACTGACACTTGTGGAGATAAATGAACTGTTTCCATTGTGTTCATCATCAGTTCAGCTACATTACTGTGTGTTTCCTCAGAGTGACTGACTGCCCTTTTTCATCCAGTCTATACGGTTGGCTGTAATCACTGTAGTGTGCCACCTGAATCACAACTTTTCCCGAATACTTCCTGTCATATCAGTGGGAATTCAGTATTTATTTCTCACTACTTCTGTAGCTTGACAGATGACCAGAAAGTTGATTGTTTCCACTCTCAGGGCCTCATTCCACATTCTGCCCTTTCACAGCACACTGTCTTATTGAGCAGGCTCACTACCTCTAGGATACTCTCAAGGCAGTGTAATAAGCCTTCAAGCATCACTCTTCACAAAAGAGTGCCACCATTAGATGCCATCCACAAGCAATTTAGGATCAGTTGAAGGGAAATAAAATCAAACATAAAAGGCATCATTTTCATGTTTAAATCATGGTGAAAAGGTCAGGCACAGATGCTGAGAATCTGCAAAGAGGAAATATGATGTGATTCCTGTAGTTTCAGCCAACATGCATAGGGATGACACAGAGCATGACTCTGGGCAAAGAGTCTGGGGATTCCAGGTTTTAAGGACCCAACTTCACAAGTTAGTATTCTGGGAAAACATTTGCATCCCAAAGATGGCAAAAGAATAAGATAGGAAACTATTAACTAAACCTTGAGTAAGGAAGGGAACATGACTTCAAGGTATGAGGTAAGACTCGAATATCTGTTAAGACAAACAAATATTCCAGGTTAGTACTGCTCTCTATTCTTTGAGTATCAATTTGCTAGAAAGAAGAGGTACCTGATCCAATAATCTTTGTCAAGATTTTTGAGGTTCCATGAATGCACTAGCACTAGCTCCCTCAAGAACTATTCTCCTGACTTGTTCTGCATTCCATGCTGCCATCCTATGATTTTTATATGCCATGTTCAATTCATGATTTTGACAATTTTTTTCCACAAATGATGATTCTCCTTTTTTTTTTTTTTTTGCTTTTCTAGCATGATTAACAATATCTACTCACCAGTCATTGAGTTCATGCTGTATGCTGACCTTTCTAGAGAACCCAGAAATGAAATAATCTTTGGCATTTAGTTATTCATTCATTCAATTATTAATTCCTTCCGAAGTTTGTAGTCAATACCCTGTGCAAAAAAATTATTTAAAGAGGTTAAAAGCATTGACTCTGTGGTCCCTTTGTCTGACTTCACATTCTGACTTGGCCACTTATTAACTTTTTGACTTTGAGAAAGTTATTAAAATTCTCTTAAGACTAAGGTTCTTCATCTATAAAATAAGAAAAATAATAGTAACTACTGTGATTTTTTTAAAGTAAGATCTT
Source organism: Solenodon paradoxus (assembly GCA_004363575.1). NCBI lineage: Eukaryota > Metazoa > Chordata > Mammalia > Eulipotyphla > Solenodontidae > Solenodon > Solenodon paradoxus. The sequence continues at coordinate 181,211 of RJWH01000248.1, forward strand.
GCTTATGAAGCCGCTGGCCATACGTAGTAGAGCTTAAATAGATGTAAGCCCGTCTTTATAACGCACTGGGAAAGAGTCTGTATGCTGTTTATATAAGATTATGTTCATATAATCTTGAAGTGACAAAATGTAGTGATGGAGAACAGATCAGAGGTTAAGGTTGCAGAGGAAGATATGATTCTAAAAGGGTAGGATTAGGAAATTTCTCTGTGGTGACAGAATTCTTCTGAATCCTGATCATAGTAGAGGTTACTCAAATATATACTTACAAATTTTTAGGATAACACCGCCTCACCATGAGTGCATGTAAAAAGTGGTGAAATCTGAATACAGTCTGTAGTTGAACTAATAGTATTGTATAATGTCAGGATTCTAATTTGAAAATGTACCATGTTCGTGTAAGATACTATTATTGGAGAATGTTGGGGTGAACACTACACTGGAACTCTGTATTATTTTTCAACTTCTTGTAAGGTTTATTTCAAAATAACGAGTTAAGAAATAAAAGTATGAGCACCAAGAGAGATATGACAATGCAAAAGAGAGGAAACAGACTGGTCCTTGCCCTCATGCAGTTTACATTCTGCTAAGAAGAGGAGCTAATAATTACATAGTCAATTATTTCATCATAAGTATGCTCAGTATTATGAAGGAAAAGCATAAAGCACTATGAGAGTATGTGCAAGGACAGAGGACCTGAGTCTAGGGCAGCTAAGGTTACGATATTTAATATCCTGTCTATATGGTAAGAATAAGCTGGGAGGGGTGATGGGAAGCAGCCAGGCAAAGGCAGCAGCATGTGATGGGGCTTCAAGGGTAAGAAAGAGCACCCTCTTCTAACTTGGAGGGACTAGCAAAGCAGCTTAGAGGACTAGCAAGTTAAAGAGCAGAGAAGAGTCAGGGCCAGTGCTATAAGCAAAGTTGTACTGTGGGTCAGAGAAAGAAGTAATTACTTTTGTCAAGAAACTGAAGGAAGGGAACTGGAAACAACTGCACAATGAAAGTAACACTTGGTATATTGGATTTCGAAAAAAAAAAAGATTGTAATGAATTTCAAGTTGCAGTTATTAAAAGTAGAATGAAATGGATACTTGAATGCATGTGGTGAGTTTGGGAAACTATACCTAGTCTGGTGGTTGGGTTCCTGGAAAAAGCTGGAAAGACACTGGAAAGAGAATTTTGGGCCAAATCACAAAGGGGGCTATCAGTTTATTCTGCAAGCAAGGAAACTATTGGTAGCTTTAAACTTGGAAGTTCCTAAATATTTTAATATGATAACTCTGAGGCCAAGATAAAACAGAGATAGAATTAAAAGGAAACTGAAGCCCATAGGTCTGGTCAAGAGGCTACTGCAGTCATCCAGGATGAATAAATGGCCTGGAACTAGGGGAAGGCAATGGGAACCGGGAGTAGGGAACAACACAGGAGTCTTTGTGAAAGTCAGCTTGTTATTGCAGTCTCCAGACAGTGAGAAGACCCATAGCTGGGCACTCAAAGGTAGAGAAAAAGGCACTTTATTGCAAGCACTAGTGCTGGCCCAGGGGTATTGCTACAGAAAGCTGAGTAACAGGGGTTTTAGGGGAGTGCCTTTTAATATTCTGAGGTAATGATTCATCTCCTTGGCTATGTGTGGTTTCTACTGGCAACTCTTAGCAATTACGTACAGCTGCAGAGTAGGGAGATGATGCTTGTTTATCCTTGGTCATGATGAAAGGACATAGCTGCATTCTCCATAGAACAAGATATAGCTACAGCCTGTAGTACTGTGGAAAATTCCTGGCAAACTAATTTTTGCATTGGGGTCAGGGAAAAGGTCTTCTACCACAGGAAAAGTTCTTCCACACAAGCTCAAAAGACAATGATAACTTCAGATCAGGGACTTCACTGCCATAGTCTCTTCCTCTGAGGTACTCGTAAAGGTGTGTAAAAAACATTCACATAACTTGTCTATTGCAACATTATTGGAAACTGGAGTAATTTTGAGCACGAGCGAGAGCTTAAGTAAGTAATGTTGCATAATTATGCAGTGGGGTACTCTGAAGTGATAAAGAAAATATTTTTAAATTAAAATTTGAAGATGACTAGGTATAGTATGATCTAATTTTGCAAAATAACACCTGTAATGCATTTGACTTGCATGGAAAGAAATCTTGAAGGGCATACCCCTCCATTTGACAATGACTCTCTTCAGAGTGGAATTGTGAAGGATTTTTAATTTTTATGCATTTCTTTATGGTGATTTATTGAAAACAAGTTTTCATGTTTAAGAATATCATTGCTTCACTTACACATGAATTATCTTAGGACTCCCTGGTAACAGGCTCTGATATACTGAGTGCACACAGGAGGAGGGGATGCTTGGGAGATACATCTGTTAGGAAGTAAAGAGAGAACCTTGTGTAGAAAAGAAGATCCACTTTGCCGTCGTAACAGGAATCCTGGTTGCTCTAGAGCTGGGATGATGCTTCAGAGTTTTCCTAAATTGAGGCAAAAGCTGATTTTTGTAATCTGGCTTTGGGCAGTGATTGGAATTGGAATATCCCTGGGGAGAGGGTATGACCTTGGGCACAGCGGCTCCCTGCAGCAGAGGACAATTCCCAATGATGGATGTGCTAACAGTGGCCCAAAACCAATATTCCAACAGCTAGGGAGAAACCAGTATTCCTAACAGTGAGGGAAATGATGGCTGGGATCTTGAGTGGATATGGGAGAAAGAGCACTACCTGGATGCAGTTACTTGATATGAGCAGAAAATGTGTTTTCTGACTTTGCAAACCTTACATAATTACCACAGCTTAGCATTCATGAATACAAAGATAAAGGAGAAAAAATGATCTCAATGCAGAAAAAAAACAATGGATTTAAAACTTTTTCATTAAAAAAATCTTAGCAATTAGAATAGAAAGCCATTTATTTATACCCTGATAAAGGATATTTCTCTAGCCTACCCTTTCACTGAGGCCATGGCCTCTCTGTGAACCAAGCTCCTCAGGTTCAGTACCCCGGATACCAATTCAGAAGAACCCAAGATCTGAAGTCATTATTCTCCATGGCTGCAAATCACCAAGAGCTCTGATACTGGTATTTCTTCCCGGGCTGCCCCACTGTCTACATTTGCTACTTCCCCCACTCCTATTTTTTTCTCTGTGTTCTTTTTTATTATTTATTAACTTTTGGCTTTTTGTGGGGAGGTGGGGAGCCTCTTAGTGATTTCCCTTCCTTTCCTGTGTGCTCAGAAAACTATTTGAAATTATCTTTGTCATAATTTATTTAGCAACTAGTGTTTCCCCACAGGAAGGCCTTTCAGAATATCTAGTTCAATGTCAGTATGCCAAGCCGCCACTATTTTTCTTTTACCAAAGGCAGTTTTTCCTTTTACTGCTCCAAATGTGACTTTTGATTTATGTGGTTGGTTTTTTTTTTGCATCTTATTCATTTCTTGAGTTCTGTCCTTTCACTTTTGCCATCATCTCTTGCTCTTTCTCATCTTTGAATCTCTATTTTCTTCTTTGACCTCTTGCTTATTGTGCATGAGGGAAAAAGACCTGCTGCCGCTTCCAGTAGCCATTAAGACAGCCATAAAAACCACCCAGCTAGCAGAGCCATACAACATCCTGAGGTCTGAGTTCACTGGAATGCCAGAAACAACTGATAAGTCACCAACAGATAAGAACGTCCTTAATTGCCTGCAAGTGGAATCTTGTATGTGTGTGTTGCAAATATGTCTCCTGCAAACTGAATCCTGTGTGTGTTGCCCATGTGAAGAATTTACAAATGACTAACCTAGGTTTGCTCTTATAATCCTTGCTTGTAACTTACACCTCTCTTCTCCCACTTCTTCTAACCTATATAAGTGTACCCCAACTGCCATTTACACTTAGCCTTTGGGGAAGGATTCCTCTGAACCTGAGTGTAATAAATCTGCCTGAAATATTTCCAAAGAGTGCCCATTTGGTTTGTCGCCAGGAGAGCCATAGCAATTGGAGAATTGTTTGATCATAAATTATACTTGGCTTAATTTTTCTGGATTGTATTGCTCAGTTGCCTTTTTTTTAGGGGTGGGAGTAGGTGAGTCATAGTCCACTTAATCTTGCACGCATGCATGCGTGTAAATGTGTGTGTGAGATCTATGAATACATTCTATGCTATTTCTTGTTTTAGGATTACTTATCCTAAATTGGCCTATTTTTCTTGAGCTAGCTGTCTGTGAGAGGATGGGAACTGGAGACAGACTAGGAAGCTGAGTTGCGGCAGCTTGAATTTCGTCTATTTTCTATCACCACCCTCTGCTGGAGGATGGCTTCTTTCTGGTCTGAATTCATTTCTTTCTCCTTGAAGCCTTTTTTAGCACAGCTCTTTTGTATGGTAGCAGGAAGCCTGTGTTCATCAGGTGAGCATGAACCATATACTCAGACATCCTTTCTTATCTTCTTACACATACCTACACCCTGCTTCTTCAGAGATGCCATGCCAGCTCAGTTCCACATTTAGTATCATCACCTGACACCTGAAGTCAAGCAGAGATGAGAATACTTCCTCAGTGCTTCCATGCATCTCAGACCTCCTGTTCCCGGCAAGGGTCATTTAGTGTCCCTCGGTGTAGACTGCCTGCAGTGCTCTCTCTGTTCTGATCGCTAGACCAGAAAGTCCTCAAATCTTGTTTCTTACATCAAAGTCACCTCATGTTTTGGTTCCATTTCCTAATACTTGACCGTCGTTTGAAAAGAGCCATGTTTGGATTATGAGTGTTTCCTATTTTCACTGATTTCATTTCTCTTTCTCATTCTCATTTTTGGTAAATTTTAGGAAAGAAAGCATTTAATTTTCCATCTTCATCTAGAAGCCCAGAGAAAGATTATTTTAGGATGATAAAAAGATTTAAACAAGTGAAAGAGAAGCTAATTGATATAAGGCCTAAAAGGGGTTGAACCAGAAGAATAACTTTGGAAAGAAGAGCTTATCTTCTTCACCAACAGGATTAAAACATATGGAGAAAATGTAGGTTCATGGGAACAAAAGTGAAGGAATAAAAGGTCACTTGGTTCTGTGGGAGATGCGGGGTCTGATATATACATGGAGCAGCAATATACCTATAGTCATTGACTCAGCAAATTTTTATCATAAACATATTATATGCCATACAATGGGGAAACAGCATGAACATGAAAAGCAAACTCCTGTTCTCTGACACCTCACTTTCTCCTAAGAGAGCCAACTGACCAACAAAAAGTGCCTGTCGTCTATTAGGATCTGTAATAGGACAGAATGGAGCAGAAGGGTCATCGGTGAGGCTTTCATGAAGAGGTGCTATGTGAGTTCTACCAGAAGGAACAGAGAACCTAGCCACATGAGAAAGGGAAAAAAAATCCTGGTATAGAGTGTAGAAAATGCTATGATACTGAGGCAGGAAAGAGATTAGTGAGTTTTAGGAAACATCAAACCAGCAGTGGGAGTTTTGGGAACAAGAGTGAATATGGCACATGCTGAGAGGTTGGAGCAAAAAGTAGGCGTTAGTAAAAGTTGGATTTCAGTCTCCCACTATTTCTCAGAAGAAATAACTTAAGTGTAGATAAATATGAGTAAACTATAAATTCTACCAAAAAGATCGTAGTTGAGAACCATGGGGGGAGAAAAAGCATAATTTTAGCATGTGCTTTAGAAACTCTCGAAATGAAGATTCTGTCTTTAAGATGATTTGAGCAGAATGTGAAGTATAAAAATATACTGTTAGAGCCTAATAATTATAAGTATAGGAATCATATGTCTACTTCTAGGAATTAGTCCTGAAAATCAATTGTTCTCTGGAACAAAAGACATAACATTTCAGAGGGTACTGTTCTTTGTTATGCATTTCTGAATTTTATATATAGAAGAAGGAGACTTAGAGTCTCAGAAACTCCTAGATCTGGAAAGCAGACAGAAAAGCATCAATTGAAAACAACGAATTCACTCTCTGCATGGAGGCTATCAGAGGCAGTGTCAACTATCCTGCGGGACATTCAGCTTATTCTCATGTTCTGTGCATTGGAAAAGAGAAATCACAATTGGAAGCATCTCTAAACATTACCTCTCAGTAAGGGTATGACCATGGAAAGAACTGATGGAAAAGAAAGTCATGGAAAGGAAAGCTGGAGCAAAGCAATAGGGACCAAAACAATTTAATTTTCCCAGTCGGTATTTGGTAAAGTCTGAGAATGAATAGATTAGTTTTTAAAAGGGAAAACAATTTCATAGTTGTCATGTGGAAGCTAAACATTTTAAAGGTGTATTCTTTTGTTCCTTCCCTCCAGTGGTAAATATTTGAGATCATAATAAGTAACCCTTATAGCTCAGATAAGTGACTTTTGTCTTTAGCCTCCTTCATGGCAAATTTCTCTGCAATATCCTTTGCATTTTAATCAGTTTTACTCAATCCCCCAAAATTTCCCACTGATCAGTAAATCTCAAAACTGGACTAAAGCTGGTATCAGCTTGCATTGGATATTCTATGAGAGAATTCGATCAAAAAGAGTCAAAATGAGAATCTGGTGTTTTTTTTGTTTATTTCTGATAGTTTTGGGAGTTCAAATGAGTCTTCAGTGACTACATGTAACATGGGTATTTTTGCTTTGGAAACCTGACGAACTAGATGGTGCCTATGCTCCTTCCACTCAGTTCAAGTACTGTATTCTGGGCCCGGCCACTGGGAAGCAGCAGGTCTTCATGAGCAATAGCTGGTCTTACCTAGAGAAGGAGCTTCTTCACAACCAAGAAATATTTCTCTATCACCTAACCTGTCCAGGGGAACCTACTTTTGCTTCATATCTGTGCCTCGGTAGTAGAGTGCAAACTTATTTTGGGCTTGCTGATGAAGTGCTATCAAGAAGTCATCTATGCTCTGTTAGTATGTCAAAAGTTACTTGGAGGACTGATTACTCAGCTGTGCCTATTGACCTTCTAATGATGCACCAAGATAGGGAATAGACACTCTCTTGAAAATCAATTCACTTTTAGTAACTTTTGTAGTACCTTGACATATGGGGGGGTCAAAGGATTGACCAATTGTACTGTTAAGCATTGACCCCACAATGCTTTTCATATAAGGTAGGGATACCATGGATGGTCATTCATGAGAAATAGAAGGTAGCTCTCAATAGTGGTGTGCTGGTAAATGATTAACAACCAACTCTCCAGGGAAAATATGCTGGATTTGTAATATTTTCCAGTTTCCATAGTTGGATATTAAGAATAATTTATAAATTAAAAAACATATGAATTGGAAAAATTTCACAAAAGGAAAAAGTGACTAAAACTAACACAAGAAAAAACAGAAGACCTGAAAATTCTTTATCTATTAAAGAAGCTGAATTCAAAATTTTATCTTCTCAAAAGAAACCTTGAAAGTCCAGATGGCCCCATGGGAGAAGTGTATCAAATAGATAAGGAAGAAACAATATCAGTCTTGCACAAAGTCCTTCAGAAAATAGAAGCGAATACTTTCCAGTTTATTTTTTGAGGACATCATTATCCTGTCACCAAAATTAGAAAAAGATGCATAAAGAAAACTAACAACAGTTCAGTATATTTCATTAATAAAAATGGGCAAAAGTCCTTAACAAAATAGCAGTAAGTCTAATCCAGCTGATAATACCTGATGATTAGAAATTGATTCAATATTCAAAATGAATCACTACAATTCATCACTTTAACAGAATACAGGAGAAAAATTATATGACCACCTCGGGATATGTAGTAAGTCATCTTACTCATTTCATACATCATCACTCATTTCATACATAAATTAAGAATAGAAGAGATTCTCCTCAACTTGATAAAAGGTATCTAAGGAAAACCTGCAACTAATATCGATCTTGAATGTTGAAAAACTGAATGCTTTCTCTAAGATAGGGATGAAGATTGGGATACTCTCTGCACATCACTTCTTGTTTAAAGGTCCTAAGTAGTGCAATAAGAGAAGAAAAAGAGGTACAAGACATCCAAACTGTAAAAGAAGAAAGATTATGTCTTTGCAGATTGTGTGTGTATGAAAATTTGTAATCATTTATAAAATAACTAGTCAAACTGCTATGTGAAATTTAGTAACGATACAGGATACAATATCAAAACACAAAAATCAGTTGTATTTTTATACACTAGTAGCAAAAAATGTAAAAATGCAATGCCACCTGCAATAGCATAAAAACATTAAATATTTAGTGATGAATACAGCAAGATATGTGCAAGTCCTGTACACTGAAACACAAACATTGAGAAATTAAGGATCTAAATAAATGGAGAGCAAAATTAGGTTCATGGGCTAGAAGATTCAATATTGTTAAAATGACTTTACAGTCATAATCAGAAATCTAGCAGTATATATTCATAAAAATTTAAAAAACTGAGATTTGAAATTTTTCAATGGACATGCAAAGGACTGAAAATAGTCAAAACAATTTTGAGAAGGAAGATGTGATGAACAGTATGTGATGAACAGTATTCTAAGATGGCCCCAAGATCCAACCCTGCCATATAACCCTAAATAATCCCTTCCTCTTGAATGTGGGAGAAATCTGTGACTATGATGGGATGTGACTCTCATGATTAGGCTACATTATCTGGCAAAGGTAAAGGGATTTCTACCAGTGGCTCCATGAGGGATTGAAATGACTTCATGCCTATGTTTGGACAACCAGACAAAACAGAACACTTTAGTTTTCACCCCACAGAAACAAAGATCTCTTAACCATCACTCAGGTTAAGGGATATGAGTATTTCTTGCGCAGTCAACCCTCTGGGGTCAGACCTAGGAGAAAGACTCACATATGGGTCCTGAGGCATACATATTTGGGCAGGAAATTGCAGGTTCGTGGTTTCCCAGGATGTGGTCTACATGTGGGCACAAATTCTGGGCAGATCAGCCACTTAAACCGGGATCTCCTCGATTTATGGAAAGGGAAGAGGCTCAAGATGACTCTAGTAAGACCTTCTAACAGAATTTCTCAAACTTTTATGTGCTTATTAGTCAGGATCTTATTGAAAGCCATATCAAAATATATCGGGATGGGACCTGGCATTCAGGTTACATGGGTGGTATTGAGTCTTGGCAGCAAAGCTGTTGATCAGCAAAGCAGTAAAGCATGAGCTCCCGGTCTCAGTGCAGATAATGCTGATATTAAGTATGTTTGAAGTCTCTTGAATAATGGACAAACCACAATTTTAGATAATTAAAAAATTATTCATTGTATTTGAAAAGTTCCTAATGATAGCCAGTGTTAATCAGTTATTTTCTTTTCTCATCTTGTGCATTTCAATTGAGTGAAAATAGTTGATCCCCAAACAAGATAAATAACAGAGAGCCCCAATTTGGTCTTAAAGTTAGGTATGTAATCTACAGTTTCTTATTGTATTTATCACTCAGTGTGTTTTATGGAGCAATAAGTGTTCATAACATCATGGGTTTTAAGGATGATATTTTAAGAGTCCAAGATTACCCATATTACAGCTGAGATACTCGGAAAAGACCTTTGGAACCCTTCTGATGATTAGTCATGGAAGGAGGGGTATGAAAGTGGCATTAAAATAGTTATTATTTTTATTAATAAAATGTGGGGACATAAATGACATAAGAAATTAGATAAAATTGTTACTAATTAATATTCATGATGCATTTTATCATTCTATAGTATTATTTTGAGACATAGCTCTGCAGCAACTTTGATTACTTCTTCTGGGATGGCTCCTTTTCCATGCTACATCTCTTGACTTTTTACAAAAACATTTACTTTTTATTTTAAATTCTGTGCTAAAAGTTAAGACCTTGAGCCATTCATTTCTTTATTTTATTTGAATTTCTATCATTAGTTTGAATAAAATATAAAAAATTGAATATTATACTTTATATAATTATGTTGCTAATGGGTCAAAATAAACTTCTGTATCCTAGATAAATTTATGTTAGTCCAAGAAATTTAGGAATCTTCCTTTACCCTCCATACAGTCTGCTTCTTAGTGAAGCTAAGGCCTCTAGCAGGCTATATAAATGAATACATTTGCTAGAAATGTGACTTTTGGCCATTTATAGCAGTGTTTCAAGGCTGTTAGTGGTTAAATAGAAAGTTGAGAATGTGAAGATTAATTTAAACCACATGATGGGTTCAAGGAAAGAAGGAATACACTACAGTTTCTTGAATGTGTGCTAACTCTGTACTGTGGGGAATGGGATCCAAAAACCACTGGTGAACTTTTAAACCCGCTTGAGAGGAATCAAACCAACTTAATTAGTCCTGAGAGAGGAGCTGCCTCAGACAACAGGCCTCTCCTCTCGCTCCCTCACAAGCACATCCCATTGACTGAGAGAAGGCAGAACATAGACAGAGGAGGTACTCCAACCACTACCAGAAGAGAATGACATTAGAATGATCTGTCCAGTCATTACTGGTTTACTGATTTGTCTTTCATAATAGATTCCACTTTCTCTTGTTTTTTTGTTTTTTTGGTTTTTTGGGCTTTTTTTTCACAATAGGTAGCCAACAAATTATGTGTTGGAGAGAGTTGCTGAATTTGAAATAAAAGATGTCTTTTCCCTTCCAGTTCGTCGTGGCTGTGTTCTGGACCATTTATGCCTATGACAGAGAGATGATCTACCCAAAGTTGCTTGATAATTTTATCCCAGGGTGGCTGAATCATGGAATGGTAAGTGGACTAAAACAAATGATTTCCTTTTAAGAAAAGAATCTGGGTAAGAACTCCTTCATAATTTAGACCTTCTGTAGAGTTTATCTAAATAGCAGTGAAATATTGGAAGATTATGAGAGATTATAATTAGAGAGTACTGCGTGTAAACTCTAAAAAGTCTCCCCATGAAATGGAGTCACTAGTAAAACTATGACTTTTTAAACTATCCAGTGTCAATGGAGTCAGATAATATAACAAGCTCCTTTTGGGAAATATTTAATTATTGTGCCATTCAAAAGTGTGTCTGGTATTAGAATCTAAGGGTCAGTTCCCACCTACACAGTTGTTGACACCCTGTTCTTCCTCCGCCTCTCATCAGCGGGATACTGCTGGAATGAACTCTTGTGTTTGGAGAATTTCCCTCAGGGAGCAGCAAGGCTGTTGTTTTCTCTTGGAGATCTGCTGCAGGCATTGGAGGTGTCCTTAGCAATGGTTGTCTGCCTTGTCAGATTCCGCCCATCTGAGGGATTTTGCCTTCAAATGCTAGGTCTTTTGCTTCTTCTCAGCCTAATTCTTTCTGCTGCTTTATCCATGGCATTACCTTCACATGTTTCAAAGTCAGATACTTTAGATGGTTTGCATATTGCTTTATATGATTTAGGGAAATATTTCCTCCAGAGAAATTTTGTGTCATCTTCCCTTTCCACTTCTCAAACTGGGCACAGTTTTGCTATGAACCAAGATGCCTGCAATTTTTGGTTACAGCAATTTTTAGAATATGTCACTGGGTGATCTTGGTGAAAAGGGCAACCCATTAAAGAAATTATAGGGGAACAAAATGTTAGAAATCACGAGCTTTAGGTCCAAAATAACAGTCTCCCTTCTACCCCCAATTCTGGTATATTTTAAGAAAAGTGGTGTGTACTAACAAGCATTACTGTACTGAAGGGCTCTGATCACTCCTTTCTTAAGTCAACTTATCAAAAGTGACACATTTAAGAAAATTACAATTTTCTCAGAATTCAATTAGAGCCACAATGTTGAAAGATTAACATTGTACCTCTGTTCTAGTTTCAAACAAATAAGCTGGAGATTGTCAGTTTAATTTAATCTTGTAACGGGTATGATGCGGTTATTCTCCAGCTTTTGCATCCCTTGAATCTGATAAGCTCTTTCACAACTACACGTCTTTGTAATGCCAAATCCCCTATCATACTTTACTGGGAAACTCCTGCTCATTTTACATCTTCGATAACATCTTCTCTAAGAAGTCTTTCCTAATTCCTCCAAGCTATGCTTCCACAGTGATTTTATATATCTATTATACATATCTATTTCCCTCACAGAAACAATACACTCCTAATACAAAATAACAGCCTTTGAATCCCAAGTCCTCGGCTCAGCCACTTGGCCTATTGTAGGATCAATAATTATTAGATTGATGAATGAATTCAACATAACCAATTTTCATAATTCTTTTCCAGTCAATACCAACAGCTGTTATCTTTGAGAACCTAGTATGTGTCAGGCATTCTACAGTGATTTTATCATTTAATTTTCATAATGGTACTATGAATGATAAATTATAATCCCTTTTACAGATGAAGAAATGAACTCATAGAGTGAGAACAAATGATGCATCATGTTCTATAGAAGTATTGTCCTTAACTATTTAACCTACTGTGTCTACATCTCTAAACTATGCAATATTACCTTCAGTCCAGAAAATAATCATTTTTGCAATTCCTGGTACTATTTAATGTTGCCAAAGAATGGCTTATGATGCATACAACCATTAGAACTCCAACTTGCCTCTCATAATTTTTCTTGATTCACTTTGATGGGTTAAAATTTTCACTTTTGGATACACACTACTTAGAAATGCAAGGAAGAGTTAAGTGACACAAATATTGAGGAAAGGAAAAGATGCACTCATTGACATGGCGAATCTCAGATAACATGAGCTCAATAGATTCAATGAATTTTGTTTCGTAGTAGATATGAATGACTATTTTTTTACTTTTCTTCCTGTTCCAATTTGTGGTTCCAGAATTACTAACAAAGAAGTTGCATAGGCAAATGAGGAATCCTTTGCAATTTAAACAGTTTACATTATTCTACATTCGTGTATATATATATATATATATATATGCATAATATATGTAACTTTAAATACAGTATGCATAAAATGTGACACTGATTCTTTAGGTTGGCAAATAAGACATGAGCATTAAATGTGAGAATTGTGATTGTTAAATTTTTTATAAATATATGTACAGAGATTTATGAAATGCCAAAAAATTTCTTGTGAACTATAAACTTTGTTTACAATTTAATGTACAAGTTAATAACCATAGCTTGTATTTACTTTTAATATTAATAATTTTGTATACTTAATTTTTAGAATTTGGAAATAATTGAATTTAAATTTTTGCATGTATTTCAATGAAAACAGTCAAACTGTGTATACTTTTATTATAATCATATTTCATTTTTAGTTGATATTTTAGATTATTACTATCCATAGAACTGAAAATATGACCACATAGTAATTTTCCTGAAAATTAAATTTGGGAATACTTATAGTTTTATTATATGAAATATTTTACATTTATATGTATAATTTATAAATCTATATATCTTTATTTTACCATTCATCCAATCACTTATTTTTATTTTATGAAAATTTATATATCATATGAGAAGAAAAGCATTTTATCTAATACTTTACTAGCTTAATTTGTAATTTTTAAATACTTCTAAGGCTTGTTTACTATTGCCTATTTAGATCTTCATCTTTCTGAAGAATTCCATGAGCTAATGGACTCTGTTCTTATGTTATGGAATCACAGTCGTTGTTTGACGTCTCTCAACATGATTTCTAGGGATCCAGAGTCTTGAACCTCAGAACTGAGGTTCAATTAAAAGTCTTTCTTGGTTTCATTTCATTTCAGAAGATGACATCAAGTCAGTCTTGATGGTGCAACGTTTAGACTACCTGGCAGAAAAATTAGTCATAAAGCACATGCAAGAGAAAAATGATAGAATTTAAATTATGAGGTTTACATTTTGATTTATACTAAAGTTGCCAGAAGTTAGACAAGATTATATCTAAAGGAATGTATTCTGTCTTTTTCCATCTGTTGGCTACCTCTCTTTCTCAGCAAGCAATCCTAGAATTTAGTTGAAGAGGAAAGAGGTAAATAGATGAATTAGAACAATAATGCAAGCTTGCTGTATAGCTGCTTGGTTATCTCTAGGTTCCATGAATGTATACACACACAAACACACAGACACACAGACACACACATACACACACACACACACACACAGAAACTGAGCTTATTATAATAAAAAATATAAACATATAAACGTAGCACATTTAAATGGTGTCAATTCAGTATCAAAAATCACAAATGGTTCAATCTCTGTAGCTCTATCATTCTTTTCCCAGTAATTCGAGCAGTATGTGATGCCCAATAAGCAGTCACTAAGTGTTGCTAAGAACGGTGCTTGTGCACTCATTTTTGAAACTTGGGTGGATGTCACATTTTTATTTATATACTTCTTCCATCTTTCTAGTCTCAGTTCACTAATGATCAGAAAAAAAAAAAAAAAGACAGATCATATCAACAAATCAATCAACTTCCACAATGTAATGAGAATGTTTAGGGAAAGTTGGCAATTACGGTCGGGTTCTATAGAACCAGAAACACATGGAGGCTAAGCTTTGATTTAATTTAATCAACAAGCACGTATTGAAAACCTAAGCTATGCAAAGCACCCTGCTAGGCACTGAGAGGTACAGGATGAGCAAAACACGTGTCATTTTAAAGAATGGAAAAGGCATCTTTGAGGTGGAGGAAAGTAAGTGGGAACACAATTCCATATGCCAACAGAGTAGTCTCCAAAAGGCTGTGTTCTCTCTGACAAGGAGAAGTACTATAATTATTCTAGCCTGTTTCTTGCTTTCAAAAAATAGAACTCTGAACCTTTCTATTCTGCTAATTATAATTTTAAATCATTGTCCATGGAGTAAACATACATTAAAAGCAATAAATAAATAAATATTTAAACTCCAGAAAGATTGCAGAATCTCAATGATGCTATAAACAGGAAAAGCCAACAATGAGGTTGTCACTGTTTACTGAAGATCTAATTAATGCTTATAAAGTGCTGGAATATTATTATTATCACAGATCTTTAAGCAGACATGACCTAAATAGTCTCATAATCACAGCAGGAGTTGTTCTTTCCACATATAATTTATGAAGAGAGGAAAAAAAAAAAAAAAAACACCTCTTTCATGCTTGATTTGTCAGTTGTTCTTGTTAGATGTAACTGATCCTCAAGAAAACTTTAATTTAAACAGCTATTTATTCTGTTCAATATTATTTTGACATGTGGTAATTATTGAAGTGTTTGTACATCTGTCTTTCCCAGAAGAGAAGGCATTAAATATTGCCTGGATGATCATTGTTTTTGCAGGAACTCAGATTGGATGTTATTTTTTTGGTAGATAGCATAAATTGTGGAGAGTTTCTACTTCTGGGATAAACAGACCATTCCTTGTGGAGTCTGTGCCACCCTGACATTGGATAGTTCATAAAGCAAGCTATGGTTGAAAGAAGAGCATCATAAACATTTCCTTTGAAAAAAATTTCCTTTCTCAATTGTCCTAATATTTTCTACCATAACTACATAATATCTGGACATTTTCAGAAAACTGGAACAGAGGTCATAAATTTCTTGGAAACCTCATTCTAGGACTTCCATTGGACCTCCCAAAGAAAATAAGACCCCAAAGACTGGGCACAGGAGCAAAGTTGCATCCACAGTGAGGCAGAGAATTTCAGAATTGCTGAACCCTGTTCCCATTTGCAGGTTTCATTCATGTCTACTTTTTACTGATCATAGCTGCTTCCATGTGAGTTCTCATTTGTGATCGATCATCAGTTCTACCAAATCTGGTTCTCTTGTGTGAGATTTTGCTGATCTAAATTGCAACGTGAAGATATGATCCTTCTCTTTAAATCAGTAATCGTTTTAAGGTCTTGAGTTTTAGCGATTGCCAATTCTATTTTTTTTGTTTATTATTTCAACCAGATATATTATCAGTTAGAGAAAATGTGTATCTTAAACCAATGTTTGAGCAATTTTGGAAAAATGTCGTGGAATGAGAAAAAGATGTTTCCATTTCCACATGTGATGAGCTTAGAAATCACAACTTTGTCCTAAAAAGTAAAAACCTGAACTGACTGGAAAATCACCAACTCTTTTCAGATCCATAAGAGAAAGGAGCACCGGGTAAATCGCTGTCCCCAAGATTTGAGAGGCAGATGGGCAAAAACAGAATAACAGTTTAGCAGAAACCAGCTTGGGAACCAGCAGTAGAACAGGGAGACGGAACTGTAATTGACAGCTTTCTGTGGAGGCTCAGTGAGGACAAGTCTGCAGGGGACTCAGATTTACTTCTAGGAGCTCAACTGGGTTCCAACGGCAAATACTGAAGAAAAATCTCCCTGTATTTCTAGTAGGGGGAGGAGAAAAAGAACCTGTTTGAAATACAAGGGAGAATTCAGTTCTTAACATAGCCTACAAATGGGCAAACTAGTTAACCAGAGCCTACCTAGCTGGGTTGCATCAGAACTAGGTGACGGAGGAGGAAGGGCCATACCCAACTCCAGCTATCTCTGGCATTTCTGTCCCATGCAAGTTGGGGGCTATCGGGTGAGGGACTGAGAAACACTAATGAAGTTCGCAGAGGCATAATCTCTGTAAAATACTAAGACTTAGTCCCAGCACTAAAGAATGCTTCCCTTCGAGTCCCTCTCCCCCCACCACACACCTCACCACCACATTACCACAGTTCTGGCTTCGATGGTATTGTCCCAGGTTAGCAATGATGAAACCTCTCCCTCCTCCCGGTCTGGAGCCTGAACAGCCCTCATCTGTGATACTCCAGTTAGTCCTGTTACTAAAGGCCTTTTACAGAACTTCCTGCTATCACGAACAAATCACGAGGCATCCCAAAAGGCAGAAAACACAATCTGAAGACACAGAGCAAGCATCAGAATGAGGATGCCACTCTCCTCCTTGTTCCCAGTTTGGCGGGGGGCGGGGGGGTCTTAGTTGTTTGCTTTGGGAGATCCAATAGGAGTCCTAGAATGAGGTTCCCCAGAAATGTCTGATCTCTGTTCCAGTCTTTTGAAAATGTCCAGATACTGTGTAATTACTTTAGAAAATACACAGCAGAGACACTGAAATTTCCAGACTGGGAATTTAAAACACCTGTGATTCATGAGTTCAGAACTCTAATGAATAAAGTAGATAACAGCGAGAACAGATGGGCAGTGTAAGTAGAGAGATGGGCAACCTGAAAAGTAAAAAGAACTGATAGTTATAAAAAAAAGCAAAAACACTACCAGAAATGAAGAATATGTTTGATGGCTTATTAGTAAATTAGACATAGCTGAGGAGACAATCTCTGAGCTAGAGGATTTATCAACAGAATTCTTGAAAATCAAAAAGCAAAAACCCAACAGAACAGAATATCCAAGGACTGTGGGATAACTATAAAAAGTATAATGAGATTACCAGAAGGAGAGAAAGAAAGGGAGAGAAATATATGACTAAAATATTTTCCAAAGTTAATGTCAGATACCAAGCCACTCACCCAGGTAGCTCAGAGAACATCAAAGAGTATAAATGCCAGAAAAAAAAACCAATCCCAGACATATTATTTTCAAACTATGGAAAACCAAAGACACAAAATCCTGAAAGAAGCAAGAGAGAACAAGAGAATTGGATAGTGAAAGCAGAAAGAGAAAAAGAGTAGAAAAGAGGAGACAAGGAAAAACTACGGGAGAAAAAGAAAGAGCATTGTCCTAGGGAGAAGAGAGTTGACTGCAAATAAGAAGAGGAAATAAGAAGGGAAAAAGGAAGAGAGGGAGAGAGGCAGTTAAAAATATGCTAAGGAAAAAAAAGTCAAATCAGAAAAAATTTTTATACTAGTTCTTCTCCATATTTGAGGGTTAAGTTTTTCTTTGAAGTACCTGGCATATTATATTCAATTACCATTTGATGAATGCAAACATTAGACGTTAATTGATAGAACTGGCTTCCTTAATATTTCTTGATGACACCAAGTACCCGTCTTTGTCTTGGAATGCTGTCCCCAGAAATCTGTGTGGCTCATTCCTTCAGTGCATTCAAATCTTTGCTCAATTTCATCTTCTAAGTAGGATCTAATCCTGAGAAGCCTATTAGATACTGTAACTATCCCCATGCCTCCCAGAATCCCCTTACCCTGTTCTTCTTAGCACTTGTCATCCTTGACATATTACATAATTTAACTTATACATTGTGTTTGTCTTATTGACCATCTCCCTCTGCTAGAATAGGATTTGCACGAGGGCATAGATAATTGTTTCCATTACTGATTGATCCCAAGAGAACAGTACTTCTATATAATGGGTAATCAGTGAATATTTATGGCACTGAATAAATTGATTTTATCAATATTCTGTCAATATTTTATTTTGCTCTTTTCCTCATACTCTTGTTCCTGTCCATAAGTTGACAAAGAGTGTAACCGCAAAGCATTTCCTTCTTTCTCAACTTGTATATTGCTGCACTTTTCAATCTCAAAAAACACACCATGGGTTTCTGGAATGTCGAAGAGCTACAGACCAGATAAATAATAGTCTGGATAAAATGTATCAGAAAGCATTTCTGTATCTTGACTTTTTAAATCTGGATATTAGTTATTTTTTCTAGGATAATAGTCAATGACTTTTTAAGCAATCTCCACCTACCATAAATGCTTTGTAGAACTAATTTTCCATCCAAGGGTAGAATTCAAAGCTAATAATTTTATTTGACTCTCTTCCTTTTTTCTTGCTCTATTTCATAGATAAGCAGACCTAGCAGTATTATGAGTTCAATAAGAGGTCTATAAATTATATTTAGATATTTTGGGGTCAGGAAAGCCAAAGCGTGATTCATTCAAAACTTTTTACCCCAATTCTTAATTTCATAGATATTTCAAGGTTAACTTAATTCATATGTTTTCCATTCATTTGCCCACAGCTGTTCATAGATGAGAGAGAAGGTGACAGGCTGGAAGGTATTGTCCTCAGAGCTGACTTCCTTTTCCACTACCACAGACAGATCATTTGTTAGCCACAGACCCCACTCCTTGGCCAAAGTCCATTCCTAAGTCCTTTCTATTTCCCTTTTCATTGAAGATCCAACCTCAGCAAGCATTAGTGATAACTGCCAAATAAAATGAAGTGGGGAAAAAAACCTGCATTTTCCATCATAGAGGTATAGAATCCCATAATACTAAGCTTAGGAAGTAAATTTTAAAATACACCAGGTGATACTTAAATCACCAGAAAGTAATGTCCTGGTGCATTTCTTTCAGTCTCTGCTTGAGTATCTGTACATCAATGAAACTTCGATAATGGACCAGAACCATGGGGTCTTCCACTTTAGGAGAGACTCTCATAAGGAACTGAGTCTTCTATTCCTTTTAAGTCCAAGTATTCCCAGGCCTTTCATCCATTCTGCAGGATTCAAATACCATTCCTCTTTGTTCTACTCATGTTCTCTTCCAAAAACGTTTCATTTTCCCTAAGACTTCACCCTTCACCATGCATGGGTCATTCCCAAGTTTTTACTGGTCCACTTTCCTTTAGAATGGCATCACATTCTGCATTTGACACCGGGGCTTTGAGATAAATATATTGAAATGAACTCATTAAACCCTCATATAAATATTGTTACTCATTGTGTGTTGCCACTTCAGTAATGACAAGATGCATCTTAAAGCTTCTTTAACTACCACATCCTCTATAGCTGGTGGACATGTCCTGTTAGCCTCCAAACTGTCTCTTAAGTCTGCCCCGGCCTCTTCGTCTCCACCGTACCTGCTGTAATTCAGATGTCATCATCTTTCAACTGAACTGAGGTAATAAGCTAATCTCTCTTCTCTGCCTTTATACTATATTCTTGGCAAACCTTTAGAAAAACCAGCATTTTAATGGTTTATTATCTACATTCCTTTTTCCAGACATCACCTGTAAAGAAGGTGGTCAGGAGTCTCCTAAGCATCAGCGTGGGCCACATTCAATACTTATTCAAACACATGAGATTTTTTTAAGCGCATCCTTTGGTTACTTTTTTTTTTTTTTTTTTTTTTTTACTTGTTTATTCCCTCAATGGAATGTGAAGCCATGAAGGACAGCAACTATGTTTTGGATGCTTTCCTCCGGAACCTCACTTACTCTTGACATTTAATACACACTCAGTAAATATTTCTTGAGGAAATGATATACAGGCCCTTCACCATCATTCCCAGTTTCCTCTGACCAAGACTCAACTTGCCTATGTGCTTTTTCACAGTTTCATATGATTTAGCAAATGCACAGCAAAAGTGATTTTGCCATTACTCTAGCCTATTAGTGTTGTCCAAGCTTCCATTAACTACTTTTGGCACTTTCATTAATGCTACACTAAAACTTCCATATCACTCAAACTTGACCATTGTCCTTTTAAGGTAGGATTTAAAGTTATTGTTTTTTTATACAAAATATGTAGGACTCTTGGAT
Source organism: Solenodon paradoxus (assembly GCA_004363575.1). NCBI lineage: Eukaryota > Metazoa > Chordata > Mammalia > Eulipotyphla > Solenodontidae > Solenodon > Solenodon paradoxus. The sequence goes on from RJWH01000248.1 coordinate 201,478, forward strand.
GTAGTCCTAATGATTTCCTAGTATAAATACCAAATAGGCCATGGGGAAGCCAGAATTCTAAGCATGTAAGGATCACTGAATGTATTGGAATTTAATATTGGAATTTAATAAAATGGAATATCCTTTGTTTTTAATTAAGGTGTTTAAGTTTTTGCCATTGAGTTGAAGTTGCTTTGGAAGCTGTACTCTGGATAAAGTCAGCAACAAATGAGTCGATTTTTCAGAGTAATAAATTTTAACCATGTTATAGCCATGCTTGTAACCAAGAAGTTTGAGACCTAAGACCAAGACAGTTATTTGGCTAGTGATAACCTACGTGGTGGCAGAAGGGAAGGGCAGGCAGAAGTAGTGGCTTCTGAAAATGATTCCACATCCAAGGATGGAGAAACAGGAAAATATTTAATCAAATATGTATAATATACATATATATATATATATATATATATATTGTTCTGTAACAAGGGCGCTTATGAGTTAAAAGGTTAGAAGTTGAAATTGGCAAAATTGAATGGTGGCTTGGAAACAAACCTCTCTTATGAAGAATAGATGTGGATTTTTCACAAGTTATCTATGTTTTAGGCCTCTAGAGCTCCTGAGGCGTCATTGTGTTGGTCATGCTTAGAGTGGGAAAAGAAATTTTTATAAGCATCCAGAAGCTTTGTTCACATCCTTACATGGGCTCCTGATCATGGAGATAGCAAGAAAAGACTGATGGTCTTCCACATGCTCCTCTTAGCTAAAATGTTTATCTAAGTCCTTTAGAAAAATGGTTAACGAATGAGAAATGAGGAAAAGACTGACTATCTAAACTAGAAAATATTCAGCCCAACTTTTTATTTTTGTCTATTTGATTCTGAATATAAGCTATTGAATTTGTTCCCAAACTGCCTAGTGTGTTAGGAATTTTGGCTAACTTCTCTGAGCCTCTTTATATCTCTTGTCAAGGTGAGGCTTCTTTGGTATGTTTCCATTACCCTGCCCCGCTTCCACTAACCTGTGGCTAACACAGAACTGCAGCCAGACCTGCTAAGGGCTCCCCTAACTGCCCTCCTGGACATTCCAGGACTGATTGTCCACCCAGCTTTCCTTTCCGTGTCAAAACTCTATGTAGCCTCTGAATCCAGTCACATCAGCTCTCCCCTCAAATAATAGCACTGGCTCTCCCATCTTATGAGCCTCTTTATCCAATACGTGCCTCTACTAAAGCACCCATCGCGCCATCTTTGCAGTATGCTGTTACGGTTCTCTGGAACTGGATGTTCTTTAGGGGCAGGAACATGGTCTTAGGTTCCTCTACATATTCTCACCTTCTGCCTCAAATCCTGCAACAGAGCAGATCTCAGAAAACGATGTTTGAAAGAATGAATTAAATTGTTGAGCAAGTGAATTTCTATCATATTTCCTTCTCTGTCTGGTAACACTATCTGGAAAGCAACTATGAGTATTTTCTCTAAGTGAACGTAGGCTGGTATCCATTTAATTTTCCACATTTCAAACCCTAGTTCTTCAGTGACCCATTTTAGAAACTTGTAACATCCTTGTCAAGTTCATTGGTTTATAATTTTCAGGATCAGTCTTTGCACTTGGAATACAGAACAATGTATGTTGGCCACTGAGTATTCAGCACAATAACTTGTCCAACCTTATATGACCAGCGACTGGACTAGCTGGGAGTGGAATGCTGAGCTGACTGACACCATGTCACTTACTATACCTAGAGTCTTCTCTATGGATCCCTATTAGTTCTATCCAGTTCAGGTGATGCATTTAAACATGAAATATCCTATTTTACAAATATTAATTTTTTTATTGATGTTTCATTAGTTTATACTACTATGTTTCTAGAATAGATTCATACCTTGATCAATGTCTACATTTATTTCATAAACATTTCATCAGGGCACTGCTAAACACTCCTGCTATTTTTGGTTATTTTCCTTTTTTATCTAAGCAGGATGATCTTTTTCCTATTCTCTTACATATCTGTATCCTGAGAATGAGCTAGCACTTATTGATCTAATTAAGATGTTTAATCTTAATCAGTACCTGGATTAGCCTTGACTGGAAGAAATGTTTCCACCCAATGCAAGCCCTTCCATCCTTATCAAATACTTGAATTCATACGACCTGATAACATATTAATTATCCTCTGTGTTCAAGTGCTGCTGCCCACAGTGCTGTTAGTTTATACGTATTAGGACCAAAAAATTGATGTTAGGAAATATTCCTTTCTATACCTACCCTGCTGCATCACCACACTCACTGAAAGGCCTTTTCTCTTCCATTCTTTTTCTCACACCATGCTAACTCAAGAAGCTCACTCTGTTTCTGTACTACATTTCTAATACAGGCAAATATGTGAACCACCTAGAAAGAGGGACTGAAACAAATGACCTCTTAGGTTTTCTCTGGTTATGTTGCTCTATGAACAGTTAAGTTTAAGTGATTTAAGAGGTTACTCAGACAAACTCTCCATTCAACAGTGTTCTTCAGTGTCTTTGCTGTGTACCACTATTGGGTAACTGTAAGTATAACTTGGGGAATTTATGAGGCTGCTCATGGAAGAATATAGCACAGTGACTGCTACATAGTAGGCCTATAAATATAGGCTCTCTAACATAGGATAGGATAGGACAGGGTAGGGTAGAATTGGATAGGCTGAAACAGGATGAGATGAGATTTCCCTATAACTAATGTTTTTAACTTATAATCACACAAGACACAATAAGTAACGAGTTAACTTGTATCTCTGTCTAAAGCTTTAAGGAAAAATGCCCTGATGGAAATCTTGTATTTTTAGTAATACACCTAATAATACAAAGTTAATGAAATTCCTTAAATGCTTTTTTTAAATGCAAGATATTTACCCTTGGACATAAAATTCAAATATCTATTTATTTCTAGGTATTTCCCCTCAGTTGCACCTATTGTAAAGAACTTTGCTGAAGTTCAGAATTTGACTGCTAATCTTCACACATATGGCAAATGTGAACTAATCAGACCACAGATATTTTGCTGCATTCCATGATGTCTCATTTATTTGTTTAATTTGAAGCTATAGCAACTAGATTCCACCACTTTAGGCTTTTGCACAGACCTCCAGTCTGATCAGCTTGGTTGAAGTTTGGCACTCAGCACTATATTCAATTGAAGACATATGCGCAAACTCACTCACCACATTTTTTAACCTGTTTTTTTTTTACACTGGGTTGATATGTAACATTTGCATAAAATTGTGGAAAGTAAACTTCTGCATGGAGAGTAGGCAATTAAAAGATGTTGCGACCTTCTTTTCTGTAACATTTCAAATCTTAAAGTTTTCTTGGCATGAGTTTCAAAAGCCCATCTAACTTTGAAGCAGGCTGCCTCTCCACAGAAAGCTCACTCCAGCAATGACTAATGGGTTGACCTGGTGCCATGCTAGTGCTGCTCCGCTCCTGCTGCTCTGCACAAGACGAGCATTTGGAAATGACCTTGAAAGCTAGTCTTGCCAAGTCAATGAAATATAGACCTTCAAGAAGTGCCATTTCACAAGCAATTTATGGAAGGGTATTGTCAAAGCCTGGTCCCTTAATGTGGTATTGGTTTAACATGAGTGTGTGACTTACACAAGGAATGATACTACTCCCTCTTGATTTTTTTAGTTGCCCTTGTAACAGGTTGGAAAAATTAGGTAATAGCGAAAATTGGCATCCCACTTTTGTTTCTTGTAGGGTTTTTTTTTTTTTTTCAAACATATGCTGAAGAAAAGGAAGATCCTCCAAGGATCTAATTGTAAATAAGAAGATGAGAGTTTAAAATGAAAGGTAAAGTACAAATTCGAGTGAAGATGCAGTTAGTGGATAAAGAAGGGAGGGAGGAGAATGTGTATCTCTCTGTCTTTGGAAACTGCCCAGTTGATGATTCCATCTTATAACATTTAGGCTCTGGAAGGGGAAGATTTCTTTCTCATAGAAGGTGCACCCATATGGTAATCTGTTGCAGTTGTTTTAAAAAGTTCGTTGGTGTTGACATCAGTTGTTGCTGTATGGTTTTTCATTTTATTGAGTGATGTATTTATGTTGGTGTGCTGTGTCTCCTTTTAATTGTGCTGGTGAAGTTGGCTGACATTTCAGGAGCAGGATAATGAAACTGTGCTTTAACCTTATTTGGAAGTCTGCGATCTCGCTCCTGCATCAGTATTACTTTGGAAGGTCCCCCTCAGCCTCCGTCTGCATGACCTCACTTCCACAAGTGTGGGGAGGCTGAGACAGGCCAACATTAGGGGAGTCAAGCTGGAATGTTGAAGAACATTGGGAAGCAAGTCATATTCTCTTAATTCATAATTAATTCTCTTAAGTCAGCTCTCAGATTTTTATACAAAAGCAGATTCTATACTTAACCAGAAAAAGAAAGAAAGAAAACAACAAGAAGAACTAACCACCCCTCCAGAGCTCTCTGAGAAAACTATACCAGACCCCTGACAATTCTTATTTTTTGAATGCTGATAATCATTAATATCACCCTGGAAAACATACATCTATATGATCAGGGCAATATGCTGTCAACAGCAACTTCCCAGAACATTCCCTTTTTTGACTTCATCTGGGATTTTTCAATAAGTAATTTGATATTTCTGTAAGTTTAAACTGGAATCACTAAATTGAAGGTATTTTTTCCTTATAAGCTCAAGTCTTCCAGACTCATCATTTTATAGAATTAGGTAAGAAAGTCATGCAACTACACCAAAAATCTACATTATGGTATAAAATTGTTGCAGAATTGTTCACATTTTATATAGAACCTTATAACAAATACAATAATTATAACAAAAACAATAATTAAGAACAAATTTTTTCATGCAGCAACTTATATTGAAATGGAGCTTGATGATTTTTGTTAGATTTTACTAAGTGTCATATGTTAAATTATTTGCTTGTGACTCTTTTTTCTCAATTGACTATATATAGAAAGTTTGAGAAGTTCCGGCATCGGAAATTCAGAAAAAGTCCCGTATCTTACCCTATTTTCTTTGTCTCTCTGTATTTAAGATGATTTGTTTTCAGTTGCAGTGCCATGCTTTATTTTTACTTTTAAATGTTTTCATTTGGAAAACAATTTTCTAAATATAACCTTCATCAGTAACTCAGAGTCTGTTCATATGAATATGACTGATTTCTAATGTATGTCCTAAGATATTTCTCAACTTCTTAAGTAAAATAGGGATGAAAGAAAAAAGACCAGAGAAGGGGTGAGAAAAATATCAATAGTAAGGAATAACCTGACTTCTGGTATTTAATTGCACTGATCACAAGAATTAAGAGAGAGAATAAAAGATGACAGCCCAGGCCAATGATTATTTTTTGTTCCCTGAGAAACCTTATGCATTTCCTGTCCTGCTATTGTCCACACTCATGATTCCTTTTTCCTCCTGTTATTTTTCATTTATTTTTTCAGTAAATAGTCTAGATTTGAGCAAATAGGAAACTTATTATTCAATATAGTCAGACAGTACTTTTCCCTTTAAGCTACGTATTCAATCTCACATCCTATTTTTTAGAATCTTGCGAAATTGTTTATATGTATGTGGGTAGAATATAAGGCATTTTCTTATGAAAAGCTTCTTTCTGCATCACCACACATTTCTTCTTAAATCAGCAGGAACCTTCTTTCCAAAGCCCCAGGTAAAGACTTTCTCATCTGCATCATTTTTACCCATGGCACTTTGCCCTCTTTGCTTTTCTATCTCACATGCTTTTGGAGACTGAAAGTTCCCATATCAGCAGCTGACAAGCTAGAGACTCAGGATTCAACAGTGTTATTACTGTCAGAGATTAAAAGCCTGAGAACCAGGCTTGCAGATAGTATAGGTTCTAGTTCAAATCTGAATCCAAAGGCAGGAGAAGACTGACGTCCCAATGTGAAACCATATAGCTAGAGGAATTCTCACTTACTCAGCCATTGATTCTGTTTAGGCCTTCAGTGGATTGGAAGAGACCCACCATCACTGGGGAGGGAAATTTGCTTTACCCAGCCTGCTGGATCAATTGTTAGTCTTATCCAGACACACCCTCATGGACACCCCCAGAAAATGGTTAACCAAATACATGGGTGCCCCATAGCTTCATCAAGTTGACATATGAAATTAACAATCCTAAATAACCACTCAAAACATCTCTTTTCCTTTAAAAGCCAACTCCATTTGTAGACATCTGAATAGTGCTTTCATCTTTCCATGCCGTTAAAGTTGTTCAATCCTGGGTAGTTTGGGTCTCAGGCTGAGAGGTTCTGATTGATTTAGTCTGGGGTAGGACTCATATGAACACCATCTGTCTGTTTGAATGCTCCCTCACGTAGTTCTGAGGTGCAGCCAAGTGTGAGAACCCTTGAATTTGTTGATCTCTAGGCTTCCTTGCGGTTTAATGAAAGTGGTTAATGGAAGTACATAAAAAGGGAAGTCTTCTTGGTGATTGTTAGGCTGAGCTGAATGTAAGATATGGCAAAGAGACAGGCCTAGGTAAACGTCCTTGACTAAGCCAACCTAACCGTTATGGGTTGGTCACAATATGGAGTCTCTGCCTTGGTTTCTGTGGGGACAATATACTGGCACCATCCCAGGATTCTAGGAAATATGAATCAATATTAATATTTCTTAGAAGATTAAAAGCATAATACATGTGTCAATTATCATTAATCCTTGGAAATATTTATGGAGTTAAATGACCTGTAACTAATTAGAGACAGCAGTTAATAGGGGATATGGGTTTCCTCTGAGCTATGTGAAACAGAATATAAATCTCTTATATAACTCTATTTCCTACAGAAAGGGTTTTTACTTATCGGTGGGATTTTTAAAGTTTTATTTTATTTTCTTGGATCTTATTACTTTTCCATAAATCCTATAAACAGAATTACAATGAGGTGAGTCATAGTCTTAGCACTTTGGAGCTTTTCTGTCAATGCAGCTTGGACTATAAGGAATTAAATTAAAATCTTTGGGGAAACATGGGGAAGGAAGGGAAAAGAGAAAAGAAGGAATGGAGGGAAGGAGAAAAGAATGGGGCAGCAAGGGAGGGAGGGAGGGAGAAAGGAAGGTCACAAAAATTTATATTAGATTACATTTTTTAATTCAACATGATGAAGAAACAATTTTCAGAGTATCTCACTGGTATGTTGTGGACAAGCCTGAAGTGCAAATGGTTTTGGATTGTAAAAGTTCATTCATAAGTTCGTCATTTAGAACTGAGAATATATTTTCCCATAAAAGTTTTTTTTTATAAGGTATCATTAAATTTTGAGGCTGACTCATGAACTCTCTTTCCGTTTTGAGGCTGAATGATCATGCATTTATAGTGATAAATAGTAGACTATACAGTTTAAAACTTGTACATCTAGAGAATACAGAAGCAATGAAATTGATTGTGGAGTCACTTAAAACATTTTCCTTGAATACTAGTGCTAGAGGGAAAGCAAATTCAAGGAGCCTGAGGATGTTAAAAACATCACATGGTGACTTTTGAGAGTGCCCATTAGAGAAGTTCTAACTATTTTCTCTTGAGAGTTTCTGAACCTGCACACATGCTTCAAACTATCCACCAAAAAGCAACATACTTAGATCACATTAGTGCGTCCTCAGTAAAAAATGCCTCCTGTCCTTTTCCAACAAATACTGATGGAGTACACACTGTGTGTGGCATGCTCCTTACCACTTGTGCTAGAAAAAAAGGTAAGAAGAGCCCCTCTTCTTATGTAATTTATAATCTAGTGGGGGATACAATTGAAGAATTACACAGCTATACAATCTGTGACTAATTCATTTTATGAAATATGATTGTATGAATATGGTCTTTACCCATTGTATATATGGTCTTTACCCATTTATAAGGAATAATGAAGACTTAGATGAGGATGCATCTCAGGAGGGATCGGAGACAAATCTTTGTTAAATAGCTGTTAATGGGCTAGCCACTTACCCTATTTCACTGACTCCACAAAGGGGCCCCAAGGTGTAGGAATCATTCTTCCCATTTCACAGATGAGGATCGTAGACTGAGAGATGTTAAGAAATGTGTCAAAGATAGTAGGACACTTTGCAATAGAACCTGGGTATCAACCAGGTTTGTCTGATTCCAGGCACTTTCTGCCAGTCTCACCAACCTGTTCTGTAAAACCACTCTGAAAATATTCCTGTTATCTTACTCAACCTTTTGCATGTAAGTATCCAAGCAATAATCCTCTGGATTTTAATCATATGAATGATGCTATCTCTCTTGACCAGGTATGTGACATTTTGTAAATGCAATCTAGTTCTACTTCTCTGATGCCACACTTGGTGTTTTTATGTGATAGTCTGCTCCTCTGTGGTTTCCAGTATCATGTTTCTTCTTTTCCAGCATGCCTTTTTTTTTGAGTCTTCATTTCATGTTGATTTCCACAACTCTTGAGTGTTTTATTTTAAGCTAACTGGTTCTTTTGAGGAATAGTTAGAAGTACAATTGCACAAATAGAAAAGAATAGATAAGCCTTTTGGAGTGTGAATTCCTCCAAGCTCCCTTTTTGTATCTCCTACAAGATCTATAATAGAGCCTTTCATTTAGGAGTGAGTAATAAGTATTGACTGTTAACTGATTATAGCAATTCTGAAGAACAACTGTAATTATTTTAAAGAGAACCAAGTAATGTCCTCAACAGAGATTTAGGCCTTACATCTTCTTTTTGTCTATCACTTATAAGTAGACTATAAGGACAACAATTACAGGTAATGTTCATCAACTCCTCTCTCTCACTTTATAGATATTATTTACCTAATCCTCACAAACCTATTGTTATTCCATCTTATGGAAGGAAACAATGAGGGTTATACTATTAAGGGGGAAAATAAGGTAATAAACTTTCTCATGGTAATTCGGCAAGAGATGAAAGAAAAATTAGGGTAAATAATGTATACTTTATGCAGAAAAAGTCTGGAAAAAGTTGTAAGTGATTTATAAGGGAATTATTCTTCCCATTTATCTCTTGATATGTTGGCCAGGAAGAGGGAGAAGTCACAAGCAAACATCTATTTTTATATATGAGACATTCTCTAATCAGGAGATCATAACATTAGAGAGGAAAGTACTTAAAAATTTCTTTAATCCATATATTTATTTGGATAATTTCAAGTTTATATAGTTTATTTGTGGACAGAAATCCAAAAGTTGTCCTTCTCCTTCTGGTGTGGTGCTTCTTTTCCTGTGGTCCCCCATCCTGCAGTAACTTTAGGATCCATGGAGAAACTAGATGTGTGTTAGATTCCTCTCCCTCCTGACAGGTGGCGTCCAGTATGCTCCCATTACTGCCTCATCCCCCTCCCCAGAGGAGCACCCAAGGCCTCAGGGCCTACCTGCAGCTCTCCGGAGCAAAGGGGCAAGGAAGCAAGTTGCTGTTTGTCTATTCATACTGAAGAGAGGAAGAAACTCCTTTATGACCACCTATCACTGGTGATAGATAGGAAGTCAGATTCCTCTGGAAAATGAGGAGGATTCATAATAAGATATTAACCCATTAATGAATATTTGCTTAATAGATAGTTAATACTCACATGCCTGGAACTCTTCTGGGTACTTATTTTATAACTTCTTAGATGGTCAGTCAAAGGAGAAAAAAATAATGAACTAAAACTATAAGAAAGGTTGAAGAGGAAAGAACTCCAATGATCAGTTTTGAGGAGCAATGATTTGGGGAGCAATTTTCATTCATAATGACTTCAGAACTCAAAATAATTGGCTATCTATGGAAGTACAATCAAAGGTGGAGCCATCGCTGGAGATGTATTAGAGAAATAGGCAGAGGTTTCGATGTAAGAAAGCCCTACTACCAAAAACTAGTTTAGGCTTTATCTTTTAGGAAACAAAATCATGGCAAAGTTTTGCGTAAGAAAGATGACTTAATTGACACATTAGAGGGATGGGAAGAGAGAGGAAGGATGACCTCAGTGAAGGACCAGCATATACAAAGGAAGGACATGCCATATATGTGAAAACTATATGGAGTGTAATAAAACTGCAGAAGAGGTGTAAGGAGTTCAGTGGCACCGGGAAGTCACCCAGGGCCTGGCCAAAAACACCCTATGTGCTGGCCTAGGAAATCGAACTTGATCCCAGTAGCCTTGGAGAGTAGTTGAAGGATTATAAGCAGAGGGAAAGTGGAACTAGACAAGCGTTTTAGGAGGCTTCCTACTTCTTAGGGGGTTGAGAGAGAATTGGCAGGAATAGCTGGATTTAGAAGGGAAGGGAAAGCTAAGAATGAAGTCCACCCTATAGGGAGGCAAATAGAAAAGTCGTTATACTGGTGAGAAAATAGTTCTGGAGGAAGTTAACAGGAGGGCACTTCCGGAATTAAGCAGGGTCAGCCATGTCCTCCCCACAGGAAGGTCTGAACAAGCAAGAACGGCCTCTGGTACGCTTACTGAGGAGCAGCAAAATGACTTCATGGGGGACAGACCAGTCAAAAAAAAAAAGGAGCCTACCTGAGAAGCAAAAAGCAATAAAAGCTATCTCATCAAATAACATTTGTTCTTAGGTGAGGGGGGAGATGGATTGCTTGAACAGAAAACAAGAGCAAATTCAGTAACAGCATTTGAGAGATAATTTTTCCCTCACCAACCTCACCTCTTTGTGACCCTCCATTTTCTCCTGGAGAAAGAGGTGCTATTTCTGACATGGGTCCTTTGCAGGGTCAGACATCTTCCCGGTGACATGTAATGACCTTTGGTGTTCTTTCTACCACTTAATGTACTGTCATCCTGAATAATTTCTTTCTGTATTGATATGAATGTTACTCTATAGACAATAAGACTAAAGTAGGAGAATATACATAAAAATGATTAAAAAAAAGTATTCATTTTGCTCATTTCTGAGGAGAGAAAGAGAAATTTTAAAGTAATCCTTCTCATTTGTCAGCACATCAGAAGCCACTGAAGAAGAAAAAAAAATTGATTAATTGGAAGGTTGCATGATTTAGATTATATGCATTTCTTTAAATTTTTCTGAAATCCAGTTTAGATATTTGGAAGCCTTCAGCAATTCTGTGGATATGCTGTTAAAGATAAACCATTTGTTTTTGTGATGAGACAAAAAGGGAAATGCGTTTTAGAAAACAGATGAAATTGGATTTGACTGGGAGAAATGATTTTCTGACCAAATGTCATTGAAAGGCATTGGTTTGTAGGCTCCAGGCTTTGACTGCTCCTCAAGATAAATATGCATGTGAGAACCAAGAGGGCGTTTTCAGAGATTATTGTGAAGTTGATATTATAATGTGCTAAGCATGCCTAGGACATCTTTGAAAGTGAGAGAATAGAGGAGAGGGACCTCCTTCTCCGAGTTCATTCTTATAATTTCTCTATCTTTCTGGCAATAAACGAAAAAAAAGGAAAAAGAATTCTCAGGAGGATAAAATGTTACTGAATCTGCAGCAGTTGTCATGGTTACCTGCATAGTTTCATTGCTTTATTAACGTGTAATTCCCTTTATTTCTGGAAATATCATTAGCATGAAACATGATAGTCTGCAGCCTCTTAGCAAGTTTCACCATGTGTCTCAGAGACTCCGACAGTGACTGTGACAAACGCGTGTGGTTTCTGGACCACTTGTGTGCTGCTGAGCCAGTGTCTAGGACATTATTGTTTAGCAAAAGACAACTTGGAACTTAATGACTCTTGAAAATTCCTTAAAAGTTCTAATGCATCCCTAAAAATGAGTGATTTTTTTCTTCTGGAGGAAAATAATTCAAGGCTTAAGTCTTTTGTTTTCCAATAGAATAATTTAACAATTAACACCTTTTCAAAGCTAATTATTGTTACTAATTGAAGTCATTTTGAGATGTTAAAGACTTTTTTTCCCCTGATCCTACTTTAAAATTATCTTTTTAAGATTTGTTTCTTGTAGAATAGAGGGATTTTGTGAGATACTGTTAGGTTCTAAACCAATTTTTCTAAGTGTATTCTCCCTCTACTAAGTTGACTCAAAATAAAATAGTTCAGCAAATTATGTTTCAGGCTAATGATTACAACAGACACTGCTAACCAATCCCCACATTCATTTCACTTCTTAGGAACTCATTTCTCAGTGTCCTTTGCAATTACATCTGTTCATAAGTCTAGTGGGACAGTGGAATCTGAGAGGAAGCTGTGAAATCACTTCTGGTTTTGACCCATAAATGCCTTCCCCACGACCCTTCCATCCCTTGTTATGAGACTCGTTAGTGACTCCTCCAGTCTAGACCCTGGAATAATGGCATGGAGAAGACCCTCCCTGCTGCCAGCAACTTCCTGTAGTGAGAAAGTTACAAACTCTCTGATATGTGAGGGTTGCATGCTGGATTGACTAGTGTTACCCTAACTAATACACTGCTTATCAGCATTTCTTCTAAGTAGCCATAAATCCTTGAAAGAAGGGCCAATTTTTCAGTGCATGAGTTTTTCCTATAGTGTCTTTCACAACCTTAAAAAAGAAACTGACGTTGTAAATCCTCGGGCCCCTAATCAGTATCCAGCAATTTTTGGTGTTTTGGACGAGCGTGGGAAACACGAATGGCTATAGCAATAGCGGACCTTCACAAAAATATCACCGGACCCTTGTGGCTTATGTACACAGGTAGCCAGAAGAAATGAAATTAGCTTTTTGTTCCAAGTACTATGTTCGGCCTTCTAATATATATAAGCTTACTTACTCTCTGCAATTAATCTCCTAGGGAGCTCTATTAATTCCCATCTGACTGATTTTGTGAGTGTCATATAGTTTAAATATCTTCTGCATAACCAGGAAGTAGCAAGGGAGGATTCAAATTAAAGTTTGCCAGAAACTAAATCTAGCCAAGTTTTCTATTTGCTGATTTTTGTGATAGATAGACACTGTTAACTGACATCAGCTGATCATCATGCTCCAAGATTAATTGATAGCTAGTCATGAGTGGAAATATATACAAGGAATATTAGATTATCTGTGATGTTGGCAACAGAAACTCTCATTAGAATTTACAGAAAATTATAATAAAGACATTGTTGAGCTTTGTCTCCTACCTTAATTAAGGTATCGGAACCACTGTTGGGACAGATCTCAAAATAACAGTAGTTTAAAGCTAATGGTGGGGAGGTTGGCAGGCCGAGTTTTCCTCAAGCTGTCAACTAAGGCCCTGGGTTGCTTCTGGGTCCTCTAAGGTTGTTCTTCATCTGCTTGGTAGCAGGTGGCATACTCACCAGATTTGCAATGTAAGGCATTACAGCGGGTATAAAAGAGGAGAGGGCATGTCTTTTTCCCGTTAAAGGGATGCCCCAGAAATTGCACACATCAAAAAGTTGTGCTCAAAAAGTTGCATGGCCCTTACAGCCGTCTAGCTGCAAGAGCATCTAGGAAATGTCATCATTAAATGCTTAACCTGTGCTAGTACTTTCATTCTCACAGAGGACAGGGACAAGAGATATTGTGGGACAGACAGCACCTTTGCACACCTTTCCTTCCTATTCTTTGATAGATATGCTAATGATAAAGACAGGAAACATCAGTAACAGAAAAGGGAGAGCAATGAATCAGGAAAAGTAAGTAATTCAGGAATCATATATCTCTTTTCTCCTTAAACTCTTCCAGCACAGACGCTAAAATCAAGAGTTAGTGCTTTGCAATAAATTGTTTTAAAACAAACTGTAACTATTAAATAAGTTATTCTCTGAATAAAATAATTACAACAAATTGAGGACATATGAACAAAGACTAGATTTTAAATCATATTAAGTAATTATGATTAATTTCATTAGACTTGACATGTGATTAAATTATAAAACAGAACCTCATCTGGTAAAGATATTTACTGAGGTATATATAAATGACATGATGTGATATCTGGAGCTTGCTTTAAAATACTCCAGGAGAAAAATGGGAGAGGGGTTGACGAATAGATAAAATTACAATGGGAAAATGTTGTGAGCCATTAAAATTGAATGACAAGTTCATGGGGGTCTACGATGCTATATTTTATACTTTTATATATATCTGAAATATTCCATATCATAATAAAAAGCTAAATAAATACTTGTTCCAGGGAAAAAAGCAATTTTGGGCAGTGCTCTGGTGTCATGTGAACTCATTGCTGTACTCCAGTTAGGTGAATTCTTAATTTCCCAGTGTATTGTTATTTATTTTGCTTGCATGCAACTTGAAAAACTCATTTCCTCTAAAGAATTCATTAGCAGTTGTTTCTGAACCTATTAAACAAAACTTTGGTGAGTTCCTACTGCATCTAGTGGTGCAAGAGATGTAAAAATGGGATAAGCCTTTTATATCCAATAAGTTTAAAGTCTAATCAGGCAGATAAGACAGCCTCTCAAACAGATCTAATTTAAGAGAAGTATACAAGAAGATTTAAATGTTAGGAGATGGCATCCAATGGAAGTTACAGAAAAAGTTTGCTGGATCAGATATCATAGCTTTAAAGAATGGGCAGACTTTTGGACAGGAGGAAAATGGTGAGGAAGAGTGGTCTGGCTAGGGGACCACCAAGCGAAAGGCTGAAAGCCAGAGAATATGAGATGCTTTTCTGGTGACAGGAAAGGGAGGTAATCATTTTATGCATGACTCTCTGGATATCCCATTAAAAGGAATCAGGGGTAAAAAGGATCAAGCTGAGAAGATGCATGCTTTCATAAAGTCAAGTTATTTTCGAGACCTCGGTGAGACTGAAGATGAGCCATCCATCTCTAACACACTGTTGGAGCACAGAGAGAGGTAATGAGTAGTCAGCTGCACAAACTGACAGTTGAAACTGCAGATAGGTGAGGATACTACTAAAAGAAAGAGAGAAAAGATTTTACCCCATTATTTTATTCTTTTAAATTTTAAAAAGAAATTCTTCATTTTATGCTTTAAAACTATAGTTAAGTAGCATTGCATTACAGTTTCATATATTATAATTTTATATATATATACATATATATATTTATAAGGTGAGCATCATCAAATTCGACATTTGTTACTGCATTAAGTTCACCACTAACGATCCAATTTTGTGCTTCACCATCTAATTGTCTCCTTTCACCAGGCTTGCTTCCCTTCTCCCTTCCCTTATGAGGAAGGACAGTTGTATTAGGTTAGAGGATGGGAATTTTGACAACATTTTACTGTGAAAAGGACATGATGATATCAACTGACATTAAAGATGGTGTAAGTCCCTGGTGTGACAAGCACTGCATTCCTCTGTAGTCTTCTGTATTCCTCTCCCTCCGTCTCTACTGAATTCTCAGCACTTCCTTTACCCTCACAGAACCTACTTATTTCTGCTTTATCTCTCCCCTCTCCTTCAACCTAAATGTCTTCCAAAAGCTGTCTAAATGGAATGTCTCCACTGCCTGACTTCCATTCACTTGAGCCTGCTCTAAGTCAGAATCCTGCTCCTCCACACCACAGAACCGGTGCTCATTTCAATGTGGAGGGGTTGCCATGACATCTCTGTTGACCATTTTCCACAGATGCTTTTTGCTTCTTACTTTCCTTGATTCTGAAAAATTCTTGACCTTACTGACCACCCCATTTTCCTTGAAATTCTATTTTTGGACTCGTTTTCTCCCAACTGCTGCTTTTTCTTATCTGCGAGCTCCATGTGCATGTTTCCATATCGTGGCACCTTGGAACCAGTGCTGGACTCTCTTTTTCCCTTCCTACAGTCTCTCCTCATGCAGTTTCCTCCTGTTTCATGTCACCTAACAAAAGTCACCCAAGCTCACACATATATCTTTCTTTGCGCTCTGGCCCTGTCGAACACCTCCGCTTGGATTTCTCACAAGTGTTTTAAGTGTAGCACATCTAAAACTGAAACATGGGCTCCTGCCTCCCAAACCTATTCTCCATCTCAGTAAATATCACCACTATCCACTTTGCAGCTCAAACCCATAAAGTGAGTCATTGCATTTGTAAAATGTCCACAAGACAGTACCACTAAGAAGCCCAAGCAAATACTTCATTATGAAATGTCTTTGATCCCTACAGTTCCCTAAAATAACTGAAGTATGTAAGCCATAAAAATAAAACTTTCCTATATAATCTCATTATTTGATTTAAGTTTAGGTATTAGCTTTAAATTAAAATTTGTGGTTGACTTTTGCTATATATTTTAAAGGATATTAAGAGCTATTTAATATTGGGCAGCCTAGCTCTCTAAGCCTGACAGTACTTGGCTACTCAGGAGAAGACCCCAGAGATCACATCAGTAGAAGTGACCCCACAAATAATCCAAGTATGCTGCTTTTCTCTCAACCAGATTAGAAATTCCCAGACTGTGGACCTCTGAGCCACCTTCTCCTCCAACCAGAATAGAAAAACACAGTCTACCTAATTCTTCCCTTTGGCAAGAAACTGATGATTCTTTCCTCTCCATCCAACTTGGTCTCAGAAGTATAGGATTGAAATAGGCTTGGTTTTATCTACACGTTCTTATTCTATGTTCTCTGTGAAAGGGCACAGTGATTTATAGGATAAAGCACTTGCAAGTTAGTTGGAATCTGTAGAGTCATCCTGACTTCTCTTTGTACCTCCACCACCAACACAGAGTGACTATAACAAAGATGCTGAGTATTTATTTTGAGCTGGACACTGTGTTAATGTTCTACATGCATAAACTCACCTAATTATTAGAGCAATCTATCTGTTAGTTGTTATTATCACCACCATTTAACAGATAAGGAAGTTGACTAATAGATGCTAACATATTGCCCAAAGAAATTTAGCTAATCCAGAGCCTGCATTTCAATCCTGGTTTTCTAATTCTGGTGTGTGCACTCCTAACCACTGTGTAACACCAAGTTGCACATAAACTACCTTTGAATTATTTCCCCCCATCCCTATTGTGCTATTGATGCAAGATGTACCATCAATTTAATTTAATAACAGTTTTCAGGAATATACAAAGCACTACCAATCAAGTGTAGTTATAGTAGGAGTGTCCTTTATTATCTAACCAATGTTTTTCCCCTTCTTAATTCCTTTTCCCCTCATAATGTTGAAGGCTTTTAGCTTCAGGGAAAGGCTAATTGTAGAAAACAAAGATGAAAAGGCTAGGCTATTGCCTTCTAAAATAGGGTCTTGAGATCCTTAAAGAATAGTCTAAGGATTAGGTGTTTTTGGTTTTTTTTACATTAAGACAATTTTTAAGAGATAAATTTATAAAAATGCATTCCTTGGTGCACCCTAGTGAGGTAGCTGTTAGGTCAGTTGCCTCCAGAGTAGTGCAGGCCACATGCCCCTGGGTTCAAGTCCTGGGTCCTTGGGAAAACAACAGATGTGAGCAAGTAAATGAAAATAAAATAAAAGGCTTCTTTCTTGTGAAAAATCATATTAATGGTTTGCTTTACATATCACAAGTCAAAGTTTGATAAATTAATAGAATTTGGAGAATGAACGATGATGTATGAGAAGCTTCCCACTCCATAGGTGGTAGCAATTTAGCAGAAGGAGTATCTTCAGCTGGGAAGCCGAAGGACCTTGATAAGGTACTATATGCCTGGTACCCCTAGAGATGAGAGAAAATGGGAACCCTAGAAGTGTTTGGGGAAATCCCAGAATACAGGGTACCGAGAATTTATTTCAGTTAGCTTCTGGGAGAGGTCACACCTACTAGGGAAACCTTTCAGAAGCATTATGGTGCGGTGTGAAAATGCCAATTCACTGAGATGTCTGAGTTACGTGAAAACTTCTTAAAATTCAGAATGGCCTTGATATCCTGTGGGAGGGACTCTGTCAGCAGATTTGGTGTGGATTCCATGTGCTGGAGTGAAAACGACAACTCATTGAGATATCTGAACTACATGGAAACTATCTTAAAATTCTCTATGTCCCCAGCTCAGAAGGACCTTGGTGTCCTATGGAAGGGACACTTTCAGCAGATTTGGAGTGAATTCTGTGTGCTGGAGCCTGTGCACACAGAAGCAACATCAATAGCAAAAGCAATACAGGTTGAAATCTCCAGCAGAGATCAGCAGGCACAGGGACTAAGGGACATTGGCCCTGATGCCATGACACTTACAGACTTACAGAATTTATATACTACCCCAGGAAAAAGAGAAGGAAGGGCAATGCCCTAGCTTAATTGTGTTTAACTTCTGAATTAGATTGTGAAATAGCTGAACGTGATTTTGTTTCCCTAGAAATGGCTGTTGTTTTAGTAGCTAGGTTACTCAAGGCAACCAGTAGTCTAGCCCATATAGTCTGACTTCGCAAGGCAGACTCTCAACCACCTTCTGCTGCATCATTGGACACTCTGCTGTCTCCATGTTTCCCACAGCTGATTGTAATGGTGGTTCGACCTAAGTAAAGTGACATTATAGAAAGATAAAGGATGCTTTTGAGGTTCACTTTGTGACTTTACGCATCAAAATCTAAGATGCGTACAAATTTCAGTAACACTAAGATGTCTTAGACTAGAAGAAATGTAAGATATATTCTCTTCATCTTGACTGCCACCACCTAATGTACATCTTATCTGGATGATTATAATTACCTCCAAACTGGAGAGATTAGGCTTTTCCCTTATAATTAGGAATAAGAGAACTTGGGGCCAATTGATGAAAACTTTAAAGAGAGAATTCTGTTCAGAATCTGAAATTCCTCAGAATCTCAATTACACAAAGACAGGGAGTAGCCTTGGGTAATATCAAGATGCCTACTACTAGGAAGGGACCATATGGAAGGGAATTTAGACTACTAATGATGGTATGACCATTAAAATTCCTTCCAACTTTGAAATATTGCTGTTTTATTATATTCTTTAACTTAATTAATTTCATTAAGGGAACATTGTATCATAACATTGTATAGGTCTAAGGTGTACATTATAGAAATACACATTATGTTTTTCCATTATGTTCACCACGATTTCAGTTCTTCCTTCACTGTATGGTTGATCCCCTTTACTCAGCATGCCCACCTGCCTCCCCTTCCTTTTGCTGCCGCCACTGCTTATTCTTTGACTAAAGGTCTGTTTTTGTTTGATTTAGTTCATTTGTTTGCTTGGTTTCTCTATCTACCACATATGAATGAAATCATACAATGTCTGTCTTCCTCCTTCTGACTTATCTAGAATAATTCACTCTGGGTTCATCGACTTGCTCCAAATGGCAAGATTTCATCTTTTTGTTTTTTACTGATGTAAATTAATTTTATTGAAGAAATAAGAAATTCTGCCATTTGGAATAGAGATTGTGAGCACTGGATTACTGTGTATTGAAAGAGTGGGAAATGAGGAAATGCAATCAGTGGGATGTCGACTAGTCTTTGAGGGTAGTTACCAACGAGAGAAGCAAATCTCTAATGACATGGAAGGATTGAGTGATTTTAACATTGGGAAGAATTGAGCAGATTTTCAGGTCAAAGGTAAGGAATTGGGAAAAAAGGAAAATTAAGCTGCAGTTTGGTCCCAGTATCAATAGATGCATTACGAACTACTCCAAAACTTGGTGACTTTAAATAGCAACCGTTGTCCTGTTACAAGAGTTTGAGGTTGGGAATTGAAGCAGTACTAACACTGATTTTTCTGTTCCACCTGGTTATCAACAGAGTACTCAGCATGGTCTTGTGCCTAAGTGAGGATGACTGGAAGCTTATTTCAGCTTTATTCAGCTCAGCCTCTTGACCAGGGCACCTATATAAGGTGGTTAGTCTCCCAGGGTCAGTCAACCTCTTGCATTGAAACTCTTTGCTCCCAGAGAAGGGTTTTAGTCAGTCCAGGTAAAACTGGACCACAATTGAAGACCTAGTCTCAGAAACCCAGCGTATTATTTCCACTGCATCCTACTGATCAGTCAAGTCCCTGAGACCAGGTGAGATTCCAGGAGATAGGGACTTGATGCCTCTTTTCAGTAAGAGGAGTAGCAAACATTGTAGAGCCATCTTGAATGTCCTCTCGAGATAACTGAAGGGCAAGATTCTGAGCAGTGTGAAGGGTCTACATTGAGAGCCAGAAGAGAAGGATTATCTTGAGAATGGTGGAGGGACCTGTCTGCCTTGGAAATAAAAACAAAGAAAAAGGGTTCCAGGTAGTGGAGACAGAAATTCTGAGACGGAAACGAGAGAAAGCAGGCATATTTCAGAGTTCAAGAAATCCAAGGTTATCTAGTGGAAGGGAGATTTCCAATAATGGAAATTATGCTTCCCACCCACTGTTCATATATTTTACCTCTGAATTGTTGCCTCATTCTGATAATATATCTTCACTGGTTTTCCCAGGTCTCACTGCAAGATTTTTGGCTCTTTTTCCCAAGACTCTTCCTGTACCCCATACAGCAAACCAAACACCCGTATAGTCCAGCACTGTGAGGCAGGTAAATTGGTCTCCCTGGAAAATCAACCCATCTTTGGCCTCATTCCCAGCCCATGCTTAAGGGATTGAGCAGACAGCCTTGAGCCAAGGCTTGAGTAGCAAAATATGAAATCCGCTTTCCACAAATTATCCAAATAATCTCTTCCAAGCCCCTTCTGGATAAAAAGCAGCCATGTGAGGGTGACCTTCTGGAAGGTGTTCAAAACTGCAGTGGTCTTGCCTTGCCTCCTGTTGTATGCACAGAGCTGCTTGATTAGGCTGAGTGATGCAGGCTGGCCTGAATGTACCTTTTGATAAGTATCTTCAGAAGCTTGCTAATTAATTTTAAAGGAATGTTTCTCTTTGGCATCGTGCCTCATTCTTTCCACATTATATATTTGGGTGACAAATAATTAACACATAAAGACATTACATTTGCTCCATCAGTGTTTTCTGTTGAGGTGATATGCACAAATTGGATTTGTTTCAGGGTCGCTGAACTTGGAATGTGACATTTGCCAAGTCAGAATCTCACTTGCTCGGACAAAACACATGTGATTTTGCAGTTATTTTCTTTTTAAAATAGTATATGTCTGCAGTGCCATTGATGAATGTAATGGTCCGTTAATATGTTGCTACAATGCCCCAGGGTATGCCTCAGTTTTTTTCAGACATCAGTAAAGAATTTCCCAAACTAAAGTTTTTAATAAAATGCAGATTGCATAGAAAAAATATCAATCATGAGAATTTATGGAGAGCAGAAGTGTTTTTGATGGACTTGCCAGTGGAAATGCAGTTTAATTGTTCTATCGTTTAATTCTTTTAGATTATTTAGAAATAGTCTCTATATATTCATTATTGAATTTGTGTTTTCAAGTGACCCAGTTATTTGGGTTTGCTGCTCCACAGCTTCTCTTTTTGTTTTTAGGACTCCACTTGCTCTAGTGTTTGTATGGTCTTATTGTCAGATCCAGAAGGTCAGTGAGGGCTGATGTGGCCGCATTTGCGACATGGCTCAAGCTGCTAAATTAAAATTGAATTCTTCACTGTTCAGAGTTAGTAGCTAAAAAGCAACTTTCTTTAATGCAATGCTGATGTAACTCTGACATGGGGTCATTCTGGATCCTTTTAAGTAACAACTATTTGTTTTCTTTCTCAAGGTAATTTTGATCTTAAATCATATTTTACCTATTATTCTGGCATAATATGTTTCTGTGTAAAATAACTGATGTGAAAATTAACTGGAAAAAAACATTCTTGATACAATTTATTCAACCTCATGTACTAGGATCCACTGCAGCCTGCTAATAGGGGACATCCACCAAACTCCACATTTTTCCCAATCCCAGGGGTGTTGTTATTTTCAAATACCTATTTAAGGCAGAGAAACACAGACAAGTTTTTGCTTATTTAATGTAAACTTACACTTCAATGGACTTAAAATGCTGAACGTAATATTTCTCCTTTTAACTCCCCAAAACTCTAAATCCACAAGAAAACTATTGGCCTGATGGTTTAGTCCACTGAGTATAGTCCTCTTAAGACCTTGTTCAAGACCAGAGGCCTGGGGAAACAACCAAGATGAACAACTAAATAAAACAAAGTACTTCTTCCTCCTCTCTCTTCCCCGCTGCCTGCCTATCCACCTTCATTCCTGCCTCTACCTTTCCTTTAAAAAAACAATAAACAAATATGGATCTCCTAAATGGAATGACAGTTTTTCTATAACCAAGTTTTATGACTCAGCCTTTCGATGTAAATAATATGCAGCTATAATTATAGGATCGTTAAGTTTAAGCATGCAGAAAGCCGTGTCATGGTCTTTGCTAATAGAGGCCAATATAAATGAGTTAGGCCACTGATCTTAAGAATGTGTCCTCATGTCCAACAGGTACTGTTGCTCATAGCTGAGATGAAGAAGAGACTTTCTCTTATAACTTGGTATTTTTAAATCCAGTTACTTTCAATGGATTCTGCAAAATAAATGTCAGTGAAGATTGACCACTAACAATTATAGTAGGGGTAGCCTCTTTGTAGTAGGGGTTGCCTGTGCTAAAAAACTTTATGTCACGGAGACCGGGTTCATGATGCAATAAGTAATATGTACTCAGGAGGTATTAGAGTGGCCCCTTATTCCGTAAGAATGGTGCAAATGGTTTGTGACTGAGCAACTAGGGGAAGCTCTCATTACTTCCCAGACTTCATCCTTTTTGTGAAGAATTCCGCTTTTTCCCTTTTATCCAAATTGTAACAACCTAAGACTTACATTCTCTCCCCTAACTGTCTTTTCCCTAAAATCACCAGATAGAATACCTTCTGTGTTTCAATTATGCAGTCCTCTTGTGTTTTTCTGGTGTTTGTATTTCCATAGTTGCAAAAATAAAGTATATTTTTAGTTTTAGAATTTTCCTTTCCATTAAAAAAAAAAGTCCCTGAAGATTTGTGGCACCACTGTTATTTCTGTTAATGTCATTGCTTCCATAGCAGCGAGCTAAGACTTTTTAAGAAACTGTTTACAGAAAAGCAATTATCTAAGTGTTCATATAGCTATGTGCAGCAAAGTTTCAATTTAGATTTTCTGTAACCATAACACACACACATGCGCACACACGCACACACATTCATGCACACACACGCACACATGCACATCTTCCAATTTGTATTATCAACAGAGTGTAATTGGCTAGATAATCCTGCTGATGGAGCTGTGATTAATTCTCCAGGCTTCTAGAGCAGCACGAAAACTCAGGCAACTTGCATTCTGAGGCTCTGAACGTAGATTCTTCCCTGCTCCCAGTTCTAAATGAGAGTAGATTATAAAATAAGTTTTGTCCTGATATTTAATTCTTATGTGTATCTTAGGAAAAAAAGTAGAAAGGAAACAAAGGAAATAAATTCCCAGGTTTTCACAGCTCATTTTGCTAAGTGTATGTCTAATGTTGTGGTTCACAGTCATTTTGCCTAAAAGATTTTCTTACCCTTCAGGAGTCATGTCTCTCATTTAGGATATTTCAGATTTGCTCTATAATCTGCCAAGTTAGAGATTTTGGAGGCCTTTCTCTAGAGTAATGAAAATAACCATCTGACTATAAAGTGAGATTAGAACCATGTCTAGAGAAAACTTGCTAAGGAATATACAGCCAGATTTCCAGCTTCATGGAATGGGACTGGCCTTTCAAATGTTCACATGTAGTTTTTCTCTTTCCCATAGGTAGTGGCCTATGTTCACTTGTGCAGGTAAAATCTAGTCAGAAAATAGAATTAATATTTATATGCAACATTTTCAAGCAACACTATTAAAATATTTAATCTAGCAACTGTGGGTCACAGAACTCTGCAAAACTAGGAGCAAAATAAGAAAGATGGCCACTTACTCACTTCCTGCAAAGAGCTTCCAATGGCAAGGAGAACACAGTCGTGAATCCAGAGTACAATGCTTGGATGTAAACCAAAGAACCAAAGTGACACATTGTAGCCAACTGTGTTACATAATCATAACCAGAGGGGTCGGGGAAGCTGGGTCAGTGGTGCAAGGTCTTGTGAGACTGTCAAAGCTTATTTCTTACCAGAGATATTGAGGAACGGATGGCTGTATTTTAGTGAGGAAGAAGAATAATGTGCTTCAGATCCATCCAGCAAAGTAGTGGCATCATAAAATCGAGTGAAGAAACTAAAAGTTATCATCATATTGCAAAAAACAATCCCATAAAGCTGTCTAATTTCGTACAATCAAAGACCTATCTGAACCATTTTGATATTTTCCCCAGCTATTCTAAAATCCCTCTTCCTTACGTGAAATACGATCCCCTAGGTTCCTTTAAAAAAGCTTCATTTTATAATTCAAGCACATTGCACTAAGCAGCAAGAACCCAAGGTGGTGGAGTTTTCAGGAAGCTGCAGGAAGAAAGACTGTGGGGAGAGAGGCTGGGCCCTGTGCTCTGGAGCCAACTGAGGCAGCCCCAGAGAACAAGAGACGCACAGAGGGCTTCTTCTCCAGTGCCTGAGATGCAGAACTCCTGAGCATGTCTGCATTGGACAACTATGTCAACCTGGAAAATTGCTGAGAACACCTCATCCCTTGCCATTTCTGCTGTAAAGTAAACAGTTCTTTGTGGGCACTGGTTGCTTAACAGTTAAGGCCACTGGGTATAATCTGCACACATCCCAAGACCCAGGTTCGAGACCCAGGGCCTGAGGCTGGGAACAACCAAGATGAACAACTAAAGAATAAAAATAAATGTTTCTTCCCCATCTCCTTTACTGCCTGCCTGCCTACACACCTTCATTCCTGCTGCACCTTTCCTTAAAAAAACAAAAACAGAAACAACATAGCTCTTACAGCCATCATTTAACAAGAAATCAATGTGCAGAATTATGATCCATTTACTAAATATTGAAATGTTACCTCTCTACTTAGTATAGGTGTATAAAAAGATACTAAAATTATAGCCATCACTTATGATCATTGAGTTAGGGAGACTAAGGGACTTCCAAAGGAATCTATGATCTAATCTCTAGTACCTATGGAATATATTAAGGTACAGGACATAGGCGGAAGTTAAGGTTGTGGATAGACTACAGATGGCTTATCAGGTGATTTTAAGGTAAAGTCACTAACCTGGATTATTCAGGTGAACCCACTGTGATCACAAAAACCCTTAAATGTGGAAGACAGAGACAAGAGTCAGTGTCAGAGAGATGTAATGTAACATAAGAAAGATGTGACTGACCATAAGTGTTCTCAGGATGGAGGAAGGGGTCACTAGCCAAGGAATATAGTCCCCACTTCAGATACTGGAAAAGGCAAGAAAATAGGTTCTCCCCTAAAGCCCTCACAAGTACTGTAGCCCTAGCAGTTCCCAACACCCAAGACATGGAAACAGCCTAAATGCCCATCAATGGATGACTGGATAAAGAAGCTCTAATATATATACATACATATTCTATGGAATTGTATGCCACAGTTAAAACAGATGAAATTGTGCCCTTTGCAACAATCTGGATGGAACTGGAGGCGGATCATGTTAAGTGAAATAAGTCAGGAAGAAAAAGAGAGATGCAGAATGGTTTCCCTAGTACGTGGAACACAATGAAATGAAACAAATGATCACCCAGATAGCAACAAAATTAGCAGGACACAGGACCGTGGTTGGGAGTGGGAGGCACAGAGGAGAAAAAATGGTGGTAAAGGACACTGGAACTCTGATAGTGGATGTGGTGTGAAACATACACTGAGATGCAGTTTCAGTACCCTAAAATGAATATAGCATTGTGAACAAAATAAATAATAAAAGTTGGTATTAATATTTTTTTAAATGAATACCTTCTCCAGGAGAGCAAGTCCTTACCTATATGTTCATTGCTGTGTCCAGGGAACTGGGAGCAGAGCTGGGAATACAGTGGTGCTTAATAAACACTCCCTGCATGTCAAGTGAGTCGCTGTACAAGGAAAACTGAGAGAAACTGCTTCTCTGTTGACCTTCTGCAAGATAAACCTATGGGAAATAACCAAGGAAAACAGAGTATTCAGGGATAAGAGACTTGAAGAAAAGAGTAGATATAAAAAGTAAGTTTCAGAAAATATCAACAAAGTATTAAGATTTAAACCTGTGGTCTGCTGGAAAGAACCCTGTGATACAAAAGAATTTAAGACTGTAGGAAGAAGTCACTTATACACAAAGAAGACTAGTGGTGTTCAGTCACAGAAAACTGTTCAAGTCCTCTTTGAGATGGACTTGGCCATGATGCCGTGAATCAGTTTTTATCCGCAGAGAATAAAAAATGAAATTAACCTAAAGCAATAAATATAGTGAGAAAATGGGACATAGCAGAGAAGCTAGATAGAATATTTATTGTGAAATAAAATCAATATGGCAAATATGTATATCCTGCTAAGGCTTTCACTGCTTTTGCCTATAAATATTAACAAATAGCTCCCCATATTTGTTACATCATAAAAAAGAGAAATCTTAAATTTCTAAACTCTCACAAAGTAAATGCCAAAGTATTTTTCTATATTCTTCATGTTCTTCATTGAGGTTTATAGGCAAATTTTTAACTCTATCTTTGTTTGCTTTTCAAGCTTCACTCATCAATAAATATTAATAAACCACTGAACACATATTAAATTAACTATACAGGTGAGGTAGGTGCCATATATCCAATTTTTAGAAGAGGAAACAGACTTTGCTAAGTGGCTTGCCTAAGGTCACACAGCGAGTGGATGGTGGCAAGCAGATTTATGCCCAGAAGGTGTGACTACAGTGTTCATTCTCTTAACTGCCTCCCCACCCACCCCTCACACCACACACTGCACTGTGTCTTGGAAGAAAAAGGAAACACATCAGACCCAGTCCTTGGCCTCATGAGGCTTACAATCTAGTAGGGAAAGCATATCATAAATCAGAACCACACAAATGCTTAGAGTGATGGGTACTATGTAGGAGAAGGATGCTGAGACATTATACCAGGTGGACTAACCCAGCACACTGCAGGGCTCCTGCTATACTCTATACCAAAAGAAATTGACTGTTTTATATGTGAAAATTCTCCATAAGTGCTTCATATAGTGAGTATTAGGTGAAGTGGAGGATGATGAGATGTCGTCTACATTTTTTAAATTCTAATAAGTTAATTTCTATACCCCCTCCGCCCCCTTCTTCAGTGAGACACGTTTTCAACTATCCTTTGTCTAACCCCCAGCTTTTCAGACTAATCAGTATTGAATATTTGGGCCAGATCATTCTTTGTTGTGGAGAAAGCGTACCTTTTAAGATACTTAGCAACATCCTTAGCCTGCTCCCACTTGTAGCAACACCTTTCTGCTCCCAGATGTGACAGTAAAAAAGTCTCCAGACATTGTTAAATGTCCTCTAGAAAGCAAAATCACCCTGGTCTAAGACGTTCTGGTAACTCATGTGGGTGTCAAAGGAATAGTTCCTGTAATTCTCTTAGGTTCTTAATAGGCTGGATGAATGAACAAATTAACTTAGGCATGATTGGTAAGAGAAAGGCCCAGATTTAAAAATAACGTAGTATGAAGAATTCACATGTTGGTAGATTCTGAGGTTGCTGGGATAGAACAGTGATTTATATCCTGAGCTGAGGCCTAGGGTGGGGAGAGAAGAAGGCATCTCCATGTGTCAAGGGGGAGTGATTCATTCTTACCCTTACTCTGTCTACATTCTCCTAGAGAATAGGGACAAAGACCATTTCTTGATTAGGAAAAGGGTGGAGACCCAGGGGGTAGTAGATGGCTTCTTTGATTAAAGGAAGGTTAAAGGGTTAGAAAAATAGGAGCTTGGCTATCCTCCACTGTCCTTGTCTGAATGGGGTAAGTACATGAGAACAATTGTGAGAAAACTTGGAGTGTCATGTTTTAGTGCCATCACCACCAATAATTCAGAATCCAAGATAATCGAAGACCAGTTATCTGGCTTAATGCTTCCACCCCACAGTCCTCTGTATCTTCTCTTCACAGAGATAACACTGACTCTGAAAACTCAAGGGTTACATTTTCTGAATTCAGCCTTCCACTCCCACCTCAGCCTTCCACAGCTGGCTGCCCTGCCATGGGAAAGGAGTCCGTCAGCCCTCAGCTCCTCTTTGCTCTGCACTGGCTTGATTTGGATTTTCCACCTCACTCTGCCCCTCAAACTCCCCTTCCAGCCTCCATGAATTCTCAAAGTGCTGAGTTGCTGGGTTCAAGAGCAAAAAAAAAAACAAAAAACAAACAAACGGATTGCTGAACCTTTTTCTATTAAGAACAAAGTAAAGACACAGGTTAGTGTGGAAAGAACCGTTCTGGAGTTAGAGATGTGTTAAGAGTATGGGTATGAACAGGGCCTCAGGCAATTCTGAAAGAATGAAGAGCACCACACTTGCTCAACTTGTGTTGAGCAAAAGATTGTCCAGACAATGCATTCTGGTCTGTTGATGAAAATGTCTTCTTACATTTATTCAGGTCTTAATACTGAATAATGAAATGATTACATGATCACTTGAGGCTGAATAATAAAATGATTACATGATCACTTGAGGACAAAAGGTAAAATGTGTGAATAGAACTTTGTAAGTGCTGGGAGCAGCAAATTCCTTAAGTTTTGTTCCCATTCAGGCCATAAATGAGAGGCTCCTTACTGTGAAGTACTGATATGGAGAGCTGTTAAAAGACAGGGAGCAACAAAAAGTTGAAGATGGAGATCCTATATGATCCCATCATTCCACTTCTGGTCATCTTCCCAAAAGATACAAAAGTGCCCATCTACAGAGATCTATTCATTCCATGTTTATTGCAGCCCTATTCATAGTAGCTAAGAACTGGAAATTACCTACGTGCCCAGCATCAGATGAATGGATAAAGAAGATGTGGTGTATATACACTCTGGAATACTACACAGCCCTTAGAAGAGATGAAATCCTGTCATTTGAATCGACATGGATGGCTCTAGAGAAGATTATGCTAAGTGAAATAAGTCAAAAGAAGAATGATAGATAGCAGATGACCTCACTCATAGGTGGAACGTGAATAGATAAAAAAAAAAAAAGATGAAACAAAACCAACCCTTGGACACTGGCAATAGAACTGAGGTTACTAGTGGGGAATAGCGGAGAGGAGCACATGGTAATGGAGCCCACTGAACAGCGGTGAAGAATGCTTGGTGATTTGGTGGAGGGCATGGTGTGTTGACATATATCTAAGGAATGGGGAACTATACATAGAAAGTTATTTTAATGTGTTGAATAATTACTCTGATAAAAAATAATGAAAAAAAAAGAATAGGGAGCAAAATGAATTTTAAAGGCATGTATGGCTAACATAATATCTGGTCTCATAAGATTCAAGAAAGGATAAACTTGCCGCTTTTTTATGCAAAGAAAGGCAGATTTCATCTGTAAACACTGCTTCAATGGATTATGTGACAGAAGAGGGGAAAATTGAACTGCAAAGCAGTCATCTCTGAATTAACTTCTTAAAGAGCCCTGTGATCCTAAATCTTGTTAACAAAACAGATCCCTAAAAAGCCCCTTTGAATTCCATACCCTGGAAGTCATTTCCAGTGTTTTGATTTTTGTTGCAGTAAAATTACAGTAACGGTAAATTTTTTAAAGTGTTCCAAATATTAATAGAGTTGCATGTATTTAGTTACATTGCTCCAATTTATTAATTATTCCTTAAACAGTTGCAAGCAATTAGGTATCAATTACTATTTTAGACTCTGGAGACCTAAGAAGAAGTAAATACTCTGTTGCTGACTTGAAGTATCTACTGTCTGTCTAGTGGGGAAAAAGGATGAGAAAACTAATAATCACAATGAAGTTTTTCAAGTATCTGGACACAATGTGGCATAACATAAATGAGAGTTAGCTTCTAATTCAAAATAGAAGTTGGGGTACAGATATATGTATCATGAAAGTTCCTTCCCGGAATGTAAAAATCTACATGAACAATTATAATTAAAATATTACTTACTTAGTTTAATTTGAGACTTTAAACAACTCTTTGAGAATTCTTTTGGTTCTCCAAGTATATGATAAAGATGGACTACAATCAAACAAAGTTGAAATCGCAGAAACAAACCTTTCATGAGTATTTGAATAATTGCCACAACACAGAACAAGAGAATAATCAAATACATGCTTAATTTTTTTCCTATGAAGAGGATTTGCCAAATCCTATTACAATATTCTTGAGATCTTGACTCACAGTGTAATGAGGGAAGTACCTCTATGTTTGTCTATATTGAATGCCACAAAGATGTCTTACTGCCAAAGCATGCAAATAGTACTGGCTGGACTGTATTTAGGGGTGACATTAAATCTGGAATGTATATTATTTTCAACATACAGTGAAAAGACCACTGAACTTGGAAGAAGAAAACTGTAATACAAATCTTAACTCTTTCACTTGCTAGCTGAGAGATTTTAGACAAGCCACCTCACCTTTCTGAAACTCAGTTACCTTAGGTATAAGATGGGACTTCAGAGAAGGACTGTGAGGATTCCATAAAATATCAGTTACTTTTATCCATTCTGTTGCTTTGCTAATTAGCCACTGAGTGCATGAATCTTCGATACAACAATACAAGATCATACTTTAAGTAAATTTCAGAATATGTGATGAGCTCTAAATGGATGCCTTCTGCTCTCTTTCTCTCTCTCTACCTATCCCAGTTGATCTCATTGTGACCAGAGTCATCTTTATGAAACACAGATCGATCATGTCAGTCTCCTAAGTGATCTCCTTCAGTGCCTATTCATCCATGTCCACAGAAAAGTCAACACCCTGGCGCCAAGGTCCCTTCTGTTCTTCTGGGTATGATCACAATAACACAGAATTTTCACACTATGAAGTGTGCGTTGGAGTTTGAATGCAATGGCCAGGACAGCATCCCACAAACCACTATGTAGGTAGAATAAGCAATCTATAATCTCTCTGACTCATCTCTTCTGCCCCACCCCTTGCACACCCTGTACTCAATCAGCTTATACTCCCTCACTCTGTCTTCCTTCTCCATGTCTTTGCTTGTGCTGCTCACTCACGCTGGAATACCTTTCTCACACTTCCTCCCCACACTAACTCAGAATTCAGTTCTTAAGGTGGTCTTATGTGCTTTCCATAATGTTTCAATACCTCTCTCCCCAAGAAACTTCTCTTCCTGAACTGCCATAATCCACATGCTTGTCTGTCTTCCTTTTTGACTTAGGATTCCTTAAAGGCGGAAACCAGGGATCATCACATTTTGCCTTTATTTTGAATATTATACGTCTGTGTGGTGTGTCTTGTTAAAAGAATGAACTGATCTATCACCACAATGGACTAAATATGTGCCCCCACCCCCAAATCATATGCTGAAGTCTTCAACACCAGAGGTGATAGTATTAGGATATGGGGCCTTGGGAGGTGATGAGGTCCTGAGTGGGAGTCCTTAAGAATGTGACTAGTCCTTTATGAAAGGGATCTTATAAA
This sequence comes from Solenodon paradoxus, assembly GCA_004363575.1. Lineage (NCBI taxonomy): Eukaryota > Metazoa > Chordata > Mammalia > Eulipotyphla > Solenodontidae > Solenodon > Solenodon paradoxus. Next base: position 232,745 of record RJWH01000248.1, read on the forward strand.
ACTCTTCTTCTCTTTTCACCATATGAAGATTCATCTGGGAGACAATCAGCTATGAACCAGAAAGCTGATTCTCACCAGGTGCCAAACCTGCCAAAAACTTGATCTTTAACTTCCCTGCTTCCATATCTTTGAGAAATAAATGTTTATGTTTAAGCCATCTTGTTTATGATATTTTTCTTATTTGTGTACAGCAGCCCAAATGAACTTGAAACAATCCCTAACATAATTGGCTAATATACATGCAAAATTTAGAAGACAGAAGTAGTACTTATAGTGCCAGTGTACAAATTCTTCATCCTTAAAAAATTTCTACCTCCAAGTAGAAAAAAGATATGGGTGACCTGTGAATCTGCCACTCATAATTTCACTAAATAGCATTTGTTATAAATATTGCTACTTGTCTAACTCATCATCCACTCGCTTATTTCTCCAGAATAATAGATTCTTTCTTTTAGTTGGCATGTGGCCATTAGAAATTTGTAAAACCTTTATTTCCTAATCTCCTTTGCAGCTAGATATGGCAAATGGCAAGTTCTGGCAAATAAAATCTAAGTGGAGGTGTTTTGTTTAACTTCGGGAATATTGCTTAATGTTATCAACTCGTCAAGGACCAGGGTTTCCCCTCTGCTCTGCTTTTCCTCGGTCTTCTGGCCTGAATTTAGGTATGCTGACTCAAGTCCCCATAGCCACTGGGGCCATGAAGTGCCATTGAGCATGAAAACCACATGCTTAAGGGAAAAGCAGAAAGCTAGAAGGAGCCCATTCTTTGATGACACTTTTACTCCTCCTGTGCTGCTGATATCTAGATTTTTTATGTGAGAAAGGATTAAGAGAACACCCTCAGGTAGCAGTTAACAAACTATTCTATAAAGGGTCAGGTAGCAAATATTTTAGGCTTTGGAGACCACATAAGTTGTCATAAGTGCCCTACTCTTCTGTATGAGCTCGAAGATAGCCATAGACCATACATAGAAACAAGTGAGCAACTGTGTTTGAATGAAATTTAATTTAGAAAATAGATGGCAGGCTGGATTTGGGCCACGAGCTGGAGCTGGCTGACTCCTACTCTCAGGCTCTGGGCTGCCCAAGGTTTCTGATCTGTGTAGCCAAAGAAAACACTAGCCAATAAATCTTGTTTGATGAGATGAATCCTGTGATTTGGAAGAGAGAACTCATCGATTTGGGTTTTATTTAATTTCTTTTCTTTCAGTAGACTGTGTCTCCCTTACCTTATCTTGATTGAATTATGCAATGTTCTGAGATGTCTGTTTCCAGACTCTTTTTGATTATTATGACCAGCAGAGTTTGATCCAGGGCTTTTCTAGGTTTCCCTCAGTTTCATTGTGTTCTGTTTGGAGGATTCCAGCTGCATCTAAATGGGAGAGCTATCAGGTGTATGGACAGAATAGGAGACAATAGGCGAGACCTGTAAGAGCTGAATGAAGAGCACCACACTGAGCCCAAAATGTGTTTGATTATCCGACAAAACTTTCAGGCCTACTGGATGATAGCTTATTGTACTGTTTCCATGGAGACTGTACAAGCTGAAGTGATGTTTAGCAGCAGGGCTGGAGCTGGTTTTGAACATTCTTTTCAGCGAAGATTCTGTTCTATGTTGTTAGGATGTCTTGACTTTCTGAATTTTAGTTCATTCTGTGAGAATAGAAAACTATAGTAGAGACCACGAAGGACAACTTGATTTTCCCCTTACATACAAACTCCAACAGAGGATAGGAGATACCTGGAGCTCTGTATTGAGAAGATTTCTGTGGCTGCATTTGGGTTTTATCAGCAGAATCTGTGTTTCCCTACTTGTGTCTTCCCTAAGTCCATGGGGATGGGAAAGGAGGTCTCAAACAAGTCTTCACTCTTGATACAGACTCAGGAACATGAAAGTTAGAAGGGACCCATAGTTTAACTAGTCTCTAATCTGGTTCTTCATTTTATAGAGGGTCTTCAGAAATGTAAGTTTCAGAAATGTTAAATAGCTCATGTAGGATCATACAACTAATTAGTGGTAAAACCACAATTAGGAGCCAACAGTGGAATTTTTCATCACACAATACTACACATTCAATTAAGATCTTTTTACACTTTTCACTAATTGCTCATAATTTCTTTCTTACATAGAACTTGAGCCAGCTTGTAGTGAGATAATACTTGTTTCCCATGACCACACTTCTAGAGCTCTTGTTCCTGGTATTTTACAAGCCTGATCATTCAGAGTCTATTTAATTTTGTAAGCCCCTGAATGTCTTCCAATAACTGCTTTGTTTGTTGTTGTGTTAATGGTGATCAGAGTCAGTTTTTAATGTCTGCCTTCAAGAACTATGGTTGATATGGAAATTAATCCAGGGACTGGATTTCAGGAAACAGACTCTCAGGGAAATGTGAAGAAGTAAGAATTGATGCTCTTACCTAAATTAGATGTCATTCTAATAGTTGATGGCACCCAGTAGTAGGTGAGTTAATTAAATGTACCTGTTCTCACCTGGCATCATCTGGTCTTGGAGGAAGGAGGAGAAAGGCTGGGGATTATCACAGCCAAAGAGCAGAAAGCATATAAGAGATCCAAGACTCCTGAGGTTAGAAGTAGAATGATGAGCTCAAATCCACACATGTTGATTCAAGGTGAAAGGAGAATTCAAGAGCTTTCAATGTCCTGCAAAAAAGACTTTCTAATGTGATCTTGAAACAGAGCTATTTGACACGGAAATATAAACAAAATGAACGAATAGGACTACATCAAACTAAAAGGCTTCTACGTATCAAAAGAAACTATCACCAAAGCAAAAAGACGGTATATCAACTGGGAGAAGATATTTGTACATTATACGTCTGACAAGGGCTTAATATCAAAAATATATAAAGAATTCATAAAACTCAACAACAGAAAAACAAACAACCCAATTGAAAAATGGAGAGAAGACTTGGATAGGCACTTCTCCAAAGAAGACCTACAGACAGCCAATAGGCATATGAAAAGACATTCTTCATCACTTGTTATTAAGGAGATGCAAATCAGAACAATGAGATATCATCTTACACCTGTGAGATTAGCTGTTATTCAAAAGTCTGAAAACAGCAAATGTTGGTGAAGATGTGGAGAAAAGGGAGCCTTCTACACTGTTGGTGGGAGTGTAAATTGTAAATTTATGGAAAACAATATGGAGATCCCTCAAAAAATTGAGAATGGAAATCCCATATGATCCCATCATCCCACTTCTGGATACTTAATCAAAAAACACTAATTCACTGATACATATGTGAGCCCCCATGTTTATTGCAGCATTATTTAAAATAACCAAGCATTGGAAACTGTCTAAGTGCTCATTGTCAGGTGAATGGATAAAGAAGATGTGCTATAGATATATGATGTGATACTACATGGCCCTAAAAAATGAAATCTTGTCATTTGCAACAACGTGGATGACACTAGAAGGGATTGTGCTAGATAAAGTAAATCAGAGAGAGAAAGATAAATACTGGATGTTCTCACTTATATGTGGAATCTAGAAAAACAAAGCAAAGGAACAGACAAAACAAAAACCTAGCCTTGGACATTGGTGATAGAATTGAGGCTGTCAGAGGGGAGCGGGGTGGGCTTGGGAGCAAGTTGAGTGGGTGTCCAAAGAGCACTGGTGAGAGATTTTTGGTGATTTGCTAGTGGGAAGGATATGCTGACATATGTTTGAGGAATGCACCTATGGGTGATATTATTTTGTCAGTTAAAGTTACTTCAATAATGATTATATTGAAAACAGCTATTAAAGAAAACAAAACCAAATTTGATCCTGGGGTTGTTTTGAATCACAGTATTAGTTGAACTCACAGTGTCTTCTGGAAAGAACAGGTCCCAGGGAATTGGAGCAGTTAAAGGGGAGAGCGGTAGACTCAGAATATCTGGAAGTTCCTTTCCCATGGGCCTCACTTGCCCTTGGACATGGAAACGCCTACCTGAGTCTGGCATGACTTCCCCTCCTTGCTAAAGACATTGCTGCTCCTTTACCTGCAAGAGTTCCTCACCAGGAAAAGTCACTTTTCCCACCCCAGTGAGGACACCAGAATCCTATCTGTTTTTCAAGCCCAAACCTTTGGACTGGATTGTAGCTAATTTTTCTTTTTAGGTAGTAGAATGTCTTAAGCTCCTACTTAAAAGTAGTTTTATTTATGTACAAGCTAATGACCTCCATGAGTGAGAAATCAATAAATCTCTGCTTTAGAGCCCTCATCATTTTTCTACTAAAGTAAAATAGTTTATTGAATTAACAAATCATCAGTGTTCATCACTAAACAGATACAACAATAAGTAATTTTTAAATAAATAAAGGCTTAAGTATCCTTGGTGCTTTCCTCATTAGTTTTTACCCTTACTTGATCACCTCTTTATTCTTCTGTTTCTCTTCTCATTTTTTATTAGTGTTCTTTATTTTAAATGTACTATAGCCACATACCAGAAAAATAAAGAAGGAAACATGACCCATATTTCATCGCTGTTACCATTTTGCTTTATTCCCTTCTAAGTTTTTATATGCTTTTCTAAAATTTCAAACATTGTGGTGAATTTAATGTGGTGTACAGCATGTTAGCTGTAATATATCACATACATTTTAATCTCTCAGTGTCTCCACCACCTCCTTTCCAGTGATTGCATAATATGGAAAAGAGTACCGGCATTAAGTTGCGATTATGAATTATTGAGGGAAGGAGCTCTGCTTTATTCTACTCAGCTACTGTTAGGTCTTCAGTTATCATTTGTTGAACTGAATTGAGATTCCTTGCCCATTCTAACTTTGTAATAGTTTAAACTCGATTTCAACAAGCATCTTTATGGATACAGCTTTTTCACATATTTTTGATCATTTAAGATAGATTCCCATAAGTGAGATTACTGGTCATGTGGTATGACCATGTTTATGGCTCAATACATATTACCAAATGGCTCTCCTGCTAGAGGGGCTGTATCAATTTACAATGCCCCCTGCAATGCATGAGATCACCAGTTTCTCTACCTCTTTGTCAGCTCTCCTGCAGTAGAAGGAAGTAAAACATCTCAGTGTGATTTTAGTGTGAGTTTTTGTTCTTACCAATTGTATTTTCTTATTTGTGAACTAGCTGATTTCTCTCGTCACAGGAATGAATTCTATAGAGAGTGAAGATTATAACATACTGCTGCTAGTACTGTCCCCGTCTGGGTTTGTTTTTCCTGTCTAGTTGTAGGATTTACTCATTTGAAGAAAAACCTGCTAGCCCTCTTCCGAGAGTACCTTTTCAGAAAAAGTATAGAAAATTTCAGAGAATGCCTGCCACTTTGCTTTAGCTGCCAGCACACACTGACCTAAAGAGGGTAACTTACTCACTACCACTGTCAGCCAATCCAGGAGACTCCTTAAATCACCTGGTCCTACATTCCAATCAGGTTTCCATAGTCAAAAACAAAAAAACTGTCATCTATTCCCCATTGTCACTCTTCTTTTTCTGAAAAGGAAATTTACCTCTACTTAACCCAACTCTCTTGTCCAAACTCCCTTCCTTGAAGTGGGTATTTTTCATATGTCTTCGCGAATCTTTGCAGGTTTCTGTCTTCTGCTAAATCTCCTTCTGACGTTTTAAAGGAACCATGTGGTCCTCTCTGCCCGCCAGAACTTGTGTCTAAACAGAACTGAAACCATCCCACTGTCTAAGGTAGTCAGTTCCTTAATTCATTCTCGGTGTCTGCAGCTAACTCTTGTCTTTATCACTTTCCTAAACCTCTGCTGCTTTCTGAGCCCTGATTCTGCAGTTTACTCTTTCAACAATTTGCAGGTTTAGTTTTCACTCTAGTAGAAAAGAGTAATTCAACTTTTTAATAATCCTTTTAGAGATTGCTGCCTTAGTCCTCCTTCTTCTTACTTCAGACTTCACTCCTAAACCCTGGCTGAGACATCTTTGGGGTCTAAGGAAGTGTTTGTGAACTTCAAGACACTGAAAACAAGGTCTTGTATTTCTTGTTCAAAGTTAAATAAATAGAAATATACTTTCCAAAGCATGAGAACTCAGAGCATCTAAAGTCAGATTAAGTTTTTTTTGTTGTTGCTGTTTTTTTTTTTTTAAGAGAGGGAGAAAGGATGAAAGGGAGGAAGGGAGCAAGGGAGGGACAGAAAAAGCATTTGTATTTATTTGTTTTTATTTTGGTTCCCCCTACCCAGGCCCTGAACTCAGGTCCTTGGGCTTCACATAGTCCATACTCCAACCATCTCAGCCACCTGAGCCAAAAGGAAACTTTTATGCATTTCTCAGATATGCATTTCTATTGAAGTGAATGCTTATTGGTTGATATAACATTGAACAAAACCAAATTTCACACACATGCATGTATGATTAGTGTAGTTGTTTTTGTGTTATAAAATGGATGAGGACTTACTGAGTCAGAAGTCAGGGTTAATAAATTCACAAATCAGCTAAACGACCTTGAGCTGGTTATTTCACTTCTTTGAGGCTCAGTTTCCTTTTCGATAAAATTGGACTCAATGGGTGATTTTCAAACTTTGTGCATTTTAGCAAAACAGTTCAGTTTTCAAGTGAAAGATAAACCTTAAAGCAGACACTGTAGAATTCCTCTGGTTGAAGTAAGAGCAGGAGGCCTAGAATCCCAGCCTCTTAACCTCCCTGAACTTTCCAGTCCTCAGAACTTTAGTGGCTGTTCTAAGGAGCCCTCTGATCACCCCTTACCAGGTTGTAATTATTGATACATGGACAAATCAAAATTTTTCCAACTTTGAAATTCTATGCTTACCAGTGGTTAAAATGCACATCAGGCTAGGATTATATTAAGCTGGTTAAATTAGCAAAGTAACATGCCTGGGCATTTTGAGGGTGAAGAAACTAGGCCTCTGTTTGCCCTGATTACAAAAGTGCACCATATGTCATGGATTTTTGAATACGAATAATGAAAATCTTCCTATGTGCCAAGAACTATAATGCGGACCACGCTACATTACCTTCCATAATCCTCACCACCAATCTCATCTTGAACTACTCACCCCATCCCACTCTGGACATATAAGTCCAGCTTTGTGGGGTCATGGCGCCTTTGCTGCTCCCTCTATTAGTGCTTCTCAAAGCTGGTCTCTTCTCTTTAGGTCCCCATATGCACATCATCTTCTAAGAGAAATCTTCTTTCACCATCTTAACTAAAGGTATCCTGGATATCCTCGATTATTGAATCCATGGCATTTGTTACTAACTGCATAAGTATTTAGTAATTTTTTTAGTTTGTTATATTTTGTTTACTTTTGTATTTTTCTGAATCTCTCTACACACTCTAAAATCTGAACCTGATGGAGAACAGAGATCTCATCTGCTTTGTTCATCACCAAATCCTAGCACCTAGCAAAGTACCTAGTACGGAGAGATGCTTTATAAGTGTCTGGTGAATAAATCAAGGCGCAGGAGAGACGGTCATTACATTCTTGAGTATTCAGATAGATAAGGTTTAGAGAAGTTTAATTACCAATCTAGTCACTTAACCACAAAGTGACAGAACCTGAATTCGCACTTGAGTTTGACCTTTAGTTAACTCTGAACTGTTATTTGACCTCTCTTAGCAAACCACTTGCAATTCTTAACAATTGTAACTCTTGCAATTCTGCCTGGTAGAATGCTAATAAGATAAGATAATGACTACAAAAATGGTGGAAATTATGATGACAATAATTGTACTCCTGAGTGTTTCCTGGACCTCTCTCCTTCATCACCTACAGCGCACACACCACCCCAGCCAGTAGCTGACATTCATTGTTGCATGTCCCCAGTTTTTTTTTTTTTTTTAAGTTCTCTCTTTTCTTAAATCAATATTACCTTATCTATCTTCCACTCACTAATTCTAGTGTGTTCCTGTCTAACACACAGAATGAATCTTTTCCAGCTGCCAGATTGGAAAGGAAATAGGTAGCATCAGGGCAAACTCTGTCTGGATTTCCCCAATTTCTCGCCAGAGAAAGCAAATACATCAAACATTCCCAAGTGGGCAATTTGCAAGGCAGTTTACCCACATAGGTGCTTTAACGAGTAGTAGTGTTGTTGTTTCATTTTAATTAATGGGAATATTCTTTTCCTTCACCAGTAGACCAGCAAATTCTTAAGGAAATTGGTTCCTTACCTCTGACTTTGAGTCATCAGTGTTGTCTTTGCAAACTGACTTCAGATGAAAGAGTTCATTCTACTATGTCCACTTCCCCCTCCAACTTGAATGCATAAAGATTGACAAGGAGATATCTAGTAAACACTCAATTCCTTGAGACCAAAGCCTATGTTACAAACCCATTTAATATTGTTTTATCTTCCTTCCTCTGACCCTCCCCTCATCCCCTCCCCTCTCCTCCTCATCCCTCCCCCCTCCTTTCCTCCCTCCCTCCCTCCCTTCCTTCCTTCCTTCTTTCCTTCTTTTCTTCCTTCCTTCCTTCTTTCCTTCTCTGGTTTCTTTTTGGCCTTCGAGAGCCTTTATTTAAAGGTCTCTGTGATGTCCACTGGTGGCAATTGGATCCAAAGGATTTTACATTGTATGGCTCATAACTTTTATATAGATCCAATATCTTTGATCTGTTCCACTTGAAGAAATAGAGGGGGGGAACATGATAACGGCTACTATTTATTGTGTTCTGCGAGCCAAGAACGGTTCTAAATCCCCTACTTGGCCTATCACATTTAATGGACAATAACATGTGAGAAAATAGTACAGACTCTGTCTAATGCTTCACATTCATTATTTCACTCATCTTTAATTTCCATGTCTTACTTGTGATATTCGTTCTTCCTTAATGATATGACTGATACGATACAATAATCCATGAAAAGTGTTTCGAATAGTGCCTGAAAACTCAACAAATAGCTGTTTTTACCATATTTCCTCCTCAATGTTGAATAGGTTTGGTGTTTTTGGATCTAGACTCACATTGAAGTTGGCATTTTTCTGGCATAAATCAACAGTTTAGCACTGTAGACTGGATGATAAAGCAGAAATAACAGTGTGCTACAGTATAAAATATCTAGAGTGGCCGTTAGCTTTATTCTTTAATAGACTGTGAACACACAAGCAGGTTCCTGGGATACTGACAGACTTGATTTCATCTGTGAGCCTGCTCCTCTCTAAGATCCTTGAGCCCTCATATATCTCTCCCCACACTTCTCTGACAGTATGTGAATTTTACCAGAATGAGACTTGTATGTTTACTATCTCAACGCACACACCACATTCAAGGGATCCCCGCACACAACAATGGAGGATGCGGCAGGGAATGCTTAGCAGGGAGATGAGAGACGCGCTGTGCAGGGCGCCCTATCCACCCTCCGCATGCCCTCACTAATAGGCGCAGCCATCAGAACATTGATAAAGGAGTTTTCAGGGAAAGTGCAGCATATCAGGCAAAATGGGTTGCATTTTTGTGTGTTTGTCCAGTTGGTTTCATATGAATCTTTCCTCATGGGAGGTGATATTTCGTGGGAGAAAAGCACTGGCCCAGGAGTCTAGAGCCTCCGAGTTTTATTTCAGCTCCAACTCTGCCACTGTCTGGTCTTCGGGCAGATGACATTTACCTTCCATAGGTCTTAGTTTTTCAGTTGTCAGAAGAGATTGTTAATATTCTCTGCCAATTTAAAACTCTCTGCTACTACGTTCTTTATATCAGAACAATGCTAGAGTGAAAACCTATGGACAGAAAACATTTTGTCTCTCCTTTCTTTGCCAAGCATAATGAGAGTTGGTATGGAAAAAAAAAAAAAGCTTTCTGTGAAAAGGTTCATTCAGCCTTTTCTTAATAGATCAAGTGGTTGGTATTTCTGCTGGCTTCTGAAATACATTACAAATCAAAATCTGGAAAAAGTTCCAAAGCAGCTTCAAGCCTTCCTGCTGAATTTGGATGCATCTTTAGGTCTTACACTGCAGCTCATCCTTAACAACTGACAAAATATTTACTTTGCTTGGTACAGAAAAGGGTCATATTTTCCAAAATATTAAACTAGGTTGGATGCAGAACACAGACAATGAGGCAAAAAGTTGGACCACTGTGTGAAACCATGTCATTGAATCATTTTCCGGAGTGCCATGAGAAAGAGAGTTTTAGTGGATATTTGTGCTCCGCAGTAATTCTGAAAAGGACAGAAGTCGGCCAGACCCTGTCTGACATACACACTGGCAGGTAGACCAGAGGTTCTCAAAGTGTGGTCCATAGACCAACCAGCAGCATCATTGTCACCTGGAAGCTGGTTACCATGCAGACTGTCACCACCTATCTCACATCTGCACAAAGTCCCAGTAGTGGGACTTTGTAGTGACCCAGTAGTCTTACGTTGTGCTGAGTCATGCAGGTAATGCTAATGCTGGTAAAAATTTGAGAACCACTGTAGTGTAACCCAGGAAAGCTGCTGAGTTCCTTTGAATTGAAAGTCTGAAACAGTGACAAAATGAATAACTTTAGTTCTTATTAATGAATCATTTTTCTTAATATAAATAAAGTGATATGTCAGTTTGAAATGGGGATAATTGCTTTTCAAAATGCTTCTCCTCACTCTCTTTTCTCTCCCCCATCTCCCTCTACTCAACCACCTCCTGCCAACCATACACCTACATGCTCATGGGAATGTGTCTGAATGGCATTTGGTAGTTTTTAGGCCAGTAAAAATGTACTGCAATTTGTTTTAATATATTTGTATGTAGCTAGTGATTTTGATAAGAACTAATTGCACTTTCTAAGAGGTCTCTTTTGAGGTCACTTCTAGGATAAAAAGTTGACAAAAAAATCAATGACTGTAATTGATAACTTTTTGTTCTATTCATTAGTCTTACCATTCACAGAATAACTTTCTCTGATAAATTGTGATTTCTTTTCAATCATATTACTGAAAATCAGTTGCCAACTTTAATTAAAAAATAGATTACCATTTTTTCTGTCTGAAATTGCAAATAATTTCTGGGAGAAACTAATGTAATCCTAGCAAACACCTCCTCCTGCCCTACACCCTACTGTCTCATCCTGCCCCCTCACTCCCGATTGTTACCTGTCTGGCCACTGCAGGCATCTGTGACCTTTGTCCTGAAGTCTCCTGCTTGGCAGTAACATTGGATCTTAGGGTCCTGCATCTGTCAATTTAGAAGGCTCACAAATCTGTAACTAGAGTGTGATTTTGCTTCCAAGGTCCAGCCAATATCTCCAACTGCTTCAATATCCTTAAAGACCTTATAGAGCCCACATCCAGACTAGAACTTGTCATCCATTACCCTACTACGACTCTTTCTGATATTCCTGCTTCTTTTAATGAACTTTCCCCTATCTGTGCCTTACAACCTGTTGTAAGTTGGAGACAGAAAATCAGGTATGTAGAAAGTTCACAGATTTCAGATCTGTACAGACAGGAATTCAAATCCAGGCTCTACCAGCTCTTGGCTACATGTACTTCAGTAATTGCTTAAATCTTCAGTTTCTTTATCTGTAAACTGGAGGACTGTTTTGAAGAAGGAGTAAGGAAATGCACAGAAATACATGACTATGCTATTTATTATCAAAATCAGATCACACTGAGTGGATGAGGCCATTGTTAATAATTATTTATGATCAAAAAAAAAAAAAAGAAAAAGAGTATAGCTCAGACTGTGTCAAGAAAAAGCAAGACATAAGTTCATCCTATATGTTCAGTGTTGTGAATAACATGTAGTACTTTGCCCTTCCTTCCTGCCTGCCAGTGTTTGCCTTCAGTGTTTTCCGATTTTGCCCTTTGTTTTCATTCCTCCTGCCCCCCCAAAGTGTCAGTTCTTGTCACTTTGACAGCAATAATATTCTCTTGATGAGCTTCTTACCTTCCATTTTCCCCTCTAATACATGTAATATGCTATTGTCAGGTTAATCTTCTGCAGCCCCATCTTTTAAACCATTCTCTGACTCAAGACTCTTAAGGACTTCCCATTGCTCGCTTAGTAAAGTTAACTAATTCCCCAGCATGATATTCAAAAGTCTTCCTGTTTGGGGTCCAATTTATTATTTCAGACTTAGTTCCAGGTGCTATCCTTTATTTCTACCAACTTCTTGACAAACTCCACCATCTCTCCAACTACCTTCTCTTCTCTTGTGCTTTTACTTAATGATATCTTTACTTTTTCTTACATGCTTCCTGCCTGTCTCCTCTGGAAATCCATTTTGTCCTTAGTGTTGAAATGTGAACTTTTCCAAAAAGCTTTCCCCGATCTACCCAGCAAGAAGCTCTCTCTTGATGCCCCTGAATCCTTCTCGCCATGTTATATTCATATCTCAGAGCACAGCATTCTCTCAGTTTTCTATTGTAGTTAATCAGGTTTACATTTTAGACATCCCACAAATACAGAGTGGGGAGGAGAGGCAGCAGATACATCTGATTCATGTCTCTTAGCCTCAGATAATTTGTACACTAGAGGAACTCAGTAAGTACTTATTGGATGAGTAAGTGACTGAAACTCACTTTTGCCCTCTCAATAATTAAATACTTCATGACCTCTTCAATTAACCAAAAGTTTCTCCTTTGTTTTTTTTTTTTTTTTTTTTGTAAGAACTAGGAGATTTAAACCATCTAGTCAGTGACAATAAAGATTTTAAAACCATATGCAACTTCCCCTGAATCTTCACATTGATGCTGTTAGCCTGAGAGGATTGTTGATTACTTAAAAAATATATTGTTGGTTAAAGAGGCAAAGTTTAACATGCAAGGATCGAAAGTCAGGCATATGCTTACAACTCAGATACTGGAAAACTCTTAAAATCTGTCTAACTGCCACTTCCCAAACTCCAGAAAATATGTGAATCAATTTTGTCTTGCATTGTCCTTGCTTCTGTCCCCATCTGAGAAGCAAACTTGCACTATTCTAAAGTGATGTGGTTCTGCCTATTCTTTTGACATATTTGACTGCGTAACTGTTTCAAAGTCAGTAAGTCAAACAGATTCTTTTCAAGAGAATTTCTGTAGTTAAAAAAAAGGTTTTATAAATTTATTTTCATTTTTTTTCAAAATCTCTCTAAGAGAAAGCTACTTATTTGCACAGAGATCATTTGATCAAATCTGTTTTGATATGTATCCACTCTTTCGATGTTAAAAAGTGATCTGCTAGCGTGAACAAAAGATATATACATACCATCTTACTTTAAAATGACAGTTCCTACACTTTTGCACTTTAGGTAACAGTGAAAATTGGTGCAACCCCTATGGAAAACAATTTGGAGATTCCTCAAAAAGTCAAGTATGGAAATCCCATGTGATCCTTCCTTTCCACTTCTGCGTATTTACCCAAAAGATACAAAAAACACTAACTTGTAGAAATTTATGCTGCCTCATGTTTATTACAGTCCTTTTCACAATAGTTAAGAACTGGAAACTACATAAGGGCCCAATGTCAGATGAATAGATAAAGAAGATGTGGCACATATATAGTGGAATACTACACAGCCCTTAAAAGAGATAAAGTCCTGTTATTTGAACCAACATAGATGGAGTTAGAGAGGATTATGCTAAGTGAAATAAGTCAAAAGAAGAAAGATAGACACCAGATGACCTTACTCATAGGTGGAACATGAATACACAAAACAAAGGAACAGATGAAACAAAACCAACCCTTGGACATTTACAATAGAACTGAGGCTATCAATAGGGAATTGACTGGAGGGGGAGAGGGGTGGGAATGGTGGCAGAGCCCACTGGACAATGATAAGGAACACTTGGTGATTTGGTGGAAGATAGGGTCCATAACTTTTTAATTCAAGAGGTCATTTTCTTTGTATCAAATAATTGCTCAAATAATTCAACTGCTTTAAACATTTTTACCTGAATTTTATCTCAGTATGAGTTTTCAGAGATGAACATATAGATGGTTAACTTTCATTGAGTTTGAAATGCTGAGGCCTAAGAATTTGCATAATGTTATGAAAATTACATGGAGACTACTTAACTTAGGTAGCCATTAAAAATTTAATGGAATTACAGAGGGAAAGCTAAGTCACATCTCCTCTCCAGAAACTCTGGGATGTCAGGGCAGGCCACCAAGTATCCTATTTCCATAGATAACCTAATACTCTAAAGAAAAAAAATTAGCTTATCTGTCTGAACTTGTCTTTGAGTTAAAATTCATGAATGTGGATAATAAACCTCTCAGAGGTAGAAGAGTTGTCTTAGAAAGCAGGAGTTTTATCTGTGGTCAGTCACCAGCCTGTCAGTATATACTTACCTAGGTATGTGCTAAATACTAGGCACTGGGCTGTGCTGGGACACAGCAGGGTGAGGGGCAGTGACAGGTAGACAACCAGGCCTGAGCCTGCCCATGGAGTGTGTCTCCTGGAGAACTGCACCCATGCCTCTGAGCCATGCCCTACTTCCACTCTCCATCTCACCTGATTGGCATCACGAGGAAGACGGTAGAAAGCAATGGTGGTAGGTACCTTTAAGTATCTGTCCAGTCTAGGACCTGTACGTTTCTAAACTCTGATCTAGTAATTATAAAATTGAAGGGGATGGGGATGGGGTGCAGCAAAGAAAAACAAAACAAAGCAGGCTAACTTATAGGGCCTAAGATAGCTTTATAACCAAGCAGATGTTGAGTTCTCCAATTTTAGACCAGAATAGCTGTAATCCCTTTGAGGTAAAGTATGTTTCCTCATGGAGCGCCTTTGTGGACGTATCAGGGTACTTCCCACAGGGTAATTAGGTGAATAACCGAAGACTCACTCAGTCACTTTCAATGACTGGGTCAGGGTTGAGCTGGGCTGGGCAGGGAGTGTACTCTAAGGATGCACATGTCTGGGCCCCGGGGCCAGCCAGGAGCCACCACAATGCTGAGTCTTCAGTCATTGGTCCCCATTAATGTGATTCAAACGTTTTTCTAGGTCCCCTACTTTCTCCTTTGTCTATTCGTCTATTGGATATCTACTATTTAGCTTCCTGAACCTTCTCTGGTTCTATTTTTTTTTTCTTTTTTATTGACTTTCAAAGTAACATTTTATATTTAAAACAGATCAAAGCTGAACTGCTCTGAGATGAGTGGGTATAGGCCTGGCTCCTCTGGTGCAAGCTCCCCTCATCCTTACATCAGGGCCTGTGTGACCTGCACAGAACCCCAACTCCTTGGAATGTCTTCAAAAACCTCTGCTCTGCCCTTTGCTTTGGCTTTCTCAGTTTACTTTTCCCCATGAGCCAATATAATTGCTTTATTCCCCCGAGAGGGACTCTAATAGGCTCTTTTTTGTGGGATTTTTTTTTTTCTTTTGTCATCAGATCTATTTATAGATTGGCTTGTTCTTGAATGAAGTGCCCACCCTTGAGCTGATCAGTTATGGCCAAGGTGGGGGTGGGATGAGTGGGCAGAGTGTGGTCACACAGGGATGCCCTTCAACAAGGATGTGTGCAGTGGCAGCCCTCACCAGGGACTGCGTGTGGCAGGCACCATGACCGCCATGTCTAGTACTCAGTGGAAATGACATAGTGTCCTGGCATTAAAACCCAGAGATAATGTGGGAAGGCAGAAGCATCAAACAGCCAGAGACCAGCTGAGGGGGCAGGAAAGAAAATCCTAATGGTCATTGTGGGGATCTGAGCTTCAGTGCTTGCATGACTGACAGAGGCTCAGTGGGCTTTGCACTCGGGGGACTATTGGAAACTCAAAAAAAAAAAAAAAATACAAAAGCGATTGTCACCAAATGATTAATTGACTCCAAAGTGGGTATGGTCAGGGGAACAAGGAAAACAAAGGTAACCTTCATCTGCCTCTCTGTGTAGGTGTGGAGCTAACATTTAAAAAAATGTGTTTTTTCCATTTTCAAGATGTCAAGTGTAAAATGCCAACTCACACCTTCTTTAAGAGTTCATTTCTCTTTCCTGGGAAAAGGCAAAAGTTACTTTTGTGGCCACATGAGACTTTGCTCTGAAGAATGCCTGGCCAAGATGCTTTGGGCAGTGTTGGATCACACCAGCATCATGGTACGAGCACAGATTGGGGGCCAATGAGAGGAACTGTGGTTCTCCCAGCCAGAGGAAGCTGAATATGACCCCAAGTAGACCCCGTACCTCCTGCAGAGGGAAGACCTGACTGCAGGAGTGCCCTTGCACTTGGCAGTAAGGTACTGTGAAGAAAGCAGCTCTGTTTCCTGCAATTTGAACTAAGTACTTAAAACTATTTGTACTTACTACTTGAATTTGAGACCTTTGCCTCCAAAACAGTTTGTCTGAAGAGACTCAAGTTCTAATTCTGGTACTGATGCCAGCTTCTTCTGTAATTGAGCTCCACTTGTTTATCCTGTAAGTTTCTCTGTGAGAGAAGCATTCGGTAACTAATATTTTCTAGATTGGGAATCTCAGCAAAGCATTATCATCATCCTCTCATCAGTGCTCTTCCACTTTCCTCTGGAACTTATCACAAATGAAAAGGTTTGGCTTGTTGGGAAATGGAAAGATATGCTATCATTCAATCGACATTTTCACTTTTGCCATTTAACTCCTTAAAATCCACCAGACTATAGATGATTACTATAGCTACAGCTCTTACATTCACAGGGAGACCACTATGATGTCACTGATTGCACATCTCAAATGGGACCACTCACCATTCTTCTATCAATAGCAAATAGCATCTCCATGAGCCAACCACCTTCCACAGAAATTGATGATCAGGCCGATGCCACTTAGTTGTTTTTATTCCCTCTGCATTCTTTTACAAAACTTTCATTATGTGGATGTTTCTGATATTTGGGCTCCCAAAAAATGACCTTGAACATAGTCAAAGAAACTCTGCAAGTTCATAGGCTCCTTGCCCCATATACAAGGCCTCATCATTCAGAGTTAGGAAATGACATTATATTAGACTCTAAATGATGCTTTAGTGTCTTGTTTAAAGGCGCTGAAGATGTCACTCCAAGCTCACATAACTTATTATAAACTAGGTTTCTTTCTCATCAGTTTCCTTACTTTCACACACAGATTAGAAGATCAACTCCTGCAGATCTAAAATGTCAGTCTGATTATGTCACCTTCAGGTTTAAAATCCTTAAATAGGTCGCTGATAGCCACATCAGTTGTCCCACTAAGGTATTACTAGTGATATAGATAATGGTTTTAGGGCCATTAGTGTGAATGTTTGTTACTATTTATATAATTATTTTGATATTTATTAGGAAAATATAAATAAATATGTTTAAAGATAAATTGAGATGTATTGAAATGTTTAAGAATTCATTTGAACAAAAACTACCTTGTGTCAGGCAGTGTCAAATCAGTAGTTAAGTGATATTCCACCAACAGGATCTCAGAGCACGACTTCATAGAGAAGATATGGAAGCAAAGCAAGGAAATCATAGCTTTCACAGTTGTCTGCTTTGGGAAAACCTAGATGACTGTTTGTGAATGGTTGTCCTTAGGTTTAGATAGCTTAACCTTGAGACTTTTACAGGTTTTGATTTGGGTTTGCCTATGTAGCCTATAAAAACAGAACCATCTCAGTCTGATGATTTCCTTGTTCAATTAATTTATCACATATTCAAGTAAAACTACAATATATAAGATGCTTGTTAGTATTTATTAAGAATATGCTGTGCATTCATAAGAATAATATCTCATATTTTTACATTTTAATTTTAATGTCAAACAATGGATATTATTGCTTATGATGACAAAGTGAGTCAATATAGAATCCATTAAAGATACTAAGTAAACAATAGCTCAGGTTATTTTTAGATATCACAAAGCTCATAAAGATGGTAGGGACTGACTGAAATTTGAGAAATAGTTGACAAATGTTGGCCAACAGAAGAAAGACTCCTCAACTTGTCTCCAGTTTTGTGTCTTGTCACTCATCATTCAACCAGTCAGAACTCTTTGGTGCTTTTTCAACAAGCAGTGAGCTGTCACACCTCCCATTCTTGTGTTCCAGTGTTTTATGACATTGGGAAATAAACTCTTGGGGTCTGATTTTACATATATAAGCATATATGTATATACATACAAACATATATATGTGAGTGTATATACATGTATATCTACATCAATGTCTATCTATTCATCTATTGATCCTGCACTCAGCAGAGGTTTTCAAGGAAATAAATTATCCACATATAGGGGATTTTTATATTTTATCTTTACGTGTCTCACAGTGCATCGCAAGTGCTCATTAAATATGCATTAGGGAGTAAATGAATGAATACCACTAATGTTCAAGTTTGAAATGGCATTGATTTAATTAAATGATCATTCAATGCAAGCTCAATACCTCATTGCAGAAATATTAGGGAAAGGTTTATTATCTTCATGGAATCAATCTAGTGGAGGAAACTCACACCAAAAAATGTTTAAGTGCAATATAAGGGATTATGTTAATGTTTTGTTTCCTTTTTTAACAGAGATATGATGAAAAGCATTAACTCAGTTAAGCAAGCTTCCTGGAACAGAGGGTACTCAAGTTGAGTCTTACAGAATGAGGCAGAACTATCTCAGTAGACCAGGTGAAGAAAACCCTCTTGCTAAGGAAGCATGAGCACAGCTATCGATCAGTCATAATTCAATCCACTAATGCAAACCAAGTTAGACAAACGTACAAGGAAGCAGTTAAAATCAATTATAGTTGTATATTTTATTTAACTCAAATCCTAAGGATTATCACTTAACAGGTAACCTTTTTTTTAACAGGTAGCATTTTTAAGTTATTAGAGTCTTTGCATTCTTTATTTTGTACCAAGTCTCTGAAATCTGATGAACTTAATACACTTGCATCACAGGTCGACTAACCAACCTCCAAGTGCTCAGTAACCACATGGATAGTGGTAACTGCATTTGACAGCACAGGCATAAATGATGGTGGAAGCATCTGTAATATTGAATATATGGTGATTTCTCTGGTATTCCTCTAACACAGGTTTTCTGTCAATGACTGGTGACCAGCCACATAGACCTTAGATGTCAAGTTAGGGGAGTCTCAATTTTTTTCATGAAGCTATTAGGGAAGAATTTTGCCCTTGAGAAGTTTTTTCAGTAGGTCACACGGAGATTTCGGCAGCTGTGTGAGGGTTGATTGGTAAGGCACAGTTCAGAGAATGCTGGTGGCGGCTCTCAGTTTGTTGTCTTTCTTTGCATTTAGTGAAGCCTTTCATACAAGCAATTACTAGACAGCTGTTCTCAGTTTCCAGTGTTTTATGAGTTTTTATCACTTTCTGTGTCTTCATGTGAATTTTAATGATAAGGTAGAAAAGGAGTTGAAATTATCAGTTTGTAAGTGAGAAAAAGTTGGGGTGTGGACACCATTAGTCTTAGGCTAAGGAGAGCATGATATGCAGTTGTAGTCCAATAGACCTTGTTCTCCACGTAACCACCACACATGCCATTTTTCCTCTACCATTATACGATTTCCAAAAGCATGTATGCAGGTCATCTGTTCTTATCAGTAAGGCATACATGGAAAGGAAATAACCCAGATTCACCCCAAGTGCTTTCATTGTCAAGATGGCCCTTCCCCTAAATTCTAGGTAATATAACTTTCCTTTGAGGTTAAAAATAATTATTTTTCTAGGCTTCTCTAAAAAGGCAAACTTAAGGTTACATATTTTATCCCCATAACCTGCTTATAAAGGAGTTCCTTTTCCCACATGACAGAAGACACATTTCCTGGATTCATTTTTTTCTTAGGGTTGCCAACTTTATGGGGTCCTTTCTTCTTCCCATTTTGCTTTTCTGCCATTTTACTCTGTGGCTCCATTTCTGTTCTTTTGGTTTCAAATCCCCAAACCAGCATATCAATACATTTAATATGTGGAGGGTAGAGCAAGTGACCATCGAGAGGTGAAATGGTGTTCTTTGAGAGTGACATGCTGGCCATATTCCTTGTTCTCATGCACTGCAAGCTCCTGGGCTGATGCTCCGGCTCCTGAGAAAAAGCATACTAAAATGACTATGGAGCAGCCAGCTAGATTAGAGATTGCAAGCAAAGAGTGAGGTTGCCCTCTCTGATGGGGAAAGTGTCGTGAGTAGATGTACCACAATTTTTAAAGCTGAAACCAGAACCAATTGTGTTATCACCAGATGTGGAGGCAGGCATTGGGGGGCTGGGGGAGGGGGGAAATTTCAATGTTACAGGACCAGGACAATCCTGACCGAACCTGGACATACGGCAACCTTATCCATAGTTTCTATGTGTCTGTCATCTGCCCCCACTCCCGGCACTATTTGACCCTCTAGTCCCAGAAGCTCAGAAAGTAACTAAACGATGAAATGATTTGATGACCATCACTGGGGCATGAACCATGGTGGGGTCTAGGGGGAGTGTCTCTACCTAGCACTAAGCCATTTCTTAAAAGGTATATGTTAAGCATAAATTTTGAAACAAAGTTCTGGGATTATATGCATGACCTTGGATAATTAATATCTCTTGCTTAAATTAGAGCCCCGGAAATTCCAGAATAATTAGTGTTTTGATGAGATAATAAAGAGGAAGGGGGATCTCTGTTTACTTAGTTCAGGAGATATTTCTTGCTTTCCTGGGCCAGGTGTGAGTAACTATTATTCTTTCTCTACCATGTACATAGTTCACTAACTTAGTAAATCATTAGAAAAGGCTTTTTATTTCTTTTTTTTAAAAAAAGAAGAATCTGTGTTTTGTGTTAAATGCTCTGGGTAACCAGCAGTAGTGCCTGTCTGGCATCTGTCCGTGGTGCTTGAGCAGCATTGGCTCTTGTGAAAAAGACAAAGCCTCCCCTCCCCACCTACCCCACCTTTACCCAAAACAATAACAAACAAAACACAGGTACACACCTCTGCCCAGCCTGGTGGGGTGGGCCTAGTGGGTAAGGACAATGTCCCGGGGACACCTGGGGCAAACCTGGACTTAACATAGTTTTTCCCCACTGTTGAAACACTAAACAATTAGCTTTTTCAAAGATAAAAGAATTTCTTTTTATGATCTTTTCACACTTGTGCTCCCTCATAAAAGAAGAAAAAGTAATTATTCTGTGGAAAACTGTGTGAGGTTGATTCCTGTTGCTTTTGTCAGTTGTCTTCTTTCAAAGGTAGATTAGAGTGATTAGTGATAATAAGATGAGTATCCTTAAGGGGCTTTCCCAAAGAAAAGAGAAAATCCTTGAGATCTCCCCACCTGGTCAGAAGCAGCAGACCTTTCTGGAACTTTGTCTCAAAAGAGAAGAAAATATTGATTGATCATTAAGATGTTTTGTCTTCAGAAGGAAAAAAAAAATATTGGAGGACTAGAAAAGGAAAAAATAGCCCATGCAGCCAGTGTTGCTTTGATGTGATCATCTTTCTTTTAATTTAGATATTTCAAGGGTTCTTTTGGGATGGGGTGAGTTTGAATCCTCAGACAGATCCCACCGAAGATCCTTTATCAGGGAAGAACAGATCCAAGTCAGACTCTGAAGAACCTAAACTAATATCAGCAATGATAACGGAGTGGAACTGAAATACTTGGATCTTTAATTTAGCAAATGGTGGTGACTATGCTGTGATTCATAACAAAAAGCAAAAACAATTGGGAGATGAGAGTGAAATGAAGCTCAGTCAGACTGAGAACTTGGCGAAGGGCTTATTCCTCACTGTGCAAATGCACTTCCCTTCACGGAAAAAAATCCACAAAAAATTAGTTTTGACTCCACAGAGCTATATGCATTCATTCATTCATTCATCAGTCATGAACTGAGGGTCACTAAATGTTAAGCACTGTGTGAGGTATCAGGCAGGGATTTAAAAATGAAAGATGCCAGCCTACAGGAGCTAAAAGTCTAATGATAAAGTGGGTTAGTGAAGTTACATACAAGGCAATGTGGTAGAATATATGTGAGGTGTTATGGAAACCCAGAAGATAAACTTTCTTCTTATGGACTGCTTTGAGGACTTTATTCTATGCAAGATATTTTTTAGTAGAATTTAGGATTTTCTTTCATCACAGGCAGGGTGCATGTTATATAGTTGGAAAAAGAAAAAAAAATATGCATTTCATATAGGTGTGTGTGTGTGTGAGGGAGAGAGAGAGAAAAAAAAATTGCAGCGAAATCAGTGTGTCCTGGTGGCTTAGTGGTTTAGTCCACTGGATGTAGTCCACATACATCCCAAGGCTCCCAGTTCTGGGGGAACAACCAACATGAACAAATAAGTGAAATGTTTCTTCCTCCTCTCTCTTCTGACCTTCCTCTGCTCACCTTCATTCCTGCCCTCACCTTTCCTTTAAAAATAAAATTGTGATAAATACTCATAACATAAAGTTTACTATATTTGCATTGTAAGTGTACAGTTCAGTAGTGTTAAAGAGATTGACTTTGTGTGACAGATCTCTAGAACATTTTTATGTCACAAAACTGAAACTGTACCCGTTGTGCAAATCCCCCTTTCCCTTCCAAAGATTCTTCTTTTTGTATACGAATTTGACTTTTCGATACTTTTACACTTGATTTTGCGCATGACTATGTTTTATAAATAATGACAGGAAGAATGTAGGAAGTGGACAAACCTAGAGGATTTTTCTGATTTGAAGCTATACCTGTACCTGAAAATGGGAGCATTCAGAAAGCTCCTGGGATGAAAGAAAGTGGTCTTTTTCTGCTAAATGCCTCCTCCAAGCTACATCTTGCTCCCTTCTCCCTCAATATATTTTTATTGTCGTGTAACTAAGAATTCAAAAAAGAAGCGTGAAGTTTTACCTGATCAAGATATTTTGGTTTATTTAAACCTGGGAAGTTTCTGTGGGCTTTACAGGGTCTGTCAGTTCTCAGGAGAAGAGTGCGTATGACTGGTGTCCCTCCTGGTGACCTTGGCAGCCATCTGGTCAGGGACCTGCGTCTGCCTGCTCAGCCCAGCAGGCCGGGGCCTCAGCCATGAATCTGCAGACGCATCCCTCACACTCGGCTTCCGTGACTCACGCCATCTGTTGGTAATTTGTTATTGCTCTGGAGTCCAGGGTTTTCAGGAGACCCAGTCTCTGGTTTTCTGACAGAAGCTTCCCATCCTTCGAGGACCAGGTCCCAGGACTGAGTCAGGCTGCCATGAGTGTAATGACAATGTTCTTTGCACTTTTGAGAGCTTCACACTAAGTTCCTACCCCCTCTTGAGCTAGTTGCACTCTCCATGGGACCTGTTTGAAGTTCAGCCAAGCTGGCAGCCATGGGGTTCCATTTTTACAAGTTCTGCCCACAGTAGGCTACAGTCCTTTGTGTCATTACACCATCTGCTTAGCTTTTTCCTCCTGGAACTGTAAGCAGAATGAGCCACCTGAGCTAAGAACGCACCCAGCCCCCAGCTGAAACACGCTTGCATGAAGTCCACCTCAACAAGGCTGCCTTTCTGTTCTAAACCACGTTCCTTTCTTGTGTGGCTTGGAGGAATGTAATTTTCACCAAGCAAATGGGCAATACCAATAACAAATATATATTCATTTTTCCCTGTGTACCAGGAACCGTGCTACATGTTTCATGTTCTCATGATTCCATCTTATCTTGACAAAAATCCAATGCGGTGGTTCACTTCAAATCCTTGTTTTTGCATATAAAGACATTGGGACTCAGACAGGTTTGTAACTTACCATGACCATGCTGCTGGTTAGTGATGACTCTAAATCTAAACCATCCTTTTGATATTAATTATCCAATGTTTTAAATTTCAATGCCTTTGACAAACTGATCCTTCATTGCACACCCATTAGCAATTCCCATGTATTTACCTACCCAACAAATATTTATTTAGCATTTACTGTGTGTCATACACCATTCTGGTCCTTGAAGAGCCAAGTATAAAGATGTCTTGTCTCATGGAGCTTATGACATAGTTAGGGATAGATTTATTCATTTCAAACCTTTAGAAGTAACACAGGGCATGCAGTCACTGTGCTATGGACTAGGGTTCCAAAGTAAAAAACTCCACCACCTTCTAACTGTGTTACACTCATAGTTAAGCTTTCCAGTGTATCGAGACTTCAGGAATCACACTTCTGGGACTAGAGCTAGATGTCACCACTGATACTTATTATGTATGTTTTGTAAAATCATTGAACTTCGCTTTGGTTTGTTTCTTCATCTGTTGAATAAATAACATGTAAGTTTACCTCCAGCTCTAGAAAAATCATTTCTACTCTAACTGAGATGAACTTTGAAGAAAATCTAGAGTTTAGAATATGGAAAAGGAGAAAACTGTTGTCTAGGTTCACAAGAGAAGCAGGAAAAAACATGAAGTATATTAATCAAAAAGCTTTTGGCTTCAATTAGCAGAAAAGATGATAAATTGTATTAAAAGTTGTGCATTTGTTTTCTCACATAAAAAGAAGTCAAAGGGTAAATGTTTCTGGAGTTAGTTGCTCAGCAATGCCACCAAGTATCTAGTTTCTCTTCAGGATTTTGCTCTACCTCCCATAGTGTATTAGCCTTTCATCCTCAACGTTTTTGCCTGGTGGTTACAAGGTGGAGGATTATTTTCTCTAACTGCTGTCCAAAACAAAGAGGAAGCTATGGGAGAGAGACTTTCTTCTCAGGGTGACACTTCATTTCTGTTGTTATCCCTCTGGAAGAGGAGAGCATCTCCAGATGAATTTTCCTTTGATCTCTTTGGCTAGAACTGGGTCACAAGTCAAATCCTAAACCTATCATAGTTTGCGCTTTGGGTCGAGTGAGGAGTGATTTCTATTTTTTCTGAGATTATGTGATTGACATCAGCTACAAGACCTGAGTTTGATTTACCAGGAAGAAAGTTAATAGAAATTAATGTTGTCTTTCGTGGATGCTCAAGGAAAATTTCCCTATCTCTCTCAGGTGCTTCCGAGGCTAGCAAACAAATTGACATCAGACAGATTTGTAGGAGAAAAGGACTAGATTTTACTGTATACATACAGAGAACCATTTGCCTTGTTCTAACATGTAAGGTAAATGAAACAGACTGAAGACTTATATCCTGAGCTAAGGAATGAGACTGGGACACAGGCTTAGAGGAAAGAGATGGGTCTTCACCTGAAGGATGAATGTATATGAAAAAACCTTGCTCTAGATGTTTGCCCTGCCTTAAGATAGATTTTACTGATAAAGAAGTTTATTTCTGGAGCTATCCTAGTATCTAGGTAACTTTTATTCTGTAAGGTATTTCTCTCTAGACCCTCGGGGCCTTGATCCACCTTAGCGCCACATCTCAGGGTTTCACTGTTGGGAAAAGCCTGCTCCATGCCTTAGGAAAAGTCATTGGAGCATGTTGAGGGAGGGCAATCCTACACTGTCACAGAGATCTGGAAAGAGACAGACTAGCAATGGTCATGTAGTCCTAGAACACTTGAAGGAACTTTAATGAGTAGGACTGCTCAACAGGTTCATGCCCAGAAAATAGCAAAAACTTTTTTGTCCAAGAAGATTTGGGGCAGGAAATTGTCCCCAGAAAAGAAAAGTGGGGAACAAGACTGCCACTAAGAGGCTCCTGTGAACACCCCAAGACTAACTTATATTTGGAATGGAGAAAGACGAGTTACAACTTCTTTTTCATCTTATGTTCAGATACTGTAAAAGTAATTAACGGCAGATTGGCAGGTGAACACTGGAGCAGCCTAAAAGAACCTCAGTCATCCAGACTCTTTACTGAACTGATACAAAGGTGAATAAGATATAATCCACTCACAAGCAGAAATTGTAGATTCCTATGTACTTCCAACTGCCATTGCAGCAGAATGAATGCATCACCAGAGGTATGCACAGAATACCGTGGGAGCACTCCGTGGGAACTGGCTAGTTCTGCTGGAACTGAGGCAGGTGAGGATGTGCAGCGGAGATTACATTTGAGTTGGACTCTGTAAGCAGAAGAAAAGAGGCATCCTGAGTTGAGACATAGGAGAATGGGGATCTAGTCCAAGGGGATCACATAACATGAAGTCAAAGTCCTCTGAATCTTTTTCAGCAGATACTTAATGTTAAGATCCTCAGAACTCAAATAGACAATGCTTATACATGCTACATTGAAATTTTTCTGCTCTTTTCCTTTGTTGGTGGTAGATTGTGGCTGTGGCTTCAGAACGAGGCAATGATGGGAGCCGAGGAGTGGCCCCCAGCCGGAACAGTGGGCAAACACCCCCTAAAGAATATAGGAAAAACCATGGGTTCAGGCTCCCACATCTGTAATATATGATCTTGTTTCCCTTTCATCTTTCCAACTCCATCTTACCTGATAAACTTTACCTCCTAAATGATGAGATGAGTGTGTTGTTGCGTCTTTTTCTTAAGAGAGGAAGGAAAGAAGGCAGTGAGAGGATGAAGAAGCATCTTCATTTAGTTACTTATTTTGGCTTTTCCACTAGCTCCAGATCTCGAACCTGGGTCCCTGAGCATTACATGACTTTCACCTTAACCTCTGAGCCACAGGGCTGCGCCTGCATATCATTACATGTTTATTGTTTACATGCCTAACACAAGACTCAGCACACTATTGATGTTCAAAACATAGTTGCTGCACAAATCAGCGATGACCAAGGGCAGCCTATGTGTCACCACGTAGGCAATTGGCCTCCTACTTTCATTATAATAACTTCATCTGCTCAGGATGCTTTACCAGATTGGAGCTTGTGGAATGTGTCTAGTAGATGGGGCAACAGAAGCAGGTCTCCCTATAATTAGGTGTGTATCACATATGAGGGCCTGGGGAAAATTGAGTCATTACCTATGCCCTCATAAAATGGGCTAAGAGATGACATGAGCATAGGTAAATATTTATGCAAATTTACACATGAAAAGGAGTATATGGCAAGCACCCTGGTGGCCTAGTAGTTTAGTCCCCTGATTGTAGTCCACCCTGCATCCCAAGGTCCCTGGTTCAAAATCTGGGTCCTGCGGAAATGATCAAGATCAAACAACTTAATAAAGTAAAATAAAATAATTCTATCTCCACTCTCTTTCTGCCTGCCTGTCTACTCACCTTCGTTCCAAGAGAGGCTGGAGAGGAAGGAAGGAAGGAAGGGAGGGAGGGAGGAAGACAGGGATTTAGAGGCTTTGACCAGACCTCTGGGTTTGAATCCCAGCTCCGTTGCTTCCTGGCTCTATGACTTTGGACAAGTCGCTAAAACCCTCTTTTCCTCAGTTTCCTCATCTACAAAATAGGGCTGAAAATAATAACTGCCTCAGAGGTTTGTTGTGAGGATGAAACAAATATAAGTAGTGTCTTTGTTACCAGCCTGTGAATAGTGAATAGAGACGAATGTTAACTAATGAGCTTCACAGCCATCCTGGGAAGCAGTAACACTTTCACACTTTAGAGAGGATGAACAATTTGCTTAGAAAAATTACATGGAGGCATAGATTTCCTAGGCCAAGTAGTAATGAGTGACAGAATCAGGATTGGAATTTAGATCTAGCATTGCAACCCCTGCTATGAGAACTTGAATGACTATAGGTAATACTTCTAATGACAATCTATGGACTTTAACATGGCTAGATAGCAGCTGAGATTTTTATAAAGATTTTCTTTTCACAAACCTAGTATTTCTTTATAAAACACAAAAACCACAGACACTCTTTTCAGCAAGGGGTCATGAAATTATGGAGTCACAGATCTGCGTACATCAATCAATCAGGACTTCTCTCTGAACTAATGACTGGAAAGATTCTTCCAAACATTTAGAACTACCTGTGGTGAAATAGCATTGTGATTTTTCAAAAATTTTCAATCTGCCATCTGCCAACATTTTTAGAAAATACAATGAGAAATGAATTACTAGAAAAAGAAACCAAAACACCCAGACAACACTCAAGTCTCAAAATAGGTATATGTAGATTCAACAGGAGAATTGCTATAAACTTTTCTAGATGCTCTTCCTCAGTTCCTGCTCCTATCTTTCTGTCCACAGCTAGTCACTGTGAACTGAAAGGACTTCTATGAAGAGGTAGTCCTCACGGAGTAATTGGAAACATTCCTATTTGCTCTTAGCTTTTGCAGAAGTTACTCAGATTTCTATAGATATTTTTTCCTATGAAAACATCAGCAGGATGCTATAATGCCACTGGAAGAACCTCTATCCAAGGGGTGAGCTTTAGAAAAAATTGGTCTGAAAAAACTGTTTAAAATGCATCCACAAAGGAAAACTCCTCAGTTATAAAAAAAGAAAGGAAAAAAAGATGAAATCCTGCCATTTCCAACAGTGTTTGTGGACCTCGAGGGTGTTATGCTTAGTGAGATAAGTCAGAGAAAAAAAGACAAGCACCAATTGTTTTCACTCACGGTGGTGTGCAGAGAAACCACACAAGCAAATGAACTAAATAAAATAAAAATAAACTTTTAGACTGTAAGACCAAATTAGTGGTTAGCAAAAGGGAAGGGGGTAGGGAAGTGGATCAATCAGGTAAAGTGGGTCAATTATATGATGAAGGATAGAGCAGGATTTTCAGTGGTGGATTTAAACTAGCATGTACAGATAAAGATGTATTATGATGGACACCTGAAACTTATACAATGTTGTTTGAAATGTTACTTCTACTAAAAAAAAAAAAAAACAACAAACCTAACACGTCTACAGTTGATCTATGTGGGTACAAGCTAGATATTAGCATCACTTTTACCAAAGACTCAAGAAAGCTCCTGAAAGAGATAGGTCCTGGGCATAATTCACAAACTATGGCGTGCCCTAGTGGAGTGGTGGTTAGGTCTGCTGCCTTTGGCCAAGCATAACCACATATATCCCAAGGACCTGGGTTCGTGTCTCAGGACCAGAGGACAACAACCGACATGTACAAAGAAATAAAAGTAAATAAAATAAAATTTTAAAAAACCAACTCTATCACAGAACTACTCTAAATCCCTAAGTGAAACCCCTAGTCCCAGTGACTAATGCTAACCATTTAGGTGTTGTGGAGTTCTTTACCCTTTGGTCTACCTTCCTGACTCACAGCAGACTTAGTTGACAACTTTTCTCTCAGGTAAAAACTCAAATTTGGATGTCAGCATCTTCCTACATCTGAGTTGAGATGTTAAAAGACAGAAAAAAATGAGCCAGAGAAAAAGAATATATGCCCATCTCACCTTGCTATTATACCTTTTATCAGGCTTTACTCTCTATTTCATTTCATTTTTATTTATCAAGTACTTCCATTGTGCTTACTGTGTCTCAGGCACTGTTTAAGGAATTTTTAATTAGCAACTCATTTAATTCCTACCACAACCCTGGGAGGTAAATTCTCTCATTTTCTCTCTATATTTTGTAAATGAGGAAATTAAAGCTTAGAGCATTTAAACGGTATCCCAAGGTCACACAGCTAGGTTTTAATCTGTGTCAACACATCTCCTCCTCCCGGGTAAAAAGAAAAAGCAGAAGGAAACTTAGAATGAGCAGGAGTAATAGCAGTGTGAGGAAAATTTAGCGTCAGTCCAGGAGAAACAAGACTTCCAGCATGAGAATGCAGCCAAATCTCAGAAATAACAGAAGGGATTCTCATCATCAGTAAGGGAAAACAAACAGGTCTGAATGGCAGTGTTGGTATATAATATGAGAAAACAGAACCAAAATCACATACACATGTAACCCAAACTCACATCAAAGGACATGAGAATATATCTGTAACAAAAACAATAATGAAATAGCTGTGCTATTTTTGATCTATTACATGGCAGTTTACATATGTAACTTTGTTTACTGTTCCTCACAATCCTATGAGAAAGCATTATCCCCATGTTTCTAATGAAAATATCAATAAAGTTACAAAGAGAACTAACTCCTAGTCTCACGGTTAATGATTGGCAGACCCAGAATTTCTACTCCCTTCACAAAGTGGATTCATGTCAGAGTAGTGACCTGGTGCCATGGGGAGATGGACTGGGAGATATGGTATAAATGCACAAAGGAATACCAAATCTGCATGCCAAGTCACTGTGTCCAAGAAGGCTCAGAACTGTGGTATACAGAGATAAAAGCTAAAGTAGTTATTTGTTTTGTTTTGTTTTTTAATTGAGATAATCCAAGAAAGATAAACCTAGTCAGTCATTAACTTCATACAGAACACATACATTGCATACAAATGATGTTTCTGGCACTTTTTAAGAGGAACATGCAGCATGGTGACTGAAAATATGTCCCCAGTGAAATTCCTGGAGTATGTGGCTCTCTTGCACCAGGTTACATGTGATCTGTAGAATGTGAAATACTGTTACTGAGACTGATGTCTTATCTGATGCCCTGGATGGATGACCCACTAGAGTCATTGGGTTCTGCCAACGTTATTTCCATCCTAGATTCTCATAAAGTGTTGGCAGATAGATCCATCCCGGAGACCAGACCAGAGGGTATTTTTAGTACTCCACAGGGCTTGTATAACTTCATTCCCTCCCTTTTACAATAACTCTTGGCCAGCTTCTTTTCAGACCTTGATAAACAGTCATTGAGATTGTGTGGGAACATTTGCTGTTGCATATGTACATGTTAAAGCCTTGTTAAGTGCAGAATTGGAATATTATCTGGGCTATTCACCATTTATCTAAAACAATTCAAGAAGATAATGAAAGCCACATAATTCCAGAGTGGGTCATCAAGAGTGTTTTTCTTGGAATGCCAAGTGAAAGTGTGCAGATAGCACTGATATGAATTTAAAGGGGCAGCGGGGAGGTGGGGTCCCTTCTTTGCAAGGTACTGCCCCATAGTTATATACTTGCTTGGAACCTTACTCTTATCTATCTTTGAATGACCTCCCAGTTAAAAACAACCATATAAAGTATCCTATACTCTGGAATGCCAGGAATCTTCTCACCAGGTGAAATCTCATCTTTCAAGATATCTGATGTTAAGTCACCCCAGGTTAACCTGGGCATTTTATTGGTAACAAATAGTGGTAACATAGGTATTGTTAAAGTATTGATATAGGACAGTGAAGGAAGGAGACTTTCTGTAACTTGCTTAAGCAGAGAAAGTATTCTGTATATGGTTCAGTGTTGCCCGACTTCTGATTTACTACTATCTCTGAAGGTGGGATGGGAAAAGAAATTTCTTCCGGTGTATGTTGTTGGGGGAGTTGGGGCGGGGAGAAGAAAGATGTAATTAGTAGAGATGTTCCTGAGAGAATTGAGGTTAAGGGGAGAAAAGCACAACCACAAGCATTTGTAACTTGCGTTTGCCAGATCATCTGTAAGTAAATGTCCATTCAGTTTGAACCAGGAAACACTTTCAATCCATGCAAGTCCTTATCAAATCCACACCTGTGGGAAAGATGCCTAAGTGGCTCCTGTACCTCAGCTCTCCCAGCCTGCTCTCAACAAAGACATAGCTCATCAATCACAGCATTCTTCCCTGCCCAGCCAGCATAAGCCAGCAAAGTCTTTCTCACCCCAGTGCTCCAGGTAGGTCTTTTTAAGCCATGACAGTTGGCATATGAGTTGTAATCTACTTACTTTTTCCAATCAGCACAGTAAAGCAAAGATGAATGAAACATAGCATCTGCTTTCAAACAACTCAAATACTGTTGAGGGAAATAGACCATGTCACAGTGACTTACCAAATTGTGAGAAGCAATGATAAAATTATTCATTCAATGGTATGGATGCATTGAAGGAAGAGGAACTTTTTTCCTGAAGGAGTGTTTCCTGGAACAAATAAATGGGCATGAACCACATTGGGAGGAAGAGGGAATGCAGTTCTCAGTTAAGACGGAGTAGGCATGGAGACTCTAAATAGCCTGTTCTCCGAAAGTGCTTTCTCATCCTAGTGTCTGAGTGGGAGAATGACCAGAGATGGTTTGGGGACATGGCCACCAGGCCTCTTTTTCTTGCAGAAAAATTCCCTTTCTGAGGCATGTGAGGATCACGAAATTGTGACAATGGCTCCAGGAATTCATAGCACAGTGTGTAACCTCTGATAGCAAGATTTACACATGGCATGTGTGTGTCTTTTCAAAGTGTCAATGCTAAGAATTCATGATGGACTTGTAAGATACAGGAAAAAGAAAACTTACCCCCTTGACAGTCTGATGGGAAAGTGTGAGTTTTACAAGAGTCCTAGCAGTGGTGCTTTACACAATCAAATTGACTCCCTTTATAAAATAGGGGGGGGGGTGTGCACGCGTGTGTGTGTGTGTATGTGTGTGTGTGTTCAGTTTGGACTCACAAGTTCTCAGCATGTGCTACCATGGAAGCCTCTCCCTGACAGCCCAGAGTATTTGCTCTTAGGTTCATTCTTTGAGAATCCATCATATTTAAATAAATGCTTTATGCAAGAAATACACTTAGCCATTAATCTGACTAATGCGGCATCCTTGGGAGAAAAAAACAAGTGTGTAATATTGTTATGATTAAATTAGCATCATTAAGGATATGCAACCATTATCACTTTTAGTTGGGGATCACACCTCTCAAAGCCCAGCTAATGAACAAGCCTTCTGGGTTTATTCATCAAAATACTGAACATTAGCCAGTCCTTATTACCCGTTAATTTCATAATAATCTCTTGCATTTTTATAGAATGGTTGGCAAAGCACTTTTTCCCACATACATTATATCTCAATGTTCACAAAAGCCATTCAAGGTAGATGGAAAGAAGTCTTATGAAATTCATTTTAGTTGTAAGTATTGCCATTATCCACGGTAGGAATTTTTTTTCTCTCTGAACAAATGTCGATAAACAGAATGAAATCGCAAACTGAGTAGTTATCTGCAATGAGAACTTGGGAAAATTAATTATATCATCCCTTTCCTTTCCCATGCCAATTAAATCATAGAGAGGTTATACAGAGTTGAAGAGAGCCCTCTAATACTTTTTAAGGTGACTCAGCACCCCAAAAATGGACCAAGCAAACCTAGAAAGAAAATAGGTCCCCTGGCAACCAGGCAGCATGCAATTTGAGGAATTATCCTAATTTGAAACATTGCTATGGATAGCACATTCTCATAAGTACAAAATGAACCCCTAAAAAGCAAGAAAAATGAAGTCAATTTTGTAAGGAACAGAAAAAAGGAGGAAGTGGATGAAATGAAGAAGACCAAGAAGGAAAAGAGGTGTTGGTCCCCAGGGTAAGATGGAGCGGCAGACACGTAGTTAGCACTAGCCTCCAGAAAAGAATGACAGGACATTCTATCAGCTCTTTGGCTGACAGCATTTTGATATGCGCAGCAGCAGGGTGGACGGAAATAACATCTATTTATACAAAAGTAGGAAAACAAAACCAGCTTCTAAAGATTTCAATTGTGTAGCATTTCATGGTGACTGATTCCACACACCCCCCACTTCCAGGCTCTGTACAAAATTTACTGCTTCTTTCATTTTATTGATACGATAATGAAATTTGATACACTCTAATTCAGAAACAGAAATGTTTATTCATTTCATATGTCAGTACAAAATCCAATTAAGAATAAAGATTGCTCCTTCCAAAGTTGCAGTCATACAGAATGATAATTGCTTTGAAAAGTGAGAAACAACTTTGGGTAAGGTGCCATTCTTTGCTCTCAGTCATTGATGTAGTCTCAGAAGTGAGATTCTTCATCCAGATTTTTCCTACAGAATGATGTGTCTATCTTGCAAGGCAAAACCCTGGAAATTTGAGGGCTCTTGCTCCCATTTATTGATCACCCTAGCTCAGAGGCTTGCAAAAATCACCTGTAATTGTAGCTGTGCCACTGACTACCTTCAACAGGTATTTTCAGGGGCCATCAAGCTTGTCAGCTGGGAGCAGAGGCTTTCAAGAAATATGCATCTGACTTCAATAAAAAGTGAAAAAAACATGAAATAAAAAATAAGAATCTGTGTTCAAGGCCTAAAGAGCAGGGGCTAAGTCTTGGTTTCTGCTTACCACACTCAATTCAGTTAAGGGATTGAACCTAAATTTCATTCCGTTTCCTTATAGAGTTAATTGAGAAATCAATTAAATGATTCATTTGAGCCATTCAACATGCAAATGGACCTAGTGTTTACTTAAAAATTAGTAATTATTTGTGTGTGAAGCTCATAAAATAACCGACATTTACTGAACAATTGATATACCTTGCATTGTTCCACATGCTTCACATGTAAAAATTCCTGAATCCTCTCAACAACCATGTAAGGAAATGCAGATGGTTCAGCCAACTGTAAGAGTTACTAACTGCAAGTTAGAGATAATAATGACCACACCATCCATACTTCTGACATCATTACAGCTCAGGGCGGGTCTCACAACCACCATCCAGTTAAAAAAGCCACTAGAAGATCTCATAGAATTTCCTGCTTGCAACTGTGTGCATAGTTATGATTTACTACAGGAAAAGAATGCGGATTGAAATCAGCCCTGGGACTAGACACACAGGGCAGCCCCGAAGACTTCCAGTTGTCTTCTCCCCATGGAGCTACGGAGGGCATCCATTATTCTGGGCAAGGACGAGTGGTAATTGAATGCACATAGAGCACAGCAGTGTGCTCACCGAATGCCCACCACCACCACCAGGGACTCGAAAGCAGGGGTATGTGGTCTGCATTCCTTCAGAGGCAACTGACCCAACCACTAGTCCACAAGGGTGCACCCAACATGGTTTCCTTATAACATAAAAGAAAAAGATAGATCCCTGGCCCCAGGCACTGTCTGTGTGAAGTTTGCACTTCTCTCCCTGTCTGGTGGGCTTCTCCAGAGCCTCCCACATCCCTGTTAAGTTCATCGTGTGTCTCGGTTGTCCCTGCTGGAGGGAGTGTGCATGTGTGTGACTTTGCCCGGCAATGGGATGGTGTCCTGTTCAGCGTAGCTTCCCACCTTGCACCCTGGAATGCCAGATACACTCCCGTCACAAGACACCCTGCACTGGAATAAGCGAGTTGGAAAATGAATGAATGAATGAATGAACACCAGTTGCTGTCTAATATTAGAAGTGATTTGAGCCTTTATTTAGGAGTGTGGTGATATTTTGTGACCAGAAATATATCAATATTTCCTCAGAAATTGACTCTTGATAGTATTAGTTAACCTGTGGTAAAACCGGATTCCTTATATGTCATTTTGCTTCAAGTCATAGTTTCCAAAAGCGTATCAGTGACATTGAGGACTTAACAGTGCTCCCAAGCAGGGACGCTCACCTGAGCCTTTGGTGCCTAAGATTTTATTGGGACTCAATCCCTTACTACCCATGGAGCTTATCTTTAGTCTCTAGATCTTTCTCGAGGCAGAACTGCCAGCAGCTCGTCCAAAGCCCCCATTAGAAAGCACATTTTAGACTATCTTGTTGCCATAGCCTCCAAGCAAAGACACTTCTGTCACCCACACATTCCAAGGGCCTGGAAAACACCTCCTACGAGCCAAGGGCCAAGGCCAGACCTCTCTATGCAGAGAATTAACTACTGTTACTACTGCCACTGCTGCTACTACCAGTAACTCACTTCCCATTTTGCAGATGAAGAAATGGAAAAGCACAGGGGTCACGAAACTTGGGGCATAAGACTCGTTCTTGCCTGGTAGCGGGAAAGCCGGAATTCTGATAGTGCCGTCCGTGCGGTCTTTCTCTGGGATCTGTAAACGTCTCTCCTTCTGCCTGCCCGTTTGTGTCGCTCTCCTGCGATCAGACTGCTGGTGAATCTAAGACCTGCATTTAAACTTTGGTAGCTCTGATTCAAGAGTTCTGGGCCCTTCCATGTGGCTGTAACTTTTTTTTGCAAAAACACGAAAGTCCCGCTGACCATTGTCTAAAGGACTCTTTCTCTGAACCCCCTTGAAAGCAGGTGGAGTTGCCAATGACAACCCTCACTGGCTACCCCTCTGTCTTTCTAAAGTAAGGTGCCCTCTCTGCCAGCTTCTGCGAGCCTCTCATGACTACGAAGTGTCAATGGCGTGTTTATGAGCCTCAAAACCAACACTGTCTAAGAGGCTAATCATTTTGTATTATTTTTACAAGGGACAAAAATGCTGCCAGTACTTGCTTATATTTGCATGTATGTTTAAAGCCCAGAGTGTACCTTCACTGTCTTGTTGAAAGCAGTGTTAGAGTTTGCTGTTTATATTCAATGCATCACATGGCTCAAGAGGGATGCTTCCTCACACATTTTGAAGCATAGTTTTATGTCTCAGGGGGCTGTCTCCAGTACCCTGAAATTTAGAATGTAATTATAGATACTAAGCTACAGATTGTGCTTTTAAAAACCTTCTCTCGGTGGCCTGTCAGGCCTGGATGGTTTTGAGGGGAGAAGTGGGAGGAGATCCACACCCCGCTCCACCACCACGCTCAGAGAACAGCTTTTCGGTGTAACCTCAGCAAACTGGGAAGGATCATTGATGAAAACCAAAGGGGCAGGCTTCTCCCACTCACAGATCAGCCAGGCTGAGGTACAAGACCAGCTCATCACCAAGCCGGGGCTCAGTCGACTGAACTTGAATCAAGGCCAAAAATAGGTGTGTGCCTTCCCCGCTTCCTACAACTCCCTTCAGTTAGCTGAATTCTTCATTAACTAGAATCTCCCAGGGAAGACTTGAGAAGTGTGTGTGTGTGTGTGTGTGTGTGTGTGTGTGTGTGTGTGTGTGTGTATGTGTAGATACAGGTATAAGGTTTCCACAGAGATTCTGAGTCATAGCAGAGCCAAGAGCATAATATTTACGATCTGAAATTATGTCACCATTTAAAGGCTCGAATTTGTAAAATTATGTGAAATGGGACAATCTGTTATCTAAATCTCATTTTCAGCATCTAAGGCAGGTTTGTTCTTTTAGAGGGAAGTGAAATGTCCAGTCCCTAAGTAGATTTAATTTGGGTTTATAAGAGGGGCTGTTAGTGTTGATTAAGAAGTTAAACACACGATTTTATAGTATGAATATTCTAAATATTAGGGCAAGTTTACCACAAAGTAATTTAACTGCCACTCACAAATGCACTGCAATTTTTGAAGTGTTTTCACACTAGATGTTAATGACTACACTGAAGGAAATATTAAAGCCACTTCCAGGAATGATGATGTCCTTGGACATTTGTTTCTTCTATCGGGACAAAGACTTTGTTTGAAGCTGTTTTCTCGGTACATTGTCAGTATCATATTGATGGAAGAATCGGTTATTAAGTATTTATTGATACCAATGGGATATGTAGGCTGGGTTTCAAGTTCTTTCTGGGTGTGAGAAAGATACTAGTGTGGGATCCTGAAGTTCATGTGGATGAAAGATACATGGACAGACTCCAGGTGGGTCTTCATGGAGAAGCAAACATTGGTCATTGTTAAGGCCAAGGACAGTAGCTCCTTCCATCTGATAGGAGTTCTGGAAACCCACCAGCAGTTCAGATAACCAACCAAGTTCAGTGCACAGTTCTTCCATCTCTCTGCCCCTGTCTTTACCAGACTGAGCTTCCTATTCCTCTGCCAGCTCCTGGTTTCTGCTGTTGTTAAACCACATAGCTTCTGTTTTCCCAGAGCTTCTACTATTTCATGACTTCTGCTTCCTGCCTCCTTCTTGTGCCTTTTGCTTTAGCTACCCCATTCTTTGTGAATGCTTTGTGTGTGTCTCCCATTTAACATCTAAGGAAGAGTGCGTCACCAGTCATGACCCCACAGGAGGTAACTTGTTGGACATACATTGCAATAAGCAGGTGACCTTTCAGGCTGCTGCCTGCTTACAGGAGGCTGTCTTTGGGTCACACACTGGTTTCTTGTGCAACTGCCTTCAACCAGGAAAGGAGAGCCATGGAAAAGTCAATCTGACAACCCGTGCATAAGAAATCCATCCCCAAAAGGAAACTGAGTGTGACAGCCACCACAGGGCTTCTCAAGCAATTTGGATTATGCAAAACAAAGCAGGACATGTCAGCACTCCTGTGGTTGAGCGCCAGGCTTGGTTTCTTTATCTGACCTGCTCCCTCTGTGCCCAGCTCAAAGACCCCAGGCTTCACTCTTCTCTGTATTTCTGAGCACATGTATCTTCTTTCCCTCTTGAGGCTGGTTCTAAAACAGAAAACACCCCTTTATATTCTTGCACCCCTTTCCTCTGTCTCTGGAAGAACTGTATCATTTTTCTGTTTTAAGTATGTTCTCGCTGACTGCTGTGGTTTTGGCATGGGCTGACTACTATGCCAATCATCAGGGAAGTTATAAATCTTGGCTACATGAGTAGTTTATATTGAAATGTAAAACAATTTTAAAAGAAAGTATGTCCACAGCTTAATCTCCAGAACCTATGACTATATCTATTTTGGCAAAAGAGTGATCAATTTATATGATGAAAAAATGTAATTTGTTAAGGATCTAGAGAGAAGGAACCTATCCTAGGTTATCTGAAATGTCATCCTAAGAATCCTTATATGAGAAAGGCCAAGGGACTTAGTCAAACAAGCAGAAAGGAGGAGGCAATGTGACCCAGAGGCAAAGACTGAAGCAGAGGCTACCAGCCAAGGAATCCAGCCAGGCTTTAGGTATCTGAAGGATTTTCACCAAGAGCTTTTGAAGGGACTGTATTCTTCCTGACTTTTTAATTTCAGATTTCTTAGCTTCCATAACTGCAAGTGGATAATTATGTTGTTTTAAGTCACCTGATTTAACCATAACATTGTATAATAACAACCCTAGGAAACTCAGAAGTCTTCAGGGCTCTTATCTTGACAAGTAACCTATGGATTGTTTGCAAACTGGAGTGGGCTACAGATTTGGGCCTGAGGTAGATTCAGGATCGCAACATGACCAGGCCTTCTGAGGTGGCTGGACCACAAACTTCACGAGAGAGCACTGGTCTGTGCAGTATAGGTGCTTAATGAGTGGAAAGGAGTAGGGTGAGGTGAGGGAGGCAGGAAGGAAGGAGGGAAGGAGGAAAGGAGGGAGGAAGGGAGGGAGGGAGGAAGGAAGGAAGGAAGGAAGGAAGGAAGGAAGGAAGGGAGGGAGGGAGGGAGAGAGGGAAGAGGAGGGTGGGGAAGGGGCGAAGGCAGGAAAGGATCCTCTGCCTTCTTGTCTTTTCTCATTCTCTGCATCCACATGACCCTTCCAGCCCCAAACAACACAGCACTTTGACGCTGTAACTTCCGTAGCCTTTTTCAGTCCCATCCTGGCCCCTGACCTTTTATAATTCTTTCCATTCTTCTTCCTTCCAACACTCTTTAGGGGTTCCTGGACCCATTTCCGAAGTGAGTTCTGTGTGGAGGCTTTCCCACACAAACAATTCTCAAACACTGATAGGGTGTCTGAAAATTCAATTCGGTTCTGCTCAGGTCTGCTGCTACCTACTGATAGCACCAGATTTCACAGGTTAAGGGCTCAGTCTCCCAAGACCCGCTTCTGCTTGAGACAGTCACAGGTCCAGGCAGTTGGTTACTTGTGCGTCTGACCAACTGTCATGGTCAAGTTTGATTAATTTGCTAAAATGACTCACTGAACTCAGGAAACTTATTTACTCACAAGATCACCAATTTATTACAAAGAATTATAGCTCAGAGCAGCCAGGTAGAAGAGACGTTGCAGGGCAAGAGACTGGGACAGGGCCTGGAGCCTCCATGCCCTCTCCAGGCACACCGTGCTCCCCAAATCTCCACGTGTTCACCAACTAGACGCTCCCAGAAACCCTCCTCCTGTGTTTTTATGGAGGCTTCATTAGTTAGGCATGGTTGATGAAAACACTGGCTGCTGGTGATTGAACTCAATCTCCAAGCCCTCTATCCTCGCTAGTGGTCTGGGGCTGGGACTGAAAGTTCCAAACCTCTAACCTTGTGATGGGTTCTCCAGGTAACCTGTCCCAGCCCTTAGGTACTTCCGGGCAGCCACTGAATTAACATAACGAGACAATTTCATACCTCTGAACACTTAAGGAATTCCAAGGCTTTGGGAACTGTGAGCCAGGAGCTGTGTGGATGGAAACCAATCAATATGAGAGATATATTTTGGTTATCTGAGTGACCAACGATGTATTTCTTATGTTACAATATTCTAACTGCCTATATACATACTCTGGATAAGAGAGGCCATCTGCCCACCCTGTTGTTTCCTTTAAGAAAATTATTCTTGGACTAGTACACAGTCCTGTGTAGTATGAAAAAGATGAAATCCTGTCATTTGCAACAACATGGGTAGAACCAGAGGGGATAATTCTAAGCGAAACAAGTCAGAAAGAGAAATACAAATGCTGGATGATCATACTCATATATGGAATGTAAAGAAACAAAGAAAAGCAACAGACAACACAAGAAGCAATCCTTGGACATTGCCAGTAGAACTGAGGTTGCCAACAGGGAAGGGGGTGGGTGGTGCAAGGGTGACAGGTCCATGGACCGCGGAGGAGGTCTTTTGGTAGTTTGATGGTGGGCATGCGCTTGACGAATAGTGTGCCTGCACTTATGGGCTTGCATTATTTTGTAAATCAAAGTTACCGCAGTAAGTATTTTTTAAAGAGAAAAGAAAATCACTGTTTAGGACATAAATCCCATTGTTTCTTCTATTTCTCCATCTCCAAAGCTTAATGCAACTACATCCACCCAAGACAGAACTTTCTCTCCTTTGGAAGAAAGTTCCTTCTCTGCGTCACTTCTCTCTCTCTTGGAAATCAGCTATATTTAAATGAATATCATCCTTTCTGCCGGTCTTTAAAGTGATCAGGTTTATCTTTCTCATAATGCATAATACAGGAATAACTTGCAGTATAGGGACCCATAGGGTGTTAAGTTCAACAAGAGCAGATGAATTTTGTGTTCAATTCTTAAAATGTTAGTAAGTTAATAAAGTAAGAAACATTAGTGTGAAGCGACATTAAAGACCCAACTGAAACGGTGGTGGACTAGTCCAAACTCATACATGAGTATGAGAATGGTTAGATCATACCATGCTTAGTTTATTCATTTTTTCTGTCATTCCATAACAGATTACCATAAAATTGTGATGTAAAAGTGCTCATTTGCCATCTCATGGTTTCTGGAGATCAAGCATCTAAACATCGCTTTACTGGATTTTTCCCTCCAGAACCTGTCACAAGGTGTAGTCAATGTTTTGGCTGAGATGGGTGTCTCAGTTGAAGCAGATTGGAGAAGGGCCACCTAAGCACATCTGGCTGTTGCAGGATTCAGTTGCTCAAGAGCCGGTGAACTGAGGGCCTGTTTCTAGCTGGCTGTTGACCAGAGGATGGCCATTCCGTTCTTGCCATATGGGTCTCCCCAACATAGCTGCTCATCTCATCAAAGCCAGCAAGGTTAACTAACCTGCTGGCCAAATGGAAGTCACAATCTTACCTAGCTTCGGTATGGCAGCAATCTCCATTCAACTTGCCAGGTATTGTAAGAAGCAAATCAATAAGCAGCCTACACTCAAACAAGGGCATGAATGCCAGGAAGTGGAATCACTGATAACACATCCTAGAATTTGCCACATCCAGAAAGTGGCATTCCCTCTGTATTTTGAGTGGGTCATGTTCCAAAATACATTCCTTGCTTAGTTGGAATTAAAAATTCAGTATGCTTTTCTTATAGAAGCAATGAAGTTAGAGAGATTCTGGTCTTTGTATCTGATGAGCACAGGTTTACCCACAAAGTTATCAAATGTCATGTTAACCAAACTACTTTAACCAGCATTTATTTATTCTATTGTTAGTCTATGAGAATATGCCTTACATATTTCAAGTTGGCATACTGGGACAAATTCTCCAGTTAACAGATCTTCAGCATATCCATGTAAGGAAGTTAGACTTGTATACCTCTGCCATTAGAAGTTCATTGACTTTTTCACACTATGCATACAAGCAGATTCTTCCTAAGCAAAATATTTATCCGTAAGCTGATGTTTATCAGTGATGAATTTACTGTGTAGGTATAAAATCTAAGTGAGTCAATGGGGACAGTAAATCATTTTCACAGTCTTTCAGGAGATGTAATTCAAGGAACCATTTAAAATAGTTGGTGTTTTTTCATTCTTAAGACTAAACAAAAACTTCCATGACTGCATGCCAAATCCGTGTGTACTGATGCTCCTGAACCTCGTGTGCTTACATGAGGTGAGATGAGATCTCATGTGTTAGTAATGATGCTCCTCCTCTCCTTCCAGCTTAATGTGGGAGAATCTCCTTGCTCCACTAGCAGGAAAAAGTCTTTTGAATTTTTTTCAGTTCATCAAAGACATCCCTTTCTGAAGTCTTCTCTTCTTCCTAGCCATTGGGAAGTGCTTTGAACTCAGCTCCCACTGACCTTGTTTTTTCTTCAAAGGCTTCTTCCCTCCTGTGTGGGGAGAAAACATCTTTTGAAAGTGTGGGTTCCTACCTTTCTGGGGTTTGTTGGAGTAAGCAGCAATAAACAAAAATGATAATAAGCAGCAGTGGCAGGTCTTGGTAAGACAGAGAAATTGGGAGAAAATGTGGAAATCAAAGGAAAGTCGTTCTGCAGAATTACTTGGAGGAGGGAGAGCTTCACGTGCTCCATTCTCTGTGGTGCTGCAGCTTTGTGTGACTGGCATGAAACAGGCAGAGGCATCTAAAGCCACTTTTAGGTAGAAATTTTGGCCCACGTGGACATCCTAGAGACATCAGGCTTGGGAAAGTCCAAGCTTAAAACAAGTGATTTACGTGGGAGTCTTCCCCAGACATCTT
This sequence comes from Solenodon paradoxus, assembly GCA_004363575.1. Classification (NCBI taxonomy): domain Eukaryota; kingdom Metazoa; phylum Chordata; class Mammalia; order Eulipotyphla; family Solenodontidae; genus Solenodon; species Solenodon paradoxus. The sequence continues at coordinate 275,185 of RJWH01000248.1, forward strand.
AACCATTGAGCCTGACATGGGACAAAGCCCTGAACATCTTGGTGATGTGTCTGTTCTGTTTCTTCTGTAAACACAACTTGAAGCTGAAAATTCTTCATAATTTTTCTTTTTCTTTTTTTTTTAAATTATTGACTTATGACTAGCTATGATTTTGCTTTTTTTTTTCATTTTTGAGTCACTAACTTAGGTTTTGTTTTGATTTCAAAGGGAAGTACTAAGAGTTGTGATGACTTGTAAGGCACTTAAAAGAAGATCCATCCTCCTCCCCAAGTCTCTGGTTCTGTGACCTTAAGGAAATAATCAGGTGTGAGCACCCACCAGTGTGACACAGAATAGCCCCTTAAATTGCCGCCTGATACAGGAGTAATTCATGTACGTAGCAGTGGTAGTCTGTGATTAACAGCCAGTCAGACCACACCTTCCATATATGGTAATGGTCTTCTCCTCATGAGGTAAGTTAGTTTGCTAGTTGCTGCCATCGCAAAATGCCACTGACTGGGCGGCATAATCAACAGAAATCTATTTCTTGCAGTTCTGGAGGTGGAAAGACTAAGATCAAGGTACATATTTGCAGATTTGGTTTCTCATGAGGCCTCTCTGCTTGGCTTGCTGATGACTCTCTTTTTTGCTGTATCGTGACATGGAGTCTTCTCTGTGTGAGCATGCCCCCAGTGTCTCTTCCCTTTCTTATAAGGACACTACTCCTACTGGACCAAGACCTCACCCTTGAAACATCATTTAACCTTTTAACCTCAGTGACCTTTTTAAGGCCCTGTATCTTCATGTGCAGTTACATTGGGGTTAGGGCTTCCACCAGATTTACCATAATTTTTAGGGTTGAAATAGGAACCAATTGGCATATCACCAGGGACAGCAGTCTGGTGGAGGGTGGGGTGGGAAGTAACACCTTTGCTGGGGAAATCTGAACTCCTGCCTGGCAATTTGGAGCTGGTTTGTTGGGTGTGTGTTTGCCCAAATTACCTTTTAGCAAACTGTGATTGACACCAGGGCAGAATCTCAAACCAGGCAGGACACCAGGCTACCATTGCTAAACCATTGTCAGTCAAACTGGGATGGATGGTAGCTCTAACTTTAACTAAGAATCTGGGGAGAACACAATTCAATTTGTGATGTGGGTAACTCACAATACCTAGGGCTGGATTGGAGTTCATAAACAGTTATGAAAGTGTGAGTGTATGCCTATGTGGATTTTTCTACAGTGAGCTCACACCTTTCATAGGGAGTTTCAAATAATTCTAAGAGATAAGACATGCTGCTTCATACCAGTTTCCCTAACTATTTCTCTAGGTATGATGATGTATGCCAGTCTTTCACAAAGAGTCTATGATTGTGTAAACCTGTTGCTCTATCTGCTCTATATTTTGAGATATTCTCAAGAATCTCAAGCAACACATTAAAACTTCATTGGCTACAAAATCATTCATCTTTCCAAAGATTAGGGAATAGTTGCGGAAGATAGCTTTTATCCTGCTGAGATGACTAAAATGACAATGCTGTGTTTTTCATTACTGTACCGTTCTGTAGTGTTTTCCTTTGTAAATGACGACTTAGGTACTTAAGCTATACAGTTTTATAAATCAAATACATATCTGAAGTAGGTGAAGAAAATAGCTATTAAAAGGCAATTATGATTTTGGAGGAAGGTAATAGGATAGTAGTAGTAAAATAAAAAGGGAAAAGGAGAGAGGAAGACATGGAAAGAGAGTAGGAAGGGAGGGAGAGAAAGAAGGAAGGACTTGAAATACAGGCAGTATTGTTAATTTTTCTATATAATTGTGGAGGAAAGAAATGAAAACCAGTGGCTGGGAAATAGATGCTTTAATAAAAACCTAAAGAAATTAGAATTTTTTAATGGAGTCAAGAGGATGACCTGATACTTAAAATTACCCCACTCTGTTATTTTCTCTTCTTCCCTGGTGTGCCTCTGCCTTTATTTGTGTCCATCATATCCTTATCCTTGGAGCCACTTGTGTGCTACTGATGTCTTCATCATCAACTTTGGATTTTCATTTGCTACCAAATTTTGTATTAATAGACTTAGACATTTTTCTTGCCCAGTGATGTCCAGTTTTTTCTTTATGTATACAAACATTAAATCCAAACAGAATTTTCCATAGGTACCAATGGATATACATGAAACTTATAAATTGAAATTCCATGGGAAAGGTTCCTGATGAAATAAAACTCTACTTTCAGTGACCCCTAATCTAAAGTATATTCCCTGTGGAATGCCTCTGTGCATCAACAATCCATAGTCGATTATTGATTTATTTGTTTAGCTCTCTCTATATACTGAAATTTATTTAAAAAATATTTGTTATCTTCCTGGTTTGTTTCCCAAAGAGCAGAATTTGCTGGAGCATACTCATCTCTTCTGACTGCAACTTCTTATTAAAATGTCAGTAATGGAAGGGGAACTCAAGACGATGCCCTTTCCTCATGTTAGGACAACGATGGTGTGAAAAGACTGGAAAACTTAAATCACGTCATTGGCTTTTGGAACAAGTTCAGCCTTTGGTCTCATTTGTCCCTAAAACATGCAGCTAGAGTCATAGGACCTGGATATTTAAGACATCCTATGACTTTCTGGTGGATGGCTCTTTTGGAAAGAGTCATTTCAAAGCCACCATGTCATTGTTGCTGATGTCACTGTGTCAGTTTCACAGACAGCTGGCAGCTCGCATTACCACGTCCTTGCCTGATGGCATTCAGCGAGCACTCCAAGATCCTGGGGCCTCATCCATTCCATTCCTGGACTCTGTAGCACCCGAATCATAAAATAGTAAAGCAAAATGTGTGTTTATGATTTAGAGAGAGAGGCTTTTTTCCAGGTAGCATAACTTGGCTCAAAACAGAACAAAACTTAATTCACTTACCTTCATAAAGAATTGAGGAATTCTTTTTGTTTTGTTTTGTTCTGTTTTAAAGGAAAGATATAGGTAGGAATGAAGGCGAGTAGACAGGCAGGGAGGGCGAAGAGGAAGCATTTGTTTTATTTTCATTTAGTTGGATCCCAAACTTGAACCCAGGGGTATGTGGCCTGTGCTCATTCAGAGACGACAGACCTAATTGCTACTCCACCAGAGTACCCAAAGGAAATCTTTTTAAAGATCTAAAACAAGTTAAGTCTCTGAAATTGATACAAATGCTACACTTGTGAATCTTTGGGGTTTTCAAGCACATATCAGTTTCTGTATAAGTGTGTGTGTTGAACTGTTAGAGTTAAGCGTTTTTATTTAAAACTTTATGCCTGCTTTTATTTTGTTTCTTTGTTTTGTTTTGCGTTTTTGTGGCTTGGGCTGGGTTGGGCTATGGTTTTGTGCTTTTGTTTTGGTTTGGTTGTTATAGTGTTTGGGCTCTAAATGTCTTAGCAGTGAAATAAATTTGAAATATTTTATGTAATTTGCCCCAGGCCATGCAGAGTTTGTGTCAAAGCTAAGATGATTTATTTTTTAAGCTAATCTACTGCTTTAATTAGCCAGCATACCATCTTCCTTGTTTCTTGGGTTATTAGTAGGTTTTGGATACTGTACTAGGGGCCATGAGCACATAAAAATCTAAGGCATGATCTGCTTCCATATGCTCACTCTGCCTTGATTCCACAAGTTTGATATATCCAGTCGACCAAGATCTTCATGAGTTCTAACTCCCACTTGTGACCAGTAATATCTAAGGGTGGTGGCGATCTAGTTCCAAAAGCATGGACTTTGGTGAGAGGCTTAGTTCCCTTACCCTTCATCACTTCTGGTCAGCCGTCAAGGTCAAGTGTATCTACATCCAACTAGTGGAGCGTTTTCTTTCTTTCTCTATTGGAATTTTGAAAGTTAAAGAAAATAGAGAAAAGAAAAAGGAAATGAATAATTATTTATGCCCATTGATACCAATCTGTGGGTTTGTATAATTTAATCCTCATGTCAATCCTTGAAAACATTATTGTTATCCCTGTAAAACAGGTGGGAAAATTTGAGAATCAGAATGGAGCAGTTGCCCGTTTTCTCCAGCTTTCTCTGTCCTGTTAGCAGTGTATGAATTCAGGTTTCTCTAAACACAAAAGGCAGACATTGCCAACTACCCCAACCGTTTCTACACAACAGCCAGAAGAGGTCAGCCCTTGATTTCTTCATCAGAAAAACAAAGATAAATGTCTTCTACTTTGTTAAATCTATCATTAAATGGGAGAGAGTTGAACATGGCTGAACAAATGCAAACAAGCTCGTGTTCATTCAGCCTCCCCATGAATTGCAAACAACCACTAGCAAACTATGACTCAAGCCATCAGTAGAGTTAATGCTTGCACGGACTCAACAAAACTGAATTGCATGTTATCCCACAGCAAAGATTTCTTCTTAACCATGGCTAACATTAAAAAGAACAGTATCTTCCATTTGCAGTGCACTCGTTTGCAAATTTCGTAGAACTTCTGCTTAAAGCTTTTTCTTCTCTCAAATGCTTCTTACCCTGCAGCCTGTGCTAACTAATGAAGGTAGTTCTTGGATTCAACCACAGAGAGAATCAAAGAGGCACATGTAAATATAGTGGAGAAAGAAACCAGTAGCAGGACTGGCAGAGCTAAGTAAGACAGAGACACTGGAGATTAGAATTGAAAGTTTGAATTGAAAACAACTTGAGGAGCAATTGTGGAGAGACCTTAAATTCTAGATCCAAAAATTTAGATTGGATAATACAGGCTAGCAGGAACTACTGCGCTTTTGTTTTCTGTCCCATCATCTATTACAACAGCTAGCCCCAAGCTTTCTGTTGACCTCCGTTTGCCAAAGCAGCAACACACATTTTTGTGTTTACTTTGCCTTTTTAGTAGCCTAAAATGCTATCGATGCTTCTTCCTTATATCTTCTTTACTCTGCCTTCCTTGATACTACATTTTTGGAGTTTCCCTTTGGTCTCTCTGTTTACTTCCTCTTCTCTGCACTGTGGACACATCTTCAGCCACCATTAAATGTGAAGTTTTCCAAGGTTTGTTCTTAGGCTCACCTCTGGTTTTAATATATATATGTATTTCTGCTAAGTGAGCTCATCCACATCTATAGCTTAATGTACCATCTTGCTAAGAATTCTTTCCCAAGCTCCACAACCCCATGAACTTGAGCATCATGAAAGTTCTTCATGTTTGCCATGCTACAGCCAAAGTCAGGAATTTATCACCCCTCACCTCACCTCACCCCACTTTATCCCCAACCCCCACAAAACCTTGTTCTAGACTCAATGTTCCTTATCTAGTTTTACCAACCAGAAACCCAAAGGGAAGTCAGGAGTGACTCAGTGTCTTGTTTGGGCAATTGTTTGGATAATAGATGGAGAACACTAGAAGAACTGATGATGAATTTAGTTTTAGACTTAACTGAATATTGCCTGCTTAAGTTTCTCAGTATAGTAATATCAGGATATAGCAACCTACCCAACTGAACGATTTCTGTAGAGTGTGTGGGTCAATACTGTAGTGAAGAAGGGGTAAATGGAGATAATGAGGATCTTCTACTTAAATACACCCCTCCCTACCCCACTACTTCAGTTCAGTATGCATCATTGTACTCAGTGCTTTATTAACAACTGGAATTTACTTCTATCCTCTGCTTTCCTTTGGGAGCCAGTAAATTTCATCCATTCCATCCTTCATTAACTTGCCTATTATCACTGACCCCTTAGATGAGCCAGATAAGACCACTCCACTCCAAGTTCACACAAAAACCTTTGGGTTTCTATGGTCACATAGAAGAATTAAGGAAAAACTATAGCTCAAATAATGAAACAAATGAAAACGCAAACATGGCAGGTTCTGTGATGAATATTTTATAGACATTGTCTGATTTGTTCTTGTTTAACACCATTAAGTAGTTTTTTTTTTTCCTTTTTAACCCCATTGTAATAGATGTGTGAACTGAAGCTTAAATAAGTAGCTGCTTCAAGGTCACAGAACTATTAAGTACAAAGCTAAAATTTCACCCAGGTCTGACCTAAATTATGAGCCTCTCCTTAACCACGAATCATCTCATCCCTTACCTACAAAAGCCTCTGGTTCATTGACCAGGATAATTTGCCTAGAAAAGCCTGCAGTTTGCCCCATTCTTCCTTTTGCTCATTAAATTTAACAAACAAAAGAGAATGTATTTTTCTTTTGTTTCTGATCTTTTCCTAAAGGGCAAATGGAGATAGATTTTAAGTGAGAGTCACAAGAATTGCAAACACAGAAAAAAACCTGAAAACTGACCTGCAAAACCTCATCCTAACCCACAAACACAGATGCTGAAGAGGAGCAGGCAAGGAAGAAGGAAAACATTGTTTCTTTGATGTCAGCATCTTGCAACCTGTGCAGGCTGGATTTGGAGTAGCGTGTGTATACAAGTGGCCTTGACACTAAGCAGACAGAAGTTTACCTCTGAAAAGTGGCTTTACCAAGGGTCAGAATTTATAGGGGAAGGTGGAGGAAATAGCTATCAAAAAATACACAAAATGTAGCTCTTACCATCCCTCCATTTAAAATTCTTTTTAATGCTTGAATCTAAATTTTTCAACACACCAGAAGAAATAGAATCACTGCTGAATGTGAGTCCTACAAAGAGTTGAGCTCACAAAAATAGAAAGTTAAAGGAAACCTCTGTAACTCAGAGCTCTCTATTGCCTCATGAGAAGAAAAGACATCTAGTTAAAGACACCTCCACAGAGAGCAATGAGCTAAGCAAACAACTCTAACCTTGCAATGATTTAAGAAATTTCTTGAAATTCTTTTCTCTCCTTAGTGCATTAAATCTACTTGGCTGATAATCCTTGGACTCTGGGAAAAGCAATGGTTAGTTTATGGTCAGTTTCGCTCAATGATTATCTTTCAGAAAACAAGTGAGTTATGAGAGTCTCTTCCCCATCCTGATGTTGAAAAATAGAATGAATGACACATTCAAGGTGCTTCTTTTAGAGGACTTCAGCAGTTCCTCCAACTGGCCTTGAAATAAATAACAGATAGCAGTCTGAGAATTTGCCAGAGGAAGTGTTTTCATAATATTACTTAGCAAAAGCATCTCTATATTAAATCGACTTGCAACTTTAAACTCTACCAGGGGAAGGTAAATGGGTTTACATAATCCAAGTAGAAGAGGAAATATTAAATGTTTCATGTTGTTAAAATAGGGTGACATCATTCCCAGTGTACTTTTTTTTTCTAGAAAATTGAAGGCTCCATCCACAATTAAGAGGTAGGAAGAGTTATTTACTATGGGAGAAACTCTAATGTGTTCACAGTCCTGCTTTATGTGTATGTCACTGCTGGAAATCAAGGGATGCCCTATTCCATCTTACATTTCTTCAGGGTGCAAAGCAAAAATGGGAAGCAGAGGCAGGAAAATAAGACAATTCTGGGAAGCCATGACCTTCAAATAAAGGAAACTGTTGCCAAGAATCATAGGAACTTACTACTTGAATATATAGGTGTTAAGAAAAGAGAATTTTAAGGGATTTCTAGAATGAAGAAAAGGATTTGAGATAGAATTAGAAAAAGATAGGAGCCAAATACATCAAACAGAACTAAAAATGGAAGGTTTATTTCTTTGAAAAGTTTTGCAATCTAACAAGTCAAAGATCTTAGAAAAATATATAATAATTACGGTCTCTGGGGGAGTTTCCCAGAGGACCATTCCAGGGATAGAAAATGATTCAGGGGACCACATGTGAGAGTCCTACAATATACGTTTTTCTGCCTAAACATTGTGGTCAATTTTTCAGGAGTTTCCAATATGTGCTATTATTGCAATCCATTCTAATTTCCTCTCTTTTATAGTCCTCTTCAAACAAATTCACTTAGCTAACTTGAAATATTATCCATAAAATTAACACCAGAGATAAGCAGGAGAATACTAGTCCAGTTGGTAGGGGAAACCCACAAGGAGTGTATGTTGTGGCCCTGTTGTCCCAGTGGACCAGCTTGAAAATGTGAAAACTAAAATACCCTCGACTCTTGGCCATGACTGTATAGGGGAATTCGTGTTAGTGCATCACCTTCACTCCACCCAGTTGTCTTTGTCTTTTCTGTTTGGAAAGTCTTATGGTCTTACCCTAGCATTCGTGTAACAGTCATGCTGTTGGAAAAGGTCCTCTAATAAAGCAAAAGTGATCTGATATTGTCACTTTAATTTGTTGGTGTTTCCTTTTTGTTTTCCACCCTTTGACTTCGTTCTTACCGCTTATTCAGGCTGCTCCCTCATCTTCCCCCCGTTTTATTTCTGCTGTCTGGATCTCTTCCATTTGCTCAGATCATCTCCTCAACGGACACTATAAACTGTGTTCTGTATCTTCATCTTTTGCATTTTCTTGAAAATGCTATATTCAGATATTCTCCAATACATGTTTTCTTTATGAATTATTTACCAACGTTTGTGAGTCTGTCGTTAATAGTAAAGAAATACACAAATCGAAGACATTGGAAATATATAAATTTATAAAAACAAGAAAGATCCCTCATGATTCCTGACACAAAGGAAATGGCTGTTCACATTATATATAATGTGTTCCTTTTAGACTGTTTCACAAATAATCTTTTTTAAAACTAAGTGTGATCAGTGTTCTTTGATGTTCTGTGATGTCTAAACTTGACAGCATAAGAAATTTGCTTAATATCTTTAAATGGTGGCGTCATGTTCCTTTGGAGTGGGTTTATTATAGTTTAAAAATCATTCCCTAGCTGTCGATCATCAAGATAATTCTTAATTATTAGCTATTATACATTGTGTTAGGAAAAAGATCTTTGTGTACTAAGCTGAGGAGGGGTTTTTGTCTTCTGCTTATTTTTGTAGGTTGATTTTTATTTCTTCAGCACAGACCCCAGAAGTCAGAAGTCAGTCCTTGGGAAAGGGTTGAGAGCCCTTGACAATAGGGTCAATTTGCTTCCAAAGCAGTTGTTGCAATGTAGTGTTTGTCCAGTTTTCTTGACTGTGTGCTTTTTACCTCGTTCTTGTACCATTAAGGATTCTGATCATAAAAGAAAAATTCGCTAATTTAATATGTGAAAATGGGTTTTCACTTCAGTGCAACAACTGCTTATTAGTAGGAGTGCATGTATTTCCATGTTTCTGGTTCGTCTCTATTCATTAATTCATTCACCCTTTGTTTACCTTTCCATTACCTGTGCTCCCACACAGCTAATTTCCAATACTTATCCCCACTCTCTTCTGCTAGCTCCCCCCACCCCCAGGTTATTTTCATAATTCTCTTTGTCTTGTGTCCAGTAATTTGTGGTAGTAAGACCCAAATTGCATTTTAAGATCATTTTTATGAGTCGTTCTCAGCGGGCATCTTCAAGGCCCCACGTTCGTTTTTTGTCCCCCACTGTGAGAAACTGATTGGCAGCTGGTGACAGGCAGGGTACTGGAGCTTGGCACTCACAGGAAGCCTTGCAGGAGGTGCCCAGAGCCATGGTGGAGGAAGTGTGGCCAAGCCAGCACAAGGTGGGGGACCAGATGTCGCCCGATTATGTTCCATTGAAATCCAAACAAAGCCCCAGATTCAAGATCATTTTCTTGAGACTCCCCAGTTGGAACTGGCACCAGTCCAGAATCTCACAACAGCTGGTCTCCCCATGCTTGGCTGTATGTGCCTTGCAGAAGACTACCTGTGTTCTTGATTGGTTTCTGTAAAGCAATCAAACAGTATCTCAAAGACCCAAAGCATACTGCTCTCTGCCGCAAATAAAAAGAGACAGTCTATCACTGAACATGCCAGCAGTCTCATTGTGGGCTGAGGAACTCTCCCAGGATGTGTCTTCCTTATTTATGCCACCTGCGTTAACCTTGGGGCGGTATCCTGACACTTGCCGCTTTGCAGTGACAACGCTCCACTCTTGTTAGGAGACAAAGCCCACCCATTAGAAATAAATCATCTTATAAAATAAGCTTTCAGGGGACACCGACAAATGAGAAATCATGCTTCTGTTTCTCATCATCCAGCTCATGTTGAGAAATCTGAATCTTTCCCAAAGCTCATTCCTCGTTATCACTCAGTTCATTTGCGTTTTCCTCTACTCTTCTTGAAGGATGGTGGACTGTCAGCCTTGCAGTTTTATTTTCCAAATATACAGAAGAAAAAGCAAAGCAAACAAACAAAACAATACCCTCCCTGCCCCCACTCTCTGCCCAAGATACTGCAGTTGGCTATGCTGAGCAGGAGAGGAGGGTTTAATGTTAAACAAAAAATAAGCATTTTTAAGAAAAATTAAAATAAGGAAATGAGAAAGTTTAATTATATAAAATTTAGAAGTAAATATGTATCCCTGATCTAAATCCAGGAACTTTATTTCATGCATTGTCTTTATCACTGGCTGCTTCCTTCACTTGATAAGGTCTCCACAGTTCTCCCTGTCCCTGCTTTCCTCTCTCACTCTCTTAACAGCCTGGCAGCCCTCAACCCAGATTCTCGGACCTCACAGTGAGATTTTGGAGCTAACCCTCTCCATTAAAAACAAACAAAATAAATTGTTTCCATTCTCCAAAGGAATGTGCTAAAGCCTTCCCCCCACTCTTTAACATGGATACAATTTAAGTTTGGCAAGAACTGAACACAATATACCTCAGTCAGAAGAAAAAGCTTTCTGAGACTCGTAGAAAGATCTTAGGACCTCCTTATCCTCCCTGTGATAAAGTAACCCGGTCCTGCTCTCTGCATCCAGAGTATCGGCAGAATCCTCACCCATCCCCTCATTCCACAAAAAATGTGTTAGGTACCTACTATCTGAAAATTCTAGGTGTAGGCTCCTTTCCTGTGGTTCCTGCAAGGCGAAGGCATTGCTCCTTATCACAGCAAGAACATTCAAACATCATTCAATGACTTTTCTCTGCTTTACTCTGATTTTGAATCCTGCTTATCAATAGTGTCCCAAAGTGGTGAATTAGAAGGAAGTAGGGATAAGACTGTGGCCTGTTCACAGCTGGTATCAGATGGAAATCACCTGAGATGATATGTCAAGAGTTGACCCAAGACTACAATGTGATCAATCCTCATTGAAGTGGAACTCGAGAATTCAACCTCAAGAACAGGCACATGACTCCAGAAAATGTCCTGACTCTGGCCAGCCTTACCTCTCTGTTCCCTTCCCTGTTCCTCATCTATATTTGTAACACTGTTCTTGCTCAAAGATCTGAAGGGTCCAACATCTTCGCTTAAATGCTGGATGTCATGGTGCTTCCCTTGGTGTAACCCCAGGTCAGTTCCATCCAGAGGGTTGGGTCCTCAGAGGTCCCATTGGAGAGGGATTTATTTTTCTTCCTTGTTATTCTTTATGCACCCTAGCTGTTCCTAGTGCTCCTTTATTCTTCAATCATACTCACAAATTTATCAAAACATTTATTGAATAGATTATACTTTTGATTATGTTAATTGTATTATTTACTTAGTAAATATATTTCACATATAAAATGTCTATATGTTATACATGTATAAAATTTATATCTTAAGTATATTATACGTGTACTACAGTAAGTATGATAAATGACATTTCTTATTATTTATTTTATTACTGTATATACTTTCTGTTGTTACATTTAAACTATATTTTTTACTACATTTGCTTTTATTCTTCTGCCCTCAGCACAGCACACAATTTCTTCATAATCCTCAACTTCCTTTATTTCTGACCCCAGTATTCCAGGACTGGCTGTTACCTCTAGTTCACACAACCCATAACATTCCTCATTTCATACTTTCGGAGCACTCTTCTTCCATCTTTTCTCCCTTCATTCTCACTGATTTGGAAACTGAAAAGATTCTCAGATCTCATCCTGCTTTCTTGGTTAGTGACTCCCATAAAGCTTGGGCTTGTGACTAGCAAAGTGAGAGGATTATTGGGTTGGAGAGATATGTTGGCTGGAACAAGAGGTCAACCCGAAGAGAACTGCTGACGCTCAACCCCCAGTGGTCCAATCTCTATTAATGAGGAAGATTCCTGGTGAAGATACATAAATCCACTCATCACGATATCCTCTGGGGAGGGTGTTTCTGTTGATCTAAGTGATCTTCAGAATGGTGACCTGGCTTTTAGGAGTCAGCAAAAGTTGGTGTAGAGAAGAGTCCACAAGCTGTGTTTAAGTTTACAACAATCTCTTCCCATGATTAGGCTGCAGAGGGCTATGAAAATGTCAGGCATCTTTGATTTGGGGGAGCTCTGTGGGCTCTAGTGTAACAATACTGTTGATCTCACACTGATCCAAAGCTGGCCAGAATATGCCTTTGATTAATTATATTAAAAATGGGGAGGATTATGACTTAGTATATACAGTGTGGGAAATAAAGTCATTTAAAACAGCAGTCTGGGTTTTGAAAATAACAAAACATAAGGCCATAAGAAAAAATAATAAGGTCCTGGAGCCTGAAGATTATTTCTTCTCCCAGCCCCACTCCTCCAAATGCACTGTCTCGCAAGGGAATTTTACTGTCTGTATAACTGACATTGTTTCCAGAGACTCAAATGCACAGAGACCAAAACTAGATGGTCTAGCAGTCTAGGCAGCAATTTTTGCCTAATTCAGCTGACTGAAGGTGCTCAATAGCTACAAATTGATAATGAGTTTTAAAGAGAATTACGTGCCAATCATGCCCTCGTTAATAAGAAACCCAGTGAAAACGGCGAAATGGGAACAACTACATTCCAAATGCATGCTCTTCTAAAACAAGGTACTCCATACTCTAAATTTCCTCTTCCTTTACAAAGGAAAAGAGAAACCCAGTGACATATCTAGGAGGCATATTTGTCATGTATGATCGACAGAATTACACTGGCATCTCTAGCTCCCAGATTAAGTGGCAGTGAAGAATTTTACTGTATCTGCCCAGTTTCTTGTCTCTAAAGCTGCTATTCCCCGTTAGTGCTGAGGTTGACACATTCACAGCTCTGCCGTGCAGTTGTTAGTTGTCAGACTCTGTCACTGTAGGTATTCATTCCCTCCATGAATTTCACAAGAGATGACTGTGTGACAAGACATGGAACATGCAGGCCATTGTGACTTGTGTTTATTGGGTGTGGTGATGTGCCATGAAGCTCCTCTTTTGAGACTGAGAGACTTACTTTCCAGCTGGGAGTTTCACCCTCTTCAACTCTTCACTGTTGGTTCTTTTCAGGATACCCCTCATCTGGAAAAAGCTGTGCTGCTAAAGCTCTGGCCCCATACCCCATGGAGCCCACATGTCATAGCAGGTCCACACTAAGTGTCAAGATCTGGCCCACTTTCCCCAGTTTGGAGCAGCTCTGAAGGGCCATCCCAGCATCAGAGTTCCTGGTGAGGTCAGCTAAGGCCTTTGTTAAAATTGCATCACAGACCTACTTCTCCTCTGTCACACTGCACATCTCCCTCTGCTTTCTTTTCCTCTAACTGGTGGAAACTTCTCCAATAAACCTTTTGCGTGCTGAATCTGATACACAGAGATGCAAGCCTGCAAGTCTCTCATAGTCTGGTTAATGTTGGTCCAAAGGTGATAAGTTAGGAATACAACACTGTAATTGATAGGGCCAGCATGAGAATGACTGAATTGAAGAAAACGGGCAATATCAAGAGTTGACAAGGATGCGGAACTAATGGAACTCTGTATGCTGCTGATGGGAGTGAGTATGATAGATCACTTTGGAGAACTCTTTGATATTATCTACTAAAATGGAATACCCAGTGTCATAGCCTGTAATTCCTCTCTTAAGGGCAAACATGTGTGCACCAAAAGAAAAATGCTCAAGAATTTTCCTAGCAGTACATTTCCTAAATGGACCAGCCTGGAGAGAGCCACAATGTCATCACCAGGGAGGAGATGAATAAATTGTGTTGTCGTCACACAGTGGGGTACCACACAGCAATGAGAACGGAAGCCTGCAGCTCCACATCCCGACATGGATGAATCTCACACGTGCTGTCGTGAGCAAATAGCCAGGTGCGCGCACACACACGCACATGCACAAATACTTACTGTCTGAATCCACTTACATAAGTTTCAGAATCAGGCAAAATGTCTCCATGATGTTCAAAATGAAGTGGTGGTTACCTTGGGGGTATAGGTTGTGACGAGAAGGGATACAGGGGATGCTCCAACGGACTTGTAATGACACTCTCTTGACCTGAGTGCTGGTCATGGGAGCGCTCGCTTTGTGGGCATTCCTCTTCTAAACATTTTCTTGATAAACGATGTACTTAAACTGAAATTTAACACAATGAGAGAGGGAGGAAGAAGGAGTAGATATAAGCCCTGGAGACAGAAATGTATCATCATGAGTATAGACATAATTTCCCAAGACTTGAACAGGATCTCTGCTGCCCATAGCTGTGGACACTTGCAAATGGGGAATCCGGGGTTCAGGAGGGCCCCAAATGGCTCGAAGTTGTCACTAGCTAATGGCACCTGGCTTCCTGGCCTTGTCCTCTCTCTGCTTTCCCACAGTGTTTAGACGAAGGTCACTAGACTCTCCACTTGTTGGACTCAGTGCTGGTCACATTATCATCAGTGCAGGCTAAGCAAAACAGAATGCACAGGGAGATAGAACCTGAACAAACACGAACAAAGGACATTGACTTTGCTGTGTTGGGCTCACAGTAACAGAGGTGGTCTCCGTTTCTCAGAGCCTCTCTCCACCCGCTACCTGCTGTCTGTCAACCCACACTTCCATAGTCATCAACATCGCCTTATGTTGAATGGCTATCATTTTCTGTTTCCAAAGCCAAATTAAGGGGCTACAGAGGGAGCATTTGAGCCTGAGCTAAATTGCCTCTTTTTCCCTGGGCTTTTGCTCACAATTTTTTTGGAGAACAGTGGACCACTCTATGCTTTAAAGGCTTCTCTCAGTATTACCTTATGTTGCAGCATCATTGTGAAAAAGAGTTAAGTTATTGCTGCTACATATGTGCTTTGAATTGTGCTTCTACAAGAACTTGGACTTAGCTGAATAGATAATAGCGATGATCTTTAGGATTGAAACTGAATCTTCCCTGCTCTTTTAGTATATTAGTATATGTGCGTGGTGGGGGGGTCCATATGTATTACACATGTGCTGTGCTTACACATACATGTTCACGTGTGTGCATTTCTGTGTTTGCATGTGTGTGTGTGCCCATGCACGTTCTCGATGAATACGGTGCCATTTGCCCAGTGCACATCACTCTCTGGAGACTCATGGCTCTCTGCTTTCGATTATACTCAGAGTAGTCCAAAACCCCTGTGAACGAACCCTAATCAACTTGGAAGCCACCACACTCAGGCATGAGGCTGTCAAATGTGAGTGCTTGCAGATGTCAGTGCAGAATGGCAGGGATCCAGGAGGACAGATCAAGGCTTAGTCACTGAAAAATGAATGCCAGTGCATCTTAGCTCTAGAGCACCATTGCAGCCATAAGAAAAACGTGTCATGAAAGTAAATCAATAACCTCTTGGAGACGATTCGTTTCTGAAATACCCCTGATGAATTATGCCAGCGCACGCTTGGCAGCAATACTTTGTTCCAGCATTAACCTAATGCTTTTTGCATGAAGCAGAATTGTAACTAGTTCTCATAAGTCAAATTTGACATTTCAAATCGGGCTTTAAAGGTTTGGGTTATAGATTTTATAATGTCTCCATGTCAAACATAATTGCTCTTATGGCTGCTAGTTGACATTTGCCAATCAATCAGAATAATGTTTATTTTATCATAAACAATGGTAAATGAAAACCATTTGAAATCATTGTATTCAAGCACTCAGTGAAGGGACTTCTTTAGGATCCTGGAAATATGCTTGTACACGTGGATAAGAAGCACATAATGAAATTGCGAAAGTCGATGTTGATGTGTAGTTATCTTCTCAACTGAAAAAATTAATGCCTGTGTATATTTTGTGAATATGCAACTTTAGCTCGGGGACTTAGTCCCGTATGAATATGATTTGGGACAAAGTAGACTTTCTGTAATGGAAAACTGTGATTTTTGTCTCTTCAAGATGAAGGTATTCTTTTATTCACTGACATGTTGAATCCAGGAAATTTTTTTGTTATTTTTAAATGGCAGCTTTCATGTTATAATAAAACCGTGGGAAATAGGATTTACTTACGGGAAACTCATACTATCAGAGTCCTTACACAAAGGTTTATTGAGCCTTATTAAGTTTGCTAATTATGTAAGGAGCTGAGCATAAAATTATCAGTAAAACTTGTTTCTTCTGTCTAAAGTGTTCTCAATACATTATAGTCATCTTCCTTCATATTACCTGGCATATTAATATATCAGATATACAGTGCTCAGTGACACATTAATATCTCACATATTGTAGGTATGTAGCAGGAGGACAAACAAAGAGAGGTTAATTCTTTCTGGGATGGAGCTGACAATATAGAATGGCATACTAATCAGGATAAATTAGCTTGATCCCAGGAAACAAATTAACCCTGACACCTCAATAAATTAATCCCACAAAAGTTTATTTCTCACTGTACAACATCAGCTGCAGTCCAGTTGATTCCTAGGGCAGGTCCCTTCCCTGTGGTGACTCAAGGCTCCAGCTGCTTCCACCCTTGGCTTCGTCATTTCCATACATGGCTTCCAGGCCACTGTGGCAGGGGAAGTAGAGTCATATCAGATTTTCAATGCTTTGACAAAGAAGGTTCCAGATATCAGGGGATTCTGGTCGGAGAGAAGAGCATGAGGAAAGGGATGAGCATGTGAGGGTTTGGTGGATGGCACAGTGGTTGGGCTCAGTCCGCGCGTGCATCCTAAGGACCCAGGTTCACATCCTATGACCCATGGAATAGCCAAGATGAACAACTAAATAAAACAAACAAAAATGCTTCTTTCTTCTCTCTTCCTGACTCTGCTCAAAAACAAAACAACAAAAATAACTGAAATAAAATAACAGAAATAAACTGTAGGTTGAATCCAGTGGTGTAAGCTTTTGAAGATAATGCTAAGAAACTTGGACTTCATTCTGCAGCTAGAGAGAAGGGTTTAGAGAAGGGAAGCAAGTGTTCAGATATGTTTGAATACCTTGATGTTAGAGGATAGTATCTTTGGATGAGTGGAATCTATTGAGCTAAAAGTATTTTTTAAATCTGAATGACATTAAAATCCTACTTTCCTGTTCTTTAAGTCCCTTTTTAAATTTCAGAGTGCTCTTATCGGTGTCATTTTCTATACTTGCTTGCTGAATTGTCAGTGTTTCATAATCTCTAAGAATATTCTCCATTTTACTAACTATTGGAATATTGGCTTACATTTCCTTTCTCCTTGCCTTCTACCTCTATCCTTTCTCCTATTGGTGAATCCCCAGTCATACTTAAAAGCCCAGCTCAAATGTAGCTGCTGTTTGAAGTTTTCCCTTGACCCACCCAAGCAGAGCAGATGGCTCTGACCTGCGCACCCTCACAGGCCTGCATGTGTGCACATATCTCATCACACTGTGATCATTTGATTGTCTGAGGGCGGTCATTAGAGATACTTCTTTATGGGAACGACAGATACTCATTGTGAAATTTTCATGTAATAGTAAGTGAGTTGTAAGGTACTTTGAAATCATTGTTACTTTTAAGATAGAGCTGGGTCACTGCTGACATTATATTCACAAAAATAATTTGTTTTGGTGGCCCAGTGACTGCTGAACTGAAAAAAAGAGAGAAAATTCACAGCACATTAGAGCCCCTAAAATTTTAAAGAGGGACGCTTCGCACCTTGTGGATACCTTAGGAAGCTTCAGCAAGAGATAGTAAGTACCCTCTGATCATTTCTTACATGTAAAAATAAAATCCAGTAACATGGTGTTATAGTCCTAGTTTAATTGTTTCTGCAATGCATCATTTGCTCTTAATTGCAAAGATAAGCATGGTTTAATGTGTGGCACTATCTTCTTTATTGAACCTAATTATTAAAACCATATACCAAGAGTTGTTGGGGCTAATGTCAAAACTGTATGAATTCCAAATTTAGTACTCAGCCCATAAAGCATTTTGGAAGTGCCCAAAACATCCTGGTACTTCGTAAATACTGGTTCCATTTGAATCTATGTTTCTGACCCTGGGTTACATTTCCAACCTGTGTAAAAGCATCTCAGACTGATTGACAAGCAGCATAAACAGGTAACCAACAGCATTCAAAAAGGAACAATCAAAAGGACTTTGGAAATTTCTGGGGAAATATGGGTTTATATTATACAGGCATGGCTACTCTTAAACCAGCACCTCAGCTGTTAGGAGAGGGACACTCATTTGACTCCAGGAGAAATGGAAACTGCAGCAGTTAACTGGGCGATTCCCTGTCATTCAAAGCTCTAAATTATTTCTACTGTGATGGGAGAGCAGCAGAT
Source organism: Solenodon paradoxus (assembly GCA_004363575.1). Classification (NCBI taxonomy): domain Eukaryota; kingdom Metazoa; phylum Chordata; class Mammalia; order Eulipotyphla; family Solenodontidae; genus Solenodon; species Solenodon paradoxus. Next base: position 293,499 of record RJWH01000248.1, read on the forward strand.
TTTGAGCTGATCAGATAGTGAAATTAATGACTACAGTTTCTAGTGGCAGGATAAAACATTTGGTCAAGTTTTCAGAGTTAAAGCTTTAGGCCTTTCGGAGCCTGCATCAACTTTGTCTCCAAGCTACCAGGGATGTCATCACTGTGTGGGGCCCACCGTGAGCACTATTCCACCTCCAGCAAACCAGATGCCTGTGGAGATGGGCTGAGCAATTTCATTTTTAACAAGCTCACCTGCTGAAGTTGATGTGCCCATCACTTTGAGAAAACTCCAAGAGGTCTGTCTGTGTTCTGCAGATGCACATGAGTGGACAGGGGGATACCTGCTCTTTTATTATCCCACAAGGATGTATACCTCACATCCAAAAACTTTTTGGAGCAAAGAAGAAAGACCAGACAAATGGCAATTGCAAATAGTCTTTAATTGTGTTTATGATTTTGTGTATTGTGCTCTGATTATAAATATAGATTCTAGTTCTGAAATAATCTTGAGCAGTTCCCTAATTCATCCATCCCATCTGCCTGAATCTATACCATTAAGTGGTGTAGTTTATATCCTTCTACTTATTCCACAGCAAGCTTATTCTAAATCCTTTTTGTTCAGAGGCTACTGATCGCCATCACAGAGCATCCAAACGGTTTTCCCAACAGCAAGTCCAACTCCTTCTTGTGTGATGTAAACCTACTTCTTTAACGCTGCCGGATGCCGTTGAGTTCCTCCACCAGTACCTAAATGTCTGACTCATTCATCTCTCCATTTTTCTGATGAAAGAACATCTGTTCATAAAAAAAATTATTTAATGATTAGAAAGTTCAGCAGCAACTTATAGATCGTCTGTCCCAAGTACACAGGCTGCGTAGCTCAGGTAGTTACTAGATAATTGGTTTTGCATGGGGACCTGGCTTTAAATAATACTGAATCACACAGTGCAAAGTTAATTCCCTCTCAATTATCTTTCAATCCTTCTGATTCTGTTAGGAGAATCTCCATGTCATGCTGGTGTGTTTTTAATGCTCCTCAAATATTTACTAACATCCCTGTTCAACACATGGAAAGCAGACTTCAGAATCAGAACTTTCAACAGTAAACATACCTGGCCAACAGTAATGAATTAATAAAGCAATTTTTTTATTGTATTTATTTTTGTGATTATCTGTTTATGATAAGAATATTCCATTTATGAATTTATGGAAAGTTTTCTTTTAAATACACTTATCTAAGAAAAATATGAATGAGTAAGAAAAAAAATTTAGGCCACTTATAGGGTCTAAGGTACTTTATATTTGTGGGTCCCTCCTTCCATATAGAGATAGATAGATATAGACATATATATATAATGTGCATGTATATATATATTAGCATGTATATATAAATATATGCTACATAATATAAATCAGTGTGTAGATTATATACATATATTGAGATGTGCATAATACATAAATAATGCATATATAGATAATACTATACATATTATACATATATATCAATGCAGCCACAAAACGTAATATATAGAATAGATGCTGTATATAATATATATGTATATGGTATCTGTAATATTTTATGACTGCATTAGTATATAGGTGAATATGATATTGAATTTTAACCGTTTTTTCTTCTGATTTTCATGCATGCCTAAAAGCATCATGGGCCCTAGATACTGTGTCTATCATGCCTGATATATAGGGGGACACTGGTATGTGATAGAGTAAAATTATATATTCATTCTTTATGACTGAGCTTGATTTGCACTAGATTGAGCCCACCCCCTCTATTTACAAAGAATATTACTGAACTTCACCAGTATGTAAGAATCAGTCCAACATCTTATAGTAAGGAGGCACACATTCAGAACTAGATCCCAGATGCCAGTTTACTAATCCTTCCTCTCCACTATGTTTTCTGCCATCTAGACTCTTAGATGTCCTTTTCTCATTGCATCTGTTTCAGGACCTTAATAATTGATTCATGGGCCCTTCCTCAAATTCAACCCTCTGTTCAGGCTGAGCAGCTCTGTGCAGAGGCAACACCTTCTGGTGGGTTCTCTCTGCAGCTAGATCTTTGTCATGGGACACTGGTCAGCTCATGGTCATAATCACTATTCCATAGAGGGAACCCATTCAGATCTTATTTAGAAAGCACGTGATACAAATGCACAAAATAGATTTGGGCTTCCCCTTTGGGGGTATGATCTTTCAAATAGAATCTTATTAAATTTATCAACAAGGGAAGATTAATTTAGGACAAGATAACTATTTACATCTTAGACTGGTTACTTTCTAGGGCAGTTTACAGGGTAGGTCAAGTTTTACCTCTTCGGTTGTCAACCCTTCATCTTGCTTGGTATTGAAGAAAACACAAGTGAGACCTTAGTATCTTAGCTGCTAAATAATTGTTCTATTGTCATGTACCACCAAAAACAGTCCAATACAATTCTTAAGAGTCCCGCCAGCAACCAGACTTTATCTCCTTTGTTTATCCAAAGTCGATTCACACATGTTTGGTACTTGGATTTGAGGAGTAGAAACAGATTGTTCCTGAGTCTGATTTTTTTCCTTGATTGCTAAATGACCTCTTATTGAATTAATTTTCTTTTTACTTCTTAGGCAGTTGAGCGTTCCACCTCACCACTGTTGACGTCACCTGTGATGTCAAGAGGGTGGTGGCCATAGACATTGCAGTACGCAGACTGGACAGTTCTCGGGGTCTCACTAACGGTTCCAGAGAACTCTCTGCCTTTAGAGGTCTGTGCTGCATCTGTCAATGAGGACAGTCTCACCAAAAGTGCTATTTCCACTATGCTTACGATCTTGTGCTTCTCTGTTTCTGGGTGGGGTCCTGAAGGGCTTTGAGGATCCGGTAGAGGCAGAAGACAGCAGTCACTCCCGGTCTGTCTGATCAGAATGATCAGTTTCACTGTCATCCTCAGACCCTTCCAATCACCTGTAGCTTCATAAAACACCACTGACCTTTACTGGAGACAGACCCAGGGGTCTTATTGTGGGTACCAGGGCAGACTTCCCGACCTGTACACTTCAGGTATATGTCTTCAATCTCACTGTAATAGAACTTCGGTGACATGGCAGTTGAAGCCAGATAAACATGACTGTGGGACAATCAAGAGAGAAGCACCTGGGCTTCCTAAAATCGAAACCCCCAAATCTGCCTCCAGCCATTTCTGTCATTGCAACACCAAGAATTTCTGACTTTAAGTTGGTAGATTTTATTGATGCTTTTTATTTAGAATGTTGATGTTCAGTGGAAAGAACATATTTAGCCAAATACATTTTTTTTTACAGTAGAGATCTCATTTTTTTGAAGTTCAACCAAAAAGCAGTTTTGGTTTGCTGAAAGATATTGTAAATGATCTTTTTAATCAGGTTCTCCCTCAGGTTTATTGAGGCAAAGATTGTTTGTCTCTGATATCTTTCGTAGATAGTATTATAATATAGAAAACAGAACATGTGATTTGGAGACAGATGGAACTGGTCTTGAATAATACCCAAAGACTTACTAGCTCTATGATTTCAGGCAAGTCTTTCTGAGTCTTTGCTGCCTCATCCACAGAATGGATGAATAATTCCCTCTTAGGATGCCATTTTGAAGATTATATTATCTCCACAAATTCTCAAAAAGCATCTCCTATGCACCAAGCTAGTTCTTAAGTGTTACAAATACCACAGTAAACAAAACATAAGATTACTGTTCCTGTGCAGCTAATGGTCTCCAATGTAGTCGAATGTTTCATTCCTGCTTTCTAAGTCATTGAAGCAGGTGTTGCTGGGAGTGGATTAGAGCTGGCTTTCTTCTAACTGTGTTCTAAAATAATTGTCCCTCTTGCTGCTATAGATTGTGAGTTACAACTGAACTGTTCATAGTTACTTAGAGATTCAGCAAGACCATTCACAGACTTTTACCATTTTTTTAGTTTATAAAGCTTTAGCTCTCTGCAGGGCAACATTTGCTATAAATATGTTGCATTGTTTTTCCTTTATTAATAAATTTTTTTATCAGTAATATGGTTTGCATTACAAATGCTTGGAGAGGGAGATATTTATTCCCTTATGCCTGAAAAACGTTAATAGTAAGCTCCTGCCCCAGGGTAGAAGAAGCTTCTGACATTCACCGGTCAAACAGACACAGGTACAGCAAGTGACAAAAAGATTTAGTCTGTGGTTTGTCACTGATGGAATAAATAGTTCCTTTTTAGTGTTGATGATGCCAATGATGAAGTGATCTAGAAATATTTTCTCTCTGCTATTGGCAAATTACATCTTACCCCTGCCAGGTATAACATTTGATCATTAGCAAGTAGCCTTGGTCAAATAATGATCACTGGATGACTAAGAACATTAGATTCATTGTTTGAACTTAGATAACTTAATAAGAAAAAAGATTTTATTAGTGTGGAGCAATGGACAAAGAGTTTAGATTTTTTAAATATTGAAAAATAAAAAATACGATTGTTATTACATAACCCACACATACCATCTGAGTGAGCATTGTCTTCAGTGTAAACATTTGATTTGCAGAACTTTTTCTTCTATGTAAGGTTAAATAAGACTTGGCCTTATTGTTTGCCATACACTTGAATTTTGCATGGCTGTACCATTGTAGAACTATTCTTGGCATCTCAAATGTCCTTTGAGGTGACTAGATTATGGTGAAAAAAGCACTAAAACAGATCTTTATAATACATACTCTCTTTATTAACACACATGTACATTTTGCATGGTTTCCTTCAGAGCTAATTATACTGTTTTGAAACAATAATAGAGAATAATAGAGAAGCCAAGGATAAGGAAATATTAAGCTGCCCAACTGTGGAATCACCCACCTGACTTTCCAGGAACACCAAACTCTAATTACTAATATATTGGCAGACTGAGCAGATATCTAGAGGAGAATGTTTAAGACAACAAATTTCTACCTCCTTAATATTTCTGTCAAAATCATGTTATTTTATCTTTTCTATGAGTATAAACAACAAATTGTTCCAAAGATTTTAAACTTGAGATCCCCACCATGTCTTTTCCTGATAAGCCCAACTTGGTTGTATTTTACTATAATACATTAGAAATTGAAATCAAAACATGCAATTTCCTGCCTTCCCTTGAATATGCAAACAATACAGCATGTACAGAGCAAAGATTCTTTCATGGCTATTAGGAGGTACTAAAGAGAATTCAGACTTACTGATGATTCAGTTCTCCTTTCTACCATCCTGTTACTCTTGGGGAAACTCTTCAATGTAGGAACGTAAATATCCATCCTGACCCACTTTTACTTAAAAAGCTCAAATTTCAATACAAGAGTACTTGACTTTCTTTTCTCCTTACCATTTGGATTAGATTCATTTCATCTCCATCCTAGTCCATTGACCTGAGTACCTCCAGTGGTCAGTGGGTCCAGCAACAATTTGGGATGTTCCACCCATCTTTTGTTGAGTCTACCTTCAACATTCTATCTAAATTCAGGTAGTGATTGTAAAACTGACACTGCCTTTCCAGAAATTTCCTAACCTGCTCTGGGTACACGCATACATACACAATTTGATGTGTATCAGTAGCCTTATCAGTAGCTATGAAATGATGCACATCTGCAACTTAGAAAATATAATCACTGTTATTTCCATATAAAAACTTATAAAACAATAAAAAACAAAAATAATGGGGAGAAAAAGGAAGTAATTTAACATTCAAACAAAAATTTCTACCAAAGATATTTATAACATTTTTAATAAATGAAAAGTTTTCAATATTTTACTATCTAATATACAGGAATAAGAATTAGTTAAATAGACTTTGCTACACATATAAAATGAAGTTTTAAGCAGCTGTGGTCAGGGTTGACTTTCTAGAAGATTTTCTAAAATGGCATATCAAAAATTCTAATGCCATAATCCAAATCAAAATTACATACACAGTATGATCTTAGTTATGTATAAATATGAACATGAATGGGGGACAGGGAGACAGATACCAAAATGTTAGGAATGGTTATTGTATTCCTTTTTCTGTTCCGTTTTTTTCTGTATTATCAAAATTTCCTTTAACATACATAAATAACATTTCAAAAATAAAGATGCAGAATACCAACAGAGCAAGTGCTGTACCACATGTTTTTATATCCATTCTACCTCTTAAAGCAACAGTTAAGATGCTATATACTGTGTTCTGCCGTGTGCTTTTCCTAGTAATTTATGACTATTGAGGGACAATGATAAGGATCTGTGTCACCTGGTCTATGTTCTTTTTCAGCACACGACGGTTTTACCCTTTATATTAATCGAGATGAGGACATCACACCATGCGTATCCCAGCAGGAGCAGTGGACTCGCCGCCATATGTACCTTCTCTGTTGGCTATATATTATGGTAAGCATGGTGCCTGCTGGGCTTTCATATTGTATTAGATTTTGCACTGCTAAATTTGGGCACATATTTCATTATGGATATAATCACTAACAGATTCACACTGCGTGCCTCATTTGGTCCAAGACCTGGGCTTTGTCTCATTTCCCCTGATGCTTATATTTTTAGAAAGTATATGCCAAACCTCACACAACAGGAATTTGTTGAACAATCCCATGTAAGCAGTGGTTCTTCCAAGGCTACATTTTTCAACTCTTTTTCAAGCTAAATGTTTTTCTTGGACACCAATTTTATAGCTTAAGGGATTTTTTTTTCCTTTGGATTTTTTTTGTTGTTGCTTTTGTTGGGGAGCCGGTGAGTTGCAGCAAACACCAGTGAGATCAGACAAAGCAACCTCTTAGAAGAGTGACTTTAAACTTCATAGAAAGCAAGAGATAATGTACATTTTTCTGGAGTGTGTTTAAGACCTGCTCTAGAATTAGCTATTACATATAGAAAGCATTTTAAATTTTTGTTATTTTACATTAGGGTATATAAATCCCCAGGAATCCCTGCTTGATCTATCAGGAAAAAATAAACCCCAGTGTGAGGTGCAAAATTTATTTGTTAAAAGAGTTCTTGTCTGATGAGTTTATATCACATTTATTCTAGTTCTTGCCATGTTTTATCATGTTTTAATTATCTGTCTTAAGACAGAGAATTTCTTACTTCTCTTTATAATTCCAAGTCCTGTTCAATATATGTGCATACATAGGCGGTCCCTCCTGCCAGAATTTCTGCCTCTTTGGGACACTCTTGTCCTGAGTTCTGGGTCACAAACCCCTTCGTTAATCCTGAAGGACTGAATAATATTATTTCAGACACCTCAGACCTGTACTTAATCCCCCACCAAATCCCAGAGTGTTCTGGAAGTTCCAGTTTCCAAGGAACATTTCTCCAGTCAGACCAGAAATATAAAAATAAAGTTCAGTACAGTACAACTCATACTTTGGATGAAGGATCACATCAGGCCCCAGGTCAGAGCAGAAAGGGAATTTGCTTCTAGGAAGTCACGCCCTTTGGCTGTATCGAAGGGGACATACAGACTATGGATCCACAGCAAACATACTATAATGTAGTGACATTCATTTCGTCGACCACTTCATCTGCTAGCCACACACCTGGGGAATGCTTATTTCCTGGGTCACTTTTTAGGTTTTTTCCTCCTCTCTAAAATGTTAAGTATTCATTTTCTTTGGTTAAAAAAACAAAAGGGAGGGAAGTGGTGTGGCCCAAATGATCAGGGCTTACAAGTGAAGTATGACTGGGAAATAGATCTTTTATTTTTTTTATTTTTAATTATTGATTGTATTATCTCTTTTGTTCACACTATTGCATTCATTTTTGAATATTGACATTGTATCTCAATCTGTATTTTACACCATATCCTCCACCAGAGTTCCATTGTCCTTTACCATTTTTTTTAGGTGGAAAATGCTTTTTTTTTTAATTGAAGTTAACCTGTTAAATATTCACTGTAAAGTATTGGTCTGTATGGAAACAAGTTGACCTTAAGAAAAAATAACTATGCCTAATCCAGCTCTAAGGGCTTCAGACCCTTGAAGTCATAATAGATTAGGAAGTCAATTTGCTTTAAATCACCACTGCTTTCATTGCATACCTTACCCAGATTGTCATCTTTGCAGTTGCTAAGACAGAATTTAACTAAATATTTTTCTTATTTTCCACAGTAGAATATTTGTAAAGGATGAACCTTTTCTAGCACAGAAGCTCTTATTAGTAATAAGCACTAATACTTACTAAGTGCTTGCTCTTGCCAGTGGACCGTACTTTAAATACATTTCTACATTTAATCCTCATTAACATTAAATAGGTATTCTTATTTTCTTCACTTCTCAGATGAGAAACCTGATTTGTAGAGATTCAGAAACTGGTCCGAGGACACAGTCACTGCTTCAGCTGGCATATGATTTGCATTCTGTTTCATTCTAGAATATATTATTTTAGGCTCTATGTATTAGTTGTGAAGTTATGGTTTAGAAATGAGTTAGTGTGCTTTATACTTGATTTGCAAATGGCTCTTTGTCATTTAGAAAAATCAAGCAAGAAAGCTGCTCAATTATTCCAGGGACACGGCAATTTTTATAGCTGAGCCGAAACTTCCTAGAGCATTAGTTTAGAAATCAAATTGTTCTTCCCCTCATTCTTCAGTTACTTTGCACTCATATTTGATTACCCATGTAAAGGAATATTTTTTACTTTAGAAAACCTGGGTGTGTTTCTGTGAATTCATTTGTATGCTGTTAAATTATCTGAATCTCGTAGGGCTCCACAGGTTTCCAGAACTAGAACTTTCTGGTGGCCTTTCTTCCTCTGTGAGTACAATCAGTCCACGTTCCAAAAAAGACACATGGGAGATGCCATATAATCTTCGTTATAGACCCCCTAGATCCCACATTAAGATGAAGCATTACTCAACGCTCTTCATGCCAAGTAAGGCTTGCCAGCTCTGGGTACTCCCTAAGCAAACCGGTACTTGTTTGGACATGTATTTGCATTAAGCAGCAAATTCTCTCAGATATATTCAGAAAAAGCTTTCAAAGCAGAGTTTTTCCTTTGGTGTTCTGCCCTAAACATTCATTGCCATGCCAAGAGCTAAACAATGCTCCCAACATCATGTCACATTGTATAAATCCAAGGATTTTCTTGTTATCAAAAAGGTACTGGCTGCCGCTCCCTTGCAGACATGCCAGTGACACAGCAGTGGGAGGTTCAGGTTATGAAATCTCTTGATAGCATACCAAGCTCACAACTGGACATTCCAGAACCTCATGCCAAATAGAAGAAAGCTTTCCTCTTACCACAGGCTAAGTATAAAATAAATAGGCTCTCCTCTACAATCCCTGGTACGGTTGAGTTAGATCTCCACCTCAGAGGCTGCTGGCCAGGCTGTCTGCCCACTTTGCTCCAACTCTACCTTGCTTTCCATCATCATATTCTCTTCCTCCATTTGGAGAATGAGCGTTGAGAAATCAGGTGATTCTGAACTTTCCCTCATACACTGGAGTCCACTGAACTCCCACCCTCAGTCAAAACATTTACCAAGCCCTCTCTTCAACCTCCCTACCTTAGCATAGGAGGGCATCCCAGATTCCTTTCGTGCCCACTTCCACTTCACATGCACACTTCTCTTGACACTTACCCAGCTGTTTGGGACACAAACATCTCCCTGTACACTTATGGTGGGCTCTTACCTCCCTCCTTGCGTACCTCCCCTCCATCACGTCTCCCACTTATTTCTTCACATGCTTTTTCCCTAATAAATGAGATGATTCATATTATCTCATACAGGATACAATACAGAGGACCTCTTGGTTACTATTGCAACAGTAATGATGAGGAATCACAATGAAGCCATTCTTTTGAGCATTGTGCCAATAGCTTTTTGTTAGGAAGCAAGGGAAAAATCTTCCCATGGGTTCTTCTAGGCTGGCAAATAATCAAATAAACATTAGACAGATTGATAAGCAGAAAAAAAAAGTTTAGTAATAATGTGTATACTTCCTATATATATGAGAGTCCTGGTAAGACTTAGTAATTTGCCAGATGGCATAAGTTACTACCTTAAATACCTTGGCTAGAGACAGGGAACATTGAGGAGGAAGGTCAGGCCTTGTGAGATCATAAGGAAAAGGCATAGTAAATAAAGGCACTACCATTATGCAAGTTTATGTCTTTTTTTCTCCTCTGATATATTAAAGAGATTAGATCTTCCCAGTAAGGTAAGGGAGACACCCTTACAGAGAATTTTTCCTTCACACATGTGACTGTTTCTTATAAAATGGCAACCTCTACCCAGCCTTCTAAACCCCTTCTAGGCTGCTTTTGCCAAAAAGACATATTTGGGGGTGGTAGATTTTTGTTCCTCTACATTTCAAATATTATCTTATTTCATTGTCTAAACATTTTGAAACAGGCATCATTATGCCCATTTTTCAGATAAGAACACTAAAGTGTAAAGAGAGTATATAACTTGACCAGGGGAAAAGCCACTGAGTTATTGACAGAATAAGGCCGATCATATTACCTTGAGGAAAAAAAAACAGAATGGGGCTTTTGGACCTCCTCAACAGGCAGCCCAGGGCAGCTCAACAGCCCCTTTTGGCTCACATTAGAGACGGCACCAATTTATTAAAAATGGGGCAAAATTGACAGTCAGGAAATAAGAAAACAAATCATACTGTCCCATTTAAAACATATATATAGTCAGCCTAACTATAGACAAACCCAGGTATGTGGCTGCAGAATCTATAGACATCACCATTCTCTTTATTGCCTCTGAAGAGTCAGTTTTCATCTGGGTTTGATTTTGAAGCCTCTCATCAGAAGCAACACATCTAGTAATTAAACTCACTTCTGGGGTTTGAGTTCAGATTCCTCCACTTAATCTTTCTAGGCATTAGCTTATTCAGACAGAAAAGAGTATCATGTGTAGGCATCTCCTAAGGCAGCTGTAAGGATTTAATGACTCTGTGGAGCGTCCATAGCAGTGTCCGGCACACGGTAAATGCTATCTATATCTGTAAAATAAATGCTGTCTATATTTGCTATGATCAGTTCTGAGAAGTTGCCAGAGCACATAGTTTTCTTATTGAGAACTTTAGCTACAATGCCATAAGTCCTTTCTCTTCTTTTGACTTATTCTCCTTAATTCACTGTCCATTAAAAAAAATTAAAACAATTCTAAAAGATATGAAAATATCACTTGTATTTGTTAGTGTATTTGTTTTCAAGTTTAAAAGGACCATCAGGAAACCTGGGGGTTGGGTAAAAGAAGGAGCTTTAAGATCCTGGGCTGCTGACTGCTGTCAACCTCTCATGAGCAAGTTCCACAAAAGGACAGATCCTCACTCCACCTGGGTGCAGGCCTTCTAGTGGCCGCTTTGTTCATGGGTTGCACCCCAAGCTCCTGCACCTCCAGTCCTGCTCTCCCTTTGGTGGTGCTGTGCTCAGTGCTCTGCTTTCCAACCTGCAGGGCACAGAAAGAGATGCTAGGAAATTTACATTCCCCAGGATGTCCTATGTCCTGAGGAGTCTCCTAGCTCCTGACCATTTCCCCTGCCCCACCTCCCAGAGTGAGTTCTCATTCAATCAGAGCCTCCAAGAGATCTCAGGGCCCATGCATAATACATGATGTAACCACTAAATGCAGGAGCAGGGAGGATTTGGGAAAGGGCAGGAAATGGCCTAAGAGTTTCTTCACAGAGATGAATAGTTCTTGTCTCTGCAGTGAGCTGGTTTAAAGTAAAATAGGGATTTCTGTTGTCTCAGGTCCTAGCAGTTTTTCATGTCATGTTCCAAATCTCATTACCCCATATGTGTCCACTATACAATCTGGAAAATAAAGGAAAGAAAAATGAAGATAAAATGCAATCTTTCTTGCATGATATAACCCTAAATTGTACAAAATCAGAATTCTGCCAATCCCTAATCTTAATTATTCCCTCAGCCATGCAATGGCAGATTACTTTTTATTTTCCTGGTGAAACTTTTCTGTATCCCTTCTAGTTTCTTCTGGAAACATGCATTATTTTCTTTTTTAATCTCAAAGATAAAAATGAGTGTACTCAAAAAATCTTGGAAAGCATTCTTAACCATGAATTTTTTGCATAAAATCTGTACCCTCTTCACTAAGAAAAATTAAACTTTAGGTCACATTAGAATTTTGTTATATAATCGAATGCTTCTTCACCAGTTAAACAAATCTGGTTGACATGTGTTGTTCTTTGACCAGCAGATGACATTTTCCTCTGTTTGACTGAAACTTTCACATCACCATAACTGCCTGCCTGTTAACTTACACATCTGTAATAGTGCGTGACAGTTTTCCTACTTGCCTGGTTTTAGAAAACCAATGCCAAACAAAGCAAAGGGATAAGTACCTCAGATTCTGAAGAGAGATGCCTTTCTTGATGCCTACAAGAGACACTGCTTCTCCATCCCTTCACAAAGCCACCCACACTCTGCCATGGCTGGCTTTCCACCCTTGCCCCTCAGCCTGGAGAGAGTCTTTGCAAGCTTGAGATTTGGTTCTAGAGGAGCCATTGGGGAAGAATGTGCTTCCCCACATTCACCAAAATCAAATGTGAGAATCTCCAAGCAAATAGCTGGTAAACATTGGGGATGAGATAGGAATCTAAGCAAGCAGGAAAGCCTGTTAACTTTCCTTTGCCTCCTACAAAGCAGGGAAAAAGCATAAGAAGAACATGGCACAGTGAAGGAAGGGCAGCTGTAGGGAAGCCTCTGACTCCATCTTTGTGTGCACAAAGATGGGAGAGTTTCTTATGGGTCTGGTTTGACCTCCAGGAAGTTTGCTGACCTTGAGCTGTCTTGTGGTGGCCCACCCAAGAGGGTTGGCCCCTAGGCAAGGGCTTCACAGCTGCAAGAAGCTGTGCGAAGTACTGCCATGACCAGAGGTATAGCTGAAGAGATCAAGCTGGAGATGTGAAATCTCCCACATAGGATACATCTTCACTGGAGATAAGCCCCTCAGAGACCCTGGAAAACCACACCTATATGTACCCCATGAAAAAGTGAGCATCTGACCACCAACCTTATAGCATTTATCAGTGGTACATTGGAATTAGCCAGAGAAACAAGAGCGTTCACTTACACCACCATGGAAAATTAAGTCAGATGTTCCTCCTCTTCCATTTCCCTTCCCAGACCCTGGACATAGATGAGGCACCAAGAATCAAGTTATGCTCTCTCTTTCTACTTCAAGGAACTAGACCTGGAAAACAGAATGGAAAAGTAGGTCTTCCTGCTGCTAAGGACTTCATCAATAATCCTGGTGTGTTCAAGGAAATCAGAAGTTATGTGTGTTGGAGCAGAATAAGAGGGAAAGAGAACAGAGACCCCTGGAGTAGAGAAAAAATCATGAGAGACCTCATAAATGATGGCAAATATTGTGTCCTTAATTCAGAATGAAATTGAAAACCACTGGTTTGGTTTTGAGTGGAGTACTGACAGAATCGAGATGTTTTTCAAGGATGACTTTGGCTGCTATGTTGAGAATTGATTTGGGGCAAGAGTACAGGGGAACAGTTAAGAGACTATAGAAGAAATCCTGCGGGAAGATGATGTGGCTGGGACCATTATGGTAGAAATGGCTGTGTGAGAAGTAGCAGGATTCTGGATATATTTTGAAGATAAAGTCAACAAGATTTGAAGATAGAGTCAACAAGATTTAATTCAGAACAATCTAAATTAGACTGTGGGCTCAGTCCCTTTGATACTGTTTTTACCTTAGAGTAGGAGGGCAGAATAATGGTCCCCAAAGATATTCATGTCTTGTTCCCCAAAACCCGTGAGTGCCACCTCACATGACAAAAGGGACTTTACACGTGATTACATTAAAGACCTTGAGGTCGGGACATTAACCTACATTGTCTGCTTCTTAAATGAGGATACCCTTTCACAGGTGTGGTCAGAGAGAGACTGGGGAGAACTTGTCAGAGAAATGCAAGGAGTAAGGGACCCAAGCAACCACTGCAGAATTTATTTGAAGATGGAGGAAGGGGAGCACGAGCCAAGGAATGTGGGCTGCCTATGGAAACTAGAAAAGTCAAAGATTCTCCTCTAGAGCTTCCAAAAAGAAATACAGTCCTGCCAGAGTCTCATTGTGTTGATGAGACCCACGTTGAACAGCTAACCAACAGAATTATAAGATAAATTTGTGTTATGTAAACCACAAAATTTGCAGTAGTGCACTATAGCAGCAATAGAAAACGACCTATTGGGTAGATCACATAATTGCTATGCGTCTCATTTTCTCCAAAAAGAGGATGATGCCACATAAGCAGGATTGCTGTGAGAATCAGAAAAAAAGGGAGGGGGCATAGAATTCCTGCCACATAGTTTGCGCTCAGGCAATGGCCATTGTTCTGTGTATATGCTGAGAATACTCTGTTCTTGAGTAACCTAAACTCAGCCTCCTTCTACCTTCACCTCGCTCTCCCCAGTGGCCCACTCTCAGCAGATGGCCTGGCCTTTTTTTGTCCACAGAAAATTTTTTTTTTAATTTAAAAAACCAAAACCTTTACATAGGAATTCTTTTTATTTCTTCCTGAAAACATCCTTTCTGAACCAATCCTCCCCTTATCACCTGTGACACTAGGGGAAGAGTCTCTATACTTTCCAACAGGAAACCTTCCTTCTTTCCACTGGTTCTGCTCACTCCCAGCTCTTATCCATATCATCAATTCCTTCTCCTGTAACTGCAACCAGTCTCGCTACCTGATTCTTCCAATCAATATTTCAACACGTGCCAATCCCACATCTTCACCTTAAAAAAATTCTGAGATCACCCCCACATTTTACCTCTAGATACTGTCCTGTCTCCCTGCACACATCTCCAAAGAGTTTTCAGCACTATCTCTACTCCCAGTTTCACAGTTAAGTGACAGCCAGTGTAGCTATCCAGAGGATGGATTGATTTGCCTGATCTCAGCCATCTAACTCTGGTCAAAACACTGAGCCTCTCTGTGCTTTCATTTCCTCATCAGTAGAAAGGTACAAGACTGCCTACTTCATAGGAGTGTTATGTTGATTAAACTGATACTGATCTTCAGCATATGTAAAACCTGTAAGACAGTACCAAGCACAAAGTATGTGTTCTGTTAATATTAACCTACTCCAATATGGCTTAAGCTTCATTACTTTAACAAGATCTTTGCTGATATCACCAGTGACTTCTATTTCCCTGAACTCATTGAATGCTTTGTAGACCTCTTCTCAATTAGCATTTCAACAGCTTTAATACTAAAAGAGTTTCCCCTTTCCTGTCACTCTCTTCCCCTGACTTTGATAATGTAACAATTTCCCTAATTTCATCCCAACTCTCAACATCTGAAGATCTTTCTCAACATCATTTGCTATCTTTTCCCACTCTATCTAAACCTCAGTATTGGAATTCTTTAGAGTTTAGTCCTAAGTATTTTTTCTTCTTTTGTGCATTAATATTGAAATTCTGTTATGGTAAGAAAACTTGAGATCTGCCCTCTTAAACTAGATTTCCTTTTACTATCTATCTAAGTAAACCCACACACTCTGTAATTACCTCCATCTCATATCTCCAGTTCAACCTTCTGGATTCTCTCAGAAGTCTCTCACACTTCACAATTGCAAACCCAACTCATACCATACAAGTTTTCCAAACACACCTCCAAACCTATATCCCCTTGGCATTGCCCCCTACCCCAGTTGATCATATCAGGTATCTATGAGATGTCTTGAGTCCATCTCTTTTGGGCCAACTATAGAAAATCATCCACCAATTTCTGGCTTCTGTACTTGCAAAGTACATTTAGAATCCTTATACATTGAGCCTTCTCTACTGCCAAACTTCACTTACTGCTCCCTGAACCACTGAATAGGACTGGCATTCCCAGAATCACATCCCTGTCCATCCATAGGATCCTTGGGTGATGATGTCACTCCCTTTCTCAGAGAGTATTTCTATGGGATAAAATCCAAAATTCCTTTACATGGCTTTAGGAACCCTTCATTACCTGACCCATCAACCTCTCAAGCTGCTCCGTCCCCCTCCCCTTCCGCCTCTTCCTCCTTCTCCTCCTCCATTATTAGCCCCAGTCCTGGTCAACAGCAATATGTTCCTTCCAACCTCAAACCTTTCATCATCCTCATCCCATCATCTAGCCCTACTTCTCTCCCAGTTATGTCTCCCCCAGTGATTACTTCCAAATCCTACTCATCTTTCAGGTCTCAGCTTCACTTTATTTTTTTTTTCCCCCAGGGAGACTTTCTCTGATTCCCAAGATATGATTCAGTTTCCAAATCTAAGTGCACTACTGTAGTCCCCTGCTCATTAGTTAAAGAACAGTGTTGCTAGGTGGTTAATTTTTCTTTAAGTTAGTTGCTCACGGCCCCTCCCCTTATTATCGCAAACAAGAAAAAGATCAGCAGTTGAAATTCTCTGAAAGAAAATAGTCTCCTCATCTACAGCGTTCTAAGGGTTAATCAAAACACACTGGTGTGTTTCCTTAGCTATCTCATCCATCAAAATGTCAGAGAAAATTTTCTTAGATAGCTTGCTTAATAAGAGATATTGTGACAGTGTGTTTTAAATGCAAGCAGAGAAAAGTAACGGAATGCATAGCAGTAGCCACATACAATGTTTATAATACACCTGTCATCCATTTATTTAATACTGAATTTCAGCTTTATTGTCTCTTCTGCCACCTGCCTGATTCACCTAAATATCAACTGAAGCTGAAAGATGGCAGGAAAAACCTCACAGATCACGCTCTGTGTTATCCAGAGTGATTTCCTATGTGGAAGATGACTCCATACAGACAAGAAAAAAATTTTAAGTAGAGGAGATATCCATTTATTAGTAAAATTGTAACCTCTCCTTTTCCTTGAAATGAGGCTTCTCAGTGTCTTTTGAAAATTTGAGAGGAGTTTGAAAGCTCAGAATGTGTTCTCTGCTGACTGGGTGGGAGGGATTGTGCAAATCTCTTGACAGCAGCCCCAGTCCTGCCCAGTCTCACCTTCAGCAGATGACTTCCACAGCCTGCATTAACTGGGAGGGAAATGCTCCCAGTCACTGTGCCTCCCACAGCGTCCGGCAGCAATGGACTCCTGGGAGGAACAGGGGAAAAAAAAAAGAAAAAGATTGCAAATAGACAATTCAGATGTAGAGATAACTGCACCAGAGTTGAAATTATACCCTGAGAATCAAAAGAAATTCACAGCCTAGAAAATCTTTTGTTTGAGATATAATCAAAATTGTCTAAAATAACTTTAAAAGGTACAACCTGGTGGAGTAGTGGTTAGGTCAGCCATCTACAGTCAGCACAGGTCACATACATCCCAAGGTCTCAGATTCACATCCTCGGACCATGGGAAACAACCAAGGTGAACAGCTATTTAATAAAGTGCTTCTTCCTCCTTTCTCTTCCTGCCTGCCTGGCTCTGTTCACTCTCGTTCCTGCCTGCACCTTTCCTTTAAAAAACAAAAAAATAAAATAATAACCATACAAAACATTTTTACATTTAAATAGATCTGTTTCTCTAGGAATTTTCAAAGTCAGAAAAGGAACTAGCTTGATGAGTATTATTGCAATAACATACTTATTCGCCAATAATTATCCTCCCATGTTGTCTCAGGATGAAGTTCAATAGCTCTTTCAAACATTTATTGAGTACCTACATGTTTCAGGCATTGTTCTAGGTCCAAGAGGCAACTGATGTGTAAAACCTTGATTGTGCCCTTATGGAAATCACAATCTATTGAAGGATATAGGGGAATAAAAAAAGCAATTACTATACAATTGATAATAACTCTTTTTTTAAGGAAAGGTACAGGGAGGAAAGAAGGCAGAAAGAGAATGAAGCATTTTTTTATTATTTTATTTAGTTGTTCCAACTTGGTTGTTCCCACCAGCCTCAGGATGCAAACGTGGGACCTTGGAGTTTACGTGGGCTATACCCAACCCCTACTCCACCAGAGCATGCCTATAATGGCTATTCTTAATAGAAGAAATCCAGGGGGCTCTGAAAACCCAGAGGAATACTTTCTAGCCCAAACTTAAAAGGTGATGCAAGATTTCCCAGGGGAAAAAGACATATAAGCTGGCCATTTAAAGGTGAATAGTTAGTCCTAGATAAGAGTGTCCCAGTCAGCGCAAGGAGACAGCCTCAAGACAACAGTGAGAAAATCATAATTAGGGAGTCACTTGAAACCATTAATATTTGCTCTCCTCTAGTTTTTATTTTCTTTTTGCTAACACTTTAATTTTTCCTTGTATGATGATGTGTTCGTAGGCTTTGATATTCTCACATGACAGTAGAAAAACAAGATGTGTAAGTCATCCTGCAAAACTGAGAATTACGTACAAAAATCTTACATAAGTTAAAACAGTGCATAAATTTTCAGGTACAAATACAAATCATTTTGCGACAATAATGAGTAATTTAGCCTCATGATATTCTGCTGGAAAAGCACTGAATTAAAAAGAAAACGGAGTCCAAAGACTTGTATTAACTATGCTTCCTACCTCTGCTGGAACGCTGCAAAAAAGAAGTGACAACTCATTCATAAAGTCTTGCCAGTCTCTAGAGAAATCTAGAAATTGTCGTTAGTACTTCGTTCAAGGACTGTGTCATGGTCATTGATTCCTTCTAGGGCCTAGCACCCATCCTTTCATGGTGACGGACACCTTTGAAGCATCACTGCCAATCTGCCCATCCACATCTATTACTCTAATCACTGCTGTCTCAACTTGTGACAAACCACCCTTGTGGAAACTACCCATTCCTCTCTTAGACTTATGCCACGTACTTCGCACTTCCCATCTCAGGCCTAGAGGAATGAAAACCTCATAAGATATTGTCAGTCAGCCAAAGAACCATTACATCATTCCAAGTCCCTTTCATAAGCACCTCACCCTTAGTCCCTCCTTTTGTCACACAAAATGCCCTATGAGATGCACCAAACTTTAAATCAAAGGTGTATACAAAATTTCAGAAAATGAATTATAAATGAATTGCTAACTTGAGTACAATGGAAAATAGAACTTTTCACTGCCTATCAAATGAGGATGGGTGTCATTTCGCAAAGCCATAATCTATGTAGATGAATGCATAAGATGTATACCTCTACCAGATATACTATTCCTTATGACCTAACCCATACACAAAGTTTAGTTTATCTGCCAGCAGACCATTTTAAAGTATTTGCAGTGGACAATGGACAGGCCAAACTCATCAGATTCATGTTTGCTAATTCACATCTGCTAGAAAGTCAGGAGAGGAACCACATACCATATTTGCACTCAAAAGAATGATCATCTTAATTTTCACTGTGGTTGGTTCCAGGACTGTGACATCTATTTGTGTCTAAAGTCAATAGCACTAGATACCTGGTAATACCACCAGACTAGATAGTGCATGTTGTGTTGACAAATCCTTTCCAATATAAGAATATATCTTACAGTTGAATTGGAAGTATTCATAGGAATGCCCACCAATTCATGCCCAAGAAGGGTCACTAGAAAGAGCTTTAGTATCCAAGATTCTTATTGCCAGAGAGCTTCAACTGACATCATGGAGCTCAGTTCACTTCTCCAGGTAGAACAATAAGGAACAGTAGCTCTTATTTGACACACAAGATAGGGTGGCACCACTACTACTTGATGTCACATACATTTACTTCCCTGCTGTGGTAATGAAGCTAAAATCTTTTTCCCATAACCTTTAGGAATGTTCTTCTAAGTCTTAGCCGACTCCAGAAATAGGTTACCATGGAGTAGATAAAAGTCTCACTGATGAATTGTATGGGTGACACCATCACCCGTCTACACAACTAGCAATATGTGACCAGAGACACATGAGGGCAGCACAGGCAGAATAGTACATACAAAGCTTGGCTAATGAAGGTGTCAAACAGGACTTGTGACAAGTGGTCTTGAGCTTCAGAGAAGCTTTACTAGGGAGAACGAAAATCACTGCAGAAGGTGTGAGGCCAGATTCCCCTCTCACCTAGTAGAAATAGAAACTTGTTGAATAGATTCTTTTGTTGAAAGACATTTCTCTCTTTCTGGGTTCATTATCCATATGGTTCTCCTTCTGCCTCATACCTACCGTGACACCCTGCAGTCTTGGGCAATGAAAGATGGAGAGGAGCCAGCCCACGTTTTCATCTGCAGTAGAGACAATTTTGCTCATGTTGAACCATTATTGAGGCAATGAGCAGAGTTCTTGATTCTCGTTGATGCTTTTGTTTTCTGAATACACATTGACAGAGACAAACTAGGAGTGGAGCCATGACATCATCTGAGAACTTTCCATAGCTGAAGTCTTCATTGGTCTCAAAGGCTCTGTATGATCTCATCCTTGCTACCTTTGCCACCTTATCTCCTGTCTTTGCCCATTCACCCTCTTCCCTTCAGCCACAGTTGACTTCTTTCTATCTTTCAGACATGCCAGGCTCTTTCATGCCTCAAAATAATCATACATGTTCTTTCCTCGTATGTCATTCTATTCCTAAACCAACCCCTTTACCTACTGAACTCCCACTCTTGAATTTTACCTTAAACATCATTTCTTCCAAGAGACCATCTCTGATTCCCCTGACTAGTTTAGGTCTGTGGTGCTTCTTCCCGATTGCTTATTTGTAATTACTCCTTAAATTTCTGGCTTTCCTTCTAGATGGTGAAGTCCTGAGTGTAGGAGATATGCCTCTTAACGTTTATTGCTATATCCCCACTTCCCAGCTAAACATTTGGCTCACAGCACTTGTTAAGTAACAGAAATGAATGGATGAGGAAAGGCTATAAGCAAATGTTAAGGTCTGGTGGCAATAGATTGAATAGTTGCTATCTCTGGACTTCCATTTCCTTCATGATGTGAAATTATCTAAATTCAGAGAGAAAGTTGGGTGACATAGATGGTGTTTTTGTTTTTGTTTTTGTTTTAAGAGGAAATGATAAAATAAGCCCCTATTACTCTTTATTTAGTTTCAAGTTACCAATGTATTTCCACACTTGCTTCATCTCTATTTCATATCTATTTCTATCTATAAAGTTTACTTTTTTAAGTATATAATCCAGTAGTTCTAGGAGTATTCACAAAGTTGTGCAGTCATCACTACTACCTAATTCAAGAACATTTTAGCTCTTTCAGAAAAATCCCTGTACTCTTTAAGCAGTCACTACCCCTATCTCACTCCTCCCAGCCCTTGGGAATGGCTAGTCTACTTTCTGTCTATATGAATTGCCTATTCTGGATATTTAACATAAATAGAATTTTATATTAGGTGATCCTTAGTATCTGGCTTTTTTTACTTACCATAATGTCTCCAGGTTTTATTCATGCTGTAGTATGTATTACTATTTTGTTTGCCTTTATAGCCAAAAATATTCATTTATGGATATACCACAATTTTTAATTCATTCATCAATTGGTAGTCATTTTTAGTTGATTCTACCTCTTTAGCTAAACATGGAAGTATGAAAGTGAAGAATTCACTTAAAGGCAAAAAGAACTAAGAAGGAAACAAAGTTTTCAGCCCATAGAGAGAGCTTGGTTGAACCTGAAACCACAAAATAATGTTACAGGATCAATTACTTTTGTAGCACACAGAAACCTTTAGAAGTGAACTCTGCCCTTTCCCTAGAACTCCACTCAATAGTTCTACCAAACTTCTTAGAGTTCCATGAACTTTCCTTGGCCTCCATCTCCTCTGACATATGCGATATTCTTCTCTCTGTGGGGGCCATTTTCTTCCTGACTTCACCCCAACTCACAGTTTACATTTGAGTGTCAGATCTACGTCGCTTCCTCCAGGAAACCATCCCTGACACTTTAGGTTGGTATTAAGTTCCTTTTTCAAGTACTCCCATGGAACCCCCCACTTACCCCATCATAACACTTATACTTGGAGAACTCATCCCTGCCCCACTGAGTTGCAGTTTTGTGGGCAGGACCTGCTAGGACATGCTTCTTATTATCCCCAGTGCCTGAGACTGCCTGCTGCGTAGCTATGTCTCACTAAATTTTTAATGAATGAACGAGTGAATTATGTGTACTTTTTTTTAAGGAGGAAGAGTCATCTTTATTTTATTTTTATTTAGTTGTTCACACTGCTGGTTGCCTCCTGGACCTAGGACTCAAACCCAGGAGTATGTGGCATCTCCTTTGTAGATGACTGACCTAAATGCTGCTGTACAAGGGCATGCCAATATGTGCTTTCAAAACCAAAAATATGCAAGTGTCAAAGATCCTAAGAACCAGGATAGGATAGTAATGTGAATGCCTTTCACATGCAATGGCAATCACAGTTCCTCAGAGATGAATTTTCACACCTTTAAACATAAGTGAGAAGTGGAGTGTTTTATGTTTGTCAAAACATATTTATTTTTTTTTCTGAACAAGTTTTCCATCAAAAATAAAAATAAAAATTTAAGAAGTATTCATTTATCATTTTTCCCATTTTTTTTCTTTGTCTACATGGGTATTCCGTTTTTGAATGAGTATTTCCCAAGCAACCCTGAAAAGCCACAAGAGGCTATTCACCTACTAGGACTTGGTAGAGAAGAACAGTAACCAGGAGCGCAAATATAATCTAACATTAGAGAGAGCCTCTTTAAGTCTTTCTGGGGGTAACTCAATTAAAATTTTGACTGTGTACATACGCCCAAATTATTAAAATGGAAATCAGAGTTTTAATAGCATTTTAAGTTAGTGGAGCTATCACCTGAACTTGATCAAGTAAATTCTTTTTAAAATAAAAATACAGCTACATTTAAAGCATTGTACACCTCAGTCTTTGAACGAATTTTCTTCTGAGGAAGACACTGTGTAAAGGAAGAAATATCTGACACATACAAATTAAGTGAGGTTGAGCTATTGAAATATAGCTGGCAACAATCCAACTTCTCAGTTTGCTTTTAGTCATTTATTTCTAAGTGATTGAATCTTTAAGCTAATTATATAACTTGTTTTTATAAGAGATAAATAGTGGAAGATGGTCTTAAATTGACTCTTGCTTTGCAATCCAAGGTATATCTTAATGCAAGTTCCCCTGTGCTTATCTAATAATGAGGTTGGACAAGAATAATGCTGCCTCAGATTGCAATGTTCAAGGCATTCATTAAAGTTAATAATCAGTGCTCTTGCATAGAAGCTTTATGCCTAACGTTGATCGGCCTTTTATTGTGTGGATTTTGCTTGTATTCAAGTGGCAAGGAGCTCACCACAAAGGACATCAGGTAGGTTTCCATGGTAGCAGTCTTTCTTTTGTTACTCCCATTTGTAACATAGACAGTATCCAAATACTATGTCACTGCTTAATGAAAAGAAATAGACTATTGGTGATGCCAGGGTAGTCAGGAAGCTGCTCAATGAGTTCAGCCCTAAGGGAGAGCATGCTGTCTGCTCAGGATTTCTTTTAAGCAGCTGTCCACTAAGTGGAACTAGTGTCCCTTTGATCTTATTACATTATCCTGTTAATAACCTTTAGTGGTCTCATATTCTTGCTCTAGGGACAAATAAAACTAAATGATGAATGGAATAGTTTCATCAGTGCTAAAAAGACAAGTTTGTGATTGTACACTAATAAGAGTGCAATGTGAAACTATGGAAGGAAAGATTCAGCTTTTTAAGATATAAGGATAGCATTGAGGTATGAAAATAGCTTTGGATTTTTGTTACATGTGTGTATGTTCATTTTTCCTCGAGACTCAGGACCTAGATTTGCCCATTGTCTTTGTTGTCTAAAATAAATACATTCTGCTAAGTGTCACTTCTCCTTGGTTGTGAGTTGATTCTTTGAGCCTATACAACATAAGGGAATTTTATTATGCAGCCAGTCTTATTCTAGCAGAGAGCAACAGAAAGATCATCTCACACTCAGTCATTCAACTAAAGAAAAGACTTTACTAAGATTTAACATCATTCTTCTATTCAGTCCTACAAAAAACAATATTTCTGCTACTTATTCAGGAGGGAGTGAAAATTCTCTTATTTTCATTTAATTTTCTCCTTCTCATGGGCTAAGAGATCAGAAAATATTTATGAATTGGTAGGATTTTGGTGTTTCAGTTTCAGCTACTTTTATCTGTGAAATTTCAACTGGGTATTATTTAACTTCTCATATAGTCTTAGCCTTCTTTATAAATGACCTAAGTAGGTGTAATAACCATGGAAGTTTGCAAAATTTCTACCATATGTTAGATATATTTTAAGTACTTTAAAAAGAAAACTTCAATGAGATGAAAATAGGAATTAATAGGGAATTTGACAGGAATTAGGCCAGGGAGGCAGAAAGAGAAAAGACCCAGGATTGATATGAAAGAAATTTAAAGTAAATCAAGGATTGAAGGTTTCAGCTCAAAACTGGTTGGGGGTATCCATTCATCTTTCAAGCAAAGTGTGTGATAGGGAGAATGTGGACTTTCTCAGCAGATTGAGAAGAATGAGATGAGGGCAAGGGACAAATTCAAGGTAGGTCAGCAGAAGAAGAAATGTAGGGAGTCAGGGGGACTTACTGATCAATAAGAGGGCATAATGGTGGTATAAATGGGAAGGAGTAGAAGCATAGCCTCCAGAGGAAGACTGGCCTGATGCAAACCTGCTCTACTCCCAGAAATCTAACAGTAAACCAGACCACTCTTTTAGAACAAGGGTTGTCTTCAATTGTTTCTGGAATGTGCACAGCACCATTCTTTTCCCATTTAATAAGTTATCAAAACATTTTTGCTTCTATTTAGTGAATAGATTGCCCTGCATTTTGAATACAGTCACCATTGTTGAGGTGGAAATTCTCTCTACTTCTTACTCTAAACCATCATTTTTATGAACCTATCACATCTGCTGATTGATTTATACCATAAATAGATACAATACTCTGTATGCATTGACTGTCCCAACTGATAAATGAATGAGACTCTTGGTGAAAAGCCAAGAGAAACCCTTGTGTTTCTAACAAGGAGAGCGAAAAAGTAGCCATTTGAAATGCACCCCGAGCATTCTCAACAAGAACCTTCTTGAAAGGGGAAAAGACTTTAACAGAGTCTGTTACACCTGGTAAAAGACAGTTACCCATCTTTAGCCTTCTCTTGCTTTTCTGTCTAATAACTCAGAGACATAGGCACAAGAAAAAACTAAGATTTAACCATGTAATTATAGAACACATCTCTATTCTTACACCTACCACCACAGAACAAAGCTCTAGTGTAATAGTGGATAACAAATAAGTTAAGTACAGTATACAATTTATTTAAGAAGAAATTCTTACAATAGAATACTACTTAAATATTAAAAAGAGTGAAATCTTGCATTTACGACCACTGGGTGAGCTGAGAGGGGATTATGTTTAGTGAGATGAAGTCAGAAGGAGAAAGACAAACACCCTATGATTTCACTCATATGTTATTTATAGAGAAACCAAACAAACAAAAGAACAAAATCAAGCAAGACTTTTAGTCCATGGAATCAAATTAGTGTTTACAAGAATGGAAGTAGTAGGGGTGATTTAGTCGGGTAAAAGTAACCAGTTATGTGGTAAAGGATAGAATTGGACTGTTGGTGATAAACTTGATTTATCCATATACAGATGTTGATTTATAATGGTATACATCCTAAATCTATGTTTTGATGCAATGTTCTTTCAATAATTCCATTTTTTAAAAAAGAAAAAGGAGTTCTTAGAGAAATGGAAAGATAAAGTGGAGACAAAAACAGAACACTGGGGAGATGGGACCTTTCAGCGCTATGGAGACAGCAAATAATATTAACAATCCAAGTCTTAGACCAACACATAAAGTTCTATTTACCTCAGTTTCTAATATCAGAAAATTTTCTCTGACTTTCAGTAAAAATTATAAAGCAAGATAATAATAAAAATAATAGAGTCTGAAAAGACAAAACAAGCATTAGAATCATATATGGCATAAATTTTGGAATATCCAAAAAAGAAATGTTAAATAACTATGATTGATATGTTAAGGACTCTCATGCTAAAAGTAGGCAACATGTAAGAACAGTAAAGAGTTGGAAAATCTTAAGAAAGAATAAAAAGTAAATGCTACAAATCAAATATACTGTAACAGAATTGAAGGGCTTATCAGCTTGAGAAAATATCAATAGAACTTTCTCAATTTAAATGAAAGATGAAAAAGAATGAAAAGTGTGGAACAAAATAATCAAAAACCAACTGTGGAGCAATTTCAAAAAACAATTTTTTCACACACACACACACACACAAAATGAATACCGGAAGGAAAAGACAAAAACAGAACAGAAGAAATACTTGAAGCAATAATGACCAAGAATTTTCCAAAATTAATGATGGACACTGAACTCTAAATCCATATTCAAGAAGTTTAGAGAACACCAAACAGAATAAGTAGCAAAAAATTAACATATAGTTTTTAATCTGAAAAAAAAAACAAAGACAAAACCATGAAGAATTCAAGGATAGAGGTGGACCCTTTTACTTATAGAAAAATGAGGGTAGATTCATAGTATATTTCTCATCAGGAACAATTGCAAGCAAGTAGAGCAATCTGTATGGGTATCGAAATAAAAATAATGCCAACTCTAATTCTGTATCCAGAAAAATTATCCCACAAACATGAAGAAGAAATAAATATTTTCCCAAATAAAAACTAAGGGAAATCATGGTCCATAATTCTTCCCTGTTAAAAGATGTCTTCAGAAAAAAGAAAAATCACGTAGGTCAGAAACTTGGATACACATAAATAAGGGAAGACCACAGGAAAAGTAATAAACCAAAGTAAAATAGAATATTTTGTTTTTCTTATTATTAAAAGGTCTATTAGAGAAGTGTTCGTAGTGACAGTAGTAATTTGGGGTAGTTATAGTATGTTGGTAAGTGAAATATGTTAAAAAGGGGTGGAAGGCAGAACTTGAGAATGCCGTACTATTAGATATATGTACTACCTTTGAATCTATATTTGAAAGTGAATTTAGATACATTATAAATGTGTATCAAAATTCTAAGAAGCGCTAGAAAAAATTGGAAAAGTTTATTTAATTGATATTATAAGAAAGAAGAAGGGAAGCATTAAATTATAATTAAAGAAAGAAGAAAAGGGGAAGGAAAAAATAAAGTATAATGAATAGAAAACAGTTACAAATAGTGTAGGTATTATTCTAACTGTATAACCACTTTAAATGTGAATGTTTAAACACAGCAATTAAAAGGCAAAGGTTGTCACAGTAGATATAAGAACAATGCTCAAATATGTGTTGCTACAACAAATTATTTAAATATTAAGATATATGTAGACTAAGAATAAAGGGATGGAGAAAGATTTAACATACTAGCACTAATCATAATAAAGTTGGTATAGCCATATTGATTCATAGAAATCACACTTCAGAACAAACAAAATTATCAGGATAAAGGGAGTCGTTATACAATGACAAAGGGATTGATTCACTATAAAGACATAACAATCTTTAATATGTATGCATTTAACAGCAGAACACCAAGATATGTGAAGCAAAAACTGATAGAGTTATAAGAAGACATACAAATTCACTATCACAGAGACGTCAACAACTCTCAGTCATTGATAGATCAAACAGAAAACAAGTAAGGACACTGCTGACCCTAATAACACTGTCAATCAAATCAGTCTCTGGTATGCCCTGACAGAGTAGCAATTAGTCTTCCACTTCAAGATGAACACAGTCCACCTGTATCCCAAATTTGAGTTTGCATCCTGAGTCAAAGGGAAACAACCAACGTGAGCAACTATTAAGATGAAATGTTTCTTCCTCCTCTCTTTCCCTATGCACCTTGATTGCTTACCTTAAAAAAAAAAAAAGGAGCAGAGTACAAAGTGTACTCAAACTCATATGGAACATTCACCAAGCTAGGCCATATACTGGGTCATAAACACACCTCATTAAATTTTGAAGGTTGGAAATCATACAAAGTGTGTTCACAGATCACAATGGAATTAGAAGATAGCTAGAAAAATCTCACAATATTTGGAGATTAAATAACACACAAATAAATAACATATAGGTCAATCTGAAATCTTGAGAGAAATTTTAAATATTTGGAGTGGAAATAAAATGAAACTGTAACTAATAAAAGTTGGAGAAAGTAGTGTTTAGAGGTTAATTTAGAATATTAAATGAGTAATATTAGAAAAGAAATTGTATCTAGAACCAATAATCTAAGTTTACACTTTAGGAGAGTAGTAAAAAACAATTTAAGCCAAAAGCAAGCAGAAGAAAAAAATGATTTAAAAATAGAGCAGGAATCAATGAAATTAAAAATAGAAAATTAACAAAAACCAAAGTTACTTCTTTGAAAATACCAGTAAAATTGATTAAACTCTATCTAGACTAATCAGAATGAGAAAGAAAATATAGGTTACTCTATTACAAACCAAGGAATGTAATGAACATTGAAAGAAAAATTAAGGAATATTATGAATAACTCTGTCCATAAATAGTATAATATAGATTAAATGAACCAATTCCCAGAAAAAAACTCTCTACCAAAACTTGCACAAAAAGAAATAGAAAAGCTTATATCTGGTAGATAAATTGAAGACAGTTGCTTGTAACTTTTCAAAGCAGAAAGTAGGGCTCTGATGCATAAGGAAGAAAGATAACAATGTTTCACTTCTTTAAGAAAATAGAGTCCAAGGGAGCATCTCTTAACTCATTCTATGGGGTCAGCATTTCCTTATTATCAAACTAATGAAAGACATTTACAAGAAAGGAAACCTACATATACAATTCTCTCATGAACATAGATGCTAAAATCCTCAAAAATATTGGCAAATCACATCCAACAGTATAGAAAAGAATTATTCATCAAGATCAAGTGGGCTTTATTCCAGGTGTGCAAGACTGGTCAATGTTCAAAAATCAATCAATGGGATCACATCAACAGGATAAAAAGGAAAAATCATATAATCATATTAATAGATACAGAAACATAATTTGACAAAGTCCAGTACCCATTCATGATTGAAAGTAAACTCAGCTTAGCAGGTAGAGAACTTCCTGAAGTTGATAAAGAATATCTATTTAAAAAAAAAGACATATCATCTAATGGTAAAACCCAGATGCATTCAAAGATTGGGAATAAGGAGCCATTCCTATTTGACAGAAAGTTCGAGTTAATACAGTAAGATGAGAAAAGTAAGTGAAGGGTAGATGCAGATTGAGAAAAAGGATTAAAACTGTCTTTGCTCACAAATGACAGGATTGTTCCCAAGCGAACAACAAAAATGCATCACATGCTACCAGATTAATATATAAAAATCAACTTCTGATGCATTCTCAAAGAATAATTTGAAATTGAAAACAATACCATTTACAAATGACACCCAAAATGAAATGTTTAGATGAATAGCTAACAGGAAATATAAAGCACTGACATAAGACTAAACAAGATGCAAATAAATAGAGAGATATCCTATGTTCATGGACTGGAAGACTCAATATTTCTAAAATGTCAGTTCTTTCTGGTTTGATCTACAGATTTATCACAGGCCTAGTTAAAGTTCCAGGAAGTTATCTTATGGACATCTACAAACTATTTCTAATATTTATTTTGAAAGGTTAAAGATCCAGAAAAGCCAGCTTAACAAACAAGATCAAAGTTGACTGACACTATCTGACTTCAAGACTTAGCATAAAACTAAAAATAATCAAAATATTGTGGTCTTGGTAAAAGAATAGTCATGGGCCATTGAATGGAACATAATAGCCAAAAAAAATAAATCCACATAAATATATTCAACTAATATCTGACAAAGGATCAAAGGCCATTCAATGGATAAAGGATATCTCTTCAACAAATGGTGCTAAAACAATTGGAAGTCCATTTGAAAAACAAACTGAGTTTAGACTCAAATCTTACAACTTCCATAAAAAATTTACTCAAAATGCCCCATATACCTAAAAAGAAAACTTAATTCTACAAAACTTCCAGAAGAAAACAGACAGAATAGAAATTTGACCAAGATTTTAGATAAAACACCAAAAGCATGAAGGAAAAGAATAGTAATATACTTGGCCCAAAAATGAAAACTTTTATGAATAATAAAATAAATACTGTTTATTACTATGTGTCCCAAAATATGAGCTAAATGCACTTGGTAGATAACATACAGGAAAAAAGAGGGAGGGGTAGAAAAAGAACTGAACCCCCATTTTTCGTGTTTAGGAAGTCTGAAGATAATTTCTAAGTTGAAAAAATAAGTACTGGCAGTATATGGCATTAAGAAATAAATGATTCACAGCTTAAACCTGTATAATGTTATGATGCAGTTTTCCTCTGGTGAAATTATTTTTTTTATTTTAATTAAAAAAGGAAATATGGATACAAAAAGTAAAACATTTGAAATTGTTGGCTGTTGCTTCCTCTGGGGAGTAGGAGAAGATGGGAAGGAGATGAAGAGTTGTAGTTAGATGTACTTTCTGATATTTTCATAGAAGCTTTTCAGAACTTCTGATAAAAATTAAAATGAAGTTTAAAAATGAATACTACAACTCCACTTGAAAAAAATATTTACTCAACCACTCTCCCCTTGCATAGTAAGGGCATAATATTGTGGTGTCACCTAATATCTGTTACTATTAGACTAGGAAGCCCTACGAAAAGAAAGGGAGGAACCACTGCTATTTCACATATAGTCATGTGTTTAACACATTCTAGTCACAGGTACATATTTGTTGAATAAAAAAATAAAAAACATTTAGTAGTTGTGGAAGGAACACAGAGACAGATGTGACAAATAATAGAGGTGACCTAACTATAATTTGATACTGGGCACTGGCATGAATTAGGAACTCAAGAAATATTTGGAAAGTTTGCTTTATGTTAAATAAGAATGGGGAAGAAAGAGATAGAGATGAGACAGGAAGGGAGGAAGGGAGGGAGAAAGATCGATAATTCAGGGAGGTTGCGGAACGGAAGAAGATGTAATCATGGCAGGGATTACCAGAACATTGTTTTTAATCCTAAAAATAAGAACCTAGCAGAGAGAGAAGCACAAAATGTGCTAGAGAGACCCTGGACATTATTTCTACAAAAATATGGAAAATTACAGTTTCTGGTCATAGGACTTAAGATGCTCTTTCCTCCCTTCCAGCAGTTTCAAGGCATGGATTTCCCACCACTGCAGCCAATTCTGATGATTGCTTTGGCCTAACTGTCCCTCGCTGACCACCCTTCCTACCTCCCTCAAGGAAGAACACATGTTCCCCTACAACATTCAATATGTCAACTTGATGTTTGGCCCCTGTCTGCTCTGTGAAGTTCCAAATGATTAAAGTTAAACCCAGTCAGTTATGAATTTTATTAGCAGAAATTTGAGTTGAATTCTCTCCAGGGAAACATCATCAGAAGATCAGGTAGGCTGTAGAAAGTAGGACTCCAAATAATTAATCACTTGAAACCAGTTTAGACATGTTCTAGGACACATGTTAGAGAAAAACATTCTGAAGTAGATTATTAGCCTGCCTCTGTGGATAAATTACTCTGATATTTGCAATTTAGAATCAGGGAGAAAGCACATTCCCTCATTACCTCATTACAGAAAGTTCATTCTGGGAGGCACACACAACTTGCCCCTTTCTCCAGGGATGGGTGGAGGGACTTGTAACCTTGAAAACATCCTTGTGTAAGAAAAGTACAGAAAAATATTATATATTTCTGCATATGGGAAAACAGGGAAAAGTTTGTTTGCTTCGTTTTTTTAATCTAACAAGTTGTGCTAAGAATTTTTTACTTTCTGATGATTACTTCTCTAAAGTCTCTTTTTTAAAAAAAGGAAAAGAGTAGGCAGAAATGAAGAGGAGTAGGCAGGCAGTCAGGAAGTGAAACAAGAAGTATTGTATTCATTTTTATTTAGCTGTTCATTCTGGTTGTTTCCACCAGCCCCGGGGTGCGAACCCATGTCCATGAGATGTATGTGGACTGTTCCCAGTGAACTTGACCATTAGGCCAACAGGGAGTATCTTCAAGGTATTCTTTAATACCCTTTACCACAGGGGAAACTGAGGCTTAAAAAGTTAAGTAATATCCAAGGTGACCTAACAATCTTGTGGATGAGCTAGAGGTTGATTTGAAATATAAGTAACACAGCTACATAGACAAGACAAGCTACATAATGTTTTTAAGGCCCAGTGTAAATAATAATATAGAGTCCCTTACTCAAAAATTATTAAGAATTTCAAGATGATGACAGCAGAGTGTTAAACCGAGTATGGGACCCTTCTAAGCACAGGGTCCATGTGATTGTCCAGGACTCATACCCATACAGTTGATCCCACATTAATAGCTCCCAGGTTCTGTCAATTTGGTCTCGCTTCATTGAGAAAATCGATGACCGATGAACTTTTTATTATGCTTTAATTGTGACTATGCCTTAAAAGATTGTTTTGAAGAATGTTATTAAATTCAAAATAAATGAATTAGGTAACTGTATATATAACTTTTAAAGTTATATCTGTAACTGAGCTAGAGAATATCTCAGTACTGCTTCGGATGGAATCCCTCTTTTGGTATTTGCCTGTGAATATTTGCCTCTGGCATTGTCAAATACCTCATCAAGGGGAACTTTTTGAGCCCTGTTGCCAAAGAGGTAGATGTCCTTTGTCTTGCTCCCCAGGCCCCACAGTCTATGCAGTCAAACCTTGGTAGAACCTCTGCACTTTAACCAAGGGCATACCTTTGCATCCCCTTTCCCACTCACCCAACCTGGCACACAGTTGGGAATTAAGAAATGTTTGCTGAATAAATGAGGTTAAGAACTCCAGAAAACTTCAGCAGAATTCTAGAGTCTTAAAAATATAGCAAGAACCATTCTCAATGCAATTAATGTCCTGGACATGGACGAAGGACTGTTTAGAATGGTCCTGAAATGAGATGGTCCAATCTGAAGTGTGGGTCAGGTCTAATATCAGCATTTCAGCCCAGAATCAAAATAGCGTTTGAAAAGTCCTTCAGAAGCATCAAGTTAGGTAAGACCTGGTAGGGTAGAAGCTGATAGACACCCCTTATCTCACCCCACCCTGAGGCACGTGCTCATTGCCTCCCCCAGGCATTGTTATAAATGCCAGCAGACTACATGCACATGTAATGTGACTGTTTCTCTAAGGGAAGTGTTATTTGTTATTTTATTCCTACCATTCTTTTTCTCCCCTTAGGGAAAGTTATAAAATCTGATCCCTGAATTTTAGAAGACACTCAATCATGTATTAAAACCTTACCCAAAAGAATTTATCTTGCATCTTTGCATTTCTATATCTCACACATTTTCTCTAATGATCATGAATTACTTTTATAGTCAGTGTTCAAAAAAATTGCACAGGGATTTCCCATTTCCATTGTTTTTTGGTTCTGAGCACATTGAATGCTTTCTAGAATCCCATACCCATCCATCACAGTCTAGTCTTCAGAGCACTGGAGGAGTTTGGCATATGTCTTCAAGCAAAACTGCTGAATTGTGTATCCCTGCTTCTCTGTTTGCTGAACCTCTTGAGGCCTCAGCATCCTCAACTGTAAAATGGCACTAATATAGATCTTCCCAAAGAGCTGCTCATATAAAACAGCTCAGTGTCTGTCATTGAAAATTCAATGTCATTAGCAATCTGCTGTTCCTGTGTATGACTCTGTGTTCTGCTTTTCTTAGGAGCTGAAAGCCTCATTGTCAAATAGCCTAACTCCTTCTAAATATGAATAATAAGAGCAATTTGTAAATCCTCTTGAAAATAAACTAATCTTAAAAACAGAAAAGTTTCATTGGTAAGACAGGTATGTGTGTCTAGCCAGGATAGAGAAGGTCGACAGAGCCAGAAAAGGGATGGTGCTGTGTCTCCCTCACTACAGCACCTCAAGGCCTCCAGTGACCCCACGATTCCTAATGTACATGTCAGGCTGAAATTTGGCCACATGGTAAAGAGAGCTACAGTTCTTGTCGAAGTCGATTTTTCTTTATTTTCTTTGTATTTTTCTTTATTGTTTAGCACCTATCTCAGTCAGCATCCAAAGTAGATTTGGATGGTACACATACCACTTGGAATCTGAAAACTTTATTATTTCATTTTTGTAGATAGTCATTTTTCTAATTATCTTCAGCTGCCAAAAAGATTGTGCTAACAAATGCCGTCTGTGCTACTCTTGAACCACTTCCTGTGTCTATGGGCTTCAGTGTACTTTTCTGCTTCCTCCCATGTCACTTGCCCACCTTTTGTTTGCTCTCCTTTTTAAACTCATTCTCCTCAACCTACCCTTTAAATTTTTATCTTTTCAGAGCTCCCTCATGGACCCACTTCTTTCAAACCTTATACTCTCCCTGGGTGATCTTGATCTCTTTTAATGGCTTCAACCACCATCTTCTAGCCAGTGAATCCAATATCTGTATTGCCATATCAATCCTTTCTCTGTAGCATGTACCTCGAGGGTATCTTCATCTGGATATCTTACAGACACCTCAAACCAACATGTCCAAACTGAGCTCATCATCCCCTCAAACCAACAGTCTTACAGCATTCCGTATCTCAGGAAATGGCAACACTCCCCACCCAGATAATCAAGCCAGGAATCTGTGATTAATCCTTAACTCATCTCAGTTCCTTGCTGCCTAAATCCAATCAATCACCACTACATTTCCTAAATCTGTGCCTTTCAAATTTACTTTACAGTGAGAAAAATAAACATCTTTTACACATAGTGACCAACCAGTACGCATGTCCATGTACAACACACACACACACCCCTCTACACAAAACTGAAATAGAAATTTCACAAAACAATTTTTATCATTATTTATGCAAGTTTCTCAAGTATTATCTGTGATGTTTTCTTTGTAAAATACTAGTAACCAGTGAGTTGTTGACAGTCCTTGGTGTAACTGCTACCACCATGGTTGAATTTAAGCTAGTACTCAACCAGCTTGCAAACTTCCTAAAGAGCTATCAACTGACTCTCCTGACCATCTCCAGTATGCTGCTGTTTATCATCTACAGCTCAATAGACACTAGTCTCTTAAATTTCTCCACTAATTTTTATTCCCAATGCTACCACCACTTCTGGCCACCACCATTTATGGTACAGTTAGCTTCCAAGCCTATCTGATCGTTTTCATATTATTTAATACTTTTCAAGTCTTCCTGTCATGCATACTTGGATAGAGTCTGCAGTTCTTACCATGGCTTAAGATACCACCCACGGTTTGGAATCTGCCGTTCCCTCCTGACCTCTCTCCCTTGAGATCAACAAAAATGCTTTCTTCTTGAGCATCTGGGAGTTCTCTTTTGTTTTATGTCTTTGAACATGCTATTCCATTTGGTTAGTAAGTTCTTACCTACCATCGTTGTTCACGTAACACTTGTTCATCCTTCCCATCATGGGTTAATGTTGCTTTATTAATTTATTCATGCTCCTACTTTAATAGGCATTGTGATAAGTAAGCATAAGGACACAATGAGGAATCCAATTAGACATAGCAACTCACTTCACAGAACTTAGATATGGAGAAACATTATAAAGATATCATTCTAGGTACTAATAAAAGAAGAGCTAAAAGTGAGATTCATGTTTCTATAACAGCTTATAAAATCTGACATACTCTAGTAGAAAGTACTTGTAACTGATGACTATTTAGTTAGAATAGTTGGAACAAAATATAAAAGATTACTATAACCTGATTTATCTAAGGGGGGAAGTAACAAGCAGCAGAGATCAAAGAGGAGCAAGTGAAATTCCACATGGCAGGAAGGACGATGATAAAATCAAGGAAAATAAATGAAAGCCAGGGTGCCAGGAGCAAGGTATGAGCTGGGGGTGAGACACAGGCAGAAGTCACTCTACAAATAACACTCTAGAATATGTTAAAAATTTAGATCTTTAATAAAAAATTGTAAAAAAGCCGTGGGAGGCATTGACATGTTTGAAGCATCTAATGTGTTCAGATTCTGGTTTGGAAATATCACTCTGGCAACTGCCAGGATGAATTGAAAGGGGGCAAAAGTAGATGTGGAAAGAGATTAGAATCATTATAGTACTTCAGATGGAGATGACTGAAACACAAATCAAGGTAATAGTAAGGGAGCTGGGGAAAACTGACACATAGAGATTTCCAAGATAACTTTGGAAGACAAAATAATGAGTTGAATATTTGTGTTGAAAGAGAGGGCATAGCAAAGATGACTCCCAGATTTGCACTGGAAAAAGAATACCAAGAAGGACCAGGTTAGAGGAAAAGAGGATTATTTTGTCTCTAGATAGATCAAGTTTGAGGTATCTTTAGGATGAGCAAATAAGATGTTTGAGGACTATTTAATGAATTGCCCTGGAATAGAAGGGAGATCTGGACAAGAACATGAATTTGTGAAGTAGCTGCATAGTCGACATCAATCGAGAATACATAATATGAGAAGAGGGTTTCGAAAGAAAGCCTTGGAGCATGTCCTGGTGACCTGGCAATCTAGGTCACCGTGAGAGCAGGCCCACATACATCCCAAGGTCCCTGGTTCAAGACCCTGGGCTGTGGGAGGGGGACAACCAGAGTGAACAACCAAATAAAAATAAAGTGTTTCCTTTCCCTCTCTCTTTCTGCCTGCCTAACTCACCTTCATGCCCGTCTTCCTTGCTGTCTGCACCTTTCCTTAAAGACAAAACAAAACACACACATGCACAAAACCTTAAAGAAATTCAACATTTTAACAAATGGGTAAGGAAGCATGAGCTTACAGAGGGAAACAAGAAGAGCAGATTTTCAAAGAGGTCAGGGAAAAACCAGGAGAAATTAATTCCAGTGAGCCAGTTTGCTTTGATGGACTATCAGGAAACCAGACCGTGGGTAGAAGAGTGAGTGTAGATGAGCCAGAGAGGGTAGACCACTTTGGGGAGAAGTTTACCTTTAAAGAGGAGAGATATAGATCATATTCATGAACTGAGGGAAACTTCGTGGTTGTGATTTAAT
Organism: Solenodon paradoxus; assembly: GCA_004363575.1. NCBI lineage: Eukaryota > Metazoa > Chordata > Mammalia > Eulipotyphla > Solenodontidae > Solenodon > Solenodon paradoxus. Next base: position 330,384 of record RJWH01000248.1, read on the forward strand.
GAAAGACCTTTGAGCATACTTATAAGCTATTAAAAAGTTGATTTTAAAGAAATTTAAAAGGCTAATGGTAAGTGTGAGTTTCTTAAAAAAGCAAGTAATAGACTTTGTGTACCCATGATGCCCCTACACTTAGCTTTTCTTAATTCTGACTACACTTGTAATTACTCCTTTAGTATTTTCATTCTTTATTAGACTGAACTCCATAAGGATAGGAATGACCTTTGCTTCATTACTTCTGTATCCCCAGTGTAGAGCACAGTACTTGGATAAGATCCATTCATAAATGTTATTTTTAATTGCACATAAAAATGAATGAAATTGAGGTACATTTAATAAAATAATCCATCCCACAAGTATGCTTATACTAATACATGAATGTCCATGTACATACACACACGTCATGGTTATTTTTCGATATAATTACCTTAAGCATAAGTTATTTGAGCACTAAGACCTAGAATGAGATAGAAATTGAAAGTCAACCAAGAACTGAGAACTCTCTACAAATAGATGAGCAAGGCCATGAGTCATTTGTGTGCAGAAAATTGAGCCCTGATTATATCAGGGAAGCAAATGGTGAAAGCACAGCTTGCTGGGACACGTGGATGCATCATTCACACCAGCCCAGGTGAAGCCCCACGCAACAGGACTTCTGTCTCCTGGAGCTGAGATGGTATTATGACCTACTAAGTCAAGCAAACTAAACAACAAACATTAAAATAACTGTTTCTACCTCTTTTATTGTTTAATGTTTCTTGTTTAGTTTTTAGTCTTTTGTTTGTTTGTGTTTTTCCAGCTCTGGGTCTTGAACCCACATCCCTGGCTTTCATAACCTGCACTTCAAATGTCTGAACCACAGTGGGGGGTGCTAACAAACAGTGATTAAGTTAATACTTTATGGCAGACACTGTTCCAAGGGCCACAGATTACAGCATTGAACATAACACGTAAAAGTGTCTGTTTTCCTTGGACAGACAATGAACAGATAAGTAAAAACGAGCATAGTATATTCAGTGACTGGGGAGAACAAGGAATAAGAGAATAGAGAGTTTCAGGATAGCGGATGATTTTTTTAGATACAGCATCCTGGGAAGACCTAACTGAGGAGGTGGCGTTTGAGTGACAAGCTGAAGGACACAAGGGAGCCCAGCGGGTATTATGAGAAGGAGGTCCAGAAACAAGTGAAGAGTGCTGAGGAATGTGCCCAAGGAGTACTCAAGTCTGTGTGGCTGGGGCAGAGTTTGTGAAGAGGAGAATAGTAGAAAGGAAGTCAGGAAAGTCCCTGACAAGTTTAGGGGAGTCCAACTTTTACTTTGAGGGCAAATGAAGAGTTTTGAAGAGAATAACAGCACTGGCTGACTTGATTTAATCCAGATCACTTTGGCAGCTGCAATGAGACTAGTCCATTGAATAGGCAGTAGAGGGTGAAAGGAGAGACTGGAAGTGATTGCAGCGGTCTGGTGAGAGGGAATGATGGCATGAACCCAGGTAATAGGTAGTGGCAATGGTGAGACGGACATATTTGGGGGTATATTTGGAAAGTAGAGCCAATAGGATCTAAAGATTGACTGAATGTGGAATGAGAGAAAAGGAAGATTCACAGATGGTGCCATGGAAGCTATCAGCTGTTACTGTGTATGAGTCTGTGTCCTGTCTGTCTTATGAGCTAATAGCCTCACTGCCAAATAGCCTAACTCCTTATCTAAATGTAAATAATAAAAGCAATTTTTAAATGTTCTTTGAAACAAACTAATCTTAGGAACTGAAAAGTACCAGTGGTAAGACAGGTATTTATATCTATCCAAGACAAATAAAGCTGACCGAGCCAGAAATAGGAGGGTGATCTACATTCAAGATATTATCAAAAGCTGCAAATGACAGTTTCTTTCCACCAGAAGCAAATAGAATGCCACAAGCAGGTATAAAATCCACAACTACATTCATAATTTGAATTGCTCCTAATTTGCCTAATTGAGGGAAACAGTTTTATGGTGAGTCATATTATAATTTCCTAAATTGATTTGCAAAATCAATTAAAACTTTATGGTATTACATTTTGGGGATACTGCATATCATCTTGATGGAAATTAATAAGCTACTGATGGGCACATAACACCCCCTTATACTAGTTAAGACAAGATTAGGAAGATAGAAGTGCCTTTAATTTATGGACAAGCAGAATATCATGTGTCAAGAACCCCATATGGTAGCTCTAAAATGCAATCTTCATAAATGTTTCAGTCTTTATTTATTTATGTTACAGGAAAACTGCAGGCAGAAATAAAGGCAAGCAGAGGTCAGAAAAGGGAGGAAAAAGCAGCATATTATTTATTTTATTTAGTTCTTCATTTTGCCCACCCCCCACCATGTGAACTGGGATCCTTGGTATGAACCCTATTTGTTCAATTCTAAGCCACACTATATTTTTTTGCCATTTTAATGCCCCCCCCAAATCAAGTGTGTGTTACCTTTGAAGATGGCTAAATATTGCCTGAAAAGATAGTTGCTAGATACAATAGATCCCTTATTAAATTCTTAAAATTCTGTTAATTTTGTTAATCCCTTATTACATATTTAAGATTTTTTTAAAAAATGCTTTGCTCCTTGTTGCTTCTCATTTTTATTTTTTTTGGACTTTGTAAATACATCTTATTATTTCATACAAACTTCTTGAGAAATTGAGGTGCAGTTTAGAATCAATGGCGGCTTAAAATCAGATTAATCCAGTATATGGACTACACCAGATGAAAGTGGCTAACCAAACTGCTGCTCTACCAGGCGTGCCATTTCAGTCTTTAAAAAGGAGTTTGACTAATTTGGAATCCTCTTGTGAATACAGTTTTAATTTAGACAGTTACTTAAGCTCATCTGTATAGACCTAATGATTGCCTGCCTCTTTCCTCTGAGACAGTGCTTCCCAACCTTTCCTTCATTATTGCTTTCCCTGTACTGAGGAACCCTTTTAGGTATGTTTTCCCTAATCTCCACCTCATGGAAAGTTTTTACTGTGGTAAACTATGTAAATATTTATCATTTTAGCTAATATAAATGTATAATTCAGTGTCAGTAAGTAATTTGTAATGTTATATAACCTAATCACCACTATATACACCCAAAACATTTTCATCACTAAGATAAACTCTATACCTATTATATAATAATTCCCTGTTCCCCTCTTCACTGGCCCCTGGTAACCTCTATTATATTTTCTGTTTCTATGAATGTACCTCGTCTAGTATCTCATATAAGTAGAGTCAAATAATATTTGCCCTTCTGTATCTGACTTAATTCACTTAGCATAATTTTTGCAAGATCCATGTTACAGCATATATCAAATTTTCATTCCTCTTCATAGCTGAATAATATTCCATTGTATGCACAAACAGCATCTTTTTTATTTCATTCATCTGTTGGAGGACACAAGTTTCCATCTTTTGACTCTTGTGAGTATTGACATAGTGAACATTGATATACAAATATGTCACGTGGCCCTGCTATTAATTATTTTGGATATATGTCTAGAAGCAAAATTGCTCAGTTCATGAAATTTTAAAGTCACAGGTATACTATTTACCTGTTTCTGTTCTGTGTCTATGTGTTTTTGTTCTTTATACATCGAAAAGTAAGATTTCTTCACCACCTCCCAGAAGAAATTGTCATTTCCTTACAGGGGAATGGCAGTACCTTCACTGAGAGTGCAAGCTCTGAGAACCAAGCCCTAACTTGTCTTGGTACCCAAGTTTCTTGCCTCAGATAAGATATAGACATATGCCTCAAATGAGTCAGTCATATATAGGAAATATATACATAGGTAAACTTCTTAAAGAAGAGTAGAGTCATGGATGATAAGAAAAATGACCCCAAAACAAAGACATATAAAAAGTAATCTTTATTCTTAGTGGAATAATGTTATATGTTCTTTACTAAGTCTCAAAATTGACCCAGTTGATAAAGTAGTTAACTCAAGAATACTTTGGAAAATAACTCTTAGAAGCTGTGTCAGAACCAAACCAATGAAGCAAATATTCTAAATTAAATTTTTAAATAGAAATACTTATTTTTTTTCTTTTGTTCATAATGTTATATTCATTTTAGGATATTCCTGCTATTTTTGTAAGAGTGTTTGATATCATTTGTTTCATCTGAATTCAACTTTTGATAACAGTGGAGATTAATGGTACCATTATTCCCTCTGAGCCTAAAACATCTCCAAAATACAAATAGAATAATTAAAAATGAATGTGTATGTAAGATAGAGAAGAAAATAAATTGAACTCCAAAGACCAAGCTGTGGGAAGTCAGTTATCCATAAGGTTAATGCAGGATGGTTCTGCCAGCATGTGGACTGCATACTGGTTTCTAGTTGGAAGGCAATAGAGCAAGAAGCTTAGTACATGCACATGCTCACCTAGGTTTCATTGTCAGTGTTGTCAAATCCTATAATTGTTTCATTATGTAAATAAGAGATTAAGGACAGGATATTTGACAAAGCAACAGTTTCAAATACCTATTAAGAATGCATCAAGCTTCAGGAAAAGTGGAACAACAGAGGAGCCGCCATATTGGAGGAATCAAAGAAGACATGACCACTCAATACAACATGGATACCCGGATTGCATCCGTGAATGGGAAAACTGGGGTATTCTGAATAAAGTTTGTAGTTCAACTAATGCTATCATAACAATGCTGATTTTTTGGTTTTAGTAATTATACCATAGCTATGGAAATGTTATGTTAACATACGCATGTTAACATACAATAAAACTAAGTGAAGTGGAACCCACTGTACCATATTTCCAATGCTGTCAGTTCAGTCCAAAATCATTTCAGAATAAAGAGTTAAAGAAAACAAAGTTTCTGGTAGCACCCAAGTGACAAAAGCAAACTTGTAACATATTGCAGAAGAGTGTTTGGGTTAAGATCTGTATTTGTAACATCAGCAGCTTTGAAATCTGACGTAAGAGTAACTTCTTTTTCTCTTTTCCAACTCCATTGCAGGGTGTGTTGGGTGCATCATGTAACTGGGATGTGGGTGTACCCTTTTCTGGAACACATTGGCCCAGGAGCCAGAATCATCTTCTTTGGGTCTACAACCATCTTAATGAACTTTTTGTACCTACTGGGAGAAGTTCTGAACAACTATATCTGGGATACACAGAGAAGTAAGTATCGTTAAGGGGGGCATAAAGCAGAAGAATTGCTGCCTAGCAGAGTTTGTGCAGAGACTGAAGGAAAATTCCACTGTAGCTCAGGATCAGTTATGAAGAGTTTCATTTTTATAACTACAGTAGTAATTTAAAAACTGCTGGCAGGTACCTGAAAGGTTTATTACTCACTTTGTCTTATTAGCTAGTAAAACATCCAAATCTAAGAGAAAAGAAGTATGTCTATAAATTTTTACAGGAAGAAATGCAGTGTTAACAGAGAAAAAATGTAGAAAGTTTATTCTGATTAACAAAATGTTCCCTTAGCTAAAAAGACCTCCAATTAAATAAATTGTTAAATGCAGCTAGTCTCATAGGAAGTCACCCATATCTGCATTTTTATTTCATCCTCTGTGTGGGTGCCGTAGCCTCAGAAAGGTCTCATCACCATCTGGCCACTGTGATTCAACACTGACTGTCATATTCAAGAGTTGAAGGTGGCAAAGAAGTATGGGCTAGAAAGGGTAGTTCTCTCTTTATGATTTGATTTCTGTTTTATTTTTATCTGTGGCGGAGCCTCCATATTTGCAAGGCATGTAAGTTTATCCAACCTGTGCAAAAACCTGCCCAAAGTATATGTAAGATAACCAAAAAATGAGGAAGATGAAAAAGTGACAGCGCAGATATGTAGCAATTTGAGTCCTGCATGAAAGTATATCCAAAAGCAAAATGGTTTGGGATTTTAAGGATCTCTGGGCAGGTTCTCCCAATCACAACATTCAGACATCACCAGTCAATGATGTGTGTTCTGCAAACACTGAGGACCCAACTTTCTGCCAGACACAAGGCCAGGAACATGATCTAATCTGTAAACAGAAGTTATTGCACACTTATTGAACTGAACTTTGTATCTTTTAAGATTGTAAGCATCAAGGTATTAACCAGTCAAATGGTCCAAAAGAATATGAAAATTATTTTTTCAGCAGTTGACTGAGATCTATTTTAAAAAGTGTCAGATTTTTTAAATCAGTTCAGGCCATAGCTTCAGAAACTAGAAATTAATCTCTTAATTATTTGCCTCTCTGTTAAATGGTACTAGTAATTTTTCCCTTTTTTTGCTTATAAAAGTATTTAATTAACATATAAAAATATTTTAATAACAAAATATAAAAATTTTCAGCTTCTTGGGAGAAAGGTCACATAAATCTAAGCTAATATGTCTAGTATCCGTTACTCGGGGCATATGTATAACCATCTGTTTCCTTAAACTTGAGTCTTACAATCATTTGGCCATTGTTCTACTACTTCTAGAAGATAGCTTAAAAACCAGGAGAAAAGAAATCCAAACTAGATTAGGAGAATACTGCGTTTTAAAAAGCAGCTTTGAATGAGAAGCTAAAAAAATGAATAGGGAAACAAAATTTTGTTAATCATCTCCTTTATTTAATTTGTGCCATTTTCTTAAGTAATATGAATTAAGGTTGACAAATAGTTTGTAACTTATTTCACAGTTTAGAAATGAATTTTATCGATATGGAATCATCTAGTTCATTCGACAGAGGAATATGTTTTATGTGAAGTGTGTGTCTTTATTCATTCATGAAAGGGATCACAAACTGACAGCCTCCCTAAATTTTACCTGCCACAAAGTTTCGTTAAGCCAAAATAGTGGAATTTTGGTTTTTAGCCAATGTTTAAAAATTCTGAGATTTCACATAAAGGCTGGATTTTTCACTTTATAAAATGCTTTAAGATCTAGCAACATCAAGCCCCACTGTTCTCTCCAAGTAACAATGGATTGAAATTCAGTACCACTTACCTCTTTATTGACTCTCTAGTTTCCCCAAGATTCCACTGGTCACATTAACTACCTGGTTTTGTTGGTAGTCTCTCCCAAGAAGCAGGAAGGAAAGCCACAGTTGAGCCCCACTCCTTATGTCCATAATTATTTTTAATAGTTCAACTTCCTGCATTTTGTTACAAGATTACATCACTACAGAAGATTAGCGCTGAAAAGGAGATTAAGAGTCATCTAAGTCGATCCTTATCTTTTACTAAGAGGCAACTGAGTCTCAAAACTATTAAGTGACAACCAGAATAGATAGTTCCAGAATTAACAGCTACTGGTGTCAGCCCAAGCCCATTGCTTCTAGTGAGCCATCAGAACGTCACCCTTGAAAACCCAGATACATTTGAGCTCAGAAACTTCACTCAGAACCATGAACCTAGCTTATGAAAATAAAAATAAAAATAGACCACTCTGATATGAACAATGAACCAAAAGCCCATGAATAACAGGCTCAATTCATACTGAAGTCTTTGCTTTTCTAAATGGAAATAATTGGAGTTAGCTCTCTGGACATGTATTATTTTGCTAGGGCTGTCACAACAGACTGGCACAATGGAGAGCGTAAGCAATACAAATGTATTGTCTCACCATTCTGGACACCAGAAGTCCAACATCAAGGTATTGGTAGGATTCACACCTTCTAAAAACTTCAGTCCTCTTTCCTTGGTTTGTAGATTCTGATGATCAAGTTCACCTAGCATTTTCCTCCATGTGAGGCTGTCTTCAAATGTCCCCATTTTATAAAGACAGTCATACTTGATTAGTACCACCCTAATGGAATGGTAAATGAAGGTTCCACCTTCATTTTAATTAGTAAAAGGTCCTGTCTCCAAATAAAGTTTACTCTGAGGTACAGGGGATTTAGGACTTCAACCTTCATGCATGCAAAATACGTCCCTGTATCGATTCCTAAGTTCAAAATCTAGTCTTAATATCATTTAAGTTAGGGATGGGTAACACTGGGGGTATGATTTATCCTGATGCAAAATTACTCTCCAGCTGTGAAGTTGTGAAACATAGCAGAAAGTTATCTCCTTCCAAACCACAATGGTGGAGTAGGCGTAGACTATTGATCTCTCTTTCAAAAAAGAGACATCACAGGGGAAAATGGGGTCATGGTTCCCAACCAAGTCTGATATCTAGCAGGTCAAATTCCATTTGATTTTAAGGCTTGAGAATAATTCTCTTGGCTAGGTGCTCTATCTGCAGACTCACCAGAGAGTGGGGTGTAGCCCACCTCCTCCTTCATGGCTGTCAGCCCTATCCTCAGAAACCAAGGAAGAGCCAGCCCTGGAACTACCTTCAGAGTCATTCTTTCTTCATTCCATCCTGTCCCTGTTCTTTTAAGTGCAGATAAGCAGTGTTCTTCTGCTGGCAGAAAATTCTCAAAAACTTTATTGGTTTCCTGTTCTAATTCCAGTATATCTAACTGGGGTGACTAGTCTTATGAAAGTCAATATTAATATGACCATAAATGGAAACATCCAAAGTGAAAGTGTGTGATGAGGATGGAGAAAAACAGACAATGGAGGAGAAAGGAAAGGAAGAGGAAGAAATAACAGCGTACGTCACAGAAACCTCTACCTTTTGTGACTCTGATGCAAGGCTTCTGGGGTTCTGCATCGAACTTTCAAGAAATTCCTTCTGGAAGGAATTTCTGAGAAGTTAAGTGCAGTTTTTATAAGTTTGTTAGAGGACCAAAAATAGCAAGAGCCTTCAAGTAGAGCTTGGTGGGCAGGATGGGCTGCACTCCAGACTGATAGGGGATTTTGGGGCAGAGAACCTTTCCAATGTATGTAATTAGTAAGAAAATAGGATTCACCTCACAAGGAAGTTCAAAAGCAGAGATTGTGAGGGGATTTTCCAGGAAGTTCTCCAAGTCTCTGAAGTGGCCTCAGGCATTCTGGTGGTCACTTTGGCTTCTAGTGCTCAGGAGCTGGCCTGTCCATTGCAACTCAGGGCCTTTATTGGTCTGGAAGGGGCCCTACATTTCCCCCTATATCTCTACCTCCTAATTGCCTACCCAGTTTAGGCCCACCCCGGCCTGCGGTCTTCCGGCACTACCACAGGCTGTGTCCTTCTCCCAGCCTGGCGGAATCAAACAGAACTGACCACCTTGGCATCAGTCTTCTCTTCAAGTTCCTAAATGCTCATCCTGCCTCTGCTTTGTGAACAGGCTTCCTATTGCTTTTTGTGTGGAAATTATACCTTTCTTTCTTCCAAATATTATTTACAACTGTCTGATTTTTCCCTTTACCTCAAGCTGCCAAATTAAAGTAGGTGGGGAGCTATTTTTCCCTGTCTGGGTCAATGAGCACCCCCCACCCCATTCTGCACCCCCACCTTTGAATTCCACTGTTGCTGCCAAGTCAACCCATCTGTAGGAGAAGGCTCAGAAGGAAGCAGACTTTAAAAAGAAAAGCAAGCAGTTACTAGCTCCTGATAGCTTCTCCACAAGAGAGGGAACATGGAACAACATTGGGACCCAAGTCATGTGTGCAGTTTGAACAGAATTTGTGTTGTGTTTTTCTGCCTTTGCTTTGGTTACCCAACAACTAAGGCATCTCCTGCCTCCTCCCCCTCAACTCTACTCTTTGGATGTTCTTACTCTTCAATTTGAAGTTTTCTTTATTATGATTTCTGAGAAGCAGTTTGGAAAAAGTCTTACAGATCTCTGCCAATTCCTTAGTCATGAAAACCAAACCTAAAAGGCTGTCTAAAAACACCTGTTCAGAGTATGTTCCCTGCATTCCGCTGCCAGTCCTGACATCACAAAACACATACAAGGGACAGGAGCTGGAGTTGGTGGAGGTGTGGGCAGCTTCTCTCCTGATGTAAACCTGATTGCTGTGGCCCTCTGGGGTGAGGCTTTATCATTTATTTGTGTTGTTCTCTTTTCTACTAGTCCAACCTTGAGATACTTCTCTTTGCTGATTGTTTATTACTTTATCCCATAAAGATAAATTGAGCCCTTACCATGAGACAGATGCTATATTAGGTGCAGGAGACATCATCAGGGACAAAACAGTTAAGCCTTAGAGAACATACAACTTAAAAAAGAATACCCAAAAAAATCACAAAGCAATATTTTAGCAATCTTTCGTTCCAGCAAAAGTCTCTGAGAATTTGATACTAGAAGGAAAACGTTTATCTAGAAACAAAAGGGAAGAAACTCTAGAGCCTTTGCCAGATTTAACTTTAATTCATGAGAATGACACGAACATTTTCATCACCAAGAAAATGAAACTTCACTAACTATTCACCACAGTTAATAGGTAGAGAGGTCGTACTGGTCCTATATATAAAAGTGTCTCAAGAAAAGAAGCATAGTTCTGCCAGCATTGACTTGAACCAAGAGAGAATTTGAGTTTAAGTATACATGGGCATATAAATAAAATATTCATTCATTTATATGACAAACTTTCTGAGCTTAAAAAATATTAAAAGATATCTTGACTTTTGGAAATCCAGAGTCCTTACTTTGGGAAGGAGTGGAACTAAAATAAAAGTAAATGAGGTGCATTTGAAACTCATCATTTGCGCACATCCTGTTGCTAGAAGCTGTTTGCAAAACAGTCTGATTGGGGTTTCTGTACAAGCTGAGGAACCAACTCAAGTGTTCCCTTCTAGAAGCCCTAAGACTAGGTGTGTTCTAATTTAGGGGGAAAGGTGGGAGGAGAGGTCCCTGAGGAAGTTTCCCAAGAAAGTTGTATGTGACTTTCCTTCTTAGCCTGGTGAAAAGGGCTGTGGGCAGGAAGGCGGACAGATAGGGGAAAGAGTGGGAAGATGTTAGGTTTATTTTTAAGCAGCTTTGGCAAATAGTTCCATAGTTTAATCTGCTGTTAAAATAAGTTATTTGCCTATGTTTCTAGGTATGGAAGAAGAGAAAGAGAAACCTAAACTGGAATGAGACCTATATCTAAATGGAAGAGCTGGACTGAGCTGTCATTGAAGATTGTTATCTCCTGGGCTTTGACAAAACAGGAGAGGAAAGTTCAGAAAAAGCAGTGGACTCTGCTTCCACCTCCCTGCCCCAGGGGGGAAGACAGCTTTTATAGAGAAATATATATAATAGAATACTGGTGTTTCCAAAATAATTTACTTTCATTGTGTTTTTAAAAAATGCTGTCTAAATACATTATCGATAATGACATCATTTTTTTCTTTTTTTTCCTTCTATTTTTAAAACTAAAAGTTATCACTAGGTTCCAATTTTTATAATTGCAAGTCCATTCAATCAAAAAAGAATAACTTCAGTAGCGTTTCTTGTTGAGAGCTATATGAAAATCCGAGAGGCAGATTTAGCATAAGGCATTCATGCATCTAGTCCTACAGGTGGCTGCAATAATGAGCCTGGACCACAGTGTGGGCCCAGAGAAAATATGATGGATGTTTCCTGTTGCAATAATGTCACAGTTGCCTCAAATAGGCAATATTAGTAATAATTGCATTAACTTACTCAAAATTCTGAGTGTATTTGTATCTTATGATTTAATCTTATGATCCTTTTCTTAGATGCAAAATATAATTTTAATAAAGACCAACCATGCCTAATCTGATGTCTACCTGATGCATCTCAAAACCTAACAACATTAGTATCTCCTTTCTTATTTTGTTTCCATTACCTGTTAAAAATGAACCTTGTTGTTGGCAGTTTTCTGATTTTAAAAATGTGTATCTTTTTGATAAATCCAAAAATAATCTTTTGAAAAAAAAAATAATGTGCAAGGACATTGACCATAATTATTTTTATAGTAGGATATAGAATTCCATATAAATCAGAAAATATTAATATAATAAGTGTTAATTGTCCATGCTGAGAGATTAACAATGTAAAACAACTCACTCTAAAATCATGGTACATTTTAATTGTAATGTAATTTCAGAAACACTAGAAACCAATCTCATTCTCTCTCTTTCCCCCTCTCTCTCTCTCTCTTCCTCTCTCTTTTCTCTCTCTCTTCTCTCTCTCTCTCCCTCTCTCCTCTCTTGATCTCTTTCCTCTCTCTCTCTTTCTCTCTCTCTCTCTCTCTTCTCTCTCTCTCTCTCTCTCTCTCTCTCTCTCTCTCTCTCTCTCTCTCTCCTCTCTCTCTCTCTCTCTCTCTCTCTCTCTCTCTCTCTCTCTCTCTCTCTCCTCTCTTTCTCTCTCTCTCTCACACACACACTGAAGTTATTAAGCTTTTCAATCTGAAGGAGGAAATTGTAGCTAATAAATATGATTGTGTTGAAAACCACATGTCACAAAATGCTATGAAAGAACTTCAGCCAAACATTTATGCTGTATCAATAAATATAAATGGGTTCAATCCATAAATTAAAAGAAAAAAGACTTTCAGACTAGATCACAAAAGAAAACCCAACCCTGTGCTCTGTGTTGCATAGCAGACATAATAGTCATGAATACTGAAACTGAGCTCATCAAAGTACACCTGAAAGTTTTGGACAAAAGGAAACAAGGACTGTGATTTTAATATGAGACAATGTACAAATCATGTCTAAGTTCCTTGTGGTGAGAAATTAAATAAAACAAAGTTATCATAATTTTCAGGTGACTTGATTTTAAACCTCCTTCCCCCCACCCCCAACCCCACTACCCCAAACCTCCTATTCCAGTTATCTATGTCTGCCCTCAAACTTCCCCCAAGCTTAGTGGCTAAGAAAGCAATACTTATTTCGGTAATAAGCCTGCAATTTGAACAGAACTTGTTTGAAGGTTAACTACACCTCAGTTTCTGCTGGCCACTGGAAGTCATATGAAGATTTACTTCCTGGGGATGCCTGTTGGTTATTTCCAGAGAACTCAGCTGAAATGTGACTGGTACCAACTGTTCATGGTCTGTCCATGTGACTCCTTATCCTTTTCTCAGCATGTTAAATCCCAGCAGGTGAAAGATGTATTACTTTGTATGACTACTTCAGAAATCGCAGTGTCACTTCTGTCTGTGTTCCGAGCCTTCCCAGATTTAAGAGAGGGAGCGCAGACCCCACTTCATATGAAGAGTATCGATGGTACATTGTAAGAGAATATGTGGGGTTAGGATATATTGGTGATTCAATTTGAAATATATACTCTTCTACACACATCCAAAACAAACTGAAACATTGCTTTAAAATTAATAATATTTAATAAAGTAGAGGATATTAAGTTAATATTTGTAGATCTGTAGCTTTATTATATTCCAGATATAATAGTATACAATAGAAAGAAAGACCCCATTTCCAATAACACCTTTGTGAAGAAACTTATGACACAAAAGAAGTTTTGAACGACAGAAACACATACCCTTGTTAGAAAGCAAGACTAAAACCCATAAAGATGCAAAGCTTCAAGACAATTTAAAACTTGTACTATCTCAACAAAAATGCCAACCTTCTTGTATTTATTCATTTTTGAGCCAAACCCAAACAAATTAATCCTGAAGGTCCTATGTGAAAATGAACAACAATTATTAGGAAAGTGATGACTAAGAAAAGCAATGAGATAGACTGATGAGTAACACCACCGAAAACTGAAGCATATAAAAGTCTCATTCATTAAAACAGCATGGAGCTGACAATGATACAACAACTGTAGGTGGAACACAATAGAAAGCCCCACCAGAGAAATTAATACACATAAGAGTTTAGAATATAATAAAATTTTTGTCTTAAATCAGGAAGGATTGATCATTTAACTAATATTCTTTGGCGAACTTGAAAGCCATCTGGATTTTTTTAAAGCTGCATCCAGACCCTGTACCTTTTACTTTAACACATTTTGAATTAATTAGATTAATTAGTGAATGTTCGGAAAAAGTGTTAGAAGAAAATCCCAAGTTTTCTCGGAGTGGTAAAGACCTTTCTAACTATGACTTATAAACTAATAAGATGAAAGATAAGAAAAAGAAAAAAAACTAATATGAGAATAATGGCAAAGAACATGAATAATTAAATAAAAAAAGAAATAAAAGCAGTTCATTGTTTTTATACCCCCAGTGCCAGTCTCCAGCCTGGGTCCTTGGACTTTATATGGTCTGCACCTTAGCTGCCTCAGCAGCTGAACCAAATGTGCACCTGAAAGTAGTTCTTAAGCATTTGAAAAGAAGAAAGTGGTAATGATAACAAGAAAAATACAAATTAAAATCGAGAATGCCATGTTTGCCTATTGGAGTGGCAAATATACAACTGTTTGGTAACACTCTGCCTGAAATGGTGTGAGGTCACAGTGGCTTTCACAACTGCTGGCGCGATACAAAGAGCTATGACTCCTTTGGTAAGCAATGTGTATATATATTTTTAAATTAAAAATTCATAATTAATTTCACCTAGCAATTCTAGTTCTCAGAACTTATGCTAATTTGTTAAGGTTTGAATTGCTGCAATATTTGTAATAGAAATAATTGAAATGCTAATAATAGGAAATTGGAATTTTAAAATTAAGTTTCTTCCATTCTATACAATATAATATAATGAAGGAAGCCGAGTAGGGAAGGAATGATTACAGAAAAATTTCTAAAATCTACCTTAAAAACATTTGAAAAATTAACAAGAAACATGTGTATGGCATGCTGCTTTTCATGTAAAAAAGACAGAGAAGGGAATAAAAATCCTGGCTTGTAGATGCATAAAAGAACTCCTGAAAGCTATATAAAAGCTCAATGGGGTGGTCATCATTCAACAGGAAGAGGGTAGAACTGCTCTGACAGATAGTGCTCAGGGAAGGCTTGTCATCATATGCCTTCTTATATCATTTTTATTTTTATTTTGAAAAGCTTAGTTATGTCATCTATTACAAAAAAGTTAAACTAATTTTAAACTAAGCTGACTATGTGTACCATTTTAAACAGGACGGTATTGTTTTCATATTTCCTGATCATCAATTTTGTCCTGTCTCTAATGTAAGGGAAAAGGGGCAATTATGTTGCCCCAGGACCAGTCTGTTATTGGGGCCCAGAAGCCTTCTTTCATATTTGTATCAAGGAATATGGTCAGCCTATTATTTTAAACACAACTTCTTGGGAAAAAAAAAAAGGATAAGAAGAAACAAATATTCAGAAAACAAGAGCAAAACACTTCACAAAAAAAAAAAAAAAACCCAACACATTTAGATACAAAATATCACTTAAAATATGTGCATATCCTGGGATTTTACTTGATACAAAAACTAAATGAATGAAACAAACCACATGATCAGCAGAATGAGTGGAAATCAAACACTAAATACATAATTTTCCATGACTAAGGTTTTTTTCTAAAATTCAAGAATTGCTTAATATTAGGATTTTTATTAAAAACATATAAAAATAAAATTTTAAAAAGTGGAAGGAACTAATAAAAGTAAAAGCAGAAATTGAGTAGGCAGCAGAAGGAAGCACAAATAAATGGATGAATAAATGCATCCATACAAATAGCATTAGAATACACAATCATATGTTAGTTGAAAAGAAGTATCAGCAATGTCAGCACAGATGTGGAACAATTTTTAATTATAAAAATTATGTTGTATAGCTCTATGTCAACAAATTCTTAGCACCCAATGAAATGTGTAATTTTCAAGGACAGTGGATTCAACCCGAATTATAAAGCTGTAATACACCAATATTCATGGAGGCCATTATAATGTTCAATCGTTTCCAAATAAAATGAGTTGAGTCCAGAGTGTTTTATGTGCAAGTTTCTTAAAACTTTCAAGTAACACTTCATTGTTCCAAGATTGCAGAATGATGAAACACTACCCAAATCATTTTTCAAAGTTAGTAAAACCCTCAAAACGAAGTCAACATAGCAAAGAATTTTCTCTTGCTTTAATTAAAATATTGGTAACATAAATCAAACATTAAATAAATGACCTTTCAAAATTCAGGAATGACTTAACACTAGTATGTTTATCAAATATAGCTTAATAAAGCACAAAAGAAAAAATATATGGTTCAATAACTGCTCCAAAACATTTCAGAAAATTTAGTGTTTATCTCTGATAAATAGTAAAGTTAAAACCTAAAAATATTCCATATCTAAAAAAGGAATCATCACTTCAAGCATCAGAGGTATTGAAAGTCTTCAATTTCATTTCTAAAACAAGAAAATTAATACTAATCAATGTTAAAAAAAACTTAACAAGAAAGAATACCAAAGATGCAGAACAATGAAAATAGCAAGTTATTTTTCAGATTTATCGTATCCCTCAAAAATAAAAAACCCAAAAGAGCACAAAAATTCATTTACCACAGACAAAATACTAACAACATAAATAAATCTAATAATATAATTAAACAACAAATTTTGACAACCAAATAGTATATATTTCTTTCCTGAGTGGCATTTTAAAAATACAAATAAAATGGAGAGATACACCAAATTCTAGAAAACTCCATTCATAAGATGTCATTTCTTTCTCAAAATACTTATAGGTATTACAAACCTACATTCAAAAGTTGACAAAGATTTTTTTTCTTTTAAAAAAATAATAAATGGGTAAAAAAAAAAACCCTGAAAATTCTTGAAGATAAGCATGTCAATTAAAACACATTTGTGCTGTTAAAAAAATATGACAAAAAAAATGTGATAGCTGAAATAGTGCAGTATGGCTCCAAAATAGATAGAAAAATGAACAAAATAAAAAATAAACTCAGAAACTTAGTATGTACATTGAATCTACTAAGACATTTCTGGACTTACTTCTTATTTTATTTATTTATTTATACATTTAAAATAATGAAACCACATTTCGGATCAGTAAGGGCATAATGAATGATCAGATGAGTGGTTCTATAGCAAAAGAATAAATATTTGGTCAAAAAAGAAAAAACAACTCCCTTGAACTCCTCCACCTAACCCTGCAGAATGCACACAATACAGAACAAATACACAATTTCAGAGAGATTAAATAATAAAATACTTTTTAAAGACAGAAGAAAATATAGGTGTCTATCTAATTCTATCATGGAAAAATATATAATTTGCATATATCAATATTAGGATATTTAACACAGTGTATAACATATGTGCATACATGCACATATATGTTAGGATACTGAAGCAACTGATATAATGTGGAGTAGCTAAGAGAAAAGCCATCTTAGGTGTGTTTCATTTCTCTATAAAAAGAAAAATGATTGGAGGAAGAGTAGGCTGAGATAGACTTTAGTGATGAACTTAGCTGTGTTTAATTTTTCTATATGGTGATCAAGGGAAACTGCTAGATAGAATCTAGATTCCAGAAAATTGATGCACTGTTAGTATTAGTTGATGATTTAAAAAAAAAAAAAAAAGGATAGAGTGATTACAGAATACTACTTCAAAAGCAGAATTTACATCTATAAAACACAAGCTATAAAGGAAATACGACCAAGTGTCTTGGTTTGTGATTGTTCTGTGTTAGCCCGGGAAAGAACATCTCTTCCACGATCAGGGGAGAAGGAGAAAGAAACAAATGTCTTCAGAAGTAAGTTTACTGGACAAAGAAAAAGTCCATGAGCAACTTTGTAATGGCTTTGATGACTGTCTTTTCTGCTCTAAGAGCTTTCTGAAGAAAGTGAGCAAACAGATGATGGGGTAAGCATTTGCCTTGTCCCTGACAACAGCAGCAGACTCTGTAGGCTGCAGCGAGAGCCTGGGAAAGGGTGGAAAAGCATGAGAGTGTAGCTTGGTGAGACCGAGGACCACTTTAGGATTTCCTCTGAGAGAATTCAACAGACCAGACAGAGTAAAAAAGCTGAAAGTTTGGTTTAGAAGACTAGGTGCCGCAAAAGAACAAGCAAGTGGGAGTCCAGGGTATTGGTGAGAGTGACTGGAAGGATGAATGATGGGGGATCTAAATTGAGACCGAAAAAAAAAGGACAAAGGACCAATGCTGGGTCACAAGAAAATGCTGTTGAAGTTGGCAGTCTCAGTATAAGGTTAGAAAGCGGGTGGATCAAGGACATAAGGTGAATAGACAGGAAGTCATCATCAAAAAACTGCTAGAGATTAAAATTTTATAAAGATGCATGCAATCATAGCATTTCTTGCTTTTTAAATTAATATGATATGGTAGCAATGGCGCGCCAAACATTTTCACATCCCAATCTTCAAAGTCTTTAAATATGTTACCTTCTGTTTTGGACAAAGAAGATTTGAGACCCGATTAAGTTAAGGATTTTGAGATGGGGCAGGGGGAGTCACCCTGTTTTCTGCAGTGTACCCAGTGTCATTGCAAGAGGCAAGCTGGAGGGCAGCAGAGAGAGAAATAGGACAACAGTAGCAGAGTTGGAGTTAGCCAGGGAAGGGCCCATGAGCCAGAGGTCACAGGTGACCTCTAGAAGCTAGAAAGGCAAGGAAACGCTCCTCTCCTGGAACCTCCAAAGGTGTACTCCTAATTTACACCTTGATTTTAGGTCTTCTGACCTCCAGAACTGTTGGGAAATAAATTTCACTTTTAAGCCCTATAGTTTGTGTAATTATTTTACAGCAGCCACGGGAAACATATGTATGTGTTTGTGTCATCATTAGGTATTTTTACGTATTTATGGGGCTATATACTATAATATATAGGCACTATATATACTATAAATATACATTATACATATAGTATCTATATACACACTATGCTATATATAGCACTATATACTATACTTTTTTAAAAAACATATAGAGTAATAGCCACTTGGTAATATTTAAAAATCCTACTTCTGATTTTACAATAATTGTGACAGTCACACTGTTGTTCCCCGACCCCCCACCCCAGTAAACCAATCAACCAGTGCTAGCTAGTCAGAATCATTCAGACTCATCTGATTTATTGACATGGAAGTGCTAAGGACCGCCAAAGAGTCCCTATGGAAACATTCAGACATCTGAATGCTTTCATGCCTGCTCTCCAAGTAAGCAATGAAAATTTTTGAGACAGATGACCCTAATTCCAAGTACAATTCAAAAGATTTTGGAGTAATGACAAATGCCTATTATTGCTGTAGATTTTCCAGGAAGAGAGGTAGGTATCTTAATGTCCAAGCTTTATTGAAAATATTTATTTTTAAACTCTTAGTCAGAATATCCATGCAGTAAAATTCTTTCAAGGGAATTTTGCAAGCATTTAAAATTTAGTACAATAAAAAGCTTTTTTAGAATGCTGTCTGGTTTTATATTCTTGCAAAGGCATATTAATAAGTTTGATTGAATAATCTCAACATAGATATGTGCAAGAATAAAATATATTCATTTTCAAGCAGCACCAAATGTTCTGAGACCTTAACCCTGCGTCTTGTTTAGGCCAGATATCTTATTATTTCATCCAATTTCAGTTTACTATTCAATCCTGTGCTTTTTAAAATATAAACTATCAAAACTCCCTCCCTACTCAATTCCTACTGCCTGGGGAAGAGGGGGAATAACCTACATTTACATAGAATATGACACCAGAGCTGGCCAACATCTTCTCTGCCTCTCAGTCCAATACCTAGAGGCTAGAATCTAGTGTTGGCTCTAGCTTGCGAGTGAGGATGAAATTGTCAACTCTTTAGGGAGCTCCATAAGCGCCCACCCATGCACAGTTCCCAGTTTCTTCTTCCCTATCACCAAGGCAACAAGAAAATACCCAGAAGTCTCTGCTCCTGGCAAGCCCCAGCTACCTTCCATGGCATGTATTCATCAATCCTAGCCAAGCCAAGGGCGGGGACACAGGCTGCCCTGGGGCAATCTCTCTTACAGCTCCATGGACAGCAACACCAAATGCCCTGTCAGCACAGCAGTACACAACGTTACCCTCACTCCCACAGTTCTTACTGGGAGTGGAGGGGACTTGGGAAACAGATTTCAACAGAAAAGGGTGGAACAAATAGAAATTTCCCTGCTCCCTGTCTCTCAGGCTCTTCACGAAGAGAAAGGGAAGAATCATTTATGTTTCATGAACCTTCCTTCAAAGTTCTAATATTCTTGCCCCCTCTGCTTCCTTTTATTCTACAAAGACTAAATGAATGGGGTTTAAGAAGCTGGTTCTGCTCAATGTGTTCTGTGTTTTCATAGTGTAGGACTGTCATCAAGAAGGCATTTCTCTTAAGAGGTGAAACACTTGACAAATTTATCCTTAACCATGGAATCTAGTTGGCATTCCAGGGAAGCACAAATATACCTCATCACCACTTTGCCAGTATTTTCTTATGATAACCATGTACAAGTAAATTTTAAATATGGTTATCATTAATATTTGAATTTTATATTATGCAATGGTTTTCCTAAGGCAGAGCACCAATTTATAACATTGTGCCTATAAGAAGTGAGTTTTCTATCTAAAGTGGTTCATTCTGAGTGTATATCTTGGCACTAATTAAGCTCTAATTCAGTAAGCCACCATATTGATTTAAAGAGTCCATTTGAAAGTCCAGGATACAGGTTTCTGAGAAATAAGGCGAGGAGAGATGAGGGGAGAAAGCTCAATACTATATGACATTTGTCAGAGAGTCCAGCATTGTGCAACATTTGTTCTGCACTAAAAGTAAAACAATGAGAAAGTTGAAAGAAAATGTGCTATGTCAGGGAATTTCTGATTCCTGTCAAGGAGAAGTGATAAAGTCTGTAATTATCCCCTCTTCAACTGTAAATAACTAGAAAATATTGGTGAACTATAAAAAAACACTACTTTTCAGACATTGGTCAACAGAGCTGCTTAGGACTATGATCCCTAAAGAAAAAAAACAAACTATATATGCCTTATATTACCCCAACTTTCTGCCTGAAGACAATTTCAGATCACAGCACTGGGAAGGGAATTAAAAACAAAGCCAATAGTCTCCCTGAGTTAAGATGAACAGAGTTCTGGAAAACTGAAATGACTAGAATCTAATTATTGAAGTGTTCTGTGTCTTAATTGCAGTGGTGATACCATCTGTGTATACAACTGTCAAAGCTCATCAACTTGTATTCTTTAGGAGGATTATGCATGTTTATTGTACATGAATTCTCAATAAAAGTGATGAAAAAATAACCTATTAGGAAGCAAGGAAAGGAATAAAAGATGCATAAATCAAATAGGACAAATGGAAAATAAATCATAAGATTTTAGATTGAAGCCCAACTATTCAATAATTGCATTCAATGCTAATTACCTAAACATTTCAACTAAAGGCAAGAATTTCATGACTAAGTGAAAAGCCTGTATCAAGCTGTGTTCTGTCTACAAGAGATTTATTTAAAAAATAAAGATAGGTTAAAAGTAAAAGGATGGAACCCATGATCTCATTTATATGTGGAATATAAAGAAATAAAGCAAACAAAAAGACTAAACAAAAACCAGTCTTCGGACACTGGCAGTAGAAACTGATATTACCAGTGGGGAATGGGGTGGGGAGCAAGGGCAAGTGGCAGTAAGGTCCAGTGGACAGTGACAAAAGACTCTTGGCAATCTGGTGGTGGATGGGCTGTGTTGTCATATATTTGATGAATGGTGAACATACACATATGGGCTTGTATTATTTTGTAACTCAAAGATACCTCGATAAATATGTTTAAAATAAAGGACTAAAAATATATATACCGTGTACCACTAGTCATAAGAAAGCTAGAGTAGTTATATTAATAACAACAAAATTAAGTTAACAAAAAAGAACATTACCAAAAATAAAGAACATGTGAATGACAATTGAAGAGGTAATTCACGAAAAAGACATAATAATTCTAAATGCATATGCAACAAATCAAGGAAATTCAAAATATACAAGGTAAAAATGAACATATATTTGAAAGAGAAATAGATAAGTCCATAATTATAGCTGTATATTTCAGTACTTCTCTTGCAGAAATTAATATAACAACTAGACAGGATATCAGTAAGAATATAGAAAGCTTAAATAACGCTATCAACTGATATTTACAGACCAGTAAACCTAGCAACTATAGAATATACACCTGTTTACAGTTTACTTGGGACATACATCAAGGCATACCATACACTTAGCCATAAAACAAGTCCCACATATTGAAAAATATTAAAATCATACTTAGTATAGGCTTCAGCTACTATGGGATTAAATAGAATTAAGTGAAACTGAAAATTGACTATAAGTAAGTTTATGTGCTGCAACTAAATTACTGCTCAAAATAAAACACATAACTACAGAAACTTACTTTTAAATGTTCTACAATAAATACTTTGATTTACCATAAGATGTTAGAAAAAGAAATCAAAACAAATCTGAAGTCAAAAATGGAAGAAAATAATAAGGATAAAAGCATAGAAAATGAACATCCGGAAAATCAGGGGAAACAAAAGCTGATTCTTGAAAAGTATTAACAAAATTAATAAACTTCTAGATACTGATAAAGAAAAAAAAGAGGATAAATACCACTATTAAGAATAACAGAGGGAGAAATCTACAGTAGGCTAGAGAGCCTAGAGATATTAAAAGGATAATAGGAAAATATTATAAACAAATATATGCCAATAAGTTAAATTTAGATAAAATAGACAAATACTGGAAAAGTAAAAATTATCAAAATTGACTCAAGAAGAAATAAACCTGAAAATTTTGCCCTATGTTAGTCACATAAATGTAACTTCTAAATCAATTCCTACAGATACTTTAAGGCCCACTGGTAAAGTCTGGAAAACATTTAAATAAGAAATAACACTATTTCTGTCAAGCTCCTATATGCCATAGAGGAATGGGGAACACTTTCTAACTCATTCTATGAGGCCATCACCACCCCAATATCCAGTACAACTCTTAGACCCAAGCAAGCAGGACATTTTCTCTGGGTTCATATGCGCAGGAAGTCCCATACTTTGGAGTCACCTGAAGATTTTCTAAGGCCCCCACTAGTGCCTGGGATCAGTTGAAACTAGCAAAGCCATATGCTGGGGTTCTGTGAACTTGGACTGGCTCATTGGTTTTGTTCCCAAATTCTCCCTTCACTGATCCTCCACTCTTCAGATGGGGTCAACCATGTGCTTAGTTTGTTTGCTCATGAACACATACTTATGAGGTCATCTCAGGAACCCAACACAAGGCTCTTTTTCCAGAAAAAAAAAGATTTGACAGTAGATAGTTCCTTCTGGATAGCACAGGATTCAGCCTCTAGAATAGTGCTTACAGGCAAATTCTGAGCAGCTTTCATGTGTGTCAGAGAGAGCAAGTTAAGTTTTCTGCGTTACCAGCACCTGGACTTGGACCTTGTATTTGGACCCTTCCCTTGAGTCTCATCTACATTCTGACACTGACATACTGACCACCATCACAGTTACTAAAGACAACAAACATGGTACAAGCATGCTTTACCCTGTGCACTGCCCATCTCTGACATGCAATTGATTGTCATATCCCTTCTGCATATTTCATACAAGACACCAGGCAGTCCTCTAGTAAGGATTGCACCTGTCTCCTCTGGGGACTTTCGAGGTCATTGCTGTGCAACACCCATTGTTCTTCTGATTGATGTGCGCTCTCAGAATTAAGCCATGCCAGAGGAGAGGGGGGACATACATTGCACAAATGAGTATTCTTCTTACTCTACCCATGAGCCCCTCACGTCTTTCCCACATTCTTATTGGAGTATAAAGATTTCTACGTATACACTAAAATTCCAAACAGTACATTTAAATGAAGAGAAAAGCAAATATTGTTCACTTTCCAGCAAACTTTGGGTAAGCTCTACATTTGTCTTCATCATCAACAAAGCATAATGACAACTTTCACATTGAATCACTGGAAGCCAATATTCATGGCTGACAGATGGATAATATAGCATCCCAAGTAATGATGTAATCACTATGAAATAAATAACATTAGGGAATTGAAGAGATAGCAAGATCTATGTTTAGATGCAAATAGTTTCTAGCTTTTTGAGAAATAAAAGCATTGCTACATTTTCTCTAGTTGGAAAATGGGAAATAAATCAGGTATGCTTGATAATAAAGAACTGAAGGGATGGTCTTAGATCTAAATAGGAAGAAATTTCAGGTGTATTCATTAAACAACAAACAAATACATAAGTATACTTTTCTACCTTTTTTTCTAAATCTTCATTGTATCTTACATAGGTACATAGATTTTGCAGCATATTTTTAAACAAATTGTTTTTATATACACAAAGGCCTGGCAAAAAAAATCTTTTGCCTGGAACCAGTATCCTTCAAGGTCACACACGCAAAAAATCTTAACATTAGCAAATAGAATCCAGCAAGATATAAAAAAGATAACAATACCAGTAATACAAGGTTTATTTAATATTATAAAATCAGCTAATGTTATTGGTAAAAACATTAACCACATTAGCTAAATAGAAGCACACATGATAAAATTAATAGACACAGAAAAATCACTTGATAAAATTAAATACACATTCATGAAAGCCTTTTTTGTCTGCTAGAGGAGCTTGGGCCACAGAGACAGGCCTGGTCCTGGCAGTAGATTCAAGATGGTGTAAATGCTGTTAGAACTGACCAGAGAATCCAGACCCTGGGAAGATGTGGAACATGAGCAAGGGCCCATGTTGGCAGGGGCAGCACTAGCATTCAAACGGTTTGCTCTGTCTCTAGAGCACATCTCTTTCCCCCTTATCACAGCGTATATTCTACTATAAAGAGTATTTTTATAGCAGGAAACTGAATTCAGTACTGCTAGAAAAAAATAGCTAGAATACTATTTTTAGAAAAATCCTAAATTCTATTTTCACCTTCTATTTTCAACAGCAAAGTAATATTTTTTGACTACTGAGTATTATTTTTTATTCATTAGTGCATTTTTGAGATGTGGAATGAACATGCTAAGATCACTATTCTTTTGTTTTTTTATGATTGAATTAGGAGCAAATGCAGTTTTTTGGATAGCAGGTTAAACAATTTTGAAGGTCCTCTTTAAGAATTCACATTGCAGTATTACAGTAGCTAAGAGCAGGAAACAACATAAGTGTCCATAGACAGAGATTGGATAAAGAAGATGTGATGTACACTCAGTGGACTACTACTACTCAATTATTATAGAAGATGAAAATCTGCCATTTACAGCAACAGGGATGAACCTAGAAGGAATTATGTTTAGTGAAATGAACCAAAAGGAGAAAGACATTCTATGATTTCACTTGTATGGGCATATAACTAATGACCAAAATCAAACAAAAATAGACTTTCAGACTGCAGAATCAGGTCAGTGATTATCAGAAGGGAAGAGGGAATGAGAAAATCAGGTAAAAGGTCAATTGCTATGTGTTAAGGGTAAAATTGAATTGGTGATATTATACATAACATTATATACGGATTTTTATTTGCAATGATGCATACCTGAAATCTACATAAATCTGCTATATAATGCAATGTTTCTTCAATAAAAAATTTGTTAAAGAATACAATGCCAAAATACACACTAAAAATTAGGTACAGTCTGCAAGATTTATCCACAACAAATCACTAATTTTTTGAAGTTGACAAATACCACAAGCAGAAAACTCCATGGAAGTAACAAATACATTTATTAATTGCTTGTGTTGCTTCCATATCATTTTCTTCTTGACATTTTTTTTATTCATGCTTTTTGCTTTCTTTGTATTGCTTTCAAGGGAGACATAGAAAGGCAATTTATATTTTTTCTACCACAATTAAATGAGTGTTGACTATTATTATTATTATGCTATTATTATTATCATATACAGGATTAGTAAAATATGCAGTTAAATCCACATATATTGAGTTTATAAGGTATGTGCCCTGTCAACAGAGAGATTCTTATAAATTCTATTTCCATAATTCCCATTAAAATGGAGGATCAGTGGTGTATTTATATCTGAATGTACAAAATTATCAATTATATTCCTGCAAGAGATAATTCCAGACCACAAAAAGGCATGCGTGATTCTACTTCAGCAATCTCTAATTCAAGTGCCATTTATCTCAGCTTTTTCTTTCCCAACAAACATGGCTTAAGTTGGGGAGTGGGCTGCCTGGTCCCCTCTTCTGGCATCTTCTGGAACTCTCCTAGTTCTTCCTTCTGGCTCTCCTTTTCCCCAGCTTGGAGGCTCTTCATCTGCTTTGATGGCCTGTTACATTTTCTGCCAAGTCACCCCTGTCTCACATTTGGGCTGAGGATTTTTGCAAATAAAAGATAAGAAGTCAACATTTTTGGGCTCAGGTTCCTATGTGCTTCCATCTTGTTTTCTGGGCCATGGTAGAGTCCCAGGAAACAAGGGCAGAAAGTCAATAAGTAGAAGCTGAACACACCTGGCCTGTCATCCATGAGGTGCCATTGCCTGGTGGGACCAAATTCTTAATCAAACTGATTTCCAGGTAGATTATTTTTGACAGAGATCTCTTAAAGCTTTAGATTTATTTAAAACCTGCAAATAGCAATCCTTGAATTAACTTCCTGCTATACAATTTAATTTTAAAAAGGAATGATTTGAGGGCACATATTGCTCTCTTGTTTTAGCATTTCTTAAGACTACAACCAAGAGAAAAGATATTTTTTTCTCCAGAGCCTAAAGCATCTTTCTGTTTAGTTCTGTGGGGAAAGGATGTAAGGCCCTAACACAGGGTAACACTGTTCTCTTCCCTAAAAGTCACTATTTTTTTTTTTTTGGAAATTAACTCAAGTAGTAAAAGGTGAGAATTATGAATGCCAACTTCCAGATAAAGACATAGGATTTCTTCTTGTATTCTCACCCAGGAATAGAATCTGTTTTACCCACTCTTTGTTTTCTCACACTTGATTTAGATGTGAAATTCTAAAGACTTCCAAATAACTTGAGATACATACATAGCCTTTTGTATGTACCAAAGATTGCATTTTGAATGACAATACAGAAAAAGTAATTTGGGGTTGGCCTTGGCATGAATCCCATATTAAAAGGACTATATGCGATTAGCTTCTTTCTCCACAGGGACCCTTTCTCCTCCCTCTCACAAATTTCTGGTCATTCTCTAGCAAGTGGGTTTCTCAACTCATTATTTTTGCCTGTTTGTCAGCCTTCAGCCCCTTCTCTTTATCTTTGTCCACATTGCCCCTTCCCTCCACAATTTTCATTCATTCTTCTTTGAGAGTGGATTTCATAACCTAAACTGGGAGTGGTGAACATCCCCCCCATTGAGAGACTTGATCCCTTTTATCTAGAGAAATGACAGGCGAGGGGGCCTGTGACAAGGGTGTGGGCGTGGGGACAGAGTGGAGCTGGGATTCTGCCAGGCCCCCTGCTAACCTTAAACAGTATTCTTTTGTGCCCCCCACCATATGGGAATAGAAATAGAAAGTATTAGTCCCAGGACCCTGGAAGTATTACTGTTCAATTGTTTGAAGATTGTTAGACAATTAACATATTAATTGTTGCCACAGACCCCCAAACTCTGGCTCTCCCCAAGATCCTTCAACATTCCCTCCTTTCTGTCACCATCCCAGCCTTGACCCCTTCAGTGAGTGAAAAGGAACCATCGTAACAGAGAGCAGAGACAAGAAAAGGCAGAAACAACCAGCATAATCACGATCATTGCTTTTTGTGAGAAATTCCCAAGTTTACCTTCGGAAAGCTGAAAAGAAAGCTATTCTGCCTGCAACAAAAAAGAATGAATAGCAAGCTCCGAAGGCGCTGTGCTTAGCTAGGCGGTCAGGACGCATATCAGACAGGCCTGCACTCCGATTCCCAGCTGTCTCCTCTGGCCTCAGAGCATATGGGTAGCCCCTCTAAGTCACCATGCTCTCATCTGGGAGGTGAAGACAGTCATACCTCTTCCTCATGGAGCTATTGTGCACATGGATAAAACATCTATAAATTTCTTAACCTATTTTTTCCTAAGGACTGGAGTTGGGAGCCAGCATTACTTTGTTAATGCCATGGGGCAATAGCTAAGGAACAAATTAGAAGTGGAAGGCATTGACAGTTTTTCAAGAGTTTGCTTTCTAATTGAAGAAATAAAACATGGAGAAAAGATTAAAAAAACAATACAAGCCAGGGAAAAGGAGAATATTAATGTTATAGACAATTGCCATTGTTGGGGAAAAAAGAAATCTGTGAACTCAGAGGAAGGGGGTCAAGATACTCTAAAGGGTGTAGAAATTTTAAGAAATCAATTATTTTTAGTGTATAAAGGTGACTGTACTATCTTCATCCTTCTGAAATTCAGAGATAGTGGAAAGTTACTCAGGATTTTACAGGACAAAGTGTGATGACACATACTGAAATTGACCTGAGTCTTTCTGAGCCTTTTCCCCAAGGACTATGGATTCCAACCAAAAGAGGAAATCGGAATAAGTTCTTAAGATACTTGTGGAGAGGACTGTGTGATTGTTCACCTGTGTTCCATGATCTTAGACACCTTTCACAACAGTCATCCATTGATCATATCAATCCTACACTCCATCTCTTTTAGGTTATCTAATCATCCACAGGTCAAGATCATCTTTTCAAAACTCACATTCAGTCACATTTTCAACTCTTGTGTTGCCTACAGAACTGACCAAGGCCTGAGGATGAAAAATTATTTTCCTCAAACAAATACTTTATTATCAATAATTTTGCCTGTTAGTACATTTGACTAATGAATAACAAAAAAAAAAAAAAAAAAGAGTATCAAGCACACACTTAGTTGTGTGAGGAAAACCCCAACTGTATTAGAGTGTAAGGTGAAGGTCTGATAGTCATGCATTGCAGTTTCCTGGAGCAATTAGAAGAGCCCTTTCATTCTGTGGGCCAGATAATTAGTAAGTTCCAGGCTCATCACACTTACAGCATCTGACAGGTGGTCAAGTGTGGACCAGATGCTAGGGTCTGCTGATTCTCTGCTTCCACCATAGCTAATCTCTAGTCTCAGGAGTAAGTACAAGGGTAGGAATGAGAATTCTCAGCTGATCCAGCAGCAGAGCATGGAAGGAAGAGAAGGAAATCATCAGCATGTGGTTTTGACAAACCAAGTGCAGATGAGAATCCAGGCAGATACACTCCCATGTTGTCAGGCTGAACATACAATGGTCAACGGTGTCATGGTGACATCTATTACCCAAGTCACACCTGTTGCCCGTTTCCTGGTGTACTGATCCCTCCCACCTCTCTGCAGTGTGTTATCTTCTGCTGCTTCTAGCATATCCTTCATGGATTCTCCTTCTTACTTCACTCCCATTTTTGTACTTGGTGTAACTTCCAGTAGCTTTGTAAGAATTGAGACATGGGAATGTTTTGAGGTCTTGTATATCTGGAAGCAATAGAATTATTTTAGCTTTATATTAAAGTGAATAATTTGAATCAGCATAGAATTCTGGATAAGAAAGAATTTCTTCAAAATGTGTTATCTTCTAGTTCTATTACCTTTTAACTTAAGTGTTACTTTGAGAAATTCAAAATCATTCTGACTTCTGATTACTTTGCATATGTTTTATAAACATCAGAGATTCTCTCTCGATTTGCTGAAACATCTTTTCAGCCCAGTACTCCTAAATTCCATGATGATGTGCCCTGTGCTTTTTCATCTATACTCTTGAGTGGAGACCTCTTTCAAATCCCTTTAAATTAAGAAGCTGATGTATTTCAGGTCTAGTAAATAGCTTGAATTATTTATTGGTAATTTATTCCCTCTTATTTTATTCTTTATGCATAGAAATTCTGCTATTCAGATGTTAGGCAGACTGGACTAGTTCTCTAATTCTTCAATATTTCTTCTAATATATATAATATAATGCACATTATATATAATAGATGTGCATTATAGATAGGCATACATATATACATGTGTGTGTGTATATATATATATATACACATATGTCTTTACTTTTTTTTTAATCTACTGCCTTGGAAATTTCCTTATTTAATCTTCTAACCCTTCAATTGAACATTACAACTGTCAACTTGTTTTTAATTCCAAAATTTCTTCTTGTAATTCTTTAATGCTCTTATTTTATAGTATCTTGTTCTTACTTATTCATTTTTTTTTTAAAGGAAAGGTTCAGGTAAGAATGAAGGTGAGTCGGCAGGCAGGTAGGAAGAGAGGAGGAAGAAGCACTTTATTTTATTTTTATTTAGTTTTTCACACTGGTTGTTTCCCCCCAGACCCAGGACTCAAACTCAGGAGTATGTGGCCTGTGCTCCTTCAGAGGCAATTGTCCTAACCGCTGCTCCACCAGGGCATTCCTCAGTCCTTATTTTTTAGGGATGCAATATAGTTTATTGAGGCTATTTATAATGCTTGTGTTATATTCTTTTCTGTATAGTCTTTGTTTACTACAAGTTGCTTTGTTGCTTGCTTATTTGAGTCTCTCATTTTAGAGACTTCTCAGAAGTGCAAGAGACCATGGTTATCTTTTCAAGTCTAAGAGAAGAAGACTGAAACCCAGTTTGCATCTCTAAGCAGGTGGCATGGTTATCAACTAAATACTTCCCAGTAAAGGGTTTATCTGGACAGTTTAGTGCCCTCTAATTTCACTAACTGTAGGTCTTTCTTCTTGGGCTTCTCAGATGCCCTGAGAAAACCTTTTAAACTCTAAGCTGGAGCCTCCCAGTGTTCTGTGGATCAGTTAGGGAAGAGAAAAGGGAGAGGGCATGTCTCCGGGCATGTCTCCACATTCAGAATGTATGGTTGTGTGTGTGTGTGTGTGTGTGTTCATGGGTATATTGATTTAGTCAGCTCAGCCTGCTATAACAAATACCATCTGGTGACCTAAACATCAAACATTGATTTCCCACACTCTAGAAGTTGGGAAATCTAAGTCAAGGGGCCAGCAAATCCAGGGTCTGGTGAAAGCCCTCTTCTTGGCTTAAAGATAGTCCTCTCCTTGCAGTATCCACGCAGAGGCAAGAGTAGGAAGCCTCATACCTCTTCTTAGAAGGGCATTAATGCCATTCATGAGAGCCTCACCCTCTGACCTATGTACCTCCCAAAGTCCCCACATCCCACTGCTACCACAATGCAGGGTAAGGTTTCAACATGTGAACTAGGGGGTAGGGGACACACAAAGATTCATTCCATGATAGGAAAATAGATAGAATGCTAGATTCTCCGTGCCCACACACACGTATACTCAGAGAGAGAGAAGAAATCACATAAATTACCTGATATTAAAAAAAGAATGGGGAAAACTAAAAGTGCATTTAATTCTTCATCTCTAATTGAGAGGATTCAAAAAGACTATTATGACAAAGAAATTTAGGTCTAAACCCATTTAAAAACCAAACTTTATTTAAAATAGACTTTCATTTTTAATAAAAACTTATTAGAGAGAGTAGCTATAAGCAGAGAAAAAATGCATTTTAAAGCTCAAAATACCAACAAAATAAATGTAAAATATACATATCAAACTTCTTTCTTTATAATTAGAGATTGCACCTTCTTTTTCAGGTTCACATAGTACATACAGAAGTAATGATAATATTAATCCACAAAGAAATTCTCATTAAATTTCTAAAACAAACAGGTTATGAGGCAAAAGATAGTAAACCATGTAATTGTCCAACTGAGCTGGAAGAATTCAGATAGTCATTTTTTTTTTAGATAGAGAGGACAAAGAAGCATTTTATTTTATTTCCATTTTTCAGTTGTTCACGCTGGTTTTCTTAGCCCAGGCCTGGGACTCGAACCTAGGGGTATGTGGCCTGCATCCTTCAGAGGCGATTGACCTAATCACTGCTCCTAGGGTGCACCTAAAGTCATTTTTAATGTAGAAGTAAAAGAATATACCAAATAGAGATGTAAGCAGAGAGCTTTGTAGACAAATAGGGTGAATGAACCAATGTTTCTAGAGAAGATGTGAATAAAGAATGAAGGAGAAGGGAAAGGTAAGAAATGAGGATAGATGAGATTTTCTTTATCTTCCATTCACAGGACATTGGATTTCATCTGCTAGGAAATTGGAGGGATGTTGGCAGGAAGAGTGACTTCAGCAAATTTGTATTTTAGAAACATTGCCCTACTTTCAATGTGGAGGCTGAAAACAGGAGATGTCTGCTTTGGTAAAGGCATGAAGTAAGGTAGGAAATGGAGATAAAGGGTGAGTTATTATTTACAACAATTATTCACAACAGGATTAATTACAACCATGCTGCCCAACAGAACTTGGCGCAATTGTGGAAATGGTGTAGATCTGCACTGTCTAGGAACCTCCAGCCTTGTGTGACAATTAAGTGCTTGAAATGTGTCGAATGCAACTAAAGAATTTTACTGTATTCGAATATAGTTAACTTAGCCACCAGGATTTATTGGACAATAGAGTTTTAGAAGGTGTACTGTGAGTGTGTGTGCATTTTTTTAACTTTTAAAATATTTTTGAGGTATAGTTGGTAAAAAAATAAATAGACTATGTTTAAAGTACACACTTTGATGTTTTGACTTATGCATGTACCATGAAACTCTGACCTAAATCCAGAGAGACTTGTCATCACTTTATCACTTTGAAAGTGATACATAAAATTAAGTTACCTGAAAACAGATGCTGGATAAATATCAAAATGATACTCAGTTTTATCTGTGATTTTCTGTACTATGTTTGGTGTGGGTTTTGGTCTGCTTTAAGGATAAAGTGCAGGGGTGAAAAATACCTTTGTTGATTTTGGTGCTTTGGGTTGGTTTATTGTTCAATTTCAACTTTATATAAAAATATCTTACAGCTAAGACAAAAGTTCTGGAACAAGATGGAAGAAGAAAATAGATTCAGACACAGAAGATGATTTGGGGCCCAGGAAAGCATGAGGTCTTCTTAGCAGCAGGCTTTTTTGCTGTGCCTCAGGGAGGAGCTGTCAGCCAGTACTGGAACATATTTTGCATGAAATTTGGGCTGCTTTCAATAAATTACCATTAGGCTTACCTTGAGAGAGATCTAGTGCTCACAGAAATTTCACTCTGAGTTTTAAAATGTTCTGAATATGGTGTGTGTATTCAAGTCATAGGTTTTACCACTTAACCATTTGCCTAGCAAAGGATTTCTCTCAGGTACACTTACATGTTCTAAATCAGGGGAGTTGTTTTTATTCCAAGGGGGTAAAAAAATGAAGTTGGAAAGAAAGTTAATGGCAGAACACATTCACTTTTCTAAATGAGAAATGTGTAATTTTTTAAAACATCTTAATCTTAAAATAATGTTCCTCTTTTTTGTGTGTCTCCAAATCTTCTGCAACTCCCTGCGCGCTAACCCTGCGTGATCTCCAGAGCACCAGTATAAATGCCAATCTCATCCCGTCTTGGCATTGCCTTTTTGTTTTTTTGCTTTTTTTGTTGTTGTTGTTAAGAGAGGGAAAATGTTAAGGGAGAGGAGGAAGAAACATAGGAAGGAAGGGAGGCAGGGAGAGAGGCAGGGAAGGACGAAGGGAAGAAGACAGAAAAGAAGGGAAGGAGGAAGCACTTCTATTTATTTTTTGGTGGTTCACCTAAACCAGGGTCATGAATTTGGGTCCTTGGGTTTCTCATGTTCTCCAGTGGCCAGCTTAGTACCCAAGCCACCAGGGCATGGCGTTCGTGGGGTATTCCTAAAGCAAATACTTTTAATTCTTAGACAAAGTTGTCATGTTGGTCTTTGAACTCTCGTAAGAGATTGATACAGGTCTCTTCATTAAATGATAAAGATGAGAGCCTTCCTTTTATGAAAAATAGATTTGTGATAAATCCCTGCTCTCTACTGTCACTGGCTTTCCATTTTCCTTCACCTCATCAACAACTTCCAGCCCTGGATAAGAACAAAGTGCTTCATGCAGGTTACCCGCAGGCTTCCATTTACTTAATTCAAATATGTTCTGAAAGTTTCCTATGTCAGGCACTTTTCTGAAAACAACAGCGAACAACAGCCAAAGCTCCTACTCTCATCCTAGCTGATATGGATCTGACAAAATTAAAAACAATGACAGTAATAGATAGTGGGTCACGTAAAATTAAAATATGGTTAAGAATTATCAAAAGAATGAGTTACTATTTTATATAATTTTGTCAAGAAATTCACTGATAAATTGACATTGGATCAGATTGCTGCAGCTAAGGGGAGATGAGTCATACGTCTGAGGAAAAATCCCTAGGCAAGATTTTCCTTGGTACGTTTGGGACTGACTAGGGCAGAGCAAGTGAGAGATAAGGGAGAAAGAAAAGGGCCAGACCATGTTAGGGAAAGGAAATATCACAGGGACTTTTACCCCAACTGAAATGAGAAGTTATTGGTAGGTTTTCAGCAGAGTTGTCATGCTATCTAACACAAGTTTTTAATAGCCCATCTTGAAACTTGACGTGATGTGATCATCACAATCCTGCGGGTGTCTTAGTTCCCCGGAAACTCTGAATATGGAATTGCGTTACCATGAAAGGGGAGGAAAAGAGATACTGGAAGACAATTGCAGCTCTACCCCAGCAGTTGGATGATGTCAGCACTGAGCCAGATACAGAGTAAGAAGGAAGAGGTGGAGACAAAGAGAAAGAGCTGGTTTGTGTCATGCTGAGTTTCAGGAGCTTAGAGACTATAAGAATGGAGTTGCCCAATGATGGTGGAAGAAAATAAGTCCGAAAAGCAAGAGCAAAAAATGCCCTAAAGGAAAGTGGTTGGAAATCACCATAATGTAGGAGAGGTGAGTTCATGCAAACAGAATGGAGATAATATCAAAAGCAAAGATCAAGAAGTCTCTCAGCAAGGCCAGCCTTTACAGGAAGTGGAGCTAAAGAAGTCAGCAAAGGCGCACAAAGAGAAACCACGGGAAACGGGTGTCCTAGAAGCCAAGAGGAGCAAGTTAAATGCTGAAATAGTCAGTTGTGTCAGGCCTCAGAAAGAATCTGGATAGACTGTACAAGGGATCACAAAATTCGTAATTCAGAGGTCATTTTAAAGGTTGCCAAGAGAACGTCAGAGGTCTGATAAAGGTAAGCACTAGACTGAGGAGAGTTGGTAAGTAGTTTTTTCATTAAGTGGAATGAAAAAGAGGTGCCTTTAGCAAAACAGAAATCCAAAGTGATAGAAAAAGCTTTTACAAAAAGACAGGTGGTTATTTATAAAAGATTACTTCATTTAATCTGGACTTCCTTGGGAATTCTGTAATGGCAGTCATGTTCAGAATGGAAGGAGTAGCAAAAACAAACTCCCCTCCTTATTTCCCACAGGCACTGATAGTTGGGGTAGATATTCAAAGAATTCCTTTTGCCCTTCAATTTTATTTGATACTTATTTTCTCTAATCATATCTCCCTCTATGCCACCAACTCTTTATCCCTGACTGAGCTCCCTCCACTGAAAAACTACAACCTCCCCTCTCCCACCCCCACCCCCACCCCCACTGCCACACAGACTCACGTTACATTTATTTTCTCTCTCCTCTCCCCCCCATTCCCTCCTCTCCGAGGGGAACATGCACACCCCCTCTCCCCACGCACACCCTCCCCTCTCCTCTAAGTCCTAGATACTGAATTCACTCACAGAAAACATTGTTTTGGTTAAAAAAAAACTTAAAAGTATAATCAATCTTTCTAGGATAATAGAATCAGAAAAAAATTAACATGGCAAGTTGTCAGGATCTGAGGTCACAGTGGGAATTAGTTGTTCTCTTTTTCTCTCTCATAACAATTCTGGCTCTTCAGATATCTTCTCGGTTATCTTCTAACTATGAAGGAACCAATCTTCCCTGATGCAAATCCAAGGAATAGCTAATCTGAATGGTTTCACTAATAAAGCTTGCTCCCCTTCAAAACACACGCACGCACGCACGCACGCACGCACAGTAACCCTTGGGTCAGGTGTCTGTTCTTGTCCAATATATTGAGCATCTTTTTATAAAACTGGCTAAACAATTTCCTAATCCAGGGAATTCCTTTTTGTAAGATGGTTTCAGAATTTCTGAAACAATTTCAGAAGACAAGGTGGAGCTATGTGTGGTAGGTACCACAGAATGGGTATGTTTGCATATTTATAGCAGTGTATTAATTTGCTAGGTCTGCCATAAGGAAATACCACAGATCAAGTGAAACAGAAATCAAATAACAGAAAGGTATCCTTGTTCCCCTCAGAGGCTCAGGCAGCTAATCACAAGCTATGAAAATCATGGACCTCAGTTTGAAACCTGGGGGTAGGAGGAGGGGGTGGGGTGTAAAACTTTTATTAAAAGGGAAGAAATGTATTCTCTCACAACTTC
Organism: Solenodon paradoxus; assembly: GCA_004363575.1. Taxonomy (NCBI): domain Eukaryota; kingdom Metazoa; phylum Chordata; class Mammalia; order Eulipotyphla; family Solenodontidae; genus Solenodon; species Solenodon paradoxus. Next base: position 366,383 of record RJWH01000248.1, read on the forward strand.
TGAAAGCTACAAGTCCAAGATCAATATGTTAGCAGGTTCAGTTTCTCCTGAGGCCTCCCTCCTTGGCTTGCAGATGACCATCCTTTCTAGCTGGGTGACCTTTTCTCTGTGCAAGTACATTCTGGTATTTCTCTCCCTCTTCATCTCAGGAACCCCATCATTGGATTCAGACCCCACCCTGTGACTTCATTTAACCTTCATTCCTCCTTCAGGGCCCTGTCTCCAAATAGAGTAACAATGGGAATATCATCTAGGGGTGGAGTGGGACGCACAATGCAATCCCTAACAGTCAACATCAATTCTTGTTTGGAAGAAGAATTGCTTCCTAGTCCTTCCCTTATGGTTCTTTTGGGGTCTTCTTAGTACAGTGCTGTCCCACCTATTGGCTACAGGGGTGATGAACAAGGCAGAGCCTCTCAGAGTAATCTTTCCCTCTGGCCCTGATGACTAGTTCAGCGATGAGCAAATAAGTCAAATTTAGCTATTAGACTGCCCTCCCCAGGTTTTATCTTTTTTAAAAAACAGATAATCTTGCCTTTTAACTTATAGACTGTGATCACATAAATCTGGAATACCCATGTTTTCACTTATAAACGTAGGCTCTAAAGGTGAAAACAAAATTAGAATAACACAAGTAATCCATTAATAAAGCAAACTGAACCACAAGAAAGAAGTATCAAGTGAAAGAAATGGATTGGAATAAACAAAGTTTACATTAAATGGTTCTGGGATATTTTTATTATTCACATTTCTCTAAGGAAGAAGAAAACTTTTTAATCATACAATTGCTCAGATTTACTACCATGCAAGTTTCAAATCTCTGTATTTTCATACCATTGCAGTTTTTTAAAAGATAATAGCTTTCTTGGGGTGAAGGGGGGAAGCAGCACTAATACAATCCAGAAATACTTTCCAGGTCAACTTTTACACCCACAGAGTAAAAAATTTCACCGAGTTGAAACACATCAAAACGTGCTCATTATTTTTCCAAACCCAAGCACATTTTGGATTCTTCACATTACTTTTTCTGGGCATCCACATGGGTTCTAAGAAACACTCTGGTGAGATTGCATTTCAACTACATGTTTAAAAGAAGAGGCACTCCCCTAATTTGATGGTGGTTTTTAACCCAAATTCCATAGTAAAGAGGTTTAAGTTCTCGTAATCAGCTCTTTAGAACACATCAGTGAAACTTCACCTTCATTAAAAATTGTATAACTGAAAAAATGAGAGAAAAATAACAGCTTCTTTAATGTTTTCGTAGATTTAGCCTCTGTTACAGACATCTCTCACCTCAATTCTAACGTTTAATGCATCTGAGGAGAAAAAATAGATTCTATAACAACCTTGAAAATGCCTATCATCAATTATTATTTTCATGGGGCCACAGAACTTTCTATGGTTAGCAATTAACACTATCTTGTGGCTTGCAGAATAGGTGGTAACCTCAGATACATCAGGTTTAGAGGGGGTCTTGAGAAGCCACTTAAAGTCATTTCTCTGTTTTTAGGCACAACCACTGTGGAAATATGAGATGATATCAAATTTTTGATGACTTTCAAGAAAGTAAATTCCAGGATACAAAAATAATAATTCCAAGAACTTCACAGTCTAGCAACCCTATCGTCAAAAATTACTGTTGTTGTCAAGAAATTTTAAATCTGTGAGCCGGAAAATAGATGCATGATGAAACTAATTTCTGCATGTCAACACATCTACCACAATGCATGTGACTCCCTAGAAAGTACACATAGCTTCCTTCTTTACTTCAAGAAAAAAGAGTTCAAAACCTCTCTCTACCAGGATTCTAAAGAAGAGTGACTTTTACGTTCTTTGGAATAAAATACTGATTTTAAGAGGGCAAAACCAACTGTCCCATTTCTACTTACCAGAACAAGTAAAATGTGGGATTTTCAAATTTTCTTATATTTTTCTTCCCTTCATTGGAATTTGTTTTTATATTGAAAACATGAATGCGAACATAGGCTTAATGAACTTAAATGAAATACACCCTTTGAATATTATGTATTTTATAACTATTTAATATCTGCTAATATAAATGTCAGAATTGCTCCAAACAGAGCATATTACTTATTTTTATTGCTCATAGGAACCTGCAAAAGAAGGTACAATTTTGTTGGTGACAAAAACAATGCCCTGAGAGTATGACAAGGGGAACCTCACTAAAATCTATGATAATAACAGCTCAAGTACATCCCAGGCCAATGATTGTAATCTTTGTTTTTCTGTGATTATGCCAAACCTCAATTCATATTACAAATTAAATCATGATGCAGAGTTTGTTGTTCTATATATCCCAGTTAGTACCCAAGAGCCCTGGGTGACATGTTCTTTAGCAGATGTTCCTTGAAGAACAAACTGAGGAAATAGAACAAAAGGTGGTCACAGACCTACAAAGCAAGATACTTAAAAAAAAAAAAAAAAAAGAGAGAGAGAGAGAAGATCTGTCTGTGAATATGTGAGTATTCCATCTCAGATTTTTGTGGTGAAAACAACCTGCTGAAGCAATTCCCTGGAAAGAAAAGAAGAAAGGGGGAAAGTAAAAGGAAAATGTGGGGACATTCTAAGAAGACGTAAAGAGAAGAGTGGAACTCAAAGCAAAGAAGGAAGATGAGAATATCAACTTGTGTACAATAAGTGACTTTCAGAGTAACTGAATGTGTGTGCAAGTGTGTGTGTGTTTAGTCTCTACTAGTGACTTAACCATAGGCATATACTTAGTGTGGTGGGCCACAAAAAAATAGTACCATAGACTGAATGACAGAATAATCAACAGAAATTTATTTTCTCTCTATTCTGGAGACTCAAATTTGAAGACTGAGTTGTCAAACAGGGTTGGTGTCTTCTGAGACCTCTTTCCTTGACTGGCAGATGACATTCTTCTCCTTGTGTCTTCATGTGATCTGCTCTCTGCACCTGTGTTTTAATTTTCTATTCTTAGAGATTCCAATCACATTGGAGTAGGGTCTTCTCTACTGACCTAATTTTTTACTTAATTACTTTCTTAAAGACCCTACCATCAAAATAGTCATATTCTGAGCTACTGGTTGTCAAGGCTTCAGCAGAAGAATCTGAGGGGATAACTCAGTACATAATAGCACACAATATGCAAACTTTTCAAGGTTCCTTTCTTCAAAAAGAAGATCATAATGAAAAGTAATTCACGATGCTATTGTAATGATGAAATGCTTTTTAAGAGTAGGAAAATAGCTAACTATACAATATCCATACAGCTGAATCTTATACAAAAAATTAGAAAGATATTTTAATGACATAAAATTACATTTATGATTCTGAGAATTAAAAATAGAATCCTTTTAATATGCACGCAAACATTTATAAATGTATTTAGTTTGTAGCAAAAATATTCATTGGCAGAAAATATACTAAAATGTTAATACATAATATAGAAAATAAAATGTTTTATTGCAGCTAAATTTGAGTGGTGAAATTATTCAGAGATCATCTTTGTTCTCCCTATGTTAATTTATATTTCTAAATTCTCCACAATGTGCATATATTTGGTTTATTTTATTTTGCATCTCAGTAATATACAAATTTAATTTTAAAAGTCAAGTGTACTGAAAGGAGTCAGTTCTCTTCATTCTTAAATCCTGGTACAAAAGTGACGAATTCCATTTCCATGTTTCTAACACAGGTTTAAACATTCCTTTTTTATATTCCCCCCCCCCATTTTTTTCTATTGACTTCCTATGATGGGGGATGAGAAATTAGGCCTTTTATACTTACAACTCCTCATCCTCCAGACTTTTCCTCTTATTAAAATGTTGTTAAATAAACATCCAGTGCTTATATTTTAAAACAAATAAAACCTCCTTTCTTAGTTTTAAAAATGTGTTGACACCTGTCAATTTTTATCTCCTAGTCCAAAAGTCAGTTTTTTACATGGAAAAGGATTACAGTTTAGTCACAACTATTCTTTAAAATAAAATAAATATGAATATAATTTATCATATAATTTATATGATATAGAAACACATACATATGATAAGGTTAATATGTCCATCTATTCTTAAACATTGGGTTAGCCATGTACTATGTTACTTCAGTAAAGACACCTAACTTTTCTGTTGATCACTTTTTTCCATTTTATAAAAAGTAATATTACCTGTCTTGCATGGTTGTATTTGAAGTGGAAGTTATATGTATAAGAAAATGACAATAAGTATGTAGAGAATGTACTACTATCTTAAACCAGGTAATCAACTAGGTTATTGACTTTATTATCCTAAATATGTTATGATCTTATAATAAGTTTAAAATTATTTTATATACATATAACAGAAAAATCCAAATATATCATATTTCAAGATAAACTTACAACTAGAGATCAGAAGCTATTAAAAAATTGTTTTGCCTATTTCTTGGTGGTGATGACTTAACTGTAGTGAAATGGGCCATTTCTTTTAAAGTGTAGGTAATTCGAAGACAGAAATAAATAGCATTGTCCCTAGCATAGTCCAGGTCTTATCAAGTTGCCTGTACAATTGGAAATTGAGTTTAATGAGCCAAAAGCACCCTAAAGCAGGCTTTCAATAAATTCAACAAACATACCAGCACCCTTCCAAGTGTGTGATAAACAACCTCTTCCCTGCTGTGGCTAAAGAAGGGTTTCTTGACTCCAGAGCATTATTTGCTTTGCATAGGCAAGTGGGCCACTGGTAGAAGGGCGATTATAAAATGCACTGAGTGAGACCAAACCGCTTGAGGAATTTCGGTATTCTTTTGTTTTCACTATGGCACAAGAGATCCAAAGAAGAGTCCTTTCTGACTTAGACCACGGATGAGAAAGAAAATAAAGAGCAGACAGTGGTGGGGAGAGAGAAGAATAGGCTCACAGAGGTCAGAGGACAGAGAAGAGCGTTTGAGAGAAGAAAGGAAGGAAAAGAGGGAGGGAGGAATGAAGGGAGGAAGGATTAGGAAATGCCCTTTTTGATTCTCAGTGTCTAATCCATCTGCCTCAGCCAACCATAGACAAGAGCAGACCAAGATAGACTTCTATCTTTAGTTCATTAAAGGTCTAAAATAAATCAGTTAGATCCAGCGGAATGATTATTCCTTTAACCCTAACATATTTAACCTTGTCCATACCACCAGACTCTGATTTCCTTAAGGGCACACAACATAGCTGATCTCTTTGCATCAACAAACTTAACACATTCTCTGGCATATAGTAGATACTCGATAAACAAGCATATACCCATTACAATATTTTAGAGCTCAACTGCTGGTTTTTTTCCCCCCCAGGAGGTTCATTGTTTATGTTGGACAAGAAAAACTTAGCTTTATGTATTATTAATAAAATCTATTTGGCCCTGTGTAATAAAGAGATCAGTGTGAAGTCTATGTTCTGTAAAGAACTTAGGTCTTTTTGCTGATAAATGATTGCTTGCTGGTGGGACTGCCAGATCTAATCCAGGTTCTGGTCTGTTTGAATTCAGGAAATGACAAAAGGCCAGTCTTTAAGAATCAAGTGATCTTTTATTTACTCACCCTGCATTGTGAGGAAGAAGGCATGTATTGTCTGTGGCAAGATGTGCTCTTTCTTTATAATGTTGGGTTTTGCTCCTCCCTCATCTGTTTGATTTTTAGATTTCTTGACTTTTGCAGGCATAGTCCTTCATCTTGGGTCTACATATTACTCCATCTCATTAGCATTTTAAACCTCTACCCCTGGACATGATTTTTACTATTAAAATGAAGGAAAGATTAGTCTGGGGACAAAGGTAGGTGATTAAGCATGAAGCAGAATCTGGAGGTAAGAAGAAGTTTCAATCAGTGAAAAATCACAAGTCTTCCTCTGTATTAAGCCAATGTAGTCCCAATGTTTTATGGAGTTGATTTAAATGCCAGGTGATACTGAGTTTTGCCTGTTATTGTGATAGCAGATATTACAGGTTAGAGTATTTCAGCGATTCCTAGGCAAATGTTAGGACCTTGGCCTTGTTACTTTTTTTTTCCCTATGCTTTTCTTTTACCAGTGGATAGAAATGTCATTAACTGAAACAGACTTTGAAGTAGAGATGTAAATTCCCACCCTCAGAGAGGCAATTGGAATCAGAATATGGAAACTGTGAAATATTGTTCAGAAAGTCATTGAACTCTTATTCTAAAAAAAACCATGAAATAAAGTAAAAATCAAAAAATTTCAGAGTTTTGATGATATATACAGCAAATGGCAATAAAATAAATTTTACTTTGTCTTGTTACACACTTAAGGGGAAGAGAAGCTGAAAGTATTTTGAATTAAGTAAAAATTAAGTTAGAAAGTCTAGGGGAATAATTGTTGGGACTATAATAAAATTCTGCACTTTTTTCTGATTTGGATATTAATCAACAAATTAGAAAATATATGAAAATCTAAGTAGGGAATTAACATGTCAGTAATTTCAGTTCTATAATGGCCTTATATGTGTGAGTGACTCAGGATGTTAGAAATATCTGATAAGGAAGATATTTCAGGGCAGGAAGAGAGATTATGCTTGCCTAACTTCTGTGGGTAGGATAAGGATATCTCAAGCAGAAGAGATATTGAAACAATCCTAAGATAGGGAAGAATCAAAACATGTGAGTTAGCAGAGATACTCCAGTGAGATCAGCATGAGTCACGGGACGTCTTTCATCCACCTTCTGGTACAGCCTTGGATAAGTTACTCTACAGTTCTCAAGAAAGTGCTGTCACATTGAAGGTTCAAACTGCATATTGGACACTAGACAGAAATCTCTGGTTACTGTGGGGATTCAAATAGTCTAATAGGACTAAAATGAGAACATCTAGTCCACAAATTGAGAGAATCTTCAGTTTCTCTTCAGCAGCCCTGTTGATGATTTGTGCCAAATGTCAAGCGCAAAGGGACAGATGAGGAAAAAATCACAGGGGTTGCAGTAAAGCAACCTCTATGAATGAGGCCACCCAGCACCAAGACAACAGGAGCATGTGAACGACTACCAAGGAGAATGGGAAGAGAGAGGATAGTGGGGAGTCAATGTCCTGACACCTTTGCTGGGTGAGTAATTACGTGCAAAGACTAAGGCGACAATCAATAATCTCCTTAGTTGTCCATAATGCTAATATAGCAAGGAGAAATAAGAGTTACCTGTCAACTTACTGAACAATTTTTGTTAAGCTCGTCAACAAATTATATGTGCCAAGCCCCGTGTTAGTGAAAGAAATAGGCATGATCCCAGTTCTCCTGAAGCTTTGTTCATAAAGGAACGAGTCCTGTTGGGCCCCCTTGAGACTTAGGACCAACCTAATTGCATTTTCAGCCTTTAATAACAGAATTTTAAGCTAATCAATCTAGAGTCTCCTGATCAGCACCATTTAGTTCATCTACATAATTTAAAAAAAAAAAAAAAAAAAAAAAACCCTGGCCCTGTTTTAAGGGAAGGCAGCCTTACCTGAAAAGATCTTGTATTTTGCTAATAACCTGGATCTGCCTCTTTGTGACTATAAAATCCTTCCATTTTGCACAACCCCTTCAAAGCCTTTCTACTTTCCACTTACTGCCAGTTCATGAATTGTTTAATAAGGTTAATTTGATCTTTATATTTATTTGGATGAACTTTGTTTTTTAAAGTTTATTGTTTTGCAAACAGTTGGTTTTATTGCAGAAAAGAACACAAATAATTCTGCCATTTCATGTCTCATCTGGTTACCAAGAAGGAGTGAAGAAGTTGCCACAATGGTCAGGGAACATACACAAGAGTGTATACAAAGAGGGTGATGTCACTGCCAGTTGAAAGATACAACTTCTTTAAAACGACAATGTTAGGTAGGCTAGCCAAGGGAGGGGTTGGAAGAGAGAGAAGAGGGGGATACCTCGGAATACCAGATCCTGAAATGTTCATAAAATTCTGACCAGTGGTGGAGCAGCACATACATTCTTGTGGCCAAAAAGTAGAACCAAAAAGGCAGCCCAGCTGAGCCAACTCAAACCGATTATCTGCACAGGTGCACTGACTGCTGCAGCCACCTTGGAGTCAACTTTGCCTCATTATAAGCTGCTTAATGTAAAACCATATATGGGCGCACACTTTAAGATCCTTATAACAGAGTGACTTTTGGGTAAGGAATGTGTGCAATAAAGGGAAGACCCCAGAACCCCTGGGGTGGGAATGGGGAGGGACAACAAAGGGGTCCCCTTTACAAAACCATTGGCCTTGAGTGGGCAGATGTCAGTGTCCTCTTGAATCGGGCCCTCTTCTGGTCATCTTGAGGCCTCTCGCTATCTCTCTTGCTTGTTTCAATACATTTCCACTTACTCTTTCGTCCACTGTGTCTTGTGTGCTAATTTTACACATGGGATGCAAGAACATGGAGTGAGGCTCCAGTCTCTCTGGGATCCTCACACAAACAAGAGTAACTTGAATTACAAGAAAACAATTACTGTGGGGGGGTCAAAAGAAAAGTTGCCCCATTTCTCTGAGGTTCTTCATAGACTGGGCAAATGAACAAATTAACATTAGATGCAATTAGTAAGTGAAAACCCCAGATTTAATAGCACGTATATGGTGAAGTTACAAGGCCATAAATTCTGAAGTAGCTGGGCGGACTAGTGATTTACATCCTGTGCTAAGGCCTGGAAAGGTGACCTGGGGTGTCAGGGGAGAGAAGAGTGGTTAAATTTATTAAAGAGGATTATGTATAAATAAACTAACTTTTGGATTAAGATTCAAACTACACTAAATTCCCTAACTACATTCCTCTAGGAGGATATGGAAAAAAAAGATTAATTCTGGGTTAGGGGAAGGGTAGAGGCCCAGCAGGTAGCAGATGGTTTCTTTGATTAAGGCAAGGTCTAAAGTGTAAGAACTCTTTTGTGTGTGGGGTTGTCTTCAGCTGTCCTTGACGTCATTGTAGAGTGGGGCATCTACAGGAGACCAATTCTGAGAGACTTTCAGTGTCCTGTTTTAGCCCTGTTTTAGCCCAGTGTCCTGTACTACTAAACATAATACTATGTAACTACTAAACACTACTGGAGACAAAACAGAAGCTCCTGTCTTTCTGCTAAACTGTTTGCCCTCCCGAAATAGAAAACATCACCTCTCCCTTAAATCTCTACCTTTCCTCTAAGAAGAGCATTGTTCCCTTATCACCTAGAAGAAAGTACTGTGAGGTTAAACCTATCTTAGCTTTCATAGTAAAGATGAGCCATCCTTCCCTGCCAAATGAAGACCCCTTTCTCTCTCCCTGACATCCCATGTCCCCTTTCTCATGCTTTAGCATAGGACATAAGTCTTTGATCTGCAATGACCTCAAAATATACCACCATGTAAAATCTGCATATGTATGTTATTAAATTTGGGCTTTTCTCTTACTAATTGTGTCTAATGTTAATTTGTTTATTAAACCAGGCTGCAAAGAACCTCAGAGAGATGGGGGAATTTTTTCATGACCTCTTGAGCAGAGACAAGATGGAGTTTGTTTGACTCAAAACAGGTTCCACAGTATAGAGAATGGTGGGAGATATTGTAGGCAGGAATTAGATCCTGTGGGACCTTGTAGACCGTACAAAGCAAAGTCTTTTTCTTTCTTTCTCTGCTTGTCAATTTTGTTTTGATGTGTTGGATTTTTTTCTGATGATGAGAGGTTTTTGGAGGGTTCTGAGCAGGGGAGTGATTGCATCTCTTTTTGGCTATCAGGGTTTTCTCATTTGCACGCTATTGGCATGTCTTCCAGACTGGGTCCTCTATAAATCTGAATGTCACTTGAAGTGATCCTAGACACTGCCAGACCAGTTTCACATCTCATGCAAGGAAGAGCTTCTCTTAAGAATGCTCATTAGAACTTCCAATAAGAGCACAAAAAGTCATGGGAGAGAGGGCATTTACAAGGGCAGTGTGATTCGACGGGCATAGGAAGCCCATCTGACTTTTATCACCAATGACCCATGAAAACCAGGGTGAGGTTGTCAGAGAGCAGTTTTCGTGTGTGCTGTTTTTCGCAGAACTATCTCCATGATCTTTGATTTCAGTGTGAGAATCTACTTTCCCTTCGACATGTAGAAGTGTAACTGGGAGAGTTGCCAAAGGCAATGTCAGCTGAATGGAATAACAATAGCTGTTATTATCACCTTCCTATCAAGTGCTCTTCAGTGTGCTTAAATATATTATCTCAATTTTCACAACCATCCCCCTAAGATACTATCTCTATTTGATGGGTGAGGAACTTGAAATTTAAGTAGATTAAACTCACCTAACATCACATGTAGGAGGGCAAAGCTCTGCCATTATCCATCCAAGTACATATTTGTGTATTATTTCACAGAGGGAGTCTGACATTGGGGAAGAGCTTACCCTCTGGGTAAAGGAAAATCTCCCTGTGAAAGGGCTACTCCCTGATCCAAGAAGACCTAATCTCTTCTACTTTTGTCCACAGGAGAACACAAAACCTAGATGCACAGCACCATCTTGCCCTTGTTTGTTGCACCTTTCTGGTTGAACTTCTCTCTCCCACCAGCAACGGCCTTCGTCCCAGCTAAGAATATTTAAAGCAATAACTGAAGTCATATGGTCAAGCTATAAGGTTTTATCAAGTTTTTCCCCAAGTGCATGAGAGGAATACATGTTATTATTAAATTTCACTTTGCTTTTTCCCTCTTATCAGCCTGTCTGATGCTTATTTGATTATTTGCCAACCTAGAAGAACACAGAGGGGATACAAGAAGATGCTTCCCTGCTCCAGCACAGAGCTCCAGAAGCTTGAACTCTGCTTTCTACCACACTGCTTCCAAATAGATCAAATGCCTAGAAAAGATTTAACTTCAAAATTGTCACAGTAGATTGTTCCTACCAATTTATTGTATGTAAAATTCCATATGGGCCTATTCACAATAATAAAATACAAGAGAACCACTTTGCCATGTTACTGTAGGAAGCAACCTTGGAATTCATATCATAATTTATGGCATTTATTATTTTTTTGGAAACAACACAAAATTGAAAATTGGAAGAATTGCATCTTAAATGATTTTAAAATAAACAAATAATTCAAGTTAATGACGTTTCTAGGACCTAAAATTGCTTTACTCTATATAAATTGTGTGTAAGCACAGACCTATAGCTAAATGACAGCGAACAGGGTATTAACTGAGTGTTATTTACAATTATGTTTTCTTTTCTGTTACAATTTTTCTGCTGACAGACTCTGGCTCAAAACTGCTTCATTTTTACCTCTCTGCTCTTGATTTTGTCAAGTCTGTGTGTTTCAACACTTTACTCTCTCTCTCTCTCTCTCTCTCTCTCTCTCTCTCTCTCTCTCTCTCTCTCTCTCTCTCTCTCTCTCTCCCCATCTCACACGTTTACTCACATACATGCACACACAGGTATACACATCTTTTCTACAGAGATTAACTCTGTGGAAGGCTATTTAGACAGAATAGAATCCATTTAGCCCAAATCAATAAAATAGACATGGGCCAGCTACAAGGTTCTGGATATGCGTCTCATCAATTCCTTTATGTAGATCGATGCCAGAATAAAAATCTCCATATAAAGATTTTTCCTTGGTGTCTAGAGACTGTGTTCCTAACTATATAATCCTCATACCAGTGAGCACTGGATAGTAAAGCTAGAACATTAAACAAAGAAGGGGCCTTGGAAATACTCCCATGCAATTTCCATGATAAATAGGTCAAGAAACCAAGGTCTTATTTAAGGGTTACTAAGTATTTAAGAAGTGAAATGAGACTAAAACCTAGGTATTCTTACCTCTAGGAAAATCTGCCCTTCCTCAATATACCATGCTTTCTCCTAATTCAATATCAACAGAAACCACATACTCTTAAGAAAACTGAATTAGGAAGAACACATCTATATGAAAATCTTGTCCTCTGATACCAGTACCCTGTGATTTCCCTGGGTGAAACTAATTTTGTTTCCCAGCCCAGTGATTCTAAGTTCTTTCCTCTGAAATGCCACGATGCCTGTGAATACTCACCTATAGGGACTTCAGAATTCAGAACAAATCCTTGCTGAACAGGAAAGGAGATGGAGGGAACATTGCCTCTTCCTGCATAGAAATTTTATGGCATTTCTCCCAAGTGTATAATATGTGTGTGGCTCTATTTTATGAAACTTTTATGAGAGCACTTCATTTCAGTTCTCCTCTTCCTTTTATGGTAGGAGTGCTCCTATTATTTTTCTGTAACTGAGCTTTTATTTTTAAATATTAAATTGTGATTATGAAAAGAAGTTCTTTATTCCCAGGACTGCACTCATGTATATGTAACTTCTTCTGACTTATGTGGAAGCAGCTTCCACATCAGAGCTTCTGCCCTGGACCCATAATTTGCAAGCATCAAATAGAGCCTCATATTGCAATGCAAATTATAGTACCCAGGGATCAGCAGTATAATCACCCAGTTACAAAGAAGGTAAAGAGGAAAAGAAATTACCATAATGGGCCACAGAATATACGCAAGAGAATGAACAGATACCTATATGGCAGATTTCACCACCATTCTAAAGATATGCTTGCTTCTCTCTGAAAATGTGTTCTCATTTGTAGAGAAAGATGTTTTTGATTCCATCGTAAAGGAACTTGATCATCAACTGTTTTGCCTGCAGTGATGGATTAGGCTAAATTATTCATATCCTCTCATCGCCGTTGTGAAATGGTCGCTAGTATTTGGGATAGTTTTAGAAACTGAACTTCAATGGATGAGTAGGTTGAATTTAATATCTATCTTTGGGTCAGGGTTCTGGAAAGCTCTCTCAGTAGGGGCGGAAGGAGACCAGGAATGTTTCCATTTTGATTGCTAGGATCTCTCCAATTGGCAACAAATCACAATTTCTTCTAGGATGATGCATAATAGAATACTGAACATTGGTGGTTCTTCACAAATCACTTGGAAATGGACAAGAATAACTAAAACTTCAAGAAATGTTTGTTACATTAAGGTTATTTACTTTTTTATTCATCATTTGAATAATTATTGAGCACCTACAGAGTATGGAGAGAGAAAAATAAATAAGACATCACTCCTTTAAATGATCCCTTCTTGGAATATTGGGGGGTTACAATTATACAATTAATTTTATAAACTATGATGAAAGAAAGGATAAAGAAGGGTGAATAAGACAACAATAGCCAGAAGAAGGTACTGACCCTGCCAAGGTGTCGATTGAAATCTCTCCTGTGGTGGGAATGCCTAAGATGAGTCACATGTATAAATAGAACTTGATGAAGCAAATGGAAGTTGAAGACAGAAAGGAAAGTGGGTGGGAGGGAAAGGTCATTGCGAGCAGCAGAAATGGCAGCAGAATGGCAGAGGCAGGAGAAAATTTGACACAGTGGTAAGCATCAGACAGACTAGTGTTGCTGGAACAAAAAGCCCTGAATAGGGTAACTATTTCCTAAGATGGCTATTTCCATACTGTTATGTCTTAAAACAACAGAAATGTGTTCTCTTTATCGTTCTGGAGGTCAGAAGTCAGAAGTCATTTTCACTAGACTAGTCGAAGCGTCAATAGGGCAGCCTGGTTCCTTTTGGAGAGAATCTGTGTCTCGCCTTTTTCATCTTCTCCTGGCAGTCAGCATTCCTTGGGTTGTGGCTCCTTCCTTTACCTTCAAAGTGAATGGCTCCATTTCCCAATAACTCTGACTTCCTTTCTATGTCTTACCTGTTCCTTGACATACTTGCCTGTAGAAAGGCCATCATAATTACGTTAGGCCCATGCAGATCATTTTAGGATAGTCTCCCCACCTCAAGAATTTTAACTTCATTGTACCTGCACAGTCCCTCTACATAGGCATTATTCACAGATACCAGGCCATTAAGACCTGAACATATTTGAAAGGCATGATTCAGCCTATCATACAATGAATGGAGTTTTATGAAGCAAAGAGGGGATCAAGAAAAAGAGGGTGTTGTAAGTCACATTTAAAGCTTGAGTTTAACCCTATAGGCAGTGGGGAGCCAAGGAAGGGGTATAAGTAGGGGAAAGATAGCACAGTAGCAGCTTGACTGAGGGGGACAGATTGGTAGCAGAGAAACCACTTAGGAAACTACTGTAAAAGTCAATAAAAAAAAACAAAAACACAGTTTATGCCTAAATATAAGACAAAATGCTTCCCCATCTCCATATAACACCTCAGAAAAAAATAGAATGCTTATATTTAAATCCTTATAAGTCCTTATTATGGAAGTCCTCTCAATTACTTTGTTGGAACAAAAAAACTAATATTTGATCATATAATTTAAGTATCTAAACTGCGACAGTTTTGAGATAGTCCTATTAATAATTACACAAGGATACCATGTTAAACTAGGATTATCTACAGTCAACTTGACATATGGTCATCCTATGTTTGAAGAGACACATTTGCCTAAACTGTCTTGAATTAGTGCTAGTTTGGGGCATTAGAGAAATCTTCTGACTGGTTCTGTGTTTTTTAAAGGCAAAATCAATTAACAGAGCTGCAATAATTGTTCCTGGGATTATGACCTCATAATCACAACTGGTGGGTGGTGTTATAAACAAACATTTGAAAGGTTACTTTAAAACAAATATATTAAGTGATTACATATTGAAGATTACAATGGAAAATTGAAAAACAAAACAAAACAGCTGTTCTGTGGGTTCTTGTGACTTTAGGAAACATTTCCAGAGTCAGAATCACATCTGGATTCTGAAAGTGCTGTGTCTCTGTCATCACAGAATTGCACATGATTTGCTCTAGAAAATCACATGAATTCTTAATATTTTGTATTTTATGCTATTTTAAATATGCATTTAAATATGTTAAACTAATCATTAAACTATTGGTAGATATTACAGGTTTTTTTAAATTAAATTAGCACCCTCAAAAATTGGTTATTTGGGAGAGAGGGTCTTCTCATTGAAAAACCAAGCAGCTCTGCTCTAAATGCGTTTCTGTCTATTGTGACTTATGGAATTTTTTGAGGGTAAACTCTGAAGGCTCTGATTGGCAGGATGTTGAGTGAAGGAGAAAGATAAATAGATTGGATGGGTGGTTGTCTTACCAACAGAACTAATCAGTGGCAGAGGCACAGATTTGCAGAGAGCAGGGAAAGAAAAGGAATATTAAAATTTCGCTGTTGGCCATGTTGACTTTGAGAAGGCTATGGGGTCATAGAGAAAATTTTCATTTATTTATTTGTATTTGAAATGAAAAGCAGGGCACAATTTAACACACACACGCACACACACACACACACACACACACACACATACACAGAAAGAGAGAAAGAGACTGACCGTATCTGTTCACCTGGGCTGCTGTAACAACAAAATACTGCAGACTAGGTAACTTTAAAATAACAGAAATTAACTTCTCACTGTTTTGGAGGCTGGGAGATCCAAGATCAAGGCAAGGCATTCACCGGTTGATTTGATGT
This sequence comes from Solenodon paradoxus, assembly GCA_004363575.1. Classification (NCBI taxonomy): domain Eukaryota; kingdom Metazoa; phylum Chordata; class Mammalia; order Eulipotyphla; family Solenodontidae; genus Solenodon; species Solenodon paradoxus. The sequence goes on from RJWH01000248.1 coordinate 381,790, forward strand.
CTGGTGAGGGTTAATAGGTAGCAGTCTTCTCTTTGTTGTCCCCAGGGCAGGAGGAAACAGACTCACAGATGGTGTTGGCTGCAGCAATGATTCCAAGAGCAGCTTATTGGCACATATGACATAGACCAGGGCACTTGTTCTAGGAGAAGTGGGTTAATCCTCTTTGGACTGCTGAATTTGGCAGAGCCATTGTTTTTATAGGTGTTGGAAATTCCATCTTACTGGGATGAATGACCTGAGCATGCACAGTGGTTTGCAGAGAGACTGATGTGTGGTCTCAGTGTTCCTCATGGTCTCTGTCATGAACACAAGAAGGAATATAGCAGAGGACCCTGGACTCCTCTCCCAAGAAAGATTTTTAGACATGGAATTGGGCAAAGAAATAGGAAAATTTCTTTACATTGGAACTACAGTTAGCAGCAAGAAAACTAGAATAAAAAAGAAGCAGAGACTGAACATGATGACACCAAAGAGGTTGGATGACTATCAGGATTTACGTTTAGGAAAGCTAGTAAAGATCCTGGGGAAGTGTGGTAAATGTGGTCAAGTGTCTTTGGGTGTCTAACAGCACTAATCTAAAGAGACTCACTGAAAACATGAACTAAGACTCCACCCTACTCAAAACCTGATGCAACCAGGTCCTGGCAACAAAGGGTTTCTGGTTTTCAAAACTGAGTTATGAAGAAAGAAGTTAATGGGAGAGGGAGAGGGAGAAGAAGGGGGAGAGAGAGGGAGAAGAGGAAGAGGGAGAGGATATGGAGAATATGTTTAGCTATTATTTTGGACAAAATATTTGCATTCTCCCAGAAATATTGATGCTGAAGCCCTAACCCTCAACTGTAATGGTATTATGAAGTGGGACACCTTTGGGAGGCGAATTGGTTTGGATGAGATTGTAAGGGTGGAGGCCTCATGATGGGATTTTTGTCCTTATAAGAAGGGACACAGAAGCCTCCTCTCTCTGCCTTAGAGGAGAGCAAGAAGGCAGATGCCGCCATCTACAAGCCAGTAAGCAGGCTTTTATCAAGAAATGAATTTACCAGCACTTGCACTGGGACCTCCAACCTCCAGATCTGTGACAAATAAACGTCTGCTGCTTAAGCCACCCAGTCTGATATTTTGTTACGACAGCCAGAGCAAACTAAGACAATTATGCTCAGAGAAATTGTTTGACTGGAGGAATTTTTATTCTGTCTTTTCAGTGTGCTGGGGTATCCTAGTTATTGAAAAACGGACCTTGGGTTACCAGGAGCTAATAAGAGTCTACATACCATAGTTACCACTCTACCGTCTGTGAGGCTCAATAGTCAGGGTGAGAAGAGGACACACACACATACATGCACGCACACGCACACGGACACACACACATACCTTTTCCTGCTCTCCAGAACTCAGCCCATTTCTTGCCCTTGTAGGTTGGTTGTTTGGAATCATGCAAGCTCCAAGACCTGTTTATGGAACTGACTCTGCAAACAGTGACCTGAGGTCGCTGGCCCTCCAGACAGGCTCAAGCATCTTCTCCTTCCACAAACATCTGTTCTGTTGGGGCTCCAAGTGGGAGGGTGGGTGCTTGGTGGCTGCCTGGCTCAGAAAGTGCCCATTATGAGCAGTAGATCATCTTGCATTCCATTAAGCATGTGATTACAGCCAGATGCTGTGGTGATGGGCACACAACATCTCCCTATAATAACCGTAATTATGATCCTGGTGTTTCTTTAGCTCCACATACTCTGAACTTCTTAAGTCAGAAGAAATTTAGAAGAATTGCTTATTAGAGGCAGCAATCAAATGGAGAAGGAGAACTTTTTGAAGAAGGGGGGAAATTCCTCCCTGACATCTTGGCTTCTGTTCAGCCTCACTGGCACCCTGTGTGTGCTGCAGGAGTCCAGAGTGAACGGGGCTCTGGCTCCACATTCTTGCTTGTATTTCTCTTCTTCGCTGCACTTGGCTCTGCCCAACCCCCACTCCCCTGGTTTCTTCTCAGCTGCTACTGCTCCTGGCTAGGGAGAGAAAAACAAGCACCTGCTTGCCCATCAGCTCGCATTCCCCCTGCTGCGGGGGCTTGCTGAGAGGGGCACATCCCCTGCCCACTTGGGCGAAGTTCTTGGAATACCCAGGGAGAAGGGGTCGTTTGAAGCTAAAATTGGCTGCTTACTGTGATGACTAACAGCCACCTGGGCCTGCCATTCTTGTGGCTCCATCTATTTGTGGAATATGGAGCTGTTTTAAGGGGATATTTGTGCACACACAGAGTCTTCACTTACAGGAGCACATTTAAATGGACTGGGAACCCACTCTGAAGAAATATGCTGTATTTGTTTCCTAGGGCTGCCATGACGGCATACCACACACTTGGCGGTTTAAACAACAGACACTTATTGTCTCATGGTTCTGGAGGGTAGAAGTCAATGATCGAGGTGTTGGTAGGCCTGGTCCTTCTGAGGGCCGTGGGAGAGAGCCTGTTTCAGGTCTCTCTTCTTGGTATGTAGATGACCTCATTCGCTGTATTATTTTTCCTCTATATGTGTCTTTCTCTTCATGTGGTATTATAACCTCATCTTAACTTATTACATCTGCAGCAGCCCTGTCTCCAAATAAGGTCACATTCTGAGATATTAAAGTCTAGGGTTTAAAATAGGAATTGGGGGACACAATTCAACAGACACCATGTATCGTGAGCCTGTCATGTGCCACGCACCATGTTGAATTCTGACATTATGTTCTTGAATAAGAAAGACCATTTCTGTCTTCTGTGGGCTTAGTGGTGAGGGGTACAGAGTAAAGAGAAAAATTGCACAATGAAGAAGGTGATCAATGCTGCAATTGGAGGGACGTGGGAGATTACAAGAGGAGCACTGAACCTGGCTGTGGAGCTCAGGCGAAGTGAGGCTGAATCTCAGCAATAAAAGGTGAAAGGAATTGGCCAGGGGAAAGGTGGGGAAGAAAAGATAGATATTCCAGGTGAAGGTGACCAGAAGAGCAAAGACCCAGAGTGGAGAAAGACAGTGGCAGACAGAAAGAGCTAAAACAAAGTCCGAGAAGTTGTAGTTTTGTTTGTGAGGGTGTCTCTTACACGGTGAGGAGAAAAGGAGAGGGGTGCAGAAACCAGGCTGAAAGGACAATGACGCCGTATCCTGTAAACCCACTGGAGCTTGGTTGTAAACCGCTGAGTATTTGGAACAACTGGAGAATGCTATTGAGGAAAAGCCGTGATAGCCTCATGATTTACAAAAACCCTACTAACTGCAGTCTAGAGAAGAGAAGGACAGAAAGAAGACGACTCAGTGGGTCCAGATGACAGTGACTGTTGCCTGAATGAGATGAGTGGCAGGAGATGGAGCCCCTGGACTCCACACCCACTTGTCGATCCCTTGTCACAGCCCAGGTTCCTCAGATCTCTCAGGGCCACCACCCTTTCTCACCAGTCATTTCCCATGTTTGTGTCAAGATTTGATACTAAATGCTTCTCCTTCGGTATTTTGATTTTTTCAGATACCTATGTGGTATTTACCTGTGCACTGCGTGCATTAGAAATATTCATTCATTTATGTCAAAAGTAACCATTATGAAGTGCACGCTATTATTACCCCCACTTTACATGGGCAGACAGGAAGACCTTGCCCAAGGTCACAGAATTATAGGTGGGAGGTCCAGCATGTGACCCTGGCTTCAGAGTTCATACACTTAACCTGACCCACCACTCTTAGAATCATCACGCCCAGCTGAGGGCCTGGATATACCAGGCCCTCAAAAAATACTTGTTGAATAAATACTCGTGATGTCAATAGATGTGGGGAAAATGGTGGAAGGGATGAAATGTGGGGGGGTTGGGTGTCAAATCACTTCAGGAGGTTTCAGCTTAGGTGAGATGTAAGGCTATTCAATGAGTTGGGGATCATAAAGAAGAAGATGTTAGCAGAGACAGAGGAGAGAATAAAGTTTAAAAAGCTCTACCAGAGAGCTCCATATGATGCAGCAACTGGGACAGTCTAACGGGACAGCAGCTCTTCCTAGGTCCCAGGCACCTGGAGCTTCAGTCACACTCACCTCCGCCCAGAGTTTCATGTCACCCACTGCCCTGGTGAGAATAACATCAACCTGAAGCATTTTAGGCCTTACCCCACAGCAGCTGAATAACAGCTATTAGCTTTGGACTCTAGGCATTTTTATGAGATCTTAGTTCCAGGCCTTGAGGTTTGGCAAAAAGAGTCTACTATTCACACACAAAACAACTGCATTATAATAGCATTAGGAGTCTGGTTTACACTGACAAACCCTAGGAAATTCGGAATTATGGTGAAAAGCCTGTCCTGAGTTCACCCTCACCACTAGGCCTAGTGCTACTCCTCCTGCAGAGACATTAGGAGTGTAGCTGAAGGTCCTGAGAAGTGAAAGGGACTCATGCCCAGGAAATGAAAAGCAGCCCAGGTAAGAGGGAAAAGGAAGAGAAGGATAACTTGGAGAAAGACTCTTTCAACAGAGTCATGGATGTTAGCCCAGACCTGCCACATGGAGCCTGTATGACCAAACAAATATTGGGGCCCCAAGAGCCCTCTCTGGATCTTAGGGTGTCTGACTCCTCCCTCCTACAGATAATGATGAGATATACATACACTTTTGTCTCATGGGACAGAACCCACATTCAAATTTACATCACTCTACATGCACCCCATGCTATTGCAGCATTATTACAATTAGAAATTACTCAAGTGCTCATTGTCAAATGAAAAGAGAAAGATGTGGTGTATCTACACAATGGAATACTGCATGACTCTGAAAAAGATGAACTCTTGTAATTTGCAACAACATGGACAGAACTAGAGGGGATTATTCTAAGTGAAATAAGTCAGAAGAAGAAAGACAAATACCAAATGATCTCACTCATATGTGGAATATAAAGATACAAAGCAAACAGCCAAAACAAAAACCAACTCTTGAATATTGACAGTAGAACTGAGGTTACCAGCAAGGAAGAGGTTAAGGAGAGAGAGGAAATGGTGGTGGGGTCCCATGGACAGTGGTGGAGGACTTGTGATAATGTGGTGATAAGTGTGGTGTATTGTCATAGTTGATGAATGGTGAACATGAACATTTTATTTTGTAAATCAAAGTTACCACTAATATATTTTTAAAATAAAAATGTAAAGAATGAAAAAATAAAAAATATCCACCTCTCTTCCAAACTTAAACACAGGGAGAACTCAAAGGTACCTTGTTTCCCATGTAATTTCCTTTTTTTTAGAAAGGAATTGAGGAGAAAGAAGCCCACAGAGGGGTAAATAAAAAGCATTGATTGTGTTTCAACGTGGCTGATTAAAACACTGGGAGATCTCTCTGCTAAAGAAGCCTCAAAAAAAAAAAAAAAAAGATGAAGTTCGAGAATGCAAATAATTTTAACTTGGGGTCTCACAAAAGTTGGGAGAGTCATAAAGTAAAGAAATTCCTCCTCTTGGCCATAAAAGACCTTTGTCCATTTGAGATGAAATAGAACCATTGCTATAATTTATTACTTTTGTTCCCCAGCTTTTGAAGTACAGTTAACAAATAAATTTGCAAAATCTTTAAATTATGCAGTATGATGACTTGATATGAACACACACTGTAAAAAAGATTCCCTCCCACATCAAATTAATTAACACACCCATCATCTCACATATTAACTTTATTTTTGTGAGAACATTTAAGTTTATCTCAGTAAATTTCAACTCTACAATGCAATTGTATCAGCTACAATCATCATGCTTTACATTATATCTTCAAATCTTATTCATCTTACAATTGACAATTAGTAAAACTGGTTCTTTGTGCTTTGGGAAAATTTTCTGAAATTCAAAAATTCACCAGAGCATTTTCAGTAAAAACTTTCCCTGGACTTTTAAAGTAGATAAATGTCATCCAAGAGCTCAATAATGGAGTTTATTTTAAATAAGCAAGTTTATTTTAAATACATTAATGGTACCCCCATGCAATCAATTTTAAAATGACAAAATACAGTCCTTGGAGAAGATGCCTTGATCTGGTCTGAAGTGTCAGGGTAAGGGGAGAGGTGAATGAGAAACATGTCTGTATAAATAAGAGTCCCAAAGGGCTTCTGAAAACATTAAAATGTGATGTTAATTCCACTAAGCCATTGCCCATCTTCCAAGAGTTTTTACATTTCTTTGAACTTGTCATCCTTCCAATCTCTCAGTGATGCATAAATCTCTTCTCTTTACCTGATAATTACTGTACTCCAAAGTAACAACCAAGGATGGATGAACTCACTTAACCCTTATTGTACAGGGTAGCTACTCTTGCTACTTCCACTGATGACATAATAAAGATATTTATCCTTATGATTTATAATGATGTTGTTACTGACCAAGGCCACAATTACGGGGTGGAGCTAGAATTGGAATATCCTGTGCCCTGTTTCAGAGGCTATCCCCCTACTCACATCTTGAGTTCTCAGCTCACCCACAACCACATTCAATTTAAGCTGGGGCTTAACCATCCATCCCACTCCAGACCTGAGCTGCCTGTTAAAATCATCTGACTCACAGAGCTTATGATCCTTCTAGAAATCACCATCTTAGCTTGAAAAGCCCTGTTCTCTCCTAACCAGCTGAGGGACCAAAAAAGCAGTTGTGCTCATTTTAAGTTGTTCAAAATGATTCTAAAAATCATGTCTTTTTGAAAGCACATTGAAAGCCCATTTCCTTTACCCCCTTCTCTTTTTTTTATTTTATTTTTTCCTACATCAGAGTCTTTTGGTGAGGGTGGGAAAATGTGCTAGAGAAATAATGAAAGAACTGTCACACTCTTTTATGTCTCTTTTATTTCTTTTTGAGAAAACTGAGGAAGTTCTATGCTACCAGGTTAACGGCTGAGCTGGGAATAAATTTCAGGAAGACTTGAGCTTTCGAAAATGACCTGGCAATCACTTCTCTCATATGCTATAAAACCTTAATCACTGAGTAATCTAGCTGAAAATGCATCAAAACTCAGAACAGCTTTAACTTGAAAGTTATTTTTGTGCCCCTCCTGACATGTCATTTAGCAAAGCAGGGACAACTTTGGCTTGGTCAGAGAGCAGGTCTTTGATGTCACAGACATGGTTCTGTAACACCCCATCAGAGGACACTGGTGATACCGTCCTTTTTTGTGTTTGAAAGAGACACATGAGTGATTGTTCAAAAAAAAAAAAAAAAAAGACTGGCTCGAGGAGAGGCATTACCAAATTCAAAGAGACACCCAGGACACAGTGACATCAGCAGAACCAGTCCTCTCAAAGCCAGTGACAGATTGCACATGGCAGATTTCCTGTGGAGCTTTAGATAATTCACTTCTGGCTAGAATCTTTAACGGTCTTGATGAGCGTGTTAACTATGACTTAACTCTAAGTTTAAAAGAAAAGCACAAGTATTTGACGTGTCTTGGCAACATCTTTTGACAAAAAGATGCATTTGTCTCTAGTTTTGTGCTAGAATTCCTTAGTAGAGACTCAAATTAAAATCTCTTTGGCATTGGATTTTGAGGCTTTTTCATGCTTCCCTGTCCTACAGGCCTCCTCCCTTCACACACACACACACAAAGTGCACAGCCCTGTGAATCTGACTCAGACTAGATGTGAGCTACTGGCCTGCGTGCCATGTATTCCCACTGACAGGAAGGAGGGAAGACTGGCCCTCTCTCCCTCCCACCCTCCCTGTAAACCTGTTTCCATGATCATGCTTGTTGGTTCTTTGCTTGTTTTCTACTTCCTGTGAGGACTCAGTGAAGAGAAAATGGTAGAAAATTGCTGGGTATCAGAAACAAGAGTGATGAGAAATGAAAATGGCTGATAGGATTTCACTGGCCTCTGTTCTTCTTTCCCTGCTTTTTGTAGTTCAAAATCCCACAAGTGTGAGCTTGGTAAAATATTCATCCTTGTTTTATCACATAATTCACTAACACCTCACTCTGAGTCAGACTGAGTTACGAAACCGTAAGGTTCAGAAAATCGGGACGAGGACGTGGGAGGAAGGCCCTGCCAGGGGTTGGTCATGGGGTTCGCCCTCCTGGCAACCATAAAGGAAGAGGCCATCCCCTCATAACCAGTTTCTGGAGATGACTAACTCCACACAAATGCTTCGGTTCTGAAGCAGCAGGAATCCGGACTGATTTATGAGTCTAGAAGAGGGAACTGAACTTCTCTGTTGGTTTAGTTCAACGGCAGGCTCCCAGCGTCGTCATTTTACACCACCTCAGCACAGTTTGCCTTTGGAAATGCCAAAGAGAGTGTGTGGGGAGCTTGTAAATGCTCTCTACTCAACTCAAGTGGGTTCACTTTGCTGCTGCCCTGAGGCAGGAGAAAGGACAAGATGACTACACCTATGTGTAGTCTTTAATTCCACTACTGGGGTGAATGGCTTCACAGGGTCTCTCCTGGGGTGGCAGGATGTCAGAGAAGACCTGAGCCATGGAGCTGCACAGGTCATTATTGAAAAGGAGGAGCCCGTTCTGAAAAGATAAACATCAGACCGGATGTTTTCACTTCTAGGTAGTAGATGGTAGCAAGGCCTTTAACAGGAGACACAAGTGGTGTCTTTCTTTTTCTTTTTTTTTTTTTAAGGACAGAAGTAGGCAGAAATGAAGGAAGCTGGCAGGCAGGAAGGAAGATAGAAGAGGAAAGAGCATTATTTATTTAGTTGTTCATTTTTTTGTTGCCTACCCCCCATCAGTCCCAGGCTGTGAACACAGGTCTCTGGACTTTGCTTGAGCTATGCCACAGCAGCAGGCTTAACACCTGAGCCACCAGGGCAAGCCAGGTGGCTTCTTTTATCAATTAATAGGGTAAGAAAAAAAATTCAAAAATACCACAAAGTTTTTCTTTCAAATACCTGAAAATATTAAGAAATAGCCTTGTGTGTCTCCTCTAACAACTTGCACATTGCCGGATAAAATAACTCTTCTGGAAGAGTTGTCAGCAAGTGTAATTTCATACACTGGATGCCGTGCCATCTGCACATGGCAGCACCCACGGCACGCTGAGGAGGACGAAGGGAGGCAGGAGGGCGAGGCTGATGAGAGTGGCTTTCTCAGGGCAGCAGCTTCCTCCCAATCAGGCTTTCGAAGAGGCAGTGGAGCAAACCAAGAAGAGAGAGCGAACTGTAAAGGGGCAGGATGGAAGCCAGCCAATGGAGGCCAAAAAAACCTATGGGATCATAGAATTTTACATGTTTTTCTTTCCAAAAGTAAATGATGCAAATCCACCAAGCAACGCAGATCTATGACACAACACAGACGATTGGTCAGCACCAGAGTTGTGGGGGTTTTGTTATTGTTCTTTATTTTGTTATTGTTTTGAATGTTGTCTTCTGACTCTCGACATAAGGTCCCTTCGCAGCCCACATGCGTGCAGTCAGTCCACACATGTGGAGCCAGCCAGGCCTCTGTGTCAGGGCTGCTTCTAAGAACTGGCTTAGAGCCTTGAACCACATCGGCGGTGTCTCTACTGCCATGGAGACCACAGTCACGTGGGAGACAGGCAAACAGTAAGTCAAGAGACAAGGACCAGTGTTCAGAGTGAGAAGTGTTTTGGGAAAAATGAAGCATCCATGTGATGAATTAACAGGGAAAGAGCCACTTTTCATAAGTGAATTAGGAAGACTTCACTGAGGTTGTGACATTGGAGCAGAAATCTAAATGACAAGCAGCAGCCAGCTTTGCAGTGTGACATGTGCATTCCAGGCAGAGGGAACAGAAAGTGAAAAAGTCCTGAAGAAAGGAGACTGGTATTTGCTAGAAACAGAAAGAAGGTCAGGGTGGATAACGAGAGTGATGGAGAGGAAGTGGGAGACGTGGCGAAGGCCAGATCAGAGATCTTGCAATTCACAGCAAGGAATTTGGCTTTATTATTAAATGCAATAGGAAAGTAAGGTAAGATTTAGATAGAGTAGACTTATAATTTAACATGTCAATACAGTTCATGCATTAGACTCAAACAGGCACTCTCAGAAAGTCTCAGAGAACTGGTGACAACAGTGATGATGTCTGAAGAGTAATCAGACAGGTACCTGGATCTAAAAGATGGACAGATTCACACAGGACTTGGTGGACCTTGTAAAAGACTCTAATACTGTACACAAACATATTTTCAGAAATATACATACTATTTCATGAGTATTCAAATAACATAGTTATGCTCCATTTCTGAAGCATGAGTGTGGCCATGAATTACTTCCAATTTGAAATACAATGAATTCTGTATATTGCAGAGAGTGTTCTCGGTGGCTCTACTGAGACTGTCTGGGAGCATGCTGTGAGCACAGTCTAAAAAAGGAGAGAGGGAAATCTCAGCTCTCATTCCCAACCAGCCACCATCCTCAGAGGTACCCCCCCGACCCCGTCCCCCCAGACCCTGGGGAAGAACCAACTTGTCTGTCCTCATCACTATGATGGATCAGAATCATGGGTATCAGTCATCATTTCATGGCCAAGATTTTTGACTTCAGACTATAGCTCACTCATTTCTGACAACATGTTGAAAATGAGATGGGCCTTCCCACCTCTCCTCCTTCCTTTTAAAATTTATGAATTTTGCAGTTTCATTCAAAACAGAAGTTGCTTCAGATTTTCAGAATAAGATATCCCTGCACACCTCAGCACACAGATGGCAAGGTATAAGAGGGCAGAAAAATATTAAATGCAGATCGTGTTGGAAGGCACAGAATGAGAGTTAACATTTTTAGAAAAAGAAGATGATAAAATTCAGGCAACACAACAAACACCAACCAGAGTCTAACTGACCAGGAGTGCGCTGCAATTAGTATTATTCCTATACACTGATGGCTCTTGGGCACACGCAGAGAAGTCATCCCAGTCTCCATTGTTTAAAGGATGCTCGTTAAAATGTCCCCATGCAGACAGTGAGGGCCATTTCTAATTTTGCCTGCCTTATTCCATCAAATCAGGGATGATAAGAGAGGCCCAGGTAATTTGCTCTGTCGCCCTTGTCCTGATATCTGATGTCAGAATGGCACTGGCTCAGGTATTTACAATTTGGCTACCTGCCAGGAGTCCTGTATTTAAAGGACTTTAAATAGAAACACACACCTCAAAACATTAAACTAGAAAAATCTTATTTTCTCTTTAAAGCCTTCAACTTACAATTAAGAAAACAAATCCATGGTAAATGAGCAATTTTTGAGGTAGAAACAGAACCAGGACAGGAAACCACATTTCCTTCTGCCAAATTCATCCAGAGTTACCCAAAGTGACTCTATTATATAGTCTCCCAACCATCCAGATGTGGTGACAGCTTTCCTAATGCTTAGTCATTTGGCAATAAAGCAGTATAGGAGGTTCTTCCTTAACATGGTCAAAGTAGGATACAAACTCTATACCCAATATTATCTTTATCATATTTTAATTCATCCACTTCCTTCAAATGGCAGTGGTTCCCTCACATGTGAAATGTGAAAAGCCAAAACAAATAAACAGTTAAACCCACCAAAATTCACAGGACACAGGACTGTGGCTACAGAGGGTGGGGAAGGAAAGGGAGGGAAGGAGGGGACCAAGTATGGTGAGGGACAATGGGACTCTGACTGTGGGTGTGGCATGAAATATACACAGAGGTATGATTTCAGTACCCTAAAATGAATACAACAATGTAAACAAAAGAAATAATAAAATTATAATAAAAAATACAGTGATTCCTAATCTAGCTAAAATTATGCTACATAAAACCTTCCTCTACAGAAAACACAGCCAGAAAGCAAGAATTAAGCAAGAAAGGCACTTCTAAGGCAAAAAAAAAGGCTTTCTGATGCTCCCCACTAGAGATCATGACAAGTCTCCTCAAGCCTTTGTTGGTATCTCTGACTCTAACTTACTAACCTTAACAAGCTTGTCTGAAGGGGTTTTAAGCTCCCAGAAGATTGGAAACAGCAGGGAAGAAAGTGGATAATGCTCATATGGCCAGGAGGCCACTGGCAGCAAGGGGGGACAGAACACCACCAAATACAAGAGCAGACAGCACTCAAAGGGGTGATCTCCAGATAGTCTCCCAAACTTCCACGGGCCCAGGAACAATGCTGCCAACAGCTCAGTATTGCAGTTTATGCTTTCAAAGCTATCCCAGGTGTAGACACGCAGAAAAGGTTTTTTTGTTTTGTTTTGCATTAAAGCAAAGGTGCAGGCAGGAATGAAGGTGTTATAGGCAGGCAGGCAGGAAGAGAGAGGAAGAAGAAACATTTATTTATTGACTTGCCCTGGTGGAATAATGGTCGGGTGCAGTCCGCATACATCCCAAGGTCCCAAGTTTGCATCTGGGACCTGCGACAACAATCAAGATGAACAACTAAATAAAATAAACAAAGGGCTTCTTCCTCTTCTCTCTTCCTTTCCACTTGCCTCTATTCACCTTCATTCCTGCCTGCAACTTTCCTTGAAAAAAGAAAAAAAAGAAGAAAACATTTATTTATTTTATTTAGTTGTTCATCTTGGTTGGTCCCTCTGGCCCGGAGTCTCAAACCTGGGTCCTTGGGATGTATGTGGACTATGTTTGGTGGTCTTCTCCACTAGGCCACCAGGATGCACCTAGGTTTGCTTTTGCTTATCAGGCTTTGAAGAAACAGAAACATGTGATGTATTCTAGGAAGACTGGTAAGGTTGTCATTTAACCTGGCAGTCACTGTTAGAACTGTATTATTTGAAGGAAATGAAAGAACTCACAAAATTCCTCAGGTATGTACCATCCTCAGGGCTTTGCAAGGTTCAGGCACTCCCAACCCTCAGTTCTCTTCTCTTCAGCATCCCTGGACGACCCAGTCCCAGTCAGACAAGACCCTGGTATACTGATGCCTCAGTTTTTACGCTAAGAAATGCTGATAGTTTTGGGAAAGAGCTTCAATTACACCTCAATGCACACTAGTAAGGACCAGGATCATGAGCACTTTTCAGTCAACTGTACAGCTGCCCTGGCTGTAGCTACAAGTCAGCAAAACCCTAAGGGACAGCCTCATTCTTTAACATTTTCCATGAAAACCTTCCATACAAGCCAGCAAAACCTTAAGGAACAGGTTCAATCTTTAACATTTTCCATGAAAACCTTCCATACACACCACTCTCAGCCTCCCTCCCTTAAAAAGTCACTTGTTTGGCCCAAGGATTTTTGTTTTCTTATATTGTTCTGAATCCTATTGCATAGACTAGACATTGTCACAGCTAGTTTGTGAAAGTGTGAATTATTTCCATGCTCTCTTGGTCCTTCTCCCTCTTATACATGAATACATGTTTAGGGTTTCTCCTCCTTAAGAAGTCACTTGAATACCAAAGAATATCTTTTTTATAAAATAAAATTCTTTACAGAAAATACTCTCTCCTGAGGAATAATTGCTCCCATCACCAGCAAAGTTACAAAACAGGAAGAAATGTTCCAGATAACACAGGGGAACACTGAGATGTTGGTTTGAAATTACAGTAATTACCCCTCATGCTCAGTTTTACTTTCCTTAGTTTCAAGACCACCTGGCTCCAAATAATATTAGATTAAGTACAGTATTTTGAAAGTGAGAGAGGGACTACATTCATTTAGCTCTTATCATATTATCTTGTTATCTTGTTCTTTTATTAGCTATCATTGCTAATGTCTTACTGTGCCTAATTTATAACTAAAACACTATCATATATGTGTATGTATATGTATGCCTGTATTAAATACAGGATTCAGTGTTATCCACAATTTGAGATCTCTATTAGATCTTGGAATGTATCCCCTGTGAATAAGAGGGGACTGCTCTATTTCTAAACAGGACTTTTACTTAAGCCCTAGAGACTGGGTCACAAAATAAAAGTGTATAGGAGAAACTTCTGCAGATAGAAGGGCCCACTAAACCGGCATTCCTGAACTGCTTCTTAAGAGGGTTGTGAACTCATCAGTAATTATTTTAAGACTGAAGACATAGCCTTTTGTAGAAGAAAGATGCTCAAGAGCTTTCCTCACTGTGGATGCCTACATACAAAACCCGGCTGGCAATCTGTAAGATACTAGACTACATCAGAAAAAAAAAAAAAAAAAATGATACCAACGAATTTGAATTTATATTCTTAACTTTACGTATCTGCCCAAATATAAACTGATCTTTTTTCCTTTTGGGGTGTACAACCCAGGAAAATGAAAATTAGAAACAGGCACAGCAAAATTAAGTAGCCTTGATTTATCAAGGAGTTCCCACCCAGTAGCCCCAATGTGGACACACAAATAGCCACAGCCTAACTCAGACCATTGTGTCAATCCTGTCACTGACTGAGAGCTTAGCTAAACGGTCATCACAGTCCACTGGAATTCTGAAACTAATTAACACACAGTTTGGGTCTGTTTACTGGAAATGGGTGAAGCACTCCATGACCTAAGTGTTGACCCCCTTAGCAGACCTCCCCAGATAGCTGTGTTCTTGGGAAAACTGCAAAAGAACACAGAGGAGAGTACAAGAACGAAAGATGATGGGGAAATGGTTTACTGGCACAAAAGTCAAGGGAAAAAAGTGGTTTTGAAAACATGTTGTGTGATGCTAGCATTCAAAGTAGTCTTTCTGTGGAGAGTGTACACGACTAACTCAAGTCAATTATGAGTGATTGTGTGAGTGTTGACAAAAGGTATAAAACGAAAGACAATTTCAAATAAGTTATAATCTTGTGGGTTTCTGAAATTAAACTTTCAGTTAAACAAGGTAGGGAAAGCAGGGATTATACTTTCATTCCCTCTTAAAACTCACAGAATAAAATTCTGTCTTCACTGGAACAAATAAATGACCATGCCCCCAAATAAAAGTACTGAACATAGGTCCCAAACTCTAAAGCCTCGTCTGACATGAGGAAAGAGACTGAGGACCACGTCTTTAGAGCTCAGCAAAATGCCAGCTTCCCAAATGTCAAATCTGAAAGACACATTATCATGCTTTGCAGGACCTTGGGTAAGATTGTACAGGCACAGCCCAGCAAAAGGACTCATGACCCTGAGATGAAGAGAGGGATTGAATGAAATGACATCTCTGCTCCATTCTGCAAGCAGAATTAAATTCTTTCCCCAAATCAAAGATGGTGTTCACTCATCACACACTGGCCGAGCAGGGTTGCTTTCACTCAAGATGATGCCCTCTTGTCATTCACACAAGACCTCATGTGGGACCATGAAAAGCCTGGGTCTTCAGTTAGAGAGGAGATCCAGGAGCCACGGATGCAGAGGAAGAGGTCTGAGTAGAATGCAGTTCCACCTCTAGCATGACAAGGAGGCAGCCCATACTGAAGGTATCTTCCTGTATCTGCTCATTCCTTCCCTTGGACATACATCTTCCAGGAATGAGGATGGCTCTTGGCAAAGTCCCCTAATAAAAAATATAAATAACCAAGTGATAGTTGCCTCCCTCCCTCTCTCTAACTAAATTAGCAAGGAACATGGGTGACATCAGGAGAAGGCTATACAGCACAAGAAGACATTCCTAAGGAAACAAAATTTTCAGTCAGCAGGATTTACAAAGATAAAAAGAAAAATGAAAGATCGATGGCTCATTTGGAGTATTGACATGACTAGTCTAGGGATTGCCCAGGTAACTGGGAAAATGTTATTTCTGAATGTGTCTGGAAGATATTAGCACTGGAATTGGTAGGCTCAAGTACAGCAGACCACCCTCACCAGTGTGGGTGGACATCATCCAATCTACTGAGAACCTGAATGGAATAGCAAGGCAGAGACGAGGAATTTGCTCAAGCCTTCAGTCTGACCAGGAGTCTTACATTATTGCTTCCTTGATTCTCAGAGCTTTGGATTTAGATTGAATTACAGCCCTGGTTCTCCAGTATACAGACACCTGATCGTGGGAATTCTTGACTTCCATAATCACATGGTCCAGTTCCTCAATGGCTGTAAGAGAGAGGGAGAGCTCTCCTGATGATCCTAGCGATATATATCTACAGATAGATGTGTAGATGAATATATCTGAACTCTAACACAAAAATAAAGAAAAAAACCCCAAATTCATGTAATTATTATTAAACAACAGAAAATAATATACAGTAAAGTACCCAATATACACATTTCAATGTTGATCTGCACTGTTAATTGGTATCTAAAGATGTTTACAATGGTCTCATCAAAAATATATGAATTTTTCCACATTCTTTTTTTTTTTTTTTTCTGTAAAGGAAAGGTACAGGCAGGAATGAAGGCAAGCAAAGACCGGTAGGGATTGAGAGGAGGCAGAAACACTTCAGTTATTTAGCTGTTCATCGTGGTTTTCACCCTGGCCCCAGGTCTTGAAACCAGGTCCCTGGGATATACAGCCTGTGCTCTCGACTGAAGGCAGCTGACCAAACAGCAGCTCCACCAGGGCACACCACCATATTCATTCTGACTTTGAGTATTACCAGTTTTTTCATTTGGATCATCTATTGCCGGGAAAAATGGTTTCTCTGAATTTTATTTATCATTTAGTGAATTCAAGCATGTTTACACATATTTGCTGATGATTTGTATTTGGCCACACCTAGAAGGATCCTCCTGTACTGGAAGTATCCTTCAAAGAAATGTGAATGACATTGCCCATTGGGAAGATTCTGTGCTTCTGAGGTCAGATTTTGCTGGAATTTTACAGTGAGTTCAGTCATTAGGGACAGACTTGCTTTTGAGAAAATCTAGAGGGCCAAATTATGTTATGAGGTTTTCTAAATTTGGGGTCAGCCAAAGGTACAGACAAAAGAAGAAACAGAATTTGGAAATTCAGAGAAATCTTATTCAGGGGCAGACAAGGCAATCCTCTAAGCTATGTGATTGGGATAAAGGGGTAATATTGAAAGGCCTTGATCTACCAGAGCATTCTTGATCGTGCTTAAAACTTTGAAAATAACCTTTTGGAGGTCAGGCTTTGAATCTTTCTTCAAAAATCTTTCAAAGTCCATGATTCAATTTACATATAACCCTGTGATTCTTGAGTGCCTACTATGTGCTTAGACACTCTCCAAGGCATTGAATATATCAAAAGTCACCATGGTCCAGCCTAGAGAGAGAAAATTTGGATTACTCTTGACACTGTGAAAATGAGGATGAAGGACAGTGGAGCTCTGGTGGAGGGTGTGGTGTGAAATATGTCAATTTTCAAAAAGGAATGTAGCAGCGTGAATAAAAGATTTAATAAATATCAATATTTTTGAAAAGAAAATGAGGATAAAAATGTCCATTTTCTAGAGAACTACAATAATGAGATGAAACAAGTTATTTAAAACACATTCACTGTAGCTACTCCTTCTCTCTCTTTTCTCCAATTTCCTTTACCAGTTAGTCTGCCAGTATCAATCCGTGTTAACCTGACAACGCCCATGAACTGGAACGCAGGTCTTGGGATGTCAGACTGCTCCAGACAGCAGGCTGTAGGAGAATGAGGTGCAGATGTGACACGCGTGATGTCTTTTTCACAGACATCACCAAGAGGATAAACTAAGGCTTATTGTCTACCTGTTCATGAGCCTATTGTGCTGGATTCACTGATCCAAATGGCAAAGCCTTTGTATTTATTTTTGGAAAAAGAGAAACACAGCAGGCAGCATTCATAGCCTCTTTAAGACAATAGACTTGGGAGGGGTGCAAAGGAGTTTCCCTTCTGCTTTTGCTGCCAGGAGGGTGTGGCTGGTGGAACCCCACATGGCAGGAATTGGGGTGGGAATGAGCCATGGGGCAGGTTCTAACTGTGCACTGGGGCTGTAACTTTTTCTTACTATGAAAATCAAACCACCCACCCCATTTTTTTTTTTTCCCTTTTCATGAGCATTTTACTTCCTCAGATCTTTTCATTTTACAGTAATGGTGCCTTAGAAAGCTCCCATCCCAGGGTACCATGCTCAAGACTATTAAAAAATGAGGAACCCTTTGCCATCTCCACAAACTCCAAAATAACCCAAAATGTGAGAATTTGCATCAACTCTCACTGCTATGCAAATCAGAGAGCGGCTTGTAGGGTGGCCTTGTTTATTCTGGTAACTGTGTGGGTAGGGGAGGGAAGCGGCTGTTTAAAATGCATTTAAAACTTTCTCTTTCAAATTATTGAACTCTGCAAAAAAAGGCACTACTATTACCTAGGAACAAAATGAAACAAAGTTTACTTCAGACCTATGTCCTCCATAAATACACTTAAAACTCTTTAAAGCCCCATTGCTGACCATTTGAATAGAGTTTGAGAATTTTCCCTTTGCACTAAGAACCTGTGGGCTCCCACCTAAAACCTGCTAGTTCTTTACCACCAGTGTGCAAGGTCATGGTTCCTCAAGCTCTTCTGGGCCTGCTTGTTGCTTCTGAACTGATGTGAGGGTCTAACTAACCATGACTTCCAGAATACGGCTCTTACCTGGGGCTTGCTTCCTATCTCTAAGACTTCTTCTCTTCATCTGAGCTACTGATCGTGGGTCCTCAGTCTTCTTCCGGTGCCCAGGTCCCTGCCATGGAGTCCCGTTGGCTGAATTATTAACTGCTGATGGCCAATATACCTCTGGACCCTGAGATTGCCTCCTCAACTTGGCATCACATAACTGTCACAGTAACTGTCAATTATAGGCTATTACTAACATGAGAATGAAAAATAAACATGCAAGGATAGCTAGAGAATTAATTAAAAAGGAAGACTACCTCGACCAAACACTTAAAGCTTGCTATAAAGCCTCTGGATTTGAGGCAGGTTGGTAATGGCATCTGACTAGGTGAACAGTGGAATTAAAAAAAAAAAAAAAAAAGTCTCAAAGAGACACAATTGCATACAGAAAATTTTAAATGTGACTAAGTGAACATCTCAAGTTCCTTGGGCATAGACTAGGAAAACTGGGCAGTTATGAGAAAAACATAAAATCTGTATCTCACACCATTACACAAAAATCTACTCTAAGTAGATGAGGAATCTGAACAAAAATATTTAGACTATACAAGTATTTCTTAGAAGAAAACAGATGTGAATTCCTCTTTCATCTTGATATATGGAAATTCTTTCTAACCATGACTCATGATGCAGACAAAAATTAAAGAAATTGATAAATGTGGCTACATAAAATTATAAAAACATTTGTCAAAAGGACCACGTACGAAGTCAGATATCATATTGGGAAAAAAATGTCTGAAACTTATACCAGAAGAATTCTTAAAGAGGGGGAAAAACAGAATCAACAGAAAAATAGGACAATTATGAACAGAAAACTCATTTAAATACATACATATGACATTTAGCATATAAAATATATTCACATGACTCATAATTAAACAAATGCAAGTTAGAACTATACCATTTCTCACCTATCAGATAAGCAAAAATGCTAAAGTATGACAACACATCCTGTCGGCAAGGCTTGAGGGAACAGGCATTACTCCTGGGAATACAGATTGGCACAGATCTTTGAGAGGGGAAACCTGGCAATGACTAACAAAACAATTTATGCACTTAACTCTCGACTGAGCAATCCCACTTCTAGGAATTGACCCTGAAGATACAGCTCAAAAAAAAAAAAAAAGTATATATATAAAGGATATTAAATATATATTACAAATATATATTTAAGCAGATTATTAATTACAGCATTGTTTGGAAACAGCTAAAGTACACATACCTAAGAGAGTGGCTTAATAAACTTTATACAGTCATGCATGTTCTAAAGACATTTTAGTCAACAACAGATGATATATATGACTCTAGGCTATCCCATAGAGCCTAGATGTGTAAGAGGCTATTCCATCTATGTTGATGAAACTCTATGACATTTGCACAATAATGAAATTGCCTGTCGACACACATTTCTCTGAGTGCCTGCCAGTCGTTAAACAACACAAGAGTGTATTTCCGACAATGCAGCTGTAAAATAAATTAATAATGGTGAAGATTTCTATGAACTGGTACAGAGTACTTACTAGGATGTAACGTTAAGTGAAAAAAGTAAAATGTGACAGAATATCAATAGGATGCTACCCTTTCTGAAAGAAAAATGGAAATAAATTACACATGTGTTTGCTCAGGAGTTCAAGAAGAAATAGAAAAAGGGCAAATGAGAAACAAATGCAATTGGTTAAATAAAGAGTATAGGTGGGAATGGATGAGAAAAGGATGGAATGGATGGTAAGAATGACTTTTCTGAGTAAAACTTTTTATATAGTTCTGACTTTTGGCAACCAGGGTAGTGACTCACCTACTCAAGATATGTAGATAGATAAAATCAACAAGGATTCCAGCGTGGAGTATGTACCAGTCAAGGTTCAATCAGGATACAGAAATCGCACAGTGATTTGAGCATAAAAATAATGTAAATAACTATAAAAGTATAGCAAGAAAGTTAACGAACACTGAAGTGAAGTGGAAAGAGCAAGCCCAAGGAATGAACAAGTTTGAAAGGGGCCCTTCCTCAACAATGAGATTCAAATCTCATCAAAGAGGGTGTGGAAGATGGAGACATTCAGCGAATGCTAAAAATTAGCAGCTTGCCTGGGCCAGAGCTGCTCCACAGTCACCAGGCAAGCAGGAAATACCCTTCTGGGATGCAGGCAAGCCGAAGCCAGCAGGAAGGAATTGCAGCCAGGGTCAGCAAGCCAAAAGCATTCCTCTGGGATGCAGGTCTCCAAGACTAGCACTCAGATGCACAGAAGAAATTGGAACATTGGAAGCCTGCTTACCAGTAGAGCAGCATGAAGCCTAAAGAATGTGGTATCTCTGTTGGGAGGACCACAGTGAGGTGGTCACTGGACAAGGGCCAGGGCTGTGAGCTCACCCAGGGACTATGTGGTCTGGACAAGCAGCTGGGGCAGAGCAGCGCTGGATTTTTCCATGCACGACTGCCAGGGATGGAGAATAAGGAAAGAGATAACACAGCAGCAGCACACTGGAACCAGCAAGAGAAGTTGCTCCCTCCTACAGTGTCTCTCCTGTGCCCTTCACTGACAAATTATAACACATGCTCACTGCAAAAAAGAAATGCTTAAAGGATCTAGTTCCACTATTGCAGAGTAGGTAACAAAGGGTGAATTTGGAGATAAGGGGCAGTAAGTTGGTAACCAGCAGAGAATATAACCAAAGAACTAAACCTAACTATGTAACTAATGAATGATAACAAACAATAATACATCCACACAGAGAGGGAAGGAGAAAAGGAACAAACATAATTTAATAAGCAGCATTTTTACAATACACACTAGACATTTTTAAAAAATGCCCTAATGAACTTACAGGGGTATGGGAAATTACCTTCTGTGAATTTTAGCATTCAGTAAATAAGTGAGTACATGATGGGTGATGGAAATCAGCTGCTGTCAGAGGAGGAATTACAAGTCAAAAGAATTTAGTAGGGGTCAATCGGAATTAAAGGTATCACTATGAAATAATGACATATATATGAAAAGATAGATACACAAATAGATATAGAAGTGTGCATATACTCATATGTTACTAATTCTCTCCACTGAGAGTAACTAGAAGCAATAATACTCTAGCAGTGATCACTATACCAAGTTAACTTGAAAGACCTTTCTTGTCCAGATATGGGACAACTTGAACAAACAAAATAAATATAGTTACAGGCGATAACCTTTAGAATACATTGAGTCCGTAATTCATACTTATATAAATAATTTTAAAAAATAAATAAGGGAGAAAGCTCTTCCTTCAATAGAGTTGAAACTAAGAAATATAGAAATAATGATGGAACTAGAATCTTACCATTTTAAAGTACTAGCAAGATAATTGCTGTTGGTAAAAATTATTAATGAATGATAAAAATAACAGGCAAAATTATTATGACATATGGGTTGTGAAATAAAGAAATTTAAAATAAATAAGTAATTTTCACAAACAGGAATAGGATATTTATGTAGTTTTCAAGTAGTTCCCTTGGAAAATACTTAAGAAGGAAAAAAGTTACTTTCAATGGGGGAATCTAGCAAATATTCCCTTAACCAAGGGATCAAAGTAATATCACCAGTACTGGAACAAATCAACATCCTGTGTCTCTTGGTATGCACCGAGGATGCAACATAACTTCTCCAGTATTTTTATCAAAAAACAAACAACCCAAATTAATTCATGAAGAAACATCAAATAAACCAAAATTAAAGGACATTCTGCCAAAATTAGTGGTGAGAGTACTTTTTTCTTAAAGTTTTAAGGTTATAAAAGATTAAGAAACACAGAGGAATTTTTACAGATTAAAGACATGGAAATGAAGCTAGCAAACTGTGAAGAGGGATTCACACTCAGGGTTATACAAGCAGAGGGTTGGCCCCGAAGGAGACCAAAGTGACATGACAGCTAAATGCAACATTTTGACCTGTTTTAGATCCTGCACACTAATGGGAGATCTGGTGAATTTGAATAGATCTGCAGATTATATAATAGGATACATCGATATTAATTTCCAGATTTTTATTATTTTACTGTAATTATGTAAGATTAACATTTAAGGAATCTAGGTCTACGGATTTTTTTAACTGTACAACTTTTTTTCTTTAGTTTAAATTAATTTAAAATGAAAATTATAAACATTTTTAATATGAAAACTATTAAAGACAACCAGTAAGAGCACAGGTTTCTGGTCAAGAATCTAACATGTTACATCTGGGAGAATTTAGTAAGGAAATGAAAATTGCACAGTGAAAGCATGGGCTTCAGAACAACTCAGATGTGGGCTCAACTATGGTCTTATTACTTAATAATGAGTGATGCCAGATCACCTAATTACTAATTAGAATAGCTATCTAATATTCTTCTAAGCTTCAGTTTCCTCATGTGTAACATGGGTCAACATAACACCTACTTCATATGATTATGATTATCCACCTTACTGTCTAGATTCTAAGTATATTTAAGAGATAATATTTGTAAAGAAGTTACTACAAACTGAACCAGTAAAATTCACAGTAGTTATTATGGTAGTTCTTATGGTTAACCATATCTATGACTAGGTTGTGAATAATTACACACTGAGCAGTAAAGTTCCTCTTTAAGACCAGGTAGCTCCCCCAGAGATTGTGTCTAAAGTTTTGATGTATTTCAATGTAAGTAAATCCAATAGATTAACATGTTTATTTACAAAACAGATAAAATGTGTTTATTTTTTATTAAAATAACAAAATTTGCTCTTCTTTTGGAGCAAATACACTTTGGTCTATTAATTTTGAAAATCTAGGGTAGAGAGAAATTACTTATTCATTGCCTTAAGTTGACTGAGAAAGGACTGCCATTAGGTGACTTGGGCCTGGAAGGATATGGTTCACTGATAAACCTTAAATTTTGATTCTGTCAAAGGAGTAAAGAGAAGACAAATATCCTAGTTTTTTCTAAGCAGATTCTGAACTGCTTTAAGTGTGATGCCATAGATCAAATATTTGAGGTTAAGGATTGCTTGTAGGTTCGTGCTTTCCTCCTTAATCCATTTTTTTGAGATAATTGCAACATAAATAATGGGCAAGTGCAGAAGAAGGTTGAAAATGGCTAAACATATTCTATTCCATGCTACTCAGTGTTAATTCAAACACTAAAAAGTCTGGTGTTTCTAATAATACATTTATTTCAAGAACAGGATATAGGATCAAGAGACTTCTATGTCAATTACTTCATATTTAAAAAAGGGAAGCAAACGAATCACAAGCAAAATATGCCAGTCTGATGTCTTCCAAATATTTCCAATAATCCTTTAAGTCTAGGAACAAAGGCTAAATTCTTGAATACATTTTCTTATCTTTAAAATCGGCTCCAAAGTTTTAGAAACCCTAGCTCTTGAATATCACCCAAAAAGAGTTTCCATTTAGTCATTTGGAAATGCAATTCAAATTCACGTTAACTTTAGCAGGGGCAGAGGTGTTTTGTAAACTTTCAGTGACCCTTGATTCCTAAGCTCTTTGACCACATTGGATATTCCAAAGTATCTTCATCTTTGAGCTGTCATCCAACACTTGCCCCTCTTCGCTTGGGAGTAATTTCTTCATTATGTTACTAAGATCTGCTATACGTGAACAAGTATCACCAACTAAATCATTGTACTGATTCTCCACACTCATTCATCCCTCACCGTAGCCTTCAGTGTCTCAACAAGCAGAAACTCTCCCTCAACACTCCCTCTTCACTTGGGTTCTCAATCTCATACTCAGAAAGTTGTAATACATCCTTAATTTGTTTTATTTCGCTTCAAAAATACTTAGACTTCCTTTTGCTTTTCCTGAATATTTTCCATTTACTTAATTACACATTCAAGATTTCCCCTGCCCAAGTCATCCATTGGTTTATCCTTTTAGTCTCCCATCTATCTTCATTTCTCTACTGAAACAAACCCAAGGACCGCTTATTAGTGCTCATCTTCTCTGTCTCTGCCACCTCTATCTTTGGTGATAACACCATACTCAATTCCAAACTTTGTTGCTTTTGTGGACCCACTTGAAACCTTAAAACTTCTTCAATTTATCTAATGTCTACCCATGCTGAAAACTCCAGTTTGAGCCCCTTTTCATCTGCAAAGTCTCAAAGATTCATCAGAATCTCCCTCTTCTGAACTCTTGTAATACTTCAGTACAACCCACTCAGTGGCTAACAGGACATCTCAGGGATATACCTGAGTTGTGTTTGGGACCGAACAGACCCCACCTCATGCAGTCTTACCTAGCTGTTCTTTCTTGACCCAAGAGCTCTAGTGGGGATGCCAACTGGACTCTCAGCCAGGAATGTGAATCCGATGGAGTGACTGAATAAAAAAATGGGGCTAAAGCATTCTGACTTCAGGGTTGGTCCTGGTGAGCCTATGTCTTAGCCCTACTTCCCTAAATCTTGGGAGGTATAGAATCTGATCTTCCTGAACTTGACTTTTCCATATTTCCTTTGTTTCTCTGATCCACACTTCCCTCCCCCAACCCCAAGTTGTCTTGAGTACATTTTTCTCACTTACATTTAAATAAACAAATAGGTCTCTTGTTGCCTTTGATTGCTGTTTAATTCGAGGGGTGAGTTTCTAGTTAAGTATTGGGAGCTAATGAGATAGGAATTTTGTTGAAGCAGAAACTATCTTATGACTCTGTATCTTATACACATCATTAACAATTCAACTGCATGAAAAATCTTCCAAAAAACAAAAGGACAAACATAACTATGAGATCATCTTTATGTTTCTATGTCACAGTTGAGGACCATTCTTAATTCTGTAAATACATCCCACATAGCAACTCTTGACCATGAACTAAGTTAGGCATTGGGGTTGTGTGCAAGGTGAAAAAGACAGAAGACATGGTACCTCCTAGTCTAGTGTTCCTCTTTCCAGTTTAACTTGCATCTTATATAATGATAGTACCTACTATTAATGTAATACCTTTACCTCTGAAGCATTTTCAAATATAATGCATCATACATTATTCTTATTGTATACATAGGAAAGCACTTGCTGGGTCATGTGACCAAGATAAAAACCAGACCTACAGCAAGAACACACGTCATTTAATTTACAGCGATGTTGCTCCCTTCCTTCTCTACCACAATGAGAAACATTTCCTTCAGAGAACAATGAAATACTGGTACTATATTTTATTTAATTCCCATACTGTATCCAACACATGGGTTATTCTTGCGTTGCACAAGATAAAGGCAGTTTCTGAGTTTTTTGCAAGAAGAAAATAGAAGTACTAGCTGATGCTGGGACTTGTGACTAATAAATGTACTGCATGACAAGTACAATGCATTGAACTATCCTGTGATGACAACACAGTCAAAACACACACAGGTCCTGCCCTCATCAAGTTTATGGTCTTGTGGGAGAGCGGATGCACACCAAGCATGTGGTAGGGGCCAGGATGAGGAGATACAGCTCAGGTTCCCTAATGTTTTTTATGTCTATAAATAATCTGATGAACTTCTCAGTCTCCTCCAATGATTTGTATATTGATTGACACTTAGCAGCCTTGTTCTTCCCTGCTCATTCCATTTCATCTTCATAGTATCACCTCTCATTAAATTTACCCCAGTCTTCTCCATAGTTTCCTTAATCCCATAATTCTAAGGTGGTTGTTAATACCTCTCTAATTCACAGGGTATTCAGAAAGACACTGACAGATCTTACAGGTCCTCAGAGGATCTATTAAAAATGTCCTTTCTTGAGAAGCAGAAAGTGTTATTTATTAAGTCGTTAGTGGTCCAGGACGGAATCAGAAGGTCAAGAGCCAAAGGCTACATCACAGAATTTCTTCTCTAGGAATGCGTTTTTGGCAAGCAGTATGTCTGAATGTCCTCTTCTGCTGTGTTGCCTCTAAGGTCAACAGAAGTATATACAACTTTTCAACATTCTTCAAAACATGCGGCATGAAATTGACTTAATAAAAGGAATAATAATAGTCATAGTTAGTTACAAAGAAAAATTAGACTTGGACACATCTGTTCAAAGGATAGTTGCTAGAAAGACTGAATGTTCTATCCACATTTATCAGCTGCTAAAATGTACAACTTTTTGCACAGTCTAAAGATGTTTAAAGATGTCTTTTTTTTTTTTTTTTTTTAAAGAAATGGTACACGTAGAAATGAAGGGAGCAGAAACAGGCAGGCAGGAAAAAAGAGGAAGAAGCATTTCATTTACTTTATTTAGTTACTTATTGTGGTTGTTCCCCCTGACCCCGGGAATGCAAATCTGGGTCCTTGTGATGTACTTGGATTGTGCTGAGCTGACCAAACAGTCACTCCACCAGGGCGTGCCTACTATTGTTTTGTAAAAGTCAATTTGCATAAGGTATCATTTCCATTTATAGTTACTGTTAATATGCACAGACTGGTGCACTGTTAAGATGATTTGAGGGGAAGAGGAAAGTATTCAGAGATTTTGTACTCAGTACATTTCTAAACTATGACAGACGACAGATCTGAAAAACTACCAGACGTAAAATGAGGTCAGGCAATGGTTTATGTGTCGGTGTATTTCTTTGATTATAATACCTAGCACTTTTTCCAGAGAATTTTGCTAACAGTTACTCCTCACAGCATTGTTATTACATAATATCAACAGCTGTATTTTGTCTTCTGTTGGTGAAGATGCATAAAGAAGTAGTTGAGAGATTGCTCATATCTGGAAAGAAGCTACTTTCTAAATCTTGCTTTTATAGCACAATAATGAAGAATTAAGCCTTGAGGAATGACAAACTTAGGTTCAAATTCTAACTCTATCATTTAATTTTATATGATTAGGCAAACCACTTAACCTCTAGGTCTCAGTTTTTCTACCTGCGAAAAAAGAATATGTGGTAGGTTGTAAAAATGGGCTCAGTTGCTACCTATTGCCTTTTGCCATGCTATTTTCCATTGCTCTTCCAAGGGATGGAGCACACAGTTCTATATTCTTAGACTTAGCTATGTGACTTGCTTTGAACAAGGGAATATTAGTAGACAAACATGATTCAAGCAAAAAGTTGAAACAGACTTGCATTATTAGGCTTGTCCAGAGCTTGCTATCAGAGCTTACAGCTCTGCAATTGCCAACAGAACATGTCCAGTTCAGACTATTGGAAGATAAGAAAGAAAAGAGAGTGGTATTTCTCCCATTCATCCCAACTGAGACTGGGCTACATCAATCTAAAGTGAGCCAAGTCCTACACGTCATAAACCAGTCAGCCAAGATGGACAGATCTGTTTAGCCAATCACCCGAGATGAGCAATTGATACATACTTTTCATGTGACTGAGATTTTATTACTTGTTATACAGCATTGCTGTGACACTGGTCAACTGACAGTAGCATATCAGCATATAACACATATCAATGTAAATGAGAAGACACATGTAAATCACTTAGAGTCTAACCTAGTGATAAGACAACAACAGTGATAATATGTGCTTTTTCTTTGGAGAGACAGTCACAGAATATGCAAAGGTGTTGGCAATTCATCTGTGGGTCTTGAATAAAACCTGACTTACTGAAAATGTCTCAGCTTCATTTAAAATCATGCAACTTTACTTCCAGTTTTTGTAAAGGTATAAGATGATAGTCCAATTGTATATT
This sequence comes from Solenodon paradoxus, assembly GCA_004363575.1. NCBI lineage: Eukaryota > Metazoa > Chordata > Mammalia > Eulipotyphla > Solenodontidae > Solenodon > Solenodon paradoxus. Next base: position 409,782 of record RJWH01000248.1, read on the forward strand.
GTAAGGTTGTAAGTACCCTGGAATTTTTTTCTCATAAGTAACACAGTTGTTCTTATTCTAAAAGATATACATTGTTTATTTTTTAAAAAAAAAATACAATACAGAAAACATACATACACAGAGGAAAAAAAAAAAAAAACATTCAAATTTCCAATGCACTAAGAAGTGAAAGGCTAGTCTCATGAATACGCCCAGGTTAGAGTATTTTTTTCTAGTGGAGGCTTCTGGTGGCGAAGAACAATCACTATCTTTTTTCTTCTTCTATTATTGGGTAATCTTCCTGAAATAGCTGAATGTAATGGTAAAGAAAAGTGAGCTCTGGAGTTTCAGTTCTGGGTTTTCCCCTTGCTAGCTCTGTGATCTTGAGCAAGTTAAAGTCTACAAACCTCAATGAACTCACTCTTACGTGGAGAAAAAGAACAGTGAATGCCTCAGGTTGCTGTGGGGATCATATAATAATGTTGCAGCTATGCCTGGCACACAAAAGTCAATACATATTAGCGATTACTAGTTATTCTCACAAATGGGTCTGTGTTCTGTCTGCAACATTTCTGACGAGGCTATACTGTAGAGAACAATACTATTTATGCAAAGCTGAATAATAGGACTTGATTAAAACAACCCATTGGGTAGGCCCAGCCTATGTCCATCCTAAGGAAAGAACAAAAGCTGAATTTCAGATTTTATTCTAAGGAACAGCCACACCCAAGAGAAAGAAGAAAAAGAGTTTGATTTGAAACCAAGATTGCTGTTTTTCAGCTGCTTCCAAGCCATCTTAACCAGCCTCTGATGAGAGTCAAAGTGACTTAACTTTGCACCACAGTTCTGGTCATTAGAGGAGACACAGCTCTGGTCATTAGAGGAGACATAGGAAATACCCTTCATCTAAGCAAATCATAATATGAATAGAGAAGTGACTTTCATCAACATTCTTCCTTTTTTTGACTATATTTCTCTTATTAATCTGGTGAAATTAAACATGGAAGCCACAGGCTACCCCAGTATTGTGTCCTCCTCGGAAAAGGAGATCAGAAGAGAAGCCAAAAAATATTGAATCCTTTCCTGCAGGGAGCCACTTCCTCAATCCTGACCTTCACTCCCTCCTGCTGGCCAAGAGATGGTGGCATTTCATTTCCTCGGGGCTGTAATAAGTGCCTCTTTTGTGGGCCCCCCAAAATGCTGAAACAGGTCAGGATATTACATCAGCTCCAATGCCACAATCAACCCTAATTTTCCTTCTCATCTTGAATCCTGCTCAGCTATGCCATCCAACCAAGCAGGATCAGCAATGAGCACCAGATGCAAATATGGTCCAAAAGCTATGCCAACACTATAAAATTCCTGAGATTTATTTTCACCTTATAAAAATTAACAATACAAACTTTCTCCCATTATCAATTCAATCTGTTGCTTCCACAGAGAAATCTCAGTCCAACATTCTGCCTAGCTCTATTTCCTTTTACTGACTCAATTCCAGGCAAAAGATATGGTATTTGAGACTTGAGGTGGAATCTGGGATCCTTCGTCAGCAGCTGCATCCAGGCCCATCTGCCAATATCGTTGGCATAGCGTTCGCACCAAATTTGATTATTTCGACCTTAAAATTTTCTTTTCTTTTCTTTTTTTTCTAAAATACCTCAGCATCAACAGAACACATGAGAAAATCACAGCACCTACCTTAATCCCACACAAATCAGAAGGATAAACACATTCCCGGTCATAATCTAAACATTGATTTCTATCTGAAGGCAATTCCCAAGCAAAACACAGCCCAATTCCCAGAGCCCAACATGCTCCAGACCCTCCATGCTAGTGCCAACTACAGATTTAGTGTTATCCAGGTCTGTAAAGAAACAGAGTAAGAGGAAGCCCCTTCTTTTAGATTTTGGAATGCCGGTGGTTTGTACCAGCTCTTAAAATTCAGGTCTTGGGAAGTCAGGTTCACAGAAACTGTGCATCAAAACATGAACGGCGATACCATGTGTTCCTGCCAGCCTTTGTCTACACAACTGGGTTTTGATACACAATTAACACAGCAGCTGAAAACACAAAGATGGGCACTCCCTGGTGACCAAGCAAATCAGGTCACCGGGCAGTCCACAGATATTCCAAAGTCCCCACTTTGAGACCCAGGGCCAGTGGAGACACAGGGGAAGGGAACAGGGGAACAACCAAGATGGACAGCTAAATAAGAATAAATAAATGAATCTTCCTCCCACTCAAAAAACAAAAACAACAACAAAAAACAAAAATGAGAACAAAGATGAAGAAAGCTCTAGTGCACTCATTGCTAACTCTGTAGCCAAGAGTAATCCGCAATGAGCTGATAAAGGCGTCAGTATTTGAATTTAAATGTCAAAATAATAATGGAACCTATGTTCTCCACAAGGCTAGTTTATAATAAAATAACTTCGCGATCCTAGAAAACTTTATCTGGTTTCTTTCCTCTTTTCATTCTTCACCTAATGACTGAAGTTATTATTTCCATGGTGGTCTCCAAACCACACATGGTTTCTACATAGACTGGTATGTCACTCCCAACAATTTTACCAGCTGCCTTTCCTCTCAAGAGAATAGGATTAAATTATTAATTTGGTTCTTGAAATAATCTAGTTTTAAAAAAAGTTACATAAATCAATCCATGTACATTTTACTTGTGCTCAGATAGGCCGTGTATCCTCCATTTTACATTATGCCTCTATAGGAAAGTCAGGTTCTAGCGAGGCAGACGTAAATTGGTTTTACCTCTCGGCCTCTCTATTGCTTGTTCTTCCCAGTGTCTTAAAGCTGAAGATGGGAAAGCACAAGTTCAAAATGCAGGTTTACAAATGGACATCGGAAAGTTAAGTCAAGTTACCTTGGCTGCCCAGGTGTCTGGCACTTTGCAAAAGCGCCCACAGACAGGGGGCCTGCTCCGTAAGCAGGGACAATAATCTCTGTGGAGTATATTTTCTCCTGTTTGTCCTGCTGGCTGGAAACCATCCAAAATAGCAAAAACACCACTCAGTAAGCATTTTCGGAAACCGCCTCTGGGCCTAGCATTGGGCTAAATCCTTGCTTTTGAGGCGCTTACAATCTAATTACTGTAATTAGAGACCAATTGAGTATTAAACTATGTGACACTAAGTAGGAGTGTGAAGAGAACGATCTTTGTGGGCTGGAGTTTTTGGAAAAGATTTTTTGGAGATTTCAGGACTTTGAAGGGAAGAGTAAAATAATGCTTGAGGTTGATGAAGTTGGTAACACGTACTTAGGATAAAAGAACCCAGTGTCACGTGCCAGGCTTACCTGGGTGTGAGGTCTGCGAAGGAAGGCCGTGTGCTGGATTGGCACCCTGCACCCACCTCCTTGTGCCTCAGTTTCTTTGAAGCAAAATGGAGAGAATGATAGTAATCATTCATAGGGTCAATAAGAGGATTAACGAGAAAACATATAAATAGAACCTGGGATACAAGAAGCTCTATGTAAATATTAGCTTCTGTTATTTACACATTCCCTCATCATGGCTCCAATCTTGCCTCTTGATGCTTAATTCTGGTTTCCTTAACTGAGGGACTTAGTGTCAGAACATTTGTCCCTGATAATCTCCCACCCAAAAACTACATATACTCCAGGAATCACATATCAGAGTGAAATATTACCCCTTTCAAAAAGAATGAGAATTTGTCCCAAGCAACCCTTGCCAGTGTCTTCACATCACCATCAATTCTTCTATTCTAATATTGCATAAGCTGCTGCTCACTCTTATTTTCCCAAACGCTGCCTGCCTTTCAGGGAAGTGGTCCCTCTTCCTCCATGAAGTCTCCCTCGAATACTTCTTTATCATGCAATAGAATTTAGACACAGTCTTTATCTGTCACATAATAAGGCTTTGTACTGAACTCAATGCTTAGGGGAAAAATTAAATACCTAATACAAGTTTATTTTTTGTGTTTCCTTCAAACTTCAAATGCGAAACAGTTGCCAAACCTGTTGCAGAGAACACTGGGGAACAACGATGAGGATGCTATGGAAATAGTTTCTGTTGGAGTCCTGGCTTTTAAAGATTTTTTTATATGATGATCATAAATAAAATACGTCATTTATTCTAAACCCAAATATAATGATACATTATCTTTTTTTTCTTGCCACTCTCTTAAAATGTATATAAGGAAACAAAATATTCTAAGGTAGAAGAGATATTTTAGAGTGTTGGATCTCTCATATTTATAAACTGAGTTAAAAAAAGAAAAAAAAATCATGATACAGAAGCAATTCACCACAGCTGCACAAGGAACCACATTATTCGGTTCCAAAGTAACAGCACTTGAACAAGCACCTTAGAGATCCAAATGCAATCTCCCTTAAAAGGGCCAGACACTAATTCCTTAGACTGTGGGAGATATAGGTGTCATCACTGAAATACAACTCTGCCACTACATCATAAAACAGTCATAGACAATAGGAAAACAAATGGGCATAGCTGTGTTCCAATAAAACTTAATTTATGGGCACTGCTATTTGAATTCCCTATCATGTGTGCAGGTCACACAATTGTTTTAATTTTTTCAAACTATTCAAATACATAAAACCATTTTTAATTTGCGCAAATACCAAAACGGGCAGCAGGCTGAGTATGTATGGCCTATGGTCTATAAGTTGTCAATTCCTATGCTCAACTCCCAAATCCATGCTCCTTCAACCACATCAGAAAGTCTCCCTAAGTCACGGATACATGGTGTATAATACAATATTCATTTAAAAATTAGGTGAGAAATAATCCCAGGAGCTTGTTTTTATTAGCTCAACTTGAAAAAACATAAGATCCTAAAGATGTCAAACTTTCACCAGAACTTTTGCTAGTCTTACCCATAAAAATAACGTCACCCATCACCCCTTTCCTCACCACACACAATTAACAATTTACAGAGAAAGAACATAGTTGGCAGTTATCTGCAGGGAGGAAGTCAGTGCAGTCTCATTCTTGTGCCAAGGGGCAGGGAAACCAGTTCCTGAGGCCTCTTCTCCCTGGGGCTATTCAAGGCCAGTTGATACAGAACTACTGGAAAGGACAGGCATTGGCCTCAATATGGATTTTTAACCAGGAACTCTACAACTTTACTTTTTTTTTTCATGATTAAAAAAAAAAAAACAAACCTTGGCTTCTGCTATTTTTACTGACAGTCTTTTTGAAAGCAGCAGTGCTTAACACATTTTAAGTCTCGATGTCTCTATGGAAACCTAAGATAACTCATTTATGGCCAAACGACTACCTACCTAGAGTTATATGTCCTGTTGGCTCACTATCGACCATCTGCAAGGCCAGAAACATCTTAGACCTATTTTTCCAAAACTCTATCTTATTAGATATAATTAAATTAAGATGATTAATTTGACTGAAGAGAGCTGGAGAGAAAGAACTTATTTCTGAAGCTTCCTTTTAATTTTATGAAGACATCCCCAGTTAATATATTCTGATGCAAAAAAGAGTGCTGTAAATTTTGGCAGCTATAAAAAAAGGAAGAGTACAATCAGATAACTGAACAGTTGTTTCACAATTTTTGTCACTGCACGCCCTGGTGGAGCAGCAGTTGGGTTGTTCACCTCAGATGAAAAAGTCACATACCCCTGGGGCTCCAGTCCTGATTGGGGAGGTGGGAACACAACCATGTAAGCAATTAAATAAAAATGTGTTTCCTCCTCCTCTCTCTTCATGCCTGCCTATTCACCTTCATTCCTGCCTGCACCATTCCTTAAAAAAAAAAATCATTCATTTTCTTCTCCGCCTTCTCATTAATATCCAATACATATTATTTTGAAAATGTAAAAGCTAGCACACCCCTGTGGCTCAAGTAACTAAGACAGCTTGAAGCCTACAGAGAGGGCAAGGATGTGAAAAACAGAAAAACTACAGCTCCTACTCCCAGGCTGCTTATTCACTCTTTTTCATTGTGGGGGGGGGCGGGAACTGGTGGACACACACAACTGTAATTACACAGTGACAATATCAGATAACACCTGCACCAAGTGACCAAAATTAACATCACTGGTAAGGGACAGATGGCCTTTGGGTACTTCCAGATATTCTACTCCGAGAAAAACACATCACCTAGAGTGCATAGTCCAAATCTAATCATAAGAAAACAAAACAAAAAGTACAGGAAGAGGAGGACTTTTTTTTTTTAATGTCTATGTCATAAAATATAAAAAAGGCTGTGATAAGGTTCTAAACTAAAAGAAACTAAAGAAACATGACAACTAAAAGCCATACCTGGTCCCACAATGGATCCAATATTGCAGGGGGCTGGAAGAAATGATGTAAGACTATTATGTGCCAACTGACAAAAATGGAATACAAACGGTAGATTACAGAAGATTAATGGTAAGTTTACTGAAGCCAGTAACTGTGCTGATTACATAGAGAATACCCTATGACTAGGAAATACTGAAACATTTCAGGATAAAGGACTATTTCAGAAAAAAAGAATACGACATATGAAAGTAATATGAAAAGGCAAATCATAAAGCTAAAGGTATAAAATGTTAGCAGTAGCTTTAAAGAATAAGGGATAATGGGTATTTTTTTCAACTTTTCTATAAATTTGAAATTATTTCCAAATAGAGTTTAAAGAAAGATGAATAGTTCTTGCTTACATTGGAGTTCTTGGCTATCTATTTTCTTTCCAAGATACTTTAAATACAATGTAGGGAAAAATGTTTGTGCCATGTCACAAGAAAGTACAAAGTCATTTTAAGATGACCCTTTATGAGTGACTGCAGATGCCAAACAGCCACTGGATATTCTAGCAACTTAGGGACACTCATTTCCCACTAACTTCTCTGCACAGGGCAGTGATTCTAAAACCCTTTGCATCCCACAACTTGCATAATTATCTCATACACACCAGTCTATGAGAACTGGTCTCATAGACAGGCACTACAGCATTAATCAATTGCATTCAATCTTTTGGACTATTTTAAGCCAAGCCTAAGTATCCAGAGAATATGGTACCGAGGAAGCAGAATCATCTCGGCATAGATTCACAACTCTTTACTGCCACATGTAGCTCTTCTCCGAATCCTGCAATCTGATGTCCTTGACTCACAATGGCCCTGTATCAGCACTGAAGAGGCTTACCTCTAACCTGCAAAATACACCGAAACTGATTTTTCTCCCAAAGTAATGGAGGAAACTTTGCTTGAGACCAAATATTTAGGAAAGACTTTTCTATAAGTCAACTACAGGAGAGAGGATCAACAAGGCCATAAATCAAGATTTAAAATTTCAACCATGCTTCAGAGTTAGGGCATACTTACCCATTCTCCAAAACACAGCAAAGAAAGAACTCTTGTATACTGACAAGTCTTTTCCATCCTTCCACCCAAGTGTTTATAATTTTATTATTTTCTTGATCCTTTTAATTGGGACTATCTCTGGGATAAAAGACCGTATAAATAATTTTGGCTTTGGTTTTTATCCTATTCTCCTTATTATCCATTTATCCCCCAATTTCAATCCATAATTTTGGCAAATGTTCACCAAAAACTTACTTGGAATAAGATACTTAGCCAGACTTACTAGGTGGTACTCTCCAGAGGAAAGATTCCAGGTTGTCTGTCTACAAATAATCTCCAAGAAAATGATATGAAGACAATAAGTGCAATGAAGTCTGCTTGCAGAAAGACATAAGGAGCTGGCAATGAATTATGACAAACTGCAAAAAGGAATGCTAGTCACAGTACTAAAATTTAATGAGAAGATAATTTTTAAAGTAGGTGAAATTGAAAAGAAGGCACATGTACATTATTATAGAATGAAAATCATGCATATTCTTCTCCATAAAACTTCCTGAACGCAGTTAAAAACACACACGTACAAAACCAAGCAATTATAAATCCTCTGAAGCATGTAACTGTGATTAGCTGCTACTCTCAGCAATATAAAAATACTTTCACCACAATTACATTCCAGCCTGTAATGTAATTCAAAACAAACAAGTCAGAGACATCGCTCAGATGGCAGCATCAACAAATACAGATGCTTTGCATCAAGAAAATGAATCCACTCAAGTAAGGACTGAGGCGCTCCCTCCAGAGCTGGGTTTCTGGTGGACCGGCGAGGCCCCCTTCTGGGCGGATGCGGTGCACTCCAGCATGGTTCTGCAAAGTGCAGGGAGTCCACATTTACTGCAGTCAGTAAGCCTGAATATCTGACTTCCTACTGTGAGTACACTTTTTGGGGTGGTGTTCACACACATTTTTTAATTTTAGATTTTTTAATTCTTGTGAAAAGTTCACATCGGTGAAGTCATTTTTAAAATGAAACAGCTGGAGCCCTTACAGAGAAATTGCATTACCAGTCACTTTAACTGGGCCCAAGAACTTTGGACTAGGCCAAAGGTAGGGACTTTAAGCTGAAAGATACAATCAGTCAAGTTCCTTTTTCATCCTTTCTAGAAATTCAGAAACCAATTATGTATAGCCAGGAATAGTTCAAGCTTGAGAACACTAATCAACTATTTTCTAACCACTTTTCTTTCTCTTCCCATGAAAAAACCTTCACTTTAGGGAGAGTGAAATTTTTAAGCTTTCTACCCTATTGTGTCCCCTCCAATTGCAATTCTTTGATCCCAAATAAATATGCTTTGTCTTTTTAATTACCTCGAGTTTTAATTTGACATCCCAAATCTGGATTTTTATAAAAAGAAAGAACTGCATCCATTTCAGATTAAACTAACCATTCTATAACTTCTACACCCAACATTCCCACTACCAAATAGCATCCTAATACCTCTTTAACTGACCCTGTTCTTTTTCTTTTTGCCATTATTGTTATCGTCCTCTAACACACTGTGTAGTCCATATTTATAATCTTCTCCCTTGCTAGAGTATCAACTCTGTGAGTGTAGGAGTCTGTTTGGCTCACTGATTCAATGAACAGTCTGGAAACATATAGATGCTCAATAACAAAGAAGAGATTGTCCCACTTAATGTTTTTATCTTTTATTTTTAAGACTATTCATCTTCAAAGAAGACAAATAAGGTTTTAGTATAGCAATATGCTGTAATTTAAAAATGACACATAAGCATTTGTTTTAAAAGTATGGGTTTTCTCTAAATGCTTTATAAAAGCAAAATGTTTGTTCTAAGGATCATTAATCATGGTTTATATGTATACATTCAGAGATAATTTTCAAGGAATCATGGGCCCCAACACCCCACGAGAACACAGTGTCAGTAAAGAAGGAAGGATCCAATTGTAAAAGGTCAGGCCTGGAGCAGGGTCTGTCGTGTGGCTCCTTCCGTCCAAGACACACAGCAGGTAATGGGTCTGAGTACACATTCTCTGAACATCAGAAATTTCCTGGATTTGGCATAATAGTTTTGGAAAGAACAATATGCATTTGTTTGCTTATTTCTAAAACCATAGTCTTTAATTCCACCCCTTCTTAAAATGTTCTTTCAGTCTGTGGAAAAATTAATAGTTGCAGACAACTGTCAGACATTTAAAAAATGCTAATTTGTCCCCTTAATGGAACTAATGTTGAGGCCATTATCCCACAGGTTAGGGACAATATATAAACATAAGATTTAATGACATCAACAGCTTTCAGTCCAAGAATTTCATCCAGGGGCATTAATCATTCATCAGAACAAGTTCAAGACTTCTGAAAATCCTTTTTCCGAACTTTTGATTTGGGTGCTGCAAAAAAAAAAAAAAAAACAGAGAAAATGAAGAGGTTAGGCCAGACTCTCTTCATACTAATTTGTTTTAAGTGAGGTACATTATACATGAAGGGGGAAAACTGACCATTTGGATTTTCTTGTTTGTAAAAGGTCTTTAACATTTCCACTGCTTCTTCAGCTCGATATCCAGGGATGCACTGATGAAATGAGAAAGTCAAGAATGAATACAGGCCTACCTATGAAAATGCATATTATAAAGACAGCAACAACATATCCATAAATAATATAAACATTTCAGAGAATGTTAACACACCTTGGGGATATCAGCAACTCAAGTAAAGTGTACATTTCTAAAAGAACAGACATACAGACTCCAACACCACTCTCCATCAACTATTATTTCTCAGTCAACTACTACTAAAGTATTAGCTATGTGATCTTGGGTTAAGATACTTAAATGTTCCTTGCCTCAGTTTCCTCACAAGTAAAATCTAGGCAATTTCAGTACTTACCTCAGAAAGACTTAGAAAGGATTATATAAGATTAAATAACACCTACTAAATGCCTGGTTTACCATAATTGCTCATTAAGCATTAGCTACCTTTGCCTGGTGGCCCTTTGAGTGTTTGATGCCCATTGAGAGCTAGGGCTGGTGATCCACAGCTAGAACTGGTCAGCGAAGAATGACTTTCATATTTTTAAAGAGTTATAAAAAAAAGAAAAAGACTGCAACAGAGACAAAAGTGGTTTAGAAGGCTAAAATATTAATTAGCTGCCTCTTTACACAAAAAGAAAAATGTGTCTATCCTTACTACAGAGGATTTTTTTTTAAGTGTTCAGTTTGTTCTATCTCTGATATCTAGCTGGGAAGAACATGCAAAAGAAAAAGAAATTGTGCTAACAGAGTGTTAATATAGGAAAAGTTACATAGAGAAAATGAAACCTGAACTTACCTTGAAGATAGAGAACATTTAAAGAGACTAAGCAGACCAGGGAAAGATGAAGAATAAGCCTGGGATGTGTGTGAGGAAACCAGATGTGGGAGGTGATTTTTAAGAAGCAGACAGGAGAGAAACTGGGGAGAGAAAATGAGGTCAAAAGATAACAGGGCTCTGAGGGTCTGTCACAGGAGTTTGGACTTGATATACTACACTTTGGATGTGCATGAAATGGTCCAATAAATGGATATGTGTGGGAGAAGCGTGCACTAGAGGAAGGAGTCAGTGAGCCTGACACAGAGGCCTGGAGAGATTGTAACTCTAGGCTTCTGCTAGGAAGGAGCCTCCCTTTCTCTTGCGCCTTCAGTAAGCTCCTGCCTGAACCTACAAAGCCTGCATAGATCTTTCGTATAAAAATAAATAACGTTGGATGAGCTCAACTTTTCATATTTTATATGTAAGTGAGACCATATAGTAATTCTCTTTATCTATTTATCTCAGTATAATGCCCTCAAGATGCATCCATCTGGTTGCAAATGGCAGGATTTTCTTTTTTATGACTGAATAGTATTCCATAGTATGCATAAATATATACTTATACACAAATGTATATATACATAGATATATCTATATATACACACACACTCACAGGCACACATATAGATTTCATATTTTCTTTAAAAAATAGATTAGAATGTGACTGCCCATGGCATAGGGGTGGGGGAAACAGGAAGATACTGGCCAAAGGGTATAAAGATAAATAAGTTAGGAAGATGTAATGTACAGCATGGTGATGACATTTAACAATCCTGTCTTGTATATTTGAAAGTTGCTATGAGAGTACAGCTTAAAGATTCTCACCTTAACAACAACAAAATGTCAAATATATGAGATGAAGGAGGTCTTAACTAACCTTATTGTGGTAAACATTTCATACCATGTATGTGTATCAAATCATTACATTGTACACCTTACATTTACACAGTGCTGTATGTCAGGCATATCTCAATAAAGTTGGAGGTAAATAAAAATAACCTCCCTTCCATCTGCCCGCCAAGGCAAGCTGCTACCCTGAGACTATTCCAGACTCATGGCTGTCAACAGCAGCTGTCATTTCCTCCTCAAGCTCGTCCTCACTGGCTTGTGTTCCCAGGACTCCACTGAAGCTGCCCTCTGACGTATTCCAGGAACTCCTATTGACCAAAACACTGGTCTCCTTCCATCCTCAAGTCTCTGTGGTGGTGGAGACTATGCACCCATACTGGCTTCTTTTTAGAAAGAAAGAAAACCTGAGATCTTTGAAGTTAACTACCTGCCCACCATGTCCAGTTTTTACTAAGTGCTTTTCTTTTTAAGGCATACTGCTTTTAGGATTAAACTTATATGTTAGTGAGGAAAAAAATTAAATCAGTCTATGAAAAGAGGTATGCATCTACAGGCCAAATTCTGAAGTATAAATTCCTACCACTTATAGCCTTAAACAAAAACTTTAGGAAAGTGGCAAGATTAAACAGAAAGCAGACTTTTGAAGAGATGACAAGAAATGTGGATTGCTGGGTCTAGGGGAAATTTCAGCATTACAAAAGCAAGGAAAGTCACACCCTGGTGGCTCAGGGTGGCTCAGGCTGGGGAGCAGAACCATGTGCAGCCTAAGGACCTGGGTGCAAGACCAAGGTCAGGGCACCAACCAAGACAAATAGATGGAAGTGCTACCTTCTTCCTCCTTTCCCTTCTTTCCTCTCTTAACAAAAGGCAGGGAAAAAAATAAAGTACAGGCATTGAGTGCTAGACCAAAATAAGTATATGACAAGCAAAATGGTCAAGTTGGAGCAAAAATAATACTATGTTCACAGTTAATAGCATCTAGTGTCACTTACAAAAGCCACAATTCACGCAAGTTGGTATAGACTGAGCTGAGAATACTCAGATAGAAAATGCCGTAGTGGTAGTATCTTCAGACATCACTGAAGGCACTGGTGAAGACTGTCAGGAGACAGCTCTGGAGGTTGGGGCCTTTCCTTCAGGAGAGGTTCTGTTAAGAGAGCCAGGCACTTGCCTGGAAATGATTGTTTATTTGTTTTAAAGAAAGGAAGGAAGGGAGAGGAGGAAAAAACAGGTAAGTAGGTAGGTAGGTTTTTCACCTTAGCCATGGACCATGAACCCGGGTCCCCGGACTTCACATGGTCCACACAACAGAGTCTCAGTCACCTGAGCCACAAGTGTATACCCCACCTGCACTGAGGCATAAATGAACGAAACCAGCAGTCTCGAGAGCCTCTCTGGCTCTCTCACAGCTTTTTGGTATACTGACTATCACATATTAAGTATTTGCAAGCTCCTAATGAGATGTAAGGAGTTAGGAAGAAAAAGCATAAACAGGTGCTATTACCTGAAACGGTCTCCCAGTGTTTGGTAAATCAGCAGAGGCAATATTGAGAACAGAGCCACAGCCACCGAAACGTTCATTTGGGCAGCCATACACAACCAGCGGTATTTATAAGAAAGAATTAAGGTCCTGTAGAGAATGTACAATTCAAGAGTGTACCATGACAAATGCGGACAGGCTACACCATATCCCCGGGAGGAAGGTTCAGACTACTCTTAAAAGAAATTAAGCTTAATGGTTAGTCTTAAAAATCGTACAATCTCGTTACACAAAAGAAAAAGGTTTAAAGGATTTTGAATTAGCATCTAGCCATTGGAAAGAGGATATGCCTGAATATGTATTGGCTAAAAGTTCAGTTAAGTTCTCTCTTTGGTCTTTCCTAAATCACATTTTTTAGAATCATTAGAGAAATAGAACCAAAAGGAGACAGAAATTTAATCCAGGGATTTTTGTCTTTTTTAAGACAACAACCACTAGATTGCTCCCTGTTTTTCTGCAAATAAAACAGAGCCCAGGCCCTGATACAAAACAAAGCTGAGCTGCTCAGTAAGGCAGGGTGGGGAGACGATTCTAAATTGACCATACTCCCCTCTTGATGAAGTAGAGATTTTGCATGCTGTCATAGTGAAAACCACTGTGCTGTTTTTAAAGTGAGAAAGTGATTCAAACATACATAGCAAAGTAAGAACATCAAAATATCCAAGTATGAAACTCAGTTCTTCAATCACCAAATGTCCTTAAAATGTCCTTTTGAGATAACTTTCTGCACTCAGTATTTGGAGTGCTTACTGTAAGCAAGACACAACTCAAAGTGTTATAACTATCCATATACTCAGTTACAATACTACATGACTGGGTTTTCACTTTTTATTTACCTCTAACTTGAAAGTTTTTAAATACTGTAATAGAGATTCATAGAAAAATACACAAAAACATAAACAGAGAAAAAAATTATCTCACCTATAATCTATTATGCAAAAGCAAAACTTGGAAGTCTGTTCTTCTTCAGAACTTGCCCGATGCACAATTTTATAATCTATTTAATTTACGGTTTATGTTTACATAACAGTCAAAGTTAGTTCTATGCTTTTCTTTACCTTATCTAATAACTAAAAATGTCTGCTGGTATGAAAAATAGGTAATTTTACTAGCTAAAAATCTTACTTAAAAATGCCTCGGCCAAAATAAACTATATTTTATGACATGCAATTATTTGCTTCATAAATATGTTTTCCTATATTAGAAGTAGGTTACGTGTCCAGCCATTTTCAAGTTCATAGGAAGGGCATCAACGTTAACACAGGCAGGCAAAGGATACTCATCAGGCGGAGAGCAGCCGCACACATAATACAGGGCTCCACGGTGACATACAACACAGTGTGTTCAAACACTTCAGAAGGACTCTTGCCAATTCGATGACACCAGTCTAGCACCTGGTCAATGGCCACCATTTCTGCATGTCGAGTGGCCTGAAAAGAGAGAGGTGCTTTCATGGATATTGCTTGCTACATGTAACTGTATTTTACAAATATTCAAAAATAAATACAAAAAAAAGGCTTTTTGTTGCTGCCAACGTTTTGATGAATAAGGTTTCTAGAGACACTCAGTAATTGGCAATGCATTCCCTAACTTCACCAGCAAAAACACATCGTCTGAGATGTATGAATTATTCCATATTTTTATTTAAGTACCTCAGTACCTTAGGGATACTCTTCCAATTAAAATGCCAGAGAAAGTAAATCTTAAAAAAAAAGAGTCTATGGTTTCTGAATATTTTAGAGAAAGCTCAAAATTTTCATAGGCTGTGTTCCAGTTTCGAATGTGTTTTTAAGGCTGTCGGATGACCTCACTCTAAGTAAATCTATATTTAGTATACTGGGATGCCATCATTTACATTTTATTTGGGATGAGATTTTTATATACTGGCAGACTATAGAGAAAAATCAACCACACTTAAATTTGAATCCCGACCATGACATTACTAATCATATGGCCTTGGCAAGTGACGTAAGTCTTCTAAGCCTTGACTTCCCCAGACGTAAAATGGGGTGTACTGGTCCACACAGAATCACATGAAGTACATGCTACACGCTACCATGTGCGCATTCTGCTATGCAACCACTGCTTGTAATATTCATAACAACTACGGTCATCAACAAACGGACATTCAGTGCAATGTGCTAGTCACGATGCTGCATTCTGTGTAGGATAAAAACGCTGTTCTCACTAAGCATGAAATCAGAGCGGGGTTACAGAAAGGCACTCATTTATCTGTAAAACAGGGCAAGGTGTGAAAAGTGCTGACACAGTGGACCAAGATGCCATGGAGGCCAGAGGCACATGGCTCAATGCTGGCCCAGTAATAAACTCAGAGCTGGAAAGTACTTCAGTGAGACTGCCAATCCTGGGTACATACCAAAACCAATAGCGGAGATTAAAAAGTTTCCCAAACTTGGGTGCTTTTTACAGACCAGATTCTGGCACACCCTGACGGCTCTGTGGTTCAACTCCAGGTGATTCCTGATGGTGCCGTCCACATAAAGCTCAAGGACCTGGGTTTGCAGCCCTGGACTGCAGGGAACAACCAACACGAACTAGACGGATGGATAAATTCTTCTTTCTCCTCTCTCTTCCTGCCTGCCTGCTTACTTCCTCTAAATAAATAAATTTTTTAAAAAATCAGATTTAGAGTCTTCCCGGAGTTCCCAATAAAAAATTGAGATGAACTGAATCACCCCAATCAAATTCCTCTCTTACTGCAGAAGAACCAGAAACCATGCTAAGTCAGAAAGTATTAAAGACACATGTGGGACACCCTGGTGGAGTAGAAATTGGGTGCAGGCCACATATATCCCAAGGTCCTGAGTTCACTTGCCAGGTCCAACAGGAACAAACAAGATAAACAATTAAATACAATGAATCAAATGCTTCCTCCTTGGTGGGCCCTGGTGGACTTGTGGTTGAGTCTGCCATGCCTGACTGAATGCAGTCCACATACATGCCAGGAACCCAGATTCCTGGGTTCAGGGGGAACAATCAAGATGAACAGTTAAAGAAAAGTAAATAGAATGCTTCTTCCTTTCATCTTCCTGCCTGCCTTCCTGCTCACTTTCATTCCTGCCTACATCTTTCCTTTAAAAAAAAAATTTTTTTTGATCTTAACATCAATGCTTCTTCCTCCTCTCTCTCTTGCTTTCCTGCCTCTATTCACCTTCACTCCTGCCTGAACCTTTCCTTTGGAAAAATAAAGAGAGACAAACAGCTGCGAGAGGTGATGGTGGAAGTTAGGATATGTTATAGTATCAGAGACTCATCAAGTCTCCTCATTTGGGGTCAAGAGTCTTTTTCTCCTGTGTTTACAAGGTGATCATATAGATTACACACAATATCAAAATCAATCCAGGTTCATATCAAGGTCATGGAGGGTAAAAAGGATGTCATTAGGACATTCAAAAATTGTCATATCACTGAAGATATTGTACCAAACCACAAAATATAAATAAAGAGACATGAGAAGTTTTTAAAATACAGAATTCCACTCCCAAATAAGTATCTGTATATTCATTAATTGCTGCAGTATGCACATATCACTTCATCTCACAGATACAGTGATATCCACATAATAATTACTTTGTGAATCTGGGTTCCTACTTTGCATGTATTTTGCTAAATCTGTTTTCTTTTTTGATAGACATGAACTTTAACGTCCCAAACCAGTACTGACACCAGCTTGTTGTCTGGCTCCCCAAATCACATGGTAAGAACGAGTGAGAGGTGTTAGGGTTACAAGCTAATAACCTAGTACCACCTAGGACATCTTATAATCACAAAATGTAATATTTCACTTATACTGTGACATGCTGTTGTGATATTATTTTCTAGACATGCTGCTTTAATTCATGAACTTCTCAACCGAACCACAGTAAGTGACACAAGCTCTTAAAGCACATACACCTCATGTTCATACAAAGACAGCAGGCAGTGGAGGTGTCTTCCATTGAACTATCTGATAAAGGAACAGCTTCCTTTATACCTATGCCTCCAAAGTTGAGGATGATTTTTACAATTAATTAGGAGAAATAAATTATTTAACGGTACTTAAGAATTCAATATGAGTTAAACTAATGTGTTTCATAAAACAGAATTTTCACATATTGGATTTTGTTTCAAATGGAGTTCGACGCTTCTTTCACACTGACAATTTGATATAGTAAACTCCCGTCTTGGGCTTGACTCAAGTGTTAAAGAAAAACTCCAAGAAATAGGAAATTAGTCCTACAGATTTTATTGCTTCATTAAGCTTTTCTGAATCATCGAAAAGGTTGAAAGTCAACATGTATCCCTTTTATATTCAGAAAAAAAGGGCATTTTTAAAAAGAGAAAGGTTAAGGTGGACGATCTTTCTATCGATACTTATGAGACTCTATACAGTCCCTTTTTCTCTCCAGCTGTGCAAGTTCACTGCACAACCACCATCATGGCCGTATGCTTGCAATTATATCATTCAACTCACATACATTTTTAGTTTGATTCACTTCATTTCTTCCTTTCCCCACAACTTCATTGTTATAGACCAAAAGGCAGCCAACAGGAACTTCAGTGTTTTCTAAGGCATTTTTGGCCTAAAAGACAAAGTGGAAAATATAAAATACATTATGTTCTAAGATGTAATGTTCACCGCTTGAAAAGACTACAGGAAAAACTAGAAGTAGGACGAGCAGCATACACGTATGAACAATCAGAACAAAGAAATTCAGCTGAGCTTCCCCGTTGCTCATAATCTAGTACCTTTGTTCTCTGTTGTGCCTGTATTAAGGGAAACTCAGAAACATATCCCCTTCTCAAGACCTGAGCCCCAGATTCTTCGTCTCATTGGAATAGATGTGATCAAAACACTTATTGATTCATTGGAATAGATGTGATCAAAACACTTATTGATTCATTGGAATAGATGTGATCAAAACACTCATTGATTCTTGTTATTCAAAAGCTCTGTGCAACTTTTCCTAGAGAGTATACACACGCACGCACACACACACACACACACACACACACACTTGCAGAGTTTGAAAATAAGTAATATTACAAAATACTTCATTAAATAAATTCTATCCCTGTTGAAATTCTACTTGCTTAATTTTCTTGTTTCTCTAGAAATTATAGAAAACTAGCATTTAAGTAGCATAAAGGTGCCCAACTAATTATCTCACTGTGTCTGTAATATCTGCTGAGACAATGAAAGTTGTCTCTTACATAGAACATTCTGTATAAAAATGGCACAATCACTATGACAAATACTTGAAAGTTTCTTTTCAAAGTAACTACACGTATAGCCTCGTGTCACTTAACAATGAGGATCAATGCTTGGCATGTGAGTTCACCACTGTGGGAACATCACAGAGTGCACACATACAGACCTAGATGGTGTAGAGCTACTACACACGTATGCTACACAGAGACCACTGTCTATATGGATATCAACAAAAGAATGGAGAAGCTAGCATATAGAGGCACACAATGAAATACTACTAAGCCATAAAAAAGGACAAACTACTGATACGCTATCAGCATGGGTGAGTCTCACAGTTTGCTGGGTAAAAGAAGGCAAACATAAAAGCACACATACCATGTAATTCCTTTCATGTGAAAACAGAACACATAAAACTAAGCTGTGATGACAGAAATTGGAATGCTGGTTGCTTTATGGAAGAGGATGTATAGATTGATCAGAAGGGGACACAAGGATAATTTCTGAGGCTGTGAAAATGTTTATTTTCTTAATAAGGCATGCATTACACATGTTTGCACCATTCAAAACCAAATGAATGATACATTTAAGTCCTGTGCATTTTATTGTATATAAAGTATACCACAATTTAAAAATGTGAGAAAAATATGTTTACGAACACTTCTGCCACTACCATCCTGACTATATTCACAAAGTCTCCCGTCTATCTCAGGCTGTTCTCTTTCCTTTTTCCCCTAATGCTGAGTGAACCTTAAGAGAGCAGAAGAGGCACGCCCCGAGAGCTCAGGGGTTAAGCCCACACCTGGAACATAGTGCTCGTAAAATCAAGGACCTGGGTTTGAGCCCTAGGGATGGGGGTGGGGGGGATTAAAAACTGAAGAGATAAATAAAATACTTCTTCCTCTTCTCTCTTCCTGCCTACCTCAAGCCTGGCTGTCTTCATTTTGTTTGCCTGTCTGCTTTCTTCTTAAAAAAAGAAAAGACAGCAAAAGAATATTTAGAGCAGAAGCAGGTTACATCTGGGTACTCCTGATACTGCCAATGAGCGAGATAAAGGGAGAACAGTACTCTGGACTAGTATACAACCATTTCCACCTCACTGCAGTCCAAGTACAACTAGGTTCTAGAAAGCACGGTACTTCTGATCTTAGCAGGCTGATAATTCGGAAGGCTAGATTCTTATTTCAGGGTAGGTACTCACACACAGCACAGGGCATACAGAGGGCAAAGCTGGAAGCACTGCTGGAGAGTGTGTTCTGTGTGCTGCACCAGCCTCTTTCTTCAGCTACACTTTATTTATAGAAGCAAAAACTTCCTATAACAACGCTCATACGGGTTCCCTGGCTACTTCAACCAATGCTTGTGTTGAATATGGCCAACAGAAGTGAAAGGAGAGGTAAATAATGGTAGCAAACTGAATCTCCCCTTCTCCTCTGGAGTGGTGGAGAGCATTGATCATGAAGAGTGGTAAGAAGGATGTCCACGAGGCAGCATTCTCCAGGACTATGTTAGGAACTACCCACAAGCTAGCTCTGTCCCTGTTCTGTAAAAGTGGGGAAAGGCCAGTTTACGAAAGTCTGAACAGTTCCAAGATTTAGTGAATATGTACAAAGAATATATAAAGGCACCATCGGCTACTACAGAAGTGAATACCAGCAGCTAGGGGGAATGGAGGTGCTGGATACCAGTGCAGTTCGGGCAATCATCACACTAAGAATGTTACTGAAAGTAAGTTTAGTATGACACACAGCCCAGGTACACATGAGAGACGACTCATTTAATCAACCAGCAAATATTTGTTGGAGACTGTGAGACAGGGAAATTATCCAGGATTACTTAAGTGGCCCTAACTCTCCAGAGAAGAGAGAGACAGAGAGATTAGACAGAGGAAGCAGAAAGCAGTGAAAGGATAGAAGCAGAGAGAGCTTTGAAGATGCTACACTGTTGGCTTTGAAGATGAAGAAGGGAACATAAGCCAAGCAAGGATGTTCCTCCAGACTCTGGAAAAGGCAGGGAAATGTTTTCTCTAGCGCCCCCTCCCTCCCACCGAGGGAGCACAGCCATGAGACTCACTGGGTCAGTGAAACGGATTCTGGACTCCTGGTCTCCAGAACTATGAGAGAATAAGCCTGTTTTTGTTTGTTTTGTTAAACTATCAAGTGGTGGTAATTTTCTACAGAAGTCACAGAAAATTAATGCACTCTGATTAGAGGAAGAGAAGGCAAGCTAAAACTGGAAGAAAATATTTGCAAAACCTATGCAATAAAGGTCTAGTATCTGGACTACTTAAAGAACTCTTAAAGTTCCACAATTAAAACAAATTTCATTAGAAAATATAGGCAAAAGATACGAGTAGATATTTCACCCAAAAAGGCATGAAGATGAAAAATAAATGACATATGTTCACATCACTAGCCATTAGGGAAATGCAAAAAAGCACACTTACTGGAGCGCCCTGGTGGAGCAGGAGTTAGGTCCATCACCTCTGAAGGAGCAAGGCACATACCCTGGGTTCAAGTCCCAGGTCTCAGGGGGTAAAAAAAAAAGTGTGAACAAATAAATAAAAGTTAAAAAAAAAAAACCTTTTCCTTCTCTTTCTGCCTGCCTATTCACCATCATTCCTTCCTGCACCTTTTCTTTAGAGAAAAATACAAATGAAACAACACACCTATCAGACTGGCTAAAATAAAAAGTCAAAATGCCAAATGATGGTGAGGCTGTGAAGAAAGAGCACAGCCACTCTGGAAAATAATTTGGCAGCTTCTTATAAACATGCACTTATCATGTGACCACCAATTACACACACTCTTAGGCATTTACCCAGGAAAATGAAAACATGTTAATACAACATATAATTTCATGTAGACATGACTGCTCATAATTTTATTCAAAATAGTCAAATCCTGGAAACAACCTAGGTACCTTTCAATAGGCGTATGGTTAAACAAACTAGGGTATATCCATACCATAGACTACTACCCAGCAAAAGAAGGAATGAGCTGTCACACATCACTCAACAGCTGGGAGAGATCTCAAGGTAATTATACTAAATGTAAAAATAGTCTATTCAGAAAATTATACATTCATGTATGTAACATTCCTGAATGACAAACTTATAGATCTAGAAAAAGATTTGTGGTTGGCAGGGTTTAGAGTTTAGGAGGGAATGGTGGCGATAAAGGGGCAGCATGAGGGAGTCTTATGGCGATGGAGCAAACATAGCATCAATGAAATTCAACTAACCTTGGGATAAAACTGCATTGAAATACACACAGAGTTTACCTGGAAGACAGTCTCTCTGTCACCCAGGCCTACATGTGACTGAATTTGTACCTTTTATTCTGTTTCCCATATCTCAATATTATGTTCCTATTTATTTAATTTGGCTTTTTTTTTTGTAACCTGGCTTCAATTGTTGTCCAATTAAAGAATAAATTTGAGTAATGGGAATATTTTAAGAGGGAACATAACATAATCTGCAACACTGAGAGTGAGCAGATGAGCAATTAAAATAGAAATGGTGGTGAAAATAATCCCAAAACTCCACAGAAATAAGTTTAGGTGAAATGCTTTTCTTTGTTTTTTTGTTTGTTTGTTTGTTTGTTTTTTCCTGAAAGGAAAGGTAGAGGCAGGAATGAAGGCAAGTAAGCAAGCAGGCAGGGAGAAGAGAATGAAGAATTTTATTTATTTTTCTTTAATTGTTTATCTTGGTTGTTTCTTCTGGCCCCAGGACTTGAACTGGGTCCTTGGAATGTACATGAACTGTTCTAGGTCAGATGGGGCAGATCTAACTGCTACTCCATCAGGGCATGCCTAGTGAAATGCTTTTCAATGAAATTAGATGTATGTATGCACACATACAGACACACATATGATGATCACAACCAAAGCAAAACTGTGCTTGTGAGGTTGAAATTTACTGCTGATTTGGGTGATTTAAATAATTCAGGAATTGCTATTATAACATTACATGAAAGTCTACAACTACTGATATAAAGGCAGCTGAAAAATGTTCAGAAACTCTAGATGTGCTGATTGTGGAGGATATTTACTTGCCAGCTTTGTCACTGTGGACTAAACCACCCTATTGCAGAAATAGATACCTGGAAAGACTTTCATCCATAAGGAGGCCAGTCAATACCAGGTTTCGAGCTTTCAGGGCAGGGTAAGTTTTGGTTGGGGGCAGTGTGGCAAGCCACAAATGAAAACCCTTTGTGATCTGGCAGGAGAACCCCTAGGCCTTTAAGCTTATCAGTGATCACCCTCAGAGCCAGTGTGCGAGAAAAACACCTAGCAGACATGGATGACCTAGCTCCTCTTCGAAGACACCCTCCTGAGCTGCTAGGCCAGAAAAATGGAAAAAATACTGTTTGGAGAATAACAGACCTTTCAAGATTTTGCTTATTGTTGGGGCATACCCTGAAGGCTCAGACAGCTGAGTTACTGGCATGCGGGCCACATAAAGCCCAAGAATCCAGGTTCACCATCCAGGGCTGGAGTGCAAAACCAAAGTAAAAAAATAAAGACGTTTTGTCCTCCTCTCTCTTCCTTCTTTCCTCTTAAAAAAAATATATATATTTTGATTATTGCCAATATTTTCCTCCACCCCAATGTCAAAGTGATATTTCTGCCTCCAAAACTCTACCTCTTTGACCCAACAAATGGTCAAGGAGTTATAGCAGCTTTTAAGGCCTAGTACATCAGGAGGACTTTTACCTGGTCCATTCTTTCAACTGAGGAATGCACTGATTTAGATACTATGCAACTCTGGAAAGACTACAACATCCATGACACATCCATGACTGTATCAAAAACTTGCTTAGGACTAGAGTGAAGCCACCAAAGAGTGTATGAGTAACATCTGGAAGAAGAGGTTTGTCCATGACCTCAAAGGATTTGCCAAGGATGAAAAAGCTGTAAAAGTCAATGAGGCTATGTTATAGCAAGCAATTTTAACTTGAGTGTGGAGGAGGAGGACATTGAGGAGCTCGTAAAGGTGGTTCCAGAAAACGGACAAGTGAGTTGTTGGAAGTGGAACAGAAGGCATACCTGAAGAAGCAGCAAGAGGAAAGGAAACTGCAGAAGAAAAAGAACCTCTAAGACAACTCACAACGAAGGTGTTAACAGCTTTTGCAGATCTCAATGAGCTCCTTAAAAAGTTTGAAAATTTGTGCCTCAATGTCAAGAGGTTTCCATTAATAGAAAGGAATGTTCATGGCATATTACTGCTTACAAGAAAATTTATGAAGGAAAAAACACCGAAACACCAAGCAAACCACCACGGACCTATATCTGAAAAGTGTGACAACTCGCCTCCTCAAGAAGAGTCTCAGGGAGGGCTTTCCAGACTTATTCCAAAAGGAGGCAGTTTCATAGGAGCAGACAGCCCCATGCAAGTTACTGCCCATAAAGACCCTCAGAGGGATGACATATGGAGGTGGACTCATACTGACAATGGCAACCCTGTGTAGGCTTAGGCTATTATGGGTGTCTTAGTTTTTTTGTTTTTGTTGTTGCTTTTAAGAGAGGGAGGAAGAGGAGAAAGAAACACTTTGTTTATTTATTTTGATTGTTCTCAGCCCCATGGGATGGGTCTGCAGTCCTTGGGCTTTGCATGGTCCACACCTCAACATGCCAATTTAGTGCCTGAGCCACCAAGGCACACCCGTATTTCAATTTTATTTGTTTAAGGAAAGGTGCAGATGAAAGTAAAGGAGAGCAGGCAGGAAGAGTGAGAAGGAAGAACTCTTTCATTTCAGTTGTTCATCTTGGTTGTTCCCCTCAGGCCTGGGTCTTGAAGCTGGGTCCTTGGGATGTGTGTGGACTACATCCAGTGGCCTTATCCACTAGGCCAGCAGGGCACACCCTGTGTTTCATTTTCAACAACAATGAAAAGCTTAAAAAGTTTAAAAATATATAACTTAATAGAAAAAAGCTTATAACATAAGGACATAAAAAAGAAAATATTTTGTGTAGTTGTACAATGTATGTTTTAAACTGTTATGACAAGAGTCAAAAAGTTAAAAAGGAAAAATATTAAAGCTTATAAACTAAAAAAGTTGCAGGTGGATAGTTATTATTGAAGAACCTTTTCTTTCTTTCTTTTTTCTTTTAACAAATTTGCTGCAGCCCAGGTGCTCAGTGTTCATGAAGTCTATAGCCGTACACAGTAAAGTCCCGCCTCCACATTCACTGCCCCGTGCTGACTCAGCCACAGCAACCTCCAGTCCTGAAAATGTCACTCATGGTAAGTGCCCTATATGCGTGCACCATTTTTTATCTTTATATTATATTTTTACTGTACCTTTTCTATGTCTAGACATGTCAAGACACAAAAATACCATTGTGTTACAAATGCCTACAGTGTTCAGCACAGTAGCGTGCTCTACAGATTTGTAGATTAGAAGCAATAAGCTATACTGTGCAGGCAGGGGAATAGTTCGTAGGCTTTACCATCCAGGATGGTGAAAGCACACTCTGATGTTTGCACAGGCTGCCATGAAATTTCTCAAATATACATGTGTGTGTACACATTTGCTTTTAAATAAAGTCTATGCATATATATATATATATATACACACACACTTTGATATCAATTCAAAATAGAGTTAACTAAACTGAAGTAATTTTCAAACTATCTGATCTCTTACTTTCCAATGTCCCCATCTGATCATTTCTTCATAAATGCAAATAGTTCAGGCAAACTGACTGTAAAATATATGCAGACAGATTTGATTTTAACTCTCGTCTTTTTTTTTTTTGGAAGAGTTCAAGTCTCAGTTCTTATTTAAAATGACAACTTGATCTTACATAAATTAACAGATTATCAACTTTCAAAATGGAAGAATGAAATCTCTCTTCTTCAAAGACCTAATCCTGGTCTCTACTTTTTCTTTAAAAGTCATTAAGTTTGCTCTAGTTAAGACCTGTACAGTTCTGGATAATGACAGCTCTAGCAAGGAACAGACTTTGTAGTTTCTCTGATGTCATCACACCTATTAACTACTTTCTTGTGATGTGGTAGTCAAAAGGGGATGGGGCAGGGAAAAGTAGACTTTTGGTGGTATGCTTAATGATGCATGTGGGGAAATATTAATACTTCATTATTTATAAAGTCAATAAAAATGATACTATCAATGTTTTAAGCTCATAAAAGAATAAAAAGAAGGAATATTCTCAAGATATGGGGCCTAAGCTCATAATGGTTTCCATTCTTTTTTGCCAGACTTTAATTATTTCTAACTTAATATTCATTGAGATAACTTTGATTAACAAAATATATACACCCATACGTAAAAATTCACCATTTCTCAAATATATGACAAAACAACCTGTCCACTACCAAATTACCAACAGTTCTTCATCATTTTCCACTGGACCCCACCTCTACCGCTTGCCCCCAACCCTGACCCTCCCATTCCCTACTGGTAACCTCAGTTCTATTGTTAGCATCTATGGGGTGGTTTTTGTGTCATCTGTTCCTTTGCTTCATTTCTTTGCATTCTGCATGACTGAGATCATTCAGTACCCGTCTTTCTTTTTCTGACTTATTTCACTTAGCATAATCCCTACTAGTTCCATCCATATTATTGCAAATGACATCTTTTTTTAGGGCTGTGTGGTGTTCCACTGTGTACACATACCACATAATCTTTATTTACCTGACAATGTGCACTTAGTTAATTTCCAGTTCTTGGCTATTTTAAATATGCTGTAATAAACATAATGGTGCAAATATTTCTGTGAATTAGTGTTTTGGGGATAAATATCCAGAAGTGGGATCATATGGGATTTCCATTTTCAATTTTTTGAGGAAACTCCATGCTACTTTCCATATAGGTTGCACCAATTTACACTCCCATAAAGTTTAAAAGGATAGGTGTGTTGATTTATAAAGGTTATACACTTGAAACCCATATAACATACACCAGTATTATTTCACTTAAAACAAATATAGAGAATGTGTAATGTGTGTGGCAGGGCAAAGTTGTGAGGTAGGGAGACAGGGGACAGACTTCAGTTTACACACTCTTGATGATTCCCCAGATACATTTCTGACAAAAAGACAAAAAAAAATAGAGGAAAGGGCAATTTATCCAGAACTTTGTTGTTGTTGTTGTTAAGGAAAGCTACAGGCAGGAGTGAAAGCAATGAGGCAGGCAGCAAAGGAAGAAGTATCTTTATTTTTTAAATTTCATTTCATTGTTCATGCTGGTTGCTTCCCCCAAGCCCCAGATTCGAACTTTGGAGTATGTGGCTTGCTCCTTCAGAGGTGACTGACCCAACCACTGCTCTACTACAGCATGGCTTAGAACAACTCTTACATTGAAAATAATGACATCCAAAAGGTTAAAAAACTACACTACAACTACAACTGGTAATGACTGTTTTCCCTCTTCCAAGTTTAAATTCCTCAACCTAGCACTGAGAATCTCCCAATTACCACAGAGCCTTCCTACCACCATCTAAAGCAGCCTCACTTTTCATTATTGTCCAGGTGTTAACCTTTTCAGAGCCAAAACCCGCTGTGAGAATTTAAGGAAAGTTAGGAACTCAGTTGTAAAAGGCACAAGCACATAATATCTTTATACACAGTTTCAGGGTTATAGTTCACCCTAAAACCTGGGCCCCAAGTTTAGGAAACCTTCTCCTAGACACATAGAGCACCACAGAGGCCAGGAATAAGTCCTCCATTTCTTTGTACCTGACACCTCCTCAGCTTTGATCAACCTATTCCCTCCTTTCCACCAACCTATATGTTTTTTCCTTTTAAAATTCAGACAGCATCCTATAATTTACCTCAGCTGACTTAGGACTTTGTCACCTGTTATCTGGTAGTGCTTTAGATCTATCTCTAATTTTTAAACCCTGGACAAGTTACTAACATTTTCCTTTGGTGTGTGCATCGCCTGATTTCATTAATTAAACATATGCTCTTAGATGCACTAGATCTAGGTACTAGCACGTCTGTCTTGCTCATGTCTGCAGCCCTGACATCCAGAACAAAGGCCTAACATAGAGGGAACATCTAATCAAAACACATTCATTCAGTTAGATAAGTGTTCATGTCTGACTTCTGTTCGAGTTTCTCTAAGACCTAGCACACTATTATACTAGAGTCCCAGAAAATGCATAGCACAAAACTTGCAACTTCTCCCTCTATCTCTCTGGCAAATATGGGAGTTAAAAAACTGACACATCAGAAAATTAATATGAACAACTAATTAATGACAAAAGACACAAGAGCATAAAATGGAGCAAAAGGTGATGCTGGGAAAACTGGACAGCATCATGTAATAGAATGAAACTAGACCACTACTTAACACCATACACAAAAACTAATTCAAAATGGATAAAATAATTGTATATAAAACCTGAAACCATGAAACAAATTTTTGAAAAATAGGAGATACATTCCTTGACATTGACCTAAGAGATGTCATTGGGAACTTGACTCCAATGTTAAGGGAACACAAGCTAAAATAAATGGAACTGCATTAAACTACAAATTTCTATACAGCACAAGAACTATCATCAAAAGAAAAAGACATCTTATTGATTGGGAGAAGACATTTATACATCATACATCTGAGAAGGGGTTAAAATTAAAAATATACAAAGAACTCATAAAATTCAACAATAAACAATCCAATTTAAAAATGGGCAGAACATCCCCAACCCTCACCTTGCCCATTGGCTTAGGCATCTAAAGCACACATTATAAAAACCAATACATAGGCATGAAAAAAAAAAGGGGGAGGGCACAGAAGTACCTTAATGATACTTTTCCAAAGAAGATATACAGATGGCCAAGAGGTACATGAAATGATGTTCCACATCTCTTGTTATTAGGGAAATGCAAATCAAAACAACAATGAATATTACTCAGCTATTAAAAAAGATGAGACCCTAACATTTGTAGTAACATGCATAAGCCAAAGGGAATTTTGCTTAGTGAATAAGTCAGGAGAAAGACAAAGGTCATATGATTTTATTCATATGTGCTATACAGAGAAACCAAACAAAAAATGAACCAAATCAAAAAATAATATACCCTTAGTTAACAGAATCAAATTAGTGGTTGCCAGAAGGGGTGGGAGGTGGGCAAATCAGGTAAAAGGGATCAGTTATATGGTGAAGGATAGAATTGGACTGCTGGTGGTAATTTACTGTATTATACACAGCTGCTGATTTGCAATGACACACACCTTAGACCCATGTGTTAAGATGTAATGTTCTTTCCACAAGACTAAAAATAATTAAAACCACTCATAATTCCAACACTCTAAAATATGGTTACTGTTATTATTCTGCAACAGATTTTCAGGATTTTTTTCTTCATACCTGTACACACACACGTATCTGTACAAACAAGTATGTATATATGTATAACAGTGCATATGCAGTTCAGCATTCTGTCTTTTTATTTAGAAATATAAACACTTCCCTATACTGGATAATATTTTTTCAGCATATGATCTTTATAAGGTTGCATGGTGCGCTTCTGTATGAATGTTTATGATTCATTTAGTAGGTCTCTATTGTTTGATACTTACGTCAAATTCTTCACTACATTATAAATAAGCAAAGAAATTTCCTCTATATTCCCATCACTTTCTTGTGAATTATTCCAAAATATAGTTATAGAATACAAAGAGCTCCTACTACGTGGTTTAAAAAAAATACTAAAAGAGGGCAAAGTAGATGTCTTTAGATGTCTAGGCAATTCATGATGGCAATTCAAATGAGCAGCTAGGATGCTGGAGAAATTAGTCAGGGCAATGCAGAGGAGGCAGAGACGCAGGAGAGTGAGCTGGAGCGCCACCAAGCGAGGCCCGGCAGCGCTGTTAGGTGATGCAGACACACCGCTGGGCTCAAACCACCGTTCCCTCCTTACCATCAGTCTACTCTGAGCAATGTACTTAATTTTCTCACCCTCAACGTTCCCACCTGAAAGTGAATATAATAATAACACCTACCTCACCGGTTACTGTGGGCCTTACATTTTGTTGCCAAAATGAAACCGCATAGCATGCAACACCGTTAATTATTCCTATGTTTGTTTCCAAGGCTCTACCCTTAAAGTTACATGCTACGATGATTAAAACAATCACCTTAGTTAGATGCTCTGCTCTCCAAAAGAAAATTGTCATGAAAAATAGTTTTATCAAAACCAGTAATAAAAAATTAAAAAAAATCTAGAATTTGATCAAAGAACAACAACAAAATAGCACAGATGTTACTTCTCACCTACAACACTGCCAAATATTAAAGAGTGATAATGCTAGGGTTGTAGAATTAGGGGTGGGATAGGACATTCTTATAAAATGGTGATGGAATGGTGACCATTCAGACCAGGGCTATCCAACTGGAACTCTAGTAATAGAACTGTCTTCTAATCTGTGTTATCCAGTATATACTCCTGGGCACGAGTGACTACTGAATACAGCAGTTGCTCATTATATTCAGTTTCACTTTCCATGGTTTCAGTTACTTATGGCCAACCTCAATCGAAACATATTAAATATAATACAATATTTTGAGAGACCATATCCACTTTTGTCACATATATTATATATAAATTAGATATAACTTTCATCACATATGTTGTTATAACTACTCTATTTTAGTAGTTATCACTGTTAATCTCTTATAATGCCTACTTTATAAATTAAACTTTGTCATAGGCATGTATATATAGGAAAATACGTAGTATAAATAAGGTTGGGTATTTCCCACTGTTTCAGGCATCCATTGGGTGTCTTAGAACACAGCCCCAGAAAATAAGGGGAAAAAGCTGTATTTGACATGTGACTAATGTCACTAAGGAACTGAATATTTAACTTTATTTCACCTTAATTTAACCATAAATAGTCACATCTGCTAGTGGATACTGTAATGGGCAGTACAATTCTAGAAAGCAATAAAAGAATATCTATAGGGCCGCAGAACACAAACGTTCTTTGTTCCACTTTTAAGACTTTTTTATATCTACATAGTCAAATTACCCACTAGAAGGTTGCCCCGCTTTCAGTAGCCAATTAGCCATACACATACCCTATTACCAATCTTGGGCATTATAATTAATTACATCGTTTTCACTTTTGCCAACTTAACAAGTGAGAATTTACATCTCTTTAATTTGAATTTCATGCACCAGTGAAATGACACATTCATTCACTTGTTGGCTATTTTTCTTTCTTTTACAAATCTGTTCACGTCCTTCAGCTGTTTCGGTTTTAGAGAATGCATCTTTTCTTGTTAGTTTGCAAATGCTCTTTATATAAAAAGTTATCTAGCCTGTATTTTTCCTTGTTGCAAATTTTCTCCCTCTTTGTTGTTTGATGTTACTTTCTATGTTTCTTTTAACATGTAAAAGTTTTTAATGTTTACGTAATTACAATCTATTTTTCTTTTATGTGTTCTGCTTTCGATGGTACAGTTTAAGGAGCTATCTCCATTCCAAGTCCTCCAGGCTTTCTCTCAATAAATACTGAATATATCTGTATATATCTA
The DNA here is from genome assembly GCA_004363575.1 of Solenodon paradoxus. Taxonomy (NCBI): domain Eukaryota; kingdom Metazoa; phylum Chordata; class Mammalia; order Eulipotyphla; family Solenodontidae; genus Solenodon; species Solenodon paradoxus. Next base: position 440,536 of record RJWH01000248.1, read on the forward strand.
CTAAATACTAAATAGAAAAAAATGTGGATGTGTCTTTAAAATAACCCATAACTTTACCACATTAACTATTTTGTGACTTATCCTTTGTTCATTTTATAAAAACAGCTATTAATTGAGATTATGTCACATGCAACAAACAAACATTGTCTCTTTTAATCTAAATAAACCTGTGAGATTCATATTATATACCCATTTTTCAGGTGACGATATTGAGGCAGAAAGGTTAAGAACTTCTTAACGTTAGTTTGCTTTCAGTTGCCATTCTGGGGTTTGAACATAGGCCTATCTAACTTCTAAACTTATAAATGTAGCATAAAATAATTTGTATTCTGCTTGTTTAATATCACATGTAGTTAAAATAGTTAGCATTATGTTTATATCTAATAGCAAGTGATTTTAATAATAGCATATTATTCAACACAGTAATATATCACAATTTTAATTAACCATTAACCATTTTTCTTAATCAGAAGTTTGAAATCCCTTCCCTGGTTTTTGCTGTTATGTGTAACACTGAAAAGATATTATTATTTTTGTCTTTCTAAATTGTTTGCTTAAGATATACCACAGGACCACATTATTGGGTCAAATGATAACATCTTTTATGATTGTTAATCATACTACGCTAAGTTGCCTTCCAAAAATGTTGTACCTATTTAGATTGGTAGGGTTGTATTGATTTTTGCACAGACTCATTAACTTTAGATGACAATTCTAATAGATTTGAAGCTTTCCTCAAAAATGCCTTCCTTTCTTTCATAACCTACTCTTACATTTGTAAAATAAAATCATAAACTAGGAGGTAAATTTTCTAGTACAATCTCTTTATTTTAAACACTACAAAGGTAAGAAGACCCAATAGTTATATGATTGTCTATGTTCACTACCTGGTCACATCAGAGCCATTCTAGTTGTATATTTCTACTCTATTTGTAGTATCTACTATCTTCTCTCTTACATATATACTGAATATTTCACTTTCTAATTCCTACCAGAGTACATTAAACAGAGATTGAGTCGTTGCCTCTGGATTTGCACAAGCTATGTTTCTGATTTCAAAACTCTTCCCAGAAGTACAAGTATACTTGCAATTACTTAAGCAATGCCTCAAGGTGATTTAAGATTTGAAGTTTCTTTACAGGGCAGGGGAGGGAATGGTTGACAAAGCATAAGACTTACTTATAAGAAGCACTTTTTTACCTTTATTTGCAGTCTGAAAGAAATACGTATAGGCAAAATAATAATCACAATCATAATCATAATAAAGTACTAAGCTTCCTTAAGCTGTTTAATATTAGGTGAAATATTAATATTAGTATGAAACTAATCACATCCCTAGGTTTCCATAATCCAATTAAGAGACAAAATTATCAAGCTCAAAGAGATGTTTAAAAACTATTTAGAGTTCAACTATGTCACTTTATTGACTAGGAAGCAAAACACTTGCCCAATTTCACATCTAAAGTTTATAAAGACTTAAGTATTCAGACAAAAAGTCTAAAGAACAGTGTAGCGGAGGGTGGATGAAATGTCCCAAGATATTAGAACCAATAGATGAATAAAGAAAAACAAAAGACCCGAAATATAAAAGAAAACAGTTTTGATACACAAAGCAGAAAAACTCAATGCCTGATTAAACTTAGCTGTTTTTGCAACCACTGAGTTCTCTGTGGTAGCATTTAAAAATTTCATCTAAGCAAGTACTGCTAAACATAAATACTTTGAGGAAAGCTCCTGAAGTAAATGAAAAAACAAGGAAAATCATTAGAGAGCATCAATTCTGACGTCCCAGCACTCAGGCACCATCAGATCTCCCACCCATAGAAGAATACAAATGCAACTAATTGTATATTTTAGCCTTCATACATCTTTATTATTTTATCTTCCTAACTATTTATTAAGAAGCTGTCTAGAATATATTACTGGAATAATTTGGGAGAAGGGAGGAGATGTTGATATCAAAGGAAAACTCTTTTTCTGCAACTTGAAGAATTTATTAACTAAAAAAGAGTTCAGGACATACAATTCCATATTCCAAATTCCAAATAAATTTTTAGTGCACATATGAACAATAGAGTATTCTGATAGCAACCTATGTATCCTGAACTTGTTATGGAGGAAATATATTTTGAAACAGACTTAAAGCATGGGTCATGAAATCAAGTTAATTGGTCATAACCAGCATTTTTTTTAAAAAAAAAAATGCAGTAAAATAGAAACACCAGGAAAAATATACATAAGAAGGGTAAGTATTGTTCTGTAAAACTTTTGTCAGTTATGACGATGTATATGTTTATGGGACCATAATGTAAAACAGATTTTTTTTCTTTCTTTCTTTCTTTTTACTACAAGTCACTTTCAAAAGTATGAAAACAAGCTTAGAAGAACATATAGAAGGAACAGACACAAATGGATAAATGTACTAATGCATCATGGCTTAGAGAAAAATATTTGGCTATTAACAGTGAATTAGTGCAGAGGAAATAATGTAAGAGAATGGAGAATACACCAAAATCAGTATCAGTGCTGAATCCCCAAAGCCAAACACAGTCAATAAACATTTGTGAAATGAATGAATGAATGAATGATTATGGAATTAATTAACTACAGGAAACCAGAGGCCACTAAGGAAAGGAAAAAAAAAAAAATATATATATATAAACATTTGATCTTCGAAAATGGTATCTTTTATAAACTGAAAAGCAGATACAGAAGCACGTATGTATAAACATATATATGCCAAACACATTTTATCGCTATTAAGGTCCCTCTGGCACACATCAGTATGGGTAAAGCTTGGATTATGTACAAATCTGATCAGAGTCCTTCAGAACCAAAAGTCCGGGAGGGAGAGAGGAAGGAAGTTAAAAGGCAAAGGGCAGTGGGGTAAATGAATGAATGGTAGATTCTGTATAGGGATTTCTTTTTTTCCCTGCTTTCCACCATAAACATCCTCAGCTTCTTTCTTTTCTTCCTTTCTTCTACTAGATATAGTCAAGGGGTCAAAAATACAAATAATGTGATTTCGCAGATTTACTAGTGTGTCTATAAGGAAGGCGCCAGGGAGCCCCTAAGTTTGACATACACTTCATGCCATGGAAAATGAGTAATTTTTTGTATTTTCTCCCTCCCTTCCCCGAGAGTCACTGCGAAAACAGGCTGAAGAAAATTTCAAGCCAGCAAAACTGGCTATTTACCCAGAGAATTGAAGCTCCATGGAAACAATGGGGAAAGCGAACCGAGACGTTTAGTCAAACGCTGGGATCCGGATCCGGGCGGGAGAAAGTTCCCACCCGCGGCATCCACCTCCCAGGCTCCTCACCATCTGCATCGCCTCCTCCATCCATTTTTCGGTCTCTTCAGCCGACACCGAGCACGAGTCTCCGACAACCCGCGTGGACGCCACCACCGCCTCCATCCAGCGACCCCGGGCCGCCGCGCGCCGCCGACTGGCAGCGGAACGTGGCGGGTGCGGGCCGCCGTTTCCGGGGGAGTGGAACGGCCAGGCACCCGGGAGCAAATTCTGGACGGACCTGGGTGCCCCGGACCAGTGAGCGGCGGCGGCGCGGCGGCAGCCAGTGAAGGCGCAGCTGCTCGGCTGTCGTCCACGCCCCCTTCCCGCTCCGGTGACAGTCTCAGCGGAACGTCGTGTTTGCGATTTCTGGGGAGCGCGTGGCCGGACGCCGGCGCTGCTGCCGCATCTTTGGGGCCGAGCGACGAAGAAACAGTTTCCTAGTGAACCACCCCTGCACCTCCAGGGCTTGAAGATGCTGAGGTCTATGTGGAATTTTCTGAAACGTCACAAAAAGAAATGCATCTTCCTGGGCACGGTCCTCGGAGGTGGGTGACAGCGTTCCTGGAAAGGGGCATTGGGAGCCGGCGGAGGGTGCGAGGAGACTTGTAGTGGAGAGGCCGGGCGGCCGCGGTGCCGAATGAGTAGAGGGATGGGGCCACCCTCGGAAGGGGGCGCGGGTGCCGGCCCTCTGCGGCCGTCACACCTCTGCAGTCCCAGTGTGTGTGCCCTTTGCCCTGGCGCTGCCCCTTACTCTACCTCTCGCCTGTCCACCTTCTCAGGGACCTTGAGAGAACCCACCACAATTAAGTGTCTGCTCGAAGGCATCATTTTCTTACAGGCACGTTTTAAAATTATCTTCTGAGATTGTGTCTCTTTGGCTCTCCTGGTATTTTGTTTGCCTTTCACCCTTTGCAGGAGTTTCATAATATTCTAGGAGACTTACTAAAGCCTCCTCTTCCAGTATTGCTTGCAGTTCATTTGAATCTTTGAAAACAGCACAATTGTACTGAAGGATGGGAGGATAGACACTAGACAAAAAGACGCAAATCAAGCCCCTTATTTGGTTTTTGCTACTTTAGAATACAAACTGTGTACACAGGCCACTTCTGTGCAGTAAGAAAGGCCTGGGGAGGTGTGTTGTGCAATCTTCCTCAGGAACTTTAAAGTCGGGGTTCATTCCCATCTAGCTGACATTAACAGTTGCACAGGCTCAGAGGAGATTTAGAAACACATAATAATCTTGACAACCTCTTCCTTCAGAAAACGGCCATTTCATAATATGCAGGGTTTTGAAGGAGAAACTATAAAGCTTGTGAGTTATAGGAGAAAGAAATGTAAGGTTATGAAGAGAGGGTTTTTAGAACTTGAGTTTTTGAGAAATATTCTTATCAGTAAGTATATTATTTGATTAGTGAGAAGAGTGGCATTGTTTTACACATTTGCAAATCTCTTTCCTATATGTTTTTATTAAAAGAAAACTAGATTTTCCTTTGCCTGCAATTCAGTCAGCAATATCATGTGTGATGTGGCCTCTAGAATACATCACGTGCGCACATGAGAGAATGAGAATGAAAAAGGTAAATAACCTTTTAGTATTTTTACAAAAAGACTTTTGACTCACAAAGCCCCTGAAAGAAGACTTAAAACCTCCACAAGTGCCCAGGCCACACTGTGAAGACCACTGCACCAGAGAAAGTGTGGCAGAACAGAGAACAACCAGATTCATATTAACTAGTATTTTCTTAACTGAAAAAACAGAATGATGCTTTGTAACTTATAACTTAATTTGTATAATTTTTGGTCTCCAGATTTTTCATTTATTCATTCAGTTCTTTCGTTCAACAAGCTTTTCAATACGAGTGAGTACCTACTCTTACTGTATTGGATTCTGGGAATACTATGGAATAGAGCACAGTTCCTGACTTTCAGGAACTCATGTTACAGTATAGAATGTAGAAATGGAAATAAGCAACAATAGTATAACAATAGTATTATATGTCAGGTAGCTGTGGGAGCATAGTAGGAAAGAGGAACAAGATGCCTGGAAAGATTCGTAGAGGAAGGTGGTACATTTGAGGTCAGTTGTTAAAGATAGCACAGGAGAAGGCAGGCACAGCAGACAAGGGCTGTTGAGCAGATTCATAACATTACTTTTGATGAAGCAAAGTGTCTATCACTAAATAAGTCAGAAGAAGAAAGACAATGCCGGATGATCTCATGTGGAATTTAAAGAAACAAAGCAACAGACACAAACCAACCCTTGGACATTGACAAGAAAACCGCAGTTACCAGAGGAGAAGGAGATGCGGGTGAAAGTGGTGGGGGGGATGGTCAAATGGACAGTGCTAGAAGACTACTGGTAATGTGTTGGTGGGTGTGGTGTTCTATATTTGATGAATAGTGAACCTGAACATCTAAACTTACTTTTTTTTGCTAATCAAAAATACTTTGATATCTCTTTAATTTAGAGGAGAAGAAAAAGGGTATATCGCTATAGCTAAGCACCAGGAATAAATGAGTGACAAACATGAATTTAGAGAATGAGCCAGCATGTGATTGTGAAAGCTATTCCATATTAAGCCATTCTAAATATCCCCAAGTCATTCTGATTTAAGTGGAACAGGAGTTACATTAATGATGTCACAGCATTGAAGAACTCCAAACACAGGAATGGTGTAATCAGATGTTTTATTTTTATTTTTTATTTTTTATTTAAATTAATATTATTGAAGGAACATTGTATCATAGTATTATAGAGGTTTAAAGTGCGCATCATAGTAAATCTGCATCTTAGATTGATGTTTTAGAAAATCACTGCATGGAAAAGATGGACTCGAAGGTTGTGAGACCAGAAACAAGAGGAGAAATAGAAAGTTGCTGAACCGGTTCAGGAGCATTAGCAGTCAGGATCTAAATGGTGATGTGGTAGGAGTTGGAGTGAAGAGGCAACATTTCAGAAATATTTCTGAAATAGAATCAGAATAGCAGGGTCTGTGTATATGCTGCATTAGGAACAGTTTTAATAGATCATTTTCAAACTTATTTAGTTCAAAATTATTAACCTAGTAAAATAGTTGCATTGAAGATATTTTCATATGAAAAAATAGAGGTGTTTTTTAAAAAAATTATGATATGAAAGAGTAGAAGATCTTTGTCTTTACCAGCAATGCTCTGAAAGGTAAACATGAAACATTTTACATTTATTTCTTGAGGTATTTAGGAAATAATTTAATCAATCCTGAAGTCACAGCTATAGAAGAAATAACCCCAGCCTGTCTTTGCATAAATGAAAACATTTGGACTCAGAGAGAGGTAGGGGCTCACTCAAAATCTCCTACTTCATTGGTGCCATAGCTTTCAATTTGTCCTGTCTTCCGGGACAGATTGAGAGAGCCTTCAGGTGTGTAGATGATCTTCAGCTCCGTGTTTTTGCTAATGAATTCTCTGCTTTCATCCTTATTCTCTTATACAAATCTGACAAAATCAATTTATGAATTTTGAGAATGAGAGCCTGGAAATACTAGACCTTGTGTAGGAACTGACTTAAAAGCTAACACACAAAAAACAACGGATTGTGGGATTTTAGTCTAATTCCATGTGTTGGTTTGCAAGGGCTGCTATAGCAGTAGCACAAGCTGGATGGCTTAAGCAAAAGAAATGTATTGTCTCACAGTTCTGGAAGCCTGAAGTCTAACATCAAGATGCTGGCAGGATTTGTACCTTCTAAGGGCTGTCCAAGAAGATCTGTCCAGGTCTTTCTTTTTGGCTTCCAGATGACCATCTAGCCTGTCTTTACATCTTCTTTCTACACTTAATCTTCTGAATTTCCTTATGGAGTAAAGTCCTCCATAAGGACCTCCTTCCAATTTGGAGACCCTATTTCCAAATGAGGTTACTTTCTGAGCTCCTAGAGCTTCAGCATGTGAAATTTGAGAGGGATAGACATAGCGATTCATTTTCTTTAGTTAGAATATATCAAATATAGAAGTTCCTTAAAAAAAATTGAGAGACTATTGGGAATCTAATGAAAGCAGTGGACTTCTTCACAAGGAAAATGCCTGTTACCAATCAAATTTACTACTATTCAAGAAAGTTCTTAGCTATGCAAAGGACATCCTTTAGTGTTTCATTTTATAATAATAATTTTACATAAACTTCCTGTCATCTGTTGTCTAAAATACAAGAAATTCCTTTTAGAAGTTTTTATGTAAGAGTAGCCTGTCAAAGCATTTCTTTGTGAAATTAAGTGAGTTTTTTCATCTTGCTTGTATTGTGACACTATCAATAGTTAATTGAATATAGAATACAAGAAAGGAAGCTATGAAGCCACTTAATATGAACTTTCATTTATTTCTCAAAACATGAGCAAAATGCATTTTGTGCACACAAGCACGGCAACAGCAACCATACTTTACTTCTGTTGAATTATTTATACATATATTCACTGAGCAAGTGTTTTGAGAGTATGTGACATGTTATCAGTTCATCTACAATGCCTGTAATCGTGAAAATAATTGGAGATACGTCTTTGCTTTATAGTAACTAGAAGACTGCCCCTTTCCTACCTGTGAAAAACAAACCCAAATCCAATGATTTAGATCATGCAGAATTCTTTGTTCTTTTTGGTACACACTAGGGACCATAGACAGTTGGAGGTAGGTAAGGATTAGTTACTTCCCTACACCTCTGTAAAACAAATTATGCACACATCAAAGCAGATATTAGATGGCTGTGATCCAAAAGACTAGAAGCAACATGTTGATGAGGATGTGAAGAAAAGAGAACACTTTTACACTCTTGGTAGAAATGTGAATTGGTATAAACATTATGGAAATATGTATGGAGATTTCTCAAAAAAAACAGAATGGAAATTTTATATGACCCCATTATGCTTTTTCTGGGGATTTATGCAAGACATAAAAATACTAATTTGAAGAGACAGCTACAACCCCATGTTTATTGCAGCATTTTTTTTAAGTGAAGTGCAGGCGGGAATGAACAGCAATAGCCAGGAGGCAGGCAGGAAGAGAGAGGAGGAAGAAGCACTTTATTTTTCATTTAGTTGTTCACACTGGTTTTTCCCCCGCGCCAGGAACTCAAACCTGGGGGTCCGTGGTGTCCTTCTGAGGCAGTGGACCTAACCACAGCTCCACCAGGACATGCCTGATGTAGCATTATTTACATTATCCAAGAAATGGAAACAATCAGTGCTCATTAACAGATGAATGATAAAGATGTGGTGTATATATATATATATATATATATATGTATGTATGTATGTATGTGTATGTGTATATACATACACACACGATGGAATACTGCATAGCCCTAAAATGATGAAATCCTGCCATTTATGATAAAGCGGATAGAATGGGAGTGGATTATGCTAAATGAAATAAATCAGGAGAAAGACAAATGCCAGATTGTCTCACTCATATGTGAAATACAAAGAAAGCAAACAGACAAAAACTAACTCTCGGATCTTGATAACAAAACTGAGGTTACTAGAGAAGAGAGTGGAGGTTGGGAGCAAAGTATATGGGAGTCCATTGGACAGTGGTGGAAGATTATTGGAAATTTAATTTGTGGGTATGGTATGCTATCCTACATTTGATAAGTAGTGAACTTGCACATCCAAACTTGTGTTTTAAGGCAAAATTAACTCAACTTTTTAAAATATCTATTAACAAGCATAGATAAAATAGTATTATAACCTATGTATATGCTCTTTGAAATCCCAGTATTCTGTTCTTTTTGGTGCTGAAACCGAGCCACACATGAAAGATTTACCTGAAATAAACATAACAGTATTATAGATGTATTCTGCTGGCCATTTGGTTAACTTCTTTGACTAAGAATTCTCTGAACTAACAGCTAAGAATCCAAGGCTAAGCCTTTTCTAAATGAGAAAAACTTGTTCAATTCGGTTCATATGTTCTTGTTCATATGAATATTACTAAAATATGGTAGTTAATCCAATACCTGAAGCATTGTTAATTTAATCTGTGAAAATCCACTTCTGATACTTATTATGCTAGAAAAGGTTGAAGTTGTTTAATCCTTGGAATGTGTCTTTTGATCAAATGCCAACTGACACCTATGGGATGTTCACATTCCTAGTGAAGACTGCTGACTGCCCCTAGAGTGTAAATAAAAGTGGGCACATTTATATCCTATCGTCTACGCTGAAATGTGTTCAAGTAAGTTAAGTTCCACATGACCCTACCTATATTTTTATACTGTAGTGTTATTTATTTAAGGAATTTTTGTACCTTCTTCTCCCTCCCTTTTCCTCCTACTTTATCTTTTTCTACTTTACTTTATAAATAGCCACAATAATGCCCAAGAAGGTCCAATATTTACACAGGAAAAAAGTACAAATTCCTCCCAAAGTTTTCCAGTATTTTTTTCAGATTTTTAAATTACAAAGTAGTAAAAAGCTTTGCTCTTTAGTTAAAAAAAGGAAGAAAAGGGGAAAACAGATAAATAAATTAAGGAAAGAGAAGAAAGTACAGAAATTCTTGGCTACCTTTCATTCTTTTAAAAGTTTTACGTTACATTTTAAAAAGTATTATATATTGATTGAAGAAAATATGGAAAATATGGAGAAATGAATAGAGTGGGAAATCTGCTATCCCACTGTTCAGCAATGATGATGATGATGATGATGATCACCATCATCATCATCATTATTATTATTATTATATGTTAGAAATAAAAACCCATCTGTCTGTCTGTATATCTACTTAAGTTAAAAAGGAAAACTTCCAGGATCTATTTTATCATCTAACAATAGAGCATCTTGCAGTTAAGTTACTAACTACTTAGCAATGCAGTTTTTACCTGCTACATCAGATCCATTGTACTGATAGACCATAATTTATTTACACAATTCTTTATCATTAGATATTTAGACTGTTCACTATTCACAATTACAGTATTGCCAGGCTTTGTAGACTTAATTCCTTTCTGTTTCTTCAGACCTAGTTAAATGACAGTCTCCAAATTCTTTTTTTTGTCTTAGGTCAGTTTTTTAATTTAGGCATTTAAAAGTCTTTTAACTTTTAGCATTTAATTAATATTAAACCTATATTTAGATAAAAACAGACTAAAATTGGAATTTTAATACTCTGATTAATATACTAGCTTGTTTTTGAAAATAATTTAGGAGTTTATATCTTGGGGAAATATGGACAGAAGAAAATCAGAGAAATACAAGAAAGAGAGGCAGCAGAATACATTGCCCATGCACGACGACAGTATCATTTTGAAAGTAACCAGAGGACTTGCAATATGACAGGTAAGGGAAATTTATATATGTATAAAGTTGCTTGATGATTTGTATTCATTTGTGCACCTCCAGAACCAAATTTTAGAAGAAAAGACAGGAAGAATGATAAATCTAGCCACTATTTATATTATTTAACTGAATTATAGTATTTAAGGTAGAGTTTAAAATCAATGTACAATATAAATACTTGTTTGTTTTTATTTATCCATTCAACAAACACTGTGGTGCCCAGCACTGGGAACGCAAAAGATAAAGAATAGCAAGAACAACAAAATTCCTGGCTTTCAAAATCTATATGCTAGTTAGAGAAAATGATGATAAAGAGCAAATAAATAACTTTAGGCCGTGATGACTTCTTGAAGGAGACTAAAGTTTTGTAAAAGGTGAGATTATTCTTTAAAATAGAGCAATCAGGGGAGTCTCAAACAACACAGTGGAGGAAACCAAGCAGAATGATCTAGGAGACAGGGAGAAGGTTATGTAGCTAGAAGGGAATGAGCAATGGAAGAGTGATGGGATGAAAGGCTGCAGAATAGGCCTCATCTCACCAGCCTTGTACATCATAGCAAAGTATCGTAAGTTTGTTTAATTTTTCAATAGGCAACAGGGGACCTGTAAGTCTAGCATATTAGTATCCATTCAGTGTCAAATAATGCTAATAGTTTAATCTCCCCGCTAGAAATCTGGAGGAAGAATGACTCTTTGTTACCTCTAGTAGCAAAATCAGTTGCCAATATTTTATGAGAATAAGGCTTTCTAACTAACATACATTTCTGAAGAGTTAGTTCTCAAATCCACATCAGTCCCTTTTTTTATTTTTCATTGTTTAAAACTTAATCCTTTCTCTAACTTTTCTTTCAAGAAAAATTAATTTAGAATAAATTTATAAAGGGAGGTTCTCTTTGTTCAGTATTTAATGTAGAATTTTTTAGTGTTGAAACTAATTTCTTTTCAGTTCAGTCTCATTTTACAGAAAAAAAGAGACTAAGATTACGAAGGTTAAGAAACACATCCAAGGTTATATCTAGAGTGTGGTTTTTACTGTCTTAAATAATAATATTCAGGAAAGTATCTTCATTCTATAAAGCAAATAGTAAACACAAATACCACATATAATGGCAACTCAAATAAGACACAGTAAATAAGAACACAGAGTCATGGGAAAGGTGAATCAGGTTCAGTTCCTAGTTTTGCCCTCTATTTTGTGTGTATCTTTAGGCAAATCTTTGGTCTCTCCTCTCTAAAACTGGAATATCGTAAAACCTAGTTAATATTTTGTTTTTGTGAAAATGTCATGGAGTAGTACATATTAAGTGTTTGGTACATAATAAGTATTCACTGAATGATAACTTTTTAAGTGCATAGTTCTTTAAATTGATATTCAGCATTCAATGTAGTGGTTCTACCAAGAATCTGTTAATGAATTTTTAGCGAATAAGAACAGGCCATTTTGATTATCAATCTGATTTTCAGAAAATAGAATAAAAGTTGTCCCTGGGGTCTCAAAATTCATCTCTATGGGTCCTCTAGGAAGCAGATGCTAAGATGACATTAGACTTACAGGGGAAAAGATCTGTGAAGAATCAAAGGGAGGGCACAGAACTAAGCAAGGAAGCCTCTAGATTGCAGTGCAAGTCTGAAACAGGTGAGTGAAAGGGAGAAGGAAGGAAGATTAGCTAAGAGAGTCTCTGGTCTCAGTCTGCCACTCAGTTCTAAGAAAACGTCAGTCCAGTGGTTAAGTCCTCAGCCAAAGCTCCGGGGTAGGTAATCCCGCAGGAATGAGCCTGCTTTAGTGTCCCAGCCAAGCATTATCATTGCTGGGAACAGTGTAGATGCTCTAATGGATCCAGAGGCTGACAGTTAAACATGCAAAAGATGTGGGTAGCACATTTCCAAAAACTTCACAACACTGAGAATAATAAGTAGCTAGCTATAAGCATTTAAAAATAAAACATGACTTTTCACTAAGAGCCAAAATACAGGTTCACTAAAAAATTTGCCAAATAAGCTTTCTGCTGTACATTGATAATAGGATAGCAAATTATGACTAAATTTGTATCCTTTTGAATAAGATGTGGTGTAGATGCTAGAAAAATCTAGTGTTGTTTTGATCACTTTATTATCAGAAATAAGCATTCATTTTTTAAATTTTGGAAAGTACAAAAAAGAAGAGAAAAAAAGATCATCCATAATCCATAGCCCAAAGGCCATCACTGTTAACATCTGGAAATAATTCTTTTTCTTTCTTCTCTGTGTACTTGTTTACATTGCTGTGATCATAGTATATGTATAATTTTTTTCACTTAACATAGCATATAAATGATTTATTAATATATAATCCTTTTATTATTTTTACAGTGACAATTTGAAAACCCTCTCCCTGACTTACCTTACCAACCCTTGTTAGTTGCTCATCCTATAACTATTCTTAAAACAACATAACACAAAACAATTGCATTTCTCAATGAGGGCAGTCATATCCCTTCTGACCTTTTTTATTTTGTATTTGTGTTATAGTGCTGTCCATGCTTCCAACACTGAGAGAGGCCTTAATGCAACAACTCAATTCTGAGAGCCTTACAGCCTTGCTAAAAAACAGGTAAATGCAAATTACAGCGTTTTTTGATTATACATTGCACTTAAAGAACATAGAATGAGCTGGAACACTTTGTAAAAGTCTTTCCTTATTTTTCTTTCTAATTATAGCTTATAATGTGTAGACTCATTTAGCAAAAATATTTACTGACTATATTACGGAAATCACATTTTATACATTTATTTACACCCTACCTGATGCACAAGATATTTTGGGCAATAATATTTGTATGTATTTTGGTTTTCCTGTAAATAGATCTTCCATTATCTTAATGTTAATTATTGACTGCTTATAGAATGTGTTTGTGAACCACACGTTGTGAATTTGATAGTTATATTAAATATTGTGTTTCTTAAAGAGTTTACATTGTTAACATATAAAGCATGTAAAATACATTTTAACATATTTAAAATATTAACATTTATGTGAGGCACATTAAATAAAGCATTTTATATTATTAACATAAATAACATTATCAACATGAGCATACTCTAATGATACCTTACCATGATAATTTACTATGTCCAAAGCATTTTCACAAATATTATCTTGTATATGGAGTGTAGTATATTTTGGGGTACTATAATTTAGTGTGTTCTAATTTTAATTTTAGTTAGTTTGCTAAGATTTTCAGAAAGAAATTGCAGCTAATTTTAATGAAAAAAAGGGGACAGGGCAGAGGGGTTATTAAATAAATTTTAATCATTTTGACCTTATTGAAATATTTACTTTCCTCGTAATCACCCTCCAATAGCCAGGCAGAGGAAATGCTATTTTTAGATTCTTTCTCTGTGCTAGGCCTAGTACTAGATACTGTAGGTATAATTTAATTTTTACTATATCCTTGTGATATAGATATTTCCACTTTACAAATAGGAATTTTGTACGCAAACAGGTTAAATAACAAGCTGGAAATTTTCTTTGAAAACGTTTTCTGTATTTAGAAGTTACCTCCCAAAATAATAATAGATTTGTGTACTTGGGACTTTTAAAATCTAATTAAAGTCTAGTCTGAGAGATAAGGGTTTTCTCCCCTAAATTCATTGTTCTTAGAGGTTATCACAATTTCTCTGCTATAGATTACGGGTTGGATTATAATTTAGTTCATATAATTATATGAGGAAGAAATATGCAAGTAGATTGTTTGCAATCAAATGAACACATTAATTACCACCTATATGTACATAAGTAAGAGATAGAAAATAGATTTCAATTACCTTACATTTTAAACTTATTGGGGAGGCAAGACAAATGAAATAACTGAACAACACTTTTATAAAACCTACATAATAGATACAGTAAACATAATGGCCTTCTTTCTTCTTCTTTCCTTCTTTTGTTTATTATAAGACTTTTATGTTCCCTGTGCTTTGGGAAAATCAGGATGCTTCAGATAAGGTATCTTTTCCTTTAATACCTTGTCTGCTAAGGAGGAAGTTGATGAAACAAAGTAGGTAATTGGAGACATGCTTAGTCATGGTAAAAAGTAAAAGAAAAATGTGGGGAGAAAATATGGAAGATAGTAAAGAAAGAGATTGATTTTGATGATAGCTGGATAGCTTTAAGAAAAGTGTGGTTTTCTTTTCTTTCCTTTCTTGGTACAGTTATCTTCAGTATCCCTGTGGAATTGATCCCAAGACTTCCAAAGATAACAAAATTCAATCCTGGCATGCTCAATCCCATATACAAAATGGTTTAGAATTTGCCTATAACCTGTGCACATCTTCCCTAAACTTAAAATCATCTCTAAATTACTAATAATAGTTAATACAATGTAAATTCTGTGTAAATAGTTGTTACACTGTAGTGTTTAGAAACTAATGATGAGGAAAGCAGTCTGTTACATGTTCAGTACAGTCGCAACCATTGTAGGTCTAACTACATAGTATGTATTGTAGAGACCTGCTTGGTTGAATTCAAGGCTGCAGAATTCATGGATAGGAAGGATCTCAGTGTTGGGGGCTTTGGGGTCTGTATTTTTCTTTTTTTTTATCTTTCTTTTGATTTGAAATTACTGTTTGAAATTTGATGAGGAAAAGGATGTCCCTTTGAAAAATGCATAAAAATGTCTAAAGAGATCATTTTTCAAAATGTATTTAAATAAGGCCTCCAGTCTTTTGACTGATTTTGTATTTGTGTTCAGTCAACTCTGGTCTCATAGAAGCATGTCAAGCAAGTTAATTTTCTCTTTAAACTAATTGTGATAATAACTAATCAGAAATAAATACAGGATTCGATAGTCTTATTTTGTCAGTTTTATAATAGCAAATAAGTCACTGTTTTCAATATTTGACATTCTTATTGAAGATTGACAGTGGCAATGAAATTTCAGTGGCAAAGATTTTTAAACATCCAACATAAGAAAGGTAGAACACTTCCAAAGGTTTTTTTTAAATTTTATTTTATTTTATTTTATTTTAGAGAGGAATGAAGGAAGACTGGTAGCAGGCAGGAAAGGAGGAGGAAAGAAGTATTTTATTTAATTGTTCATTTTAGTTGTTCCACCTGGCACCGGGTCATGAACCTGGGTCCTTGGGTTGTGTATGGACTGCCACCCAACACAGGCTTAACACCTGAACTATCAGGGTGTTCCAGGATTAGTTTAATTCTTTAACAAACTTTTTTTTGTTTTTAAGGAAATTTGCAGGCAGGAATGAAGGCAAGTAGAGACATATAGGCAGGAAGAGAAAGGAGGAAGAAGAACCTTATTTATTTTATTTAGTTTTTCACATTGGTTATTCCCCTGGCCCTGGTTCTTGAACCCAGGACCTTGGGCTGTGTGTGGGACTGCTCCCAGGGTGTACTAGACCACTAGGCCACCAGCCTGTGCCCTTAGACAAACATTTTAGCAACAGTAAAGAATCCTGTTGTAACTTGGAGTTGATTCTGATGAGACAAATCATTTGAAACTAATTTTTACATAGAAAGTACAATCTCTGTTCTACATAGATTCAGAATCTGAATTTTTTAAAAGATAATGAGGTAATTTTTTTTTCACTTTTAAAAACGTATATATTGTAACAGGATTACCAAAGAAGTCCTCAACTGGTCAAAATGGACAATTCAAGCATCAATGAGAATAATAACCAAAGGGCATTGAAACACATCTGATATTTATTTAAATTTAGGTGTTTATAATGATACTTAAAAAAAACTTCATTGTTTACCTTTGAAAAATTACAGGAGCTTCCTCATTATTATTAGAACAAGGAAAGAAACATTTTTCCTATATGATTTTATATTACCTATATATCTCTGCCCAGAGGGAGGAAAAAGACTGGAGGAACATATATAAATACACCTGTAAAATGGGTTTTGCCATTCATCATTGAAATTACAGTTTTTTCTTTTTTTTGCTTTATGTTGTGACCTTTGTCTTTTAGTTATCCTGTAATATATAATTAAAAACAGAGCTATAAAGGTCAATGTTTTCTATTTGATTACCTGGATTATTTTAATATTTTGCTATTTTTTCTTTAGGCCTTCAAACAAGCTAGAAATATGGGAGGATCTGAAGATAATAAGTAAGCCTGCTTATTCTGTGTAACAGCACATCTTTAAAATATTTATGAAGAGACATTTTTGTACTCCTTTGTGGATGACTCTTCACCTGCCTCACAGCATTGTTGTCAGAATTAAATAATTCATGTAAAGCAAGTAGATTAATGTCCAGTCCTAGAAAGTACTTGGTATGGTAGTGGCAGTGGTAGCATTGTTAATGTTATAGTAATATGTAAATCTACCCTAGACTTCATATGCCTGTATTAAGCACTGATATCTGCAATATTATACTTTAAAGGAAGTTTTACTCCAACCCAGATAATTACTTTACTTTGATATTGAATGCAAACTTTGATTAGTGATAAAACATTTGAAGCCAAGAACTACCCTAGAGCACGCATGGATGTATGGATGCATGCGTGAATCGCTGGACTGGATAGATGATCTATCTCAGAACCTAATACTATTGTCAGGGCATGGCGAAAATTCCTCCATCCCTGTGAGGTTTTTCGGGTCTGGACAAAGCAACAAATTAACATCAGATGGAATTGGCAGGTGAAAAAAACAAGTTCTGTGATCTACCATGGAGAATTTACATGACTACAAATTCTGAGATAAATAAGACAGACCACAAAGATTTAAATCCTGTGCCAAAGGAAGCATGGGAAACAGGCTAAAGGCTTCAGGGAGAAATAAGGGGGTCTTCACACAGTCCTGGAGGGAATGACTTCATCTTTACTCTGGAAGTAAAGATGAGTTAAAGGCACAATTTATTCTATTAGGGGAAAGGTAGAGACTTAGGGAGCAGCAGTATTGCTTCTTCTATTAAGGGAAGGGCAAAAAGGTTAAGAGAAAGAGGGGAGCTTCTTCACCTCTGGAGTTGCCATTGTTTTCAACTCAAAATCTTGCAGGCCAGAGTGGTCTACAGGAAACAAATTCTAAGAGTCATGGGGTGATCTATGTTGAGCATTTTCACTCTCAGTTATTTTCCTATTTTCCATTCCGCTAATCCTTATCAACTGAACCATGCTTAAGCTTTGCCTATTTGAAAGTAAATTTAACTTTTTTAGTACCCTGTGATTCCTTTCAGCTGTTGTTCTTTATCACATCCCCTATATAATACAGAGACTTCTCTATTCCCTTCCTTCTCTTCAGTCCTACTCACTCTTTGACAAACTATGGCTTGGCTTCCACTCCTGTGTCTCCACCCAGGCAAGATCTCACAAGCGCAGAACTAACTTCTGCGTTACTAAATCCAGCAGACATTTTAGTCCTTCTAGACTTCTAAGCAAGAATCAACACATTTGCTCTCTCCTCTCTCTTGAACACTGTCCTAGGATGCTGTGAAGCCTAGTCTCTGGATGTTCTCTATTGTTCTGTCCTTCCTTCTGCCCACTAATAGACTTATCCTTTAACTACCATTGAAGGATGGCGTTCTTTTATGTTCAGTACTTCTCTATTCTGAACAAGCTCATCGGACAACTCTGAGTTCTGAGTCGACAACTCTTAGTGATTCCCAGTCCTTTCTTGTTTCCCTTTCTAAACTGTTAATATGTAGCCCTTTACTTAAAATAATGATAATCAGTTTTATTGTTATTGTTTTTATTAAGAGATCATGCCTAATTTACATTAAACATATTTTAAGGAAATTTGAAATATTTTGAATTGAATGATTTTGTACTTGAGTTACAAATGTATTTTTGAAGTTATCTTGTGAAACAATAACCGTAGGGATGGTTCATAATTTTACATATCTTGTTTAAACTTTAATAGTACTAAATAGTTTTCTTTTCTTTTTAAAGGTTTTACAAGAAGTATCGTAGCTGTATATAGTACTTGTATGCTGGTTGTTCTTTTGCGAGTCCAGTTAAACATAATTGGTGGATATATTTACCTGGATAATGCAGCAGTAGGCAAAAATGGCACTGTAAGTTTAATAGACTTCAACAGATATTGCCCTTTCTTTAAAGAGATTTAAAATTTAACTGAATATTATTTATCCTGATAATTTCTATAAAATAAATATATTTCATGATTGTAAATGTTTGACATTATTTATTTTAAAATTTTGACACTTTTTGTGACATTAAAGAATTTCATTTTTTCTATCATTCCTTGTCTTGAAAATCTCAGTTCAAGTTAGACTTGTAGTATTTCATATTTATTAATAGCTTAACTTTGTTTTTATTTTATATAGACAGTGCTTGCTCCCCCAGATGTCCAACAGCAATATTTATCAAGTATCCAACACCTCCTTGGAGATGGTAAGATTCATTTTTATTACTTAAAACTGATTTTAATTCATTCATTTGTATTATTGAGGAATTTTAAAACTGAAAAAAAAACATTTATGTTTGTTTTTCCTTTAATAATAGGTCTGACAGAATTGATCACTGTCATTAAACAAGCTGTGCAGAAGATTTTAGGAAGGTAAGGCATTTTGCTTTGACTTTCTGATTCTGATAAATAAAAGAAAACTTAGAATAGTTCTAGTGAAGCTATTGACTTGACAGATGGTGGTCTGTGAAATTCTTTATAACCTAATACAGTCACAGTACTGGGGTGTTGCATTTTCAAATATGTTGTCTTCATCAGTATCAAACTTCTGATACTAGGGGAAAAGTTTCAATATTTCATTGTTCATTGACTTCGAAACAAACCAGAAACATTTGGGTCATGAGATAAAGACTTATTATATCTGAAGCTTTTATTCTGTCTATACTAGTAATGTCTATAATTATAGTTAGATTGTCTTGTGAAATCTGCAGCAAGATTTTTCTTGGCTCTTTAATAATGACCCTTAACTAGTAGTTGATTTCTTAATCTATTCTAGTGATTTCACAGTCAGCAATTTCAGGTTTGACTGCATGAAACAAGATCGCAGATAGGAATCTGTTAAGAGTTGTGTATAGGCTATGTTATATAGTTTCAATGTATCCTAATTCCCTTTTCTCTTTTTCTAGTGTTTCTCTTAAACATTCTTTGTCCCTTTTGGACTTGGAGCAAAAAGTAAAAGAAATCAGAAATCTCGTTGAGCAGCATAAATCTTCTGCTTGGATGAATAAAGATGATTCCAGATCTTTATTGTGCCATTATATGATGCCAGATGAAGAAACTCCATTAGCAGTTCAGGTGCTTATAAATTCATAACCATTTAACTAAACCTGTTATTTTAAAATATTTTTGTTATCTCTTGAAATTTAGATACTGAATCTGTTTAAAAAGGTAAGTGATTGAAAGGTACATATATCACTGGATTATATTATACTTCATTAATTTAGAAAACCAGGTAATGTGACTCATTTATACTTAGAAGCATAATTTTAGATATTCAGCATTTTTTTAGTATTATGTGACACTATGATATATGCTTGAGATATAAAATTAATAAGACATGTTTATTACACTCGGGGAACTCAGGAAACTAATTCAGTTCGTATAGCTAGAGCCTATTTATATGAGAAGATAGAGCACATGGATGAGGCAAGATCATTAAGAGCTTTGTCTGCCAAGATAAAGAGCCTGAACTGTAATTTGTAAACAAAGAAAGGTGATTTCAGTTGGACAGTGTCACAGTCACGTTTACTTTTTGAGATAAATCAGTGATGGCAGGATCAAAATGGACTGAAGTCATCCATTTGGAAAAAAAAGAAGGCTTTATCTGACAGTTATCAACCATGGTGTTGCTATACACTGTTGTAACCCAGTCAGTCATAATATAAATTATTTATTGATAAAGAACAATAAAAATAGCAAAGAGTGATGGTTATATACCTGTTTTAAAATAATTTGGGGATTTCCCCCGCTATGTAAAAAGAGTATACGCACTCTTTGCAATTGAAAAAATACTTCTCATTTACACCTGGAAAAACCTTAGCTTTCTGGAGTGATTTACAGTTTTTTACAAAAAATTAAAATTTAATAGTGGAACTGAAAATGAAAGTGATTCAAAATACCAGGTAAAGAGAAGAATGATGAATAAAATCTACCTGAACTGAATTAAAATCTGAAACTTTAGATTGCAAGATACACAGAGCCCCAGACTAGGTTGAGGAAGCAAGACACATACATATCCTGATAAAAATGTCTTACTGATAAAAAAAAAAAAAAATCAAAACAAAACAAAAAGACTCCCTAGCCTCTGCCACCTAAAAGACTTATTTTCCTTTATAAGTATATTCTAGAAATGTGTTCAAGAGAGACCAGATAAACAAAGGTCTTAGAAAATATAGTTTTTGATTTATTTACCTTGCATGTGAATTTTACAATATTAGTTTAATTTTTGATTGTTGATAAAATATAGACTTCATATCCTGAACCCTTGAATTTATTAATGTGATTAGTTTCATGATAACCGTAATATATGTAATCCTGAAATATGCCATTTTACTTTTACAGGCCTGTGGGCTTTCTCCTAGAGATATTACCACTATTAAACTACTCAATGAAACTAGAGACATGTTGGAAAGGTGTGTATATTGCATGTAACAGAAACATTTTTGCTTCTATTTTAATGTACTTATGGCCATTTTTTTAAGTTTTCTTGAACAACATAATCAAAATAATATTTTATTAAATTTAAACTTTGAATATATTCCCCCACCTTTAGATAGGGTTTCCTACCTAAACTAATGATTCTCATATAGGGTAAGGATGGAAGTGGACATTGTTTTCAGGATACTGACACCTCGTCCACCTACTTCTCTAGCTTACAGATTCCAATGTGTTAGTTGAGGGACTAGAAGATAGTTAGCATTTATATTTTGATAAAAGCTTTCAAAAGTTAGTCTGATATACTCAGTAGATGCTGCTAATAAATGTTTAACAACCAGTTTAGCAAAAAACAAAAAACAGCAACAGAAAATAACTGTAGCCAGAGAAGTTCTGACTACCAACTTGAAATCACTCAATGCACATTAGGAAATTGGGAAGAGATGTTTATAAGAGCCAGAGCTAGGTAGCGCCAGCTAATCCTTTTGTATATGTGCACGCATACACGTACACGCACACACACACAATTTTAATAATTATTCTCCTTAACTATCTCCTTTCAGGATAATCTATAATGTCCCTAAAACTATGAGTGATAAAAATTCTACATTGTCCCTTTTTTGAGTATTACTATTTAAATCACCCCGAAAAGATCCAGGGTGTTAAAAATGAAAAAAGCACCAGAGGACAAGAAGACCTAGATTCAAGATTGGCTCTTCTATTTATTAGTTGTTCAACCTTAGTTGAACCACTTAAACTCTGAAGTAGTTAAATTATTGTATAATCTGGTTAGTGATACCAGTACTATATAATTTATCTTAGGTGACTAGTTTCTTTAAATTAAAGATAATTTAAGGCCATTTTTTTCTAGTTCTGTTTTCTGAGGAAATGACATTCTCTGCTTTTATTTTTTTCATAATATTGAAGAAAATAACAAAAATTTAGTTCAATTCCACTACTGAATCTACTATCTGAATTCAGATTCTAGTCCTTGACTTTCTGTTGTAGCAATCCACATTATTTTTTATTCAGGTTTCGGCCAAATCATTCCAGGAAGCTCTAGAGAAGGTCACCAGTGATCTCTTGCCAAATCCAGTCAGCCTGTAATTTTCATCTACTTAAACTTTCTCTGATAATTGTCATTGTTTATCAAGACTTTATTGATAATCTTTTCTCATATTGCTTCCATGACAGTATAATCTCCCAATTTTTGTCCAATTTCTCACATCATTTCTTCTTCATTTATCTGTCTTTCCTCTCTAAACCTTAGTGTTTCCTAGCTTCTTGTTGTTATTCTATTCTCAGCTACTCCAGGCAATTTTATGTGTTCCCATTGTCTTAATTTCAGTCTATATGCTAATAATTTTTAAATTTATAAGTTCTAGCCTTCCCCTCTTATGAGTTGGTCTGGATTAAGAGTCTTCTATGTCTATGATAGAACCAATTCAATCAATAAGGCATTTTTAACTTCATGTAGCACACATATATTATTCTTTACATCAGAGGGTTTTTGTGAAGTACTAGCAAAGTATAATGAAAAGATCTTGAACTTTAAGATCACAAAGGCTTGGGTTCAATCTTTGATTTCCCTATTTGCTATATACATATCTTTGTATGAAATTCTTCATACCTTAAATATTTAGTTTCTTATCTGTACATGATCATAAAATTTTGTCTCTGGAATGTCATGATAAGAGTATCTAAAGCAAACCACTAATTTGTGATTATAAGAGGATTCTTTAAGAATATCCTCAAGAAAAATAATGTTATTGACATTTTTAAAAATATGTTGTATAAAGTGCTTACTAATATAAAAATCTAGTGAAAAGAATTAGTATTCTTACTGTATTGTGCTAAATAAGTAATCCCACTATGCTTAATTTTTAAAGATAATTTCCTTGATAATTTTTTATCATGTGTTAGGCTATAAAAATGCGATTGTGACTAGAAATGTTGGTAGCTCTCAAAGTTAACCACAGTTATTGGATTTATTACCTTTTCCACTGAAAAGCTAAAAAGTAATTGATAATTCTTTATTTTGTATAGTCCAGATTTCAGTACAGTTTTGAATACCTGTTTAAACCGAGGTTTTAGTAAACTGCTAGACAACATGGCTGAGTTCTTTCGACCTACTGAACAAGACCTGCAACATGGTAACTCCATAAATAGGTAAGATGACATATAAAAATATTATCAGTCTAATGAATGTTCTAAAACACTGGTCTTTGGATGTGTTTATCTTTTGTTCCAGGGTAACAAAAAAATCTTAAGGGTAAATATGAATGCTAATTTTTTGGCAAATTATACTCTGTGAAACCAATGATTTCTTGATTAGCAGAAACTCCTTCTGAATTCAGCATTTTTTCCAATAACTTTGCCACTATATAGAAGTACTGAAGTTGTGAGATTATTTTCATAAGCCAAATTCCAATTTTTAAAAGACTCTTTAGAATAAAAACTGGCAAAGTTTTTAAGTTTTAATGTGTTCACTAAGATTATTCCAGTACTGTAAGCCATAATTGGCCTACATGATTCATTATAATAACCAGGCATTCTTGCTTATTCCCAGTTGATGAATTATCTCCTCATTCTACAGCAACATAAATATATTCATTTTCATCCCATATTGTAGGATTGGAAATGTTTAGTTAATGCAATTGTTAACAATTTTAATTATAACTATTACTATATCATGGAATCATGCTGCAAAAGGTATCTTATGGTTTTATTATATCTTATTTCAACATGAGCACTTTTGAGCTCATGTTAGATCTTGTACTATCTCTTTTTAAGTACTTATTTTTCAGTTATCTATATATAACTCAGAAAATAATAGATGCAAAATCAATATTAATGGACAAATTCATTAAAATTAATAGAAGTAGTAACTGATATGTAACATGTATATAAATGATAGCCCATTTAATTGCTAAATATATCAGACAAGAGATTGTTTTTCCAGTTCTCTGTATTCTTGCTTTATAAAAAAAAATAATTTGCAGTTAACATTGAGAATTTGGAATGCTTAGAACCATAAAACTTATTTTCTGAAGCAATTTAAGGACCATCCTAAAAGCTTTTTAGACATTCTTTAAATTATACAAAAATTAATTTCTGTCTCTATATACACCTTAAATTAAAGTGCTTCAATTAATAAAATTTTACTATAATCTCTACCTAGAAAGGTATTCATTATTTCCTGAGTGGTGATAAAAGAATTATAATAGTGGTTTTGACATAAATACTTGATCTTATATACTGAAGAATTATAAAAATTGTTAAAATCACATCAGCCACTGATAATCTTCCTTTTCTGAATTTATGTAGTACTCATATACTTTTATGTGCAACCTACACGTGCCAGCTTATTTCTCAGTGGCATTTTGAGCTGCCTCTCAAAGTCAGAGGCTCTCTTATGAACTTTAATATTTCATTATACACACTGGGCACTCAGTAGACATTTCCTAAGTCGTTCTCTTTTATATCAGCAACCAACTTTGTGCTGCATCATACAACACTAGAATCATTCCCAACATGCCTGTTTTAATTCCCATTGTTTACCATGTTGTGGAAGTTCTAGCCATCACAATAAATCAAGAAACATTTTTGACTATTGACAGATACAAAGTTTCATTAATTTAACTATGTGTACAAATAATAATCCAGAAGAGAATCAATGGAAAATGATTCAAACTCATAAAAGCTCCAATTATATGTGTGTATTACTTGCATGTATGTATGTATTTATGTATATAACAGATATGTATATAACAGATATATACACATATATATAATATTTTAAAATAAAAAGCTTTCCTATCACCAGTAATAATCCAGTAAAAAATATAATGAATAAAGATGAGGCCTAACAAGGAAACTATATAGACTTAAAACATAAATATACATTTAAGAATCCTCAATAAAATAAATGAAATCAATAAATATATAACAACAATATTAGCAACCAATAGGACTTTTTCCATGTGCAAGTATTATGGTAGATATTTTTTAGAAATATCTCATTGAATTCTTTAAGGAGCTATAAATTAAGTACTAGAATTTAATTCTTATTACAGGTGAGGAAACTAAGACAGAAAAATAGTTTGACGTTAAACAGCTAACGAGTAGTAAAGCCAGATGCTCAATTACTTCTTTTTTACATCAGAGCTGGAATTTTTAAAAATATTTTCAAACACTATAACTAATTGGAGTTTATTTTAAGAAGAAAAGGAGTGTTAAAACATTAGGAAGCTATTACACTAATACATAAATTAATAAGTTAATAGGACAAAAACATCTTAAGTGATGCTGAAAGACAATTAATAAAATAACATTGATTAAAAAAACTTCTAAAAACAAAAAATACTTTTATATAATAAATTATTTGAAACCAAAAGAAAATATTGTACTTAATGGTAAACACTGGGATTGTTTTCATTAAATTAAAAGACAGTATAAAGCGTCACTATGAACAGTTATTCAGCATCATTCTAATCTGGCCAATTTGAGGAACATCATTGATTTTTCTATTATCTTGCAAATGGGCAACTTACTGAATATCTTTACTCTTCTAATAAGCTTTAGTTAATTTTTGATAACCTAAGTTAAATTCTTCAGAAAATAACAGTGTGTAAAGGGAGAGAAAAAGGTGCTGCTATATGATGATGACATGATTTTATCTTTAGAAACCCAAGAGAATCAACTAAAGATTATAAAGTTAGCCTCTCATTATTAATCTATAAATATAGTCAAAGTAGTTGGTTCTTCTTTTTGACCCTGAAAATTTGATAATGAAGGTGATCTGGAGGAATAAAGGGGAGAGGATATTCAAGAAATATTGAAAACATATAGCAATGAAGGTATTTTCCCTATAGAACATATAAGGTACAGTTACTGAATAATATGTTATTCATAAAAGAATAAGTTAATCAATGGACTGTAAAATCCAGAAATAGACTGGAATGTACAGACTATTAGTATATAAAGGTAAGGAAGGTGTATTATTTAGTTAATGATAAGACATAGCTTGCCGTTTTACAATGGCTAATTGTAAAATAATGGTGTACTCTATTGGAGCAGTGTTTGGGTCAATCACCTTGGAAGGAGCAAGCTGCATGCCCTAGGTTCAAGTCCCAGGAGAAAACAACCAGTGTGAACAACTAAATACAAATGAAATAAAGATGGTTCTTCCTCTTTTCTCTTCCTGCATATCTACCTGCTCACCTTTATTCCTTCCTATACCTCTCCTTTAAAAAAAGATCATAAAGTTGGAGCCCTTCTGTATTATACATACAGCAAAAAAAAGAAAAATCAGGAGGTTTAAACAGTAAAAACATAAAGGAACTGATGTGAAATAGGTAAATAGTTGTCTGAGCTAAGAATGAAAGTAAAGAACCTTATATAAAAAAAATGATAAGTCTGACTATAAAATTTAAAACATAGATCAAACAAATTTTATTAGTTTTTTAAATAATATAATCAATATTAAATGCCAGTTCTATGTTGAGGGAAATCTTTACAAACTATAGATGTATAGTTTATATAAGATTAATAGCATTGTATGTATATCAGTTAAGGGAAGAAATACCCAAAGAAGAAATAATCTTAAAAACAGTTTACAAAATAACAGATAGAAATGGTCAATTTGTCCATTTGTCTAACATCTCTATCTTGAATAACTGCTGTATATCAGGCCCCATACTAGATCTCTGTCCTTATGGATATTACAATCTAGTAGTAGGAATAGACAGTAAACATAGTTGTACAAACTATGCTAACTCTTGTAAATGGAAAGAACATTGAACATATAATAGAAGTATTTGAACAAATTTGGGAAGTCAAATAGACTATCCCTGAGAAAGTGATTTGAACTGAGAACTAAAAGATGAGCAACTTTTAAGTAGGTCTTTAAACTAGAGTGAGACAGTTGACATTCAGAGATGAAACCACAGGGCAAAGACTTTGAAAACAGGAAGACCAAGGCACATTTGAGGACTCGAAAGAAGGCTGATGTGGTAGGTGAACAGATGGACCTAGGAAAAGAATGAGAGATGATGGGGAATTTGGTAAACAAGATTATCGTTGTCAGCTGAGGATGCAGGGGAACCGCTGGAGAAGTAGCAAGAGTGTAGTGATGGGGTTTTTATTCAAGGACCACTTTGGGAGCTTTCATGGAAAAGGAATTGGAAAAGTGGAAGTTGGGGTGGATATAGCAATGTTTGAATGAAGACTTCTGTTCATTGACTCAGTACGGCTACACTGAGTATGTCCTCTGCATCAGGCCCTTACTAAAGTGTTGGGATAATACAGTGAGTAGATAGATGTGGTACCTAACCTTGTGGACTTTGTATGATAGTGTGTCCCCAATTTCTATTGAAGACAAATTCTAATTTGTAAAAAGATACAAGTTTAAAGTTACAACAGGTTTTGAAAAATGCTACAGAGGTATCATGAAGGAGAATAATGTCTTATATCCTTAGGAATGGACATAGCTTTCTGTTTCACTTTTCCTTTTTAAGCATTTCCTCAAATCTTGGCACAGCATACTGGTCAACCACCATACCTTTAGCACTCTCGTATTTAAAAGGAAATGGCCAGCGTGGCCCTAGATTTAAATGTCTGAAGTATGATATTGTTATGTTATAAACCTCAATCTATAACCCACATATGAAAATGTGTTTCATCATTTAACAATCCTTATAGCATGCTTAACACATTTGTTTATTCATTCAACAAATGTTTATTGAGCACTTAAAAATTAGAAAGTCATTGCTGTAGTCCAGACAAGTGGGAACACTTAGCTCAGACGGGCTCGGCACTAGGGAATAGTGGACACATTTGAGAGATACGAAGGATGGTGAAGGGATCAAGTAAAGGCAGGAGAAAGAACTGCTGAGGGTATTATGCCCGGGTGTCCTGTTCACACGGTGAAATAGATAGTGCTACAGTTCACTGGAGTTGTGGGAAAAAAAGACACCCAACATTTCTAGTGATTAGAAATACAGACTGAAGTTATGAGATACTGCTTTCAGCTGTGAGATACATGGAGATGAAAGAATACCATAATGGCCCATGCAGAAGGAGGCATAATGGAGCAGCTGTTCTCACACACTGCTCTCAAAGAAGACTTATTTGGCGGTATACATTATAATTTTTTTAAATATTTATAGTCTTTGATCCAGTAATTCCATGTTAATGCAAATGTTTATATTTAGAAAAATAAGAAAAACTTAAATGCCCAACTCTAAAGAAATGATGATATAAATTGTCACAGCTAGAAGCTGCATTAGTATAAAATCATTAAAAAAAACTTTTGAAGAATTTTTCATAGGATGAAAATATGTTTATGAGTAAAAAATGGAAGTCAGTGTTGGTTGAGAGGCTGTAGTTCTGTTTTTAAAAATATACAAAAAATCATAAATATGTCTAAAAATTACTGAAAGATCAGTCTTGCTATCAAGTATAGTTATTTCTAGACAGTAGAGTTATGTGTGATTTTTGTTTTATTAATATATTTCTATAACTGTTTATTCTTCAGTAACTTTACTACTTTTATAACTAAGATGTTAAATTTCTGTAAGATAATTTTAGAAAATAATTATTACCATGATGATTTTTCAGTCTTTCCAGTGTCAGCCTGCCTTTAGCTAAGATAATTCCTATAGTAAACGGACAGATCCACTCAGTTTGCAGTGAAACACCTAGTCATTTTGTTCAGGTAAGAAAAATATTGGGAGTATAATTAAATAGTCTTTAATTTTGGTTATGGTCCTGTTTCCCTAATATGAAATTACACTGCTCTCTTGTTACATTTGTTCAAAGAAACCAAAAACTTGAATCCACATGTAGAGCGTGCTAGAATACCTTTTACAATGGTCAGTTTGTGAAGGTAGGAATACCTTTCTCTGTATTATAGTGCAATACTTGTCAGACTGCATTTTAGTCCCGATAGATTTTGGTGATCAGTTTGATGATCAGAATTTGTGGTGTTAATGTTTTATATTAAGCAGTGCTAATAAGAAGATTGAACCTTAAGGCAGATAAATAATGCAGTTCTTCATATTTTGAGGAAAACTAAAACATTTTTGTGGAAAAGTAAAGCAGTTTAGTAATTAATAAAATATAATTATTAGCAGTACATCAGTAATTTGCTAACTAAAAGCTACATAGCTATGCATTTATTTAAATGTTTCAGTAGATTACCTATATTTTTCATCTTTCTCTGGAAATCATTTTGGAATGTAATAAGACTGACATTTTTTAAAGGATAACTTAGAATCCACGTAGTTTGTTTTCTGAGTCATTTGCAAACTTGGAAACTGTATTATAGTAAAAAATTACTTGCAGTATACCTCAGTTGCAAACTATTGCTGTAATTACAGTGAAGAGTCCCTAAGAAGATGACATCTTTTTAGTGCCATTTGTCTCAGACAAGTTAAAGTATCTTCTCTTCTACTTGGAACACAAAGAGCACTGAAGCTACAGATTGTGTTTTCCTTCTCTGTATGGTGCCATTAGTTTGTCCTTCATCTGCTTATTCCTTCACTGTTCTTTTCAGTCAGTCTTGTGTGACATCTTTCTCACCCAGAAGAGTTAGGAATTCATATTGTTAAAGAAAGAGTAAACAAGGCTAATCTCATTTTACTTAGATCTAAGTTTAATTTAAATTTATATTTTTAATTAAAAACTTAGTTTTAAAAATTATATTTTAATTAAATTTTCACATGTATGTAAGTGTGAGATAAAAAGTACAACTTCTGGCAACCTTAATTTTCTTCACTTTCACAGCAGTCTCTGATTTCATCATTAGGCTGTTCATCTTGACAGACAAGTGGGAAATAAAGTCAAGCAAAATATATAACAATAATTCTATGTGCCACATTAATTAAAGCATAAGGTTTCAATCTAGTAAAGGCACCAGCGATATTGTTTGTGGTCTTTGAGTATGACTGGATTTAGATTAAATTTCGGTACTAGACCATTTATTGACAAGACTTACAGTGTTTTTAACTATAATTTCTCTGAGATGTAAAATACCACCAAGTGGTCTTCAGAGAAATTAAACATGAATTGGTTGAGATCAAAAGGTACTTAAAGCTCTTGGGTTTTCTGACACTTGAGAGAACACGAAGGATTGGTTTACTTCCTGGTTCTCTGACATGACAACAGCACTTCCTGTTTGTGTCATGGATTCTTTCACAGTCTAGTGAAGCCTGTGGACCTCTTCTCAAAATAATATTTCTAAGTGCATATTGTAAATGCATAAATATTTAAAAAATATAGTTTTCAAAATTTTTGAATCAGATTTATGAGGTAGCACTATTGCTTTTTTGTTCATGAATTAAATAAGATGTAATGACAGTCCATGTAACTTCTACAACTCATATAATATAAAAAAGTCTGACTTCTATTAAAAACAAATTCACAGGATCTACTAGTACTATCATAGAGTTCATTTTTAAGGAAATGCCAATTAAAAGGAAATGCTAAATTTCAGGTTAATAAAATAAACCTTTATTATCTTTACATTTACAAATCCTTTAAGAACCCTGTTTTAAAGTGTCTATGTTTTATTTCTGTGTGTATGTGTGTGTATATATATATACATATATGTATACATATATATGAGATACATATTTGTATTATAGGTCTTCTTGAAAGCAATATAACTCAACCATGTTGTGTCAGTTTCTGGCAAAAATACCTTTAGAATTGTAATTATGTGCTTAAAAGATACTTATATAGCACTTGACACACACAAAAATCCATTTGAAGACTATTTTGGGATGTCTTTTTAGAGTCGCACTTGAATAGTTACTACACCTGCCATCCCTCTTAAGAATTTAAATAATAAGTATTCTTAGAATATATAAGAATATTCCTTTTATTAAATGATTTTTTTCCACAAAACTTATAGCTGAATTAATTGCTTGATTGCAAGAATAAATTAAAATGATCTACCAACACTAATGTCTTATTTTCATGTTTGCTAGGATCTGTTGATGATGGAACAAGTAAAAGACTTTGCTGCTAATGTGTATGAAGCTTTTAGTACTCCTCAACAGCTGGAGAAGTGATTTTTTTCCCTTCAAGAAAAACTGCAGTGGAAATCACTTTTACAGAAATACACAGAATAAGTCAACTATATATAGGGTAATAATTTGTTACCAAAATGACTAATAAAAATATATTCTTAATCAAAATCTTCATTTCATAATAAAATAGGCTTATTTGACATGTTAATATATTATTTTTAATTATCAACAGACTAGAATTTGCAGGCATATCTAAGTTTACACAGTGCAAATATCTAAATTGTTAATAATTCGTTACAAAATGGATATTAGTTCCAAACTAACTAAAAGCTAATGTAGATACTTCCTTTCTATAAAATTAAAAGCAGTGTACTTTAACATTAATACTGAAAGAAAATCTGGGAAATAGGTGTGGTTTGGAAAATACACCATTTAATCATAAAGTTCACTTGCTTTCAGTATACAGGATTGAATCGAACTTTTTTCCAGTTACTCTTCAAAGAAATAAATCATTTATCTCAAATACACCTTGATGGGAGACTTCTTTTTATGGAAATCAGTGAATTTAACAATCATGATCAGTAATTTTTTTAATTATTATGAAGGAGACTTAGAAAATTACATAGTTAGAGGCTGAAATTGTGTTGATGCTGTTTATGCACAGCTATAATAACTTTTATTTGTATATAAATAATTTTAATAACTTTGTATTGATTTTGAGCACAGTGAATATCTTCTTGCAATAAAATATTTTAGTAAAATATAGTTTGTTGATTTAATACTTTACAGCCATTAATTTATTTGTTCCATAGCATTTTTGCTATTATTTTGGGAGCATATGCTAGTCTTCAAGTTTTATTTTAACTGATAACTGATGCTTTCTTTTAACTTGTTTGTTTAGGAAAAAATAAATAGCATTTCCTTCTGATAAATAATTCCTTGTCCCTACAGTTCTGTACTTAAAAAGGTAATTAGAGCAGAAATAAATCATTATGTACAATCAACATTTTCAGTAACATTGTTTTATGTTTCTCCAACATTAATAGCTAAATAGTATAAAGTAGAAAATGAATTGTGAAGTCCCCTCTAAGGCTGGGCTAGGCCCAAAGCCAACTGTAGGGAGTTTTATGTCTAGAATGCTTTAAAAAGAGAGAGAGAGAGAGAAATAGGATAGGAAAAAAGAAAAAGATGCCTCTTTTCAAAATCTGACAGACTGTAATGCTTATTTCTAATAGGGTGATAGAAAAACTGCATTGTGGAAAATTAGTGAATGTGTGTATAATAGGGCATGCATCTCTTCCAGCAATATTAACCCAGGATTTCATCCAAGGAAAATTTGGGACTGAACAGGTGTGGCCTTGTAAGAATAGAAAGTTGATCTGCTGAAATTTATCACCTGGAATCATCTGCATCTGTAGAGTTGTGGCAGTTGAAAAGATGACAAGGTAAAAACCACATGTATTTGAAGCTAAATGGCCTCAGACATTACAAATTTGCAATAATACATTGAGTTCTCTTGTCTGGCACCTTTAGTTGTTTGATTACTACACAAAGTCATTTAAAGTAATAATAAAAAAATATAATACATATATTCTTAGGTATTTTAACTTTAAATATTCTTTATTGCCAATTATTTAATATTGGATTCAGGCCTGACCTATCTTTCAGTATAGGTCTGCTTCTAAGTTTTCTTTAATCATCTTGTACAAATCACATGCATTGTATTACAGAGTTATAAACGAGGGAATTTCAGTTCTTAGAGATTTTTACTGTACTTCCCCCAATCTTTTAGAACTGTGTTGTACACAATTAACCAATATCTTTTCTCAAAAGTGTTAGACTTCACAGAAATTTTTAGCTATTCACACTCATGTCATCAGCTTATGTAATCATGATAAAGTGGCATAATCAGCTTGTTCAGTAACTATTAATTTATTAGAACTGCCATAACAAATTGTCACTAACTAGGTTCTTAAAGCAACTAATTGTTCTCCCTCTGTTCTGGTACTGAGAAGTCCAAAATCAAGGTGTCAGCTGGGCCATGCTCCATCTGATGCTCTAGCAAAGAATCCTATTCATTCCTTGACTCTTCCAGCTTCTGGTGACCCCTGATGTTCCTAGGTTTGTAGCCACAAAACTCCAATCCCTGCCTCTGGTTTCACATAGCCGTCTTCTCTGTGTGTGTCTTCTTTTCTAAAGATACTTTAAGATTTAAGACTAACTAATTACACCTGCAAGACACTATATCCAAGTAAGATCACATTCTGAGCTTCTGGTGGACATGCACTGGGGAATACTATTCAACACACTGCAATAACTCAGCTAACCTTGATAAACATACATTGCAGCAAGTAGAAATCAAAGTGTGGTGTGCCAGATAAAAGCCTATGGACTGAAAGCCTGCACCTGTCCCAGGCATCAATCAGTATGCTTTTCCAAGGAAATTGAGAATCGGTTCCTCTTGTACCTTGGCCAAATGAAAATAACATAACACAACTTTCACTTTTTCTCCATCAAACTTGTATAAATGTATCTACTGTATATGTGTGTGTGTATATATACACACATCTATCTATATATATATATACATATATATATATAAATTTGACATGACTAGCGTACATTTTATTGATTTATTTGGAAGCTAGGCAGGAAGATTTTTGTCTAACCAGTTCTTTTAATTAGAAAATTTAAATGAACAGAAGGCAAGAACATCTGTCTTGTTTTCTCTTGTCCTAATTCATATTTATTTGAACAGCTTGACCTTTTAGAGTAATTGTGTTGCTTTAATATGGCATTCATAATAAAGTGTGATGAAATTGTATTATAGTGATAGCCATATTTTAAATTATGGGATCAATATCTAGATTACTCAATCCAATATAGTTTGGTTTGACTCCAATATTTCTCTAGTCATTAAAAAAATCAAATGTTACTGAAATTCAAATAAGGCATTTTTGTATCTGTTAACTCTTGAGAAAGGTTAGGTAGTGGATATAAATTACTGGCTTAAAATAGGTAATGAGAGATCTGATTTTCAGTTATCCATAATATAGTTATTATCCTCTATCACAGATATTCTTAGAATGTACTGGAGCATTTTTAAATCCTATTTGATACAGTTATATAGTACATTTCATATGTAAGCAAGATATACCTTAAAATATTTACATTGGGGGTCTCATACTTTTTCATATATAGTGCCTGATTTATTAGCATTTTGTCAGTGTCTTGAATGCTTACCTGTATTTTGTCATTTCCTCTTTGTTCTCAATTCATAAAGGCCAGGATGGACAAACGAGGAATTTTAGTTCACAGGTTTTAGTCTCCAAAATATTTTCTTCAAACAGATGAACCCTCCTTAATTAGGGTTTGTTGGGGGTTCCCCCCGCTTATTTTTAAGTTTCTGTTTAGTCTGTTGGAATAATGTGAATTTGTCCACATTTGGGTCCCTAATAAAGTATTAGATGAGATTTTAAACTATGTAAGTATTTATCCACATAAATTCCTTGGCATGGTTTCAACATTTTGATCATTGTAGGAACAATGAGTAATTTTTTTTTAAGGAAACAAATGAACAAACAAAACAAAAACTATTAGACTATAAAAACAAATAGATGGGCAGGCCCTAAGCCAGCGGATGGGCATAGATCTCTAAAGCCTAAAGCCCTGAGTCCACAGTGGGTTCATGGTGTTGCTAAAACTACAATTATATATACAACCAAATATATACTGCTTTTTCCTCTCCCTTTCTTCCTCTCTGAAAAAACAAGGTGGGGGGACAGGGGGGTTGTAACCTTCCTCTTATAGCTGAGACTGTGTGAGAACCACATAGTCTAGGATCAGGGCAAAAAAAACAAAAATGAACAACTAAAGGTTTTTTTTCTCCTCTTCCTTCCTTAAATGCTTCTTCCTCTTTTCCTTTCCTTTTTCAAATATCAGCAGGTAGGGGTGGGAGGTAGGTAAAAGGGGTCAACTGTATGATAAAATAAGACTTTTGGTGGTGGCTAGGATGCTATATATACAGATAGAGATTTATAATGTATATCTGAAACCTATATAATGTCATAAACCAGTTATTTAAGTAAACATTTTTATTGAAAATTTTTATTTTCTGGTGCACCCTGGTGGAGTAGCACATCAGTCGCTTCCAAAGGAGCACAGACCATATACCATGGTATTCAAGTCCTGGGTCCAGGGGAACAACCACTGTGAACAACTAAATACAAATAAAATAAAGTGTTTCTTCTTCCTCACCCTTCCTGTCTGCCTTTCCACTTGCCTTCATTCCTGCCTGCACCTGTCCTTTAAAAAAAAATTTATTTTCATGGACATCATCATGAACTTAATGTGTTATATACAGATGTATATTTATTTACTATGATGTTATAATGCAGTGTTCCTTCAATAAAAATAATTTAAATAATTCTTTAAAAATATTTAACTTAAGCATAACTTAAGAAATAAATATGAATAGTATTTTATTTCACTTAATTTGAAGATTTTTAAAAACAATCAGATGTCTGCATTTAACCAGTGAGATGAAATGGAACCAGTAGTACTTCAAATAAAGATCTAACCATATCGAATACCTTTTGTTAGGGAGTGAATTCCTTAATTCCTACCTTTTCAACTTCAGTTTGCCTGAAAGCAAATACAGTAAGCAAATCTATTCATTTAAGTTGGACCTCAAATTAGCCTATCTGTAAAAGATACCTCTCCTCCCCTTCCCCCACCTAAAAAAGAACCATAGAAGAAGACATTCTGATACATTAATAGAGGTGATCTAAACAGTGATTATATCTTTGGGCATTTCTGTATCTTTTAAAATATCTATAGTGAACATATACCAGGTCCTTGAATAAGATGCTTTTGTTGAATATCATTTCATTAAAATGTTAGTAGAACAAAAATAATTCCTGGCCAGAGTCACTGTCTGTGTGGAATTTATACATTTTGTTCATGTCTGTCTGTTTTCTCGGGTATGCTGGTTTCCTCCAGCATCACACAGATGTGCACCTTGGGCTCACTGGGATGTTCTAAATCACCCCGTCTGAGTGTTGGTGTGCCTGTGAGTGTGCCTCCCCACTGTCCCCAGGAAAGACATCCTGTCCAGGTTGGGCTCTCATCTTGCACCCTAAGCTGTCAGGATAGGATAAGCCACCCCAGACCCTGATCCTCAATAAGCAGGTTGAAAAATGAATGAATACAAATTATTGTTGAATATTAGATGTGTTTGATTCCTTATTTAATAGCTTGCTGATGTTGTTGTGACCATAAATATCCCACAGGAACTTAACTCTTGTTTATATCAGTTAGCCCACAGTAAAATTAATTTTGTCAATTAATTGAATTAGTTTGACTTAAAGTCACAGTTTCAAAAAAACTGTCAAGGACACTAAGTGAAAACCTATTTTATATTGGTTTTATTATCAGAAGGAAAAAATTAATAAAAAGACAGTTACTATACACATTGGAAATATAAGGTGAGATTGATTATATATCTAACACCTGTATTAGTCTGCTGAGGTGGCCATAACCTGTTAAAATAAACCCTGAGTCATTGATTTCAACACTGACAAGTTATTTTCTCACAGTTCCTGAAGGCAGCTCAAGGTGTCAGCAAATTTGATTTCTCTTGAGTTCTCTCCTTGGTCGTGGATGAAACACCTTCTCACTATGTCCTTACATGGTCTTTCTCTTTGCCTCTTCTTATAAGGACGCAATCATAATAGATTAGGGCCCCACCTTTATGACCTCATTTAATCTTAGTTACCTCCTTCAGGGCTTTGTCTCCAAATAAGGTCACACTGAGGGTTAGAGCCTCAACAGTGAATTTGGCCGGAGACACAGTTCAATCGTTAATAGCACCAATTCTGGTTACTGGAAACAAACATTTCCACTCCTGAATAACAGAGGGAAATAAACCAAATGTGATGAGACTTCAATGGCAAAGTGTGCTAGAGAGTTATAACAGGTAATTTAGGGGAAAAAAATTAGGGAGTAAGGGGTAGGGAGAAAGGGTTAAGTTGCCCAAATAATTACTTGACTTTTCCTGACCAGCTTTACATTGGTTTTTCCCATGTCCTACAACTATATAGAAATTGATATTTTCTGGTCTTTGATGCAGCTCAAACCACTCTGCTGCCAATTAGATCACATTCGTTAGTGTGAGAGCCCAGCCCCATTTACAGGGCATCTGATGAAAGGTTAGATGTGGCAGCTCTACCATAATGCCGTTTTGCTGGAAAGAAGTCCAGTGAAGTGGCTGTCCATGTCCCAGTAGTTTTACCTGAAATTAAAAACACACAAATGTCTCCAAATGTATCTCCGAGTCAGCCATTTTATTGGGAAGAAGTAGCGGGGTAGCCCCTATAAAGCAGTGTAGACAGGAGAGTCATTTTTCCCTTAATGGTTCCTGAGCTGTTTGAACCTTGATCCAAATAAGTGCACACATATGTCTTGCTCCTATATTCTTGCTTCTGTATTATTCTCGAGGGAAATGAAAGTGTACCAGAATTAGGAAGAAAAAGAATAAAGAAAATGCACTCTAGGGGAATTGCTGAGAGAGAAGATTAAGTAAAATTTCTCCAGAACCAATCTTCCCAACTAGGACTTGACCAGTTCTTAAACAGAATGTGTAGATAAAGTTTCCCTTCTCTTATCCAACCACTGTTCCTCTGCAGATTTCCAGTAAACTCCACTAATCAACATCTACCTAAGTGTGATCAACACCTAAGTGTGATCATTTATAACTGTAGTTGTTTTATATCCTTGTCTTACACTAAATTAAATTTGAGTAAGTAGTTTTCTACATATTTTGTTCACTTCTGAACCAAAAAATTTGATATTATGTAATGTAATACAAAAATAAAATCAATGAATAAATAACAGTATTGATGGGGATCAAAGAAAACAAATAAGATTAAAAGGTAATATCATACTCAGGTACTAAGCTTTACTGAAGCATCATATTTGACTATTTTCTGCCTGGTCAATCACAAGTATTTAAAATGAAACATGGACAGTGAAGCAAGGAGAAACTTGTAGACAATTTACCTCTAAGGAAATTGTTCAGTGTCTTAAAGAAGCAACTATAAAATATACCAAAATGAACTCAGTGTCAGACCTGATGGTTACAACTACTGGATTAACCTTTAACTTCCTCCAAAATTTTATGAACTTAAATTGAGACCTGACCTCTTACTGTTACTCAGACGTGCTCAGGGATGGGGTGTCAGGAGCAGAATCTGAATTCCAGCTTAATGAAAAAATCATCTGGGATGCCTGCAGTGAGTTTTAATAATGTGGAATAACTATGAAGAAGGATATCTATTTCACATTCACATGCATAGAGATAATGTAGCTGTAGCATAAGTTTAGTTTTCTGGGAAATAAAATTTCCAAAAGTTTTGGCCAAACATTGCAAGTGATGAAGTTCATTTTTAAATCACTCTCCTGAAGTATAAGCAGAACACATAAAGAGCTCTCCTTGAAGTTGAAAGTTGTATTATGAGGTGCACACTTGTGTGTCAGCAGCTACAGTACAGGCCATGTAAAGACCCCTATGTTCAAGGCCCAAGACCAGGGGAAGAAAAGGGGAAAAAAATGTTTTCAGCAGGATAATCTAGTTATCAATTTAAAGGAACAGAAAGATAAAACTACCTCTTACCATTGTTGCTCCCAGAGTAGCTTTGGGCTGACCAAGAATCAGGTGTCCTGATGGGGGCCATTTAAGAAATATGGCATAGACCAATTTTTCTTTAGGTTTGGATGTGTACCTGGTTACAAAGGAAAAAAAGCATTTATAGGTCAGGTCTGGTATTATTTTACAGAAATGCTTCCATTTAATAATAGTTACCAATATCTTCATTAATAGAGGAAAAGATAAAGAGCCCCATGGTGGTATAAAAGTACCTCCCTCTCCTAATTCCCTAAGTCTTAAAAAGGAAGTTCTTAGAATTAAAGATATTTCTGGACAAGTACTATTCTTCATCAGACCATTCTCATGGAGCTAGAAACAGGTGGGAAATGTCAGCAAAGTGGGTCACATGAAGAGCGAAAGGTTTTCCATGTGCTATTCAAGTCCTTCTATTCCCTCAGTCAGCAGATATGGAGGCATCGATACTGCAGAGTACTGTGCCCAGTGTTAGAGAAAAACACACACGGTGTTCTTGTTCTGACAGACTTAGACTAGAGAGAGGAAGGCAGACATTAAACAGAAATAATATTAAAGCATGAATTTGAATAAGGAGTATGAAAGAAAAAGAAATTGAACAATTTTAACTAGGGATCTCTCTGGGCTAGACCATTAGTAAGGAGTTTCTCCAAGAAAATCAGGTTTAATCTGAAACGTCAAAGAGGAATGAGAAAAAAGGAAAAGGTAAGAGGAAGCACCTGACACAGAAAACAGAATTATTTCCTCTATCCACTTTACGACTGAACCAATATTTATTGAAATCTTAAAATGCCAGGCACTGTTTTAGAGCTGGAGACATAACAATAACCCAGCCTTGTGGAGCTTACACTGCAGTGGGAAAAATAAGAATGAGCAAATAGATATATGTCAGGCAATGATTAAGTTTTGAGGAGAAAACTAAAGCCAGTTAAAGAGGTCGAAGTATGGTAGGTTGTAAAGGAAGAATCTGGGTGTAATTATAAATAAAAGTCAGGGGACACCTCTTTGAGGAGGTGGCATTGAGGTGAACTGAAGAATGTGAAGAAGAGCTATGTGAGTTTCTGGAGGATGAACCTTCCATGCGGACACAACTGCAAGCACAGAAGTCCTAAAGTGACCTGTGGACACAGCAGCAA
This sequence comes from Solenodon paradoxus, assembly GCA_004363575.1. Classification (NCBI taxonomy): domain Eukaryota; kingdom Metazoa; phylum Chordata; class Mammalia; order Eulipotyphla; family Solenodontidae; genus Solenodon; species Solenodon paradoxus. The sequence goes on from RJWH01000248.1 coordinate 480,558, forward strand.
GGAGGGCTGAGTGGCAGAAGGAGAGGGCATGAGGGACAGTGGTACAGCAAACAAAGTCCTAGAGACATCAAGGAGCTGGTTTTTATAGGCTCTTATAAAGCTCTCCAGGACCTGGCCTTTTCTTTCTTTCTTTCTTTCTTTTTTTTTAAGGAAAGGTACAGGCACGAATGAAGGTGATCAGAGGCAGGCAGACAAACAGAGAAAGACTTGATTTTATTTAGTTGTTCATCATGTTTGTTCCTGTCAGCCCCAGGATGTGAACCCAGGCCCTCGGGATGTATGTGGACTGTGCCCACCCCTCTATTCCACCAGGGCACACCAAGACCTGGCCTTTTTTCTAATACTGGAGCCAATGAAGGAAGCTGAGCGTGGGGGAAGACATAGCCTGACTTATTACTTAAAAGGTTTTGTGGCAGATAGGGCAAAGATGAAACCAGATCAATGTACAGAAGGAGAGGCAACTGAGAGGGCTGAAAGATGAGGATGAGAAGTACTCAGATTCTGGATATACTTCAAAGATAAAGATGATGATATTTGCTGATTAAATAGCTGAGAAATGTATAAAAAAGGGGAGTTAAGGACATCAAGCTTCTTGGCCTGACAACCACCTTAAAAAAAGTAAAAAAAAATAAAGCTGCTATTAACTGAGAAGAGGAAGACTGTGGTTAGAGAGCATTTAGAGAGAAATAAAATAATTAGGACCTCAGTTTTGGACAAAAGGGATTTAAGTTGCTTATACTTCCAAGTAGAAGTGTTGATTAGGAAGTCTGGAGTTCAAGAGTCTGCACTATACAGGTCACCAGTAATTATTCAAAGTGTAGAAAATGGATGAGATTACCAGGGAATTCAGGGAGAGAAGAACAAACGTCCAAGAACTAAGCCTTGTGGCACGCAAGGTTTCCAGGTTGGGAGCTGGAGGTGGAGTGAACAAAGGAAACTAAAAAGGAGCAGCCCAGAGGCTAGATGGAGACAAAAGGAGGCAGCTACTAACTGAGGTTAAGTGCTGCTATGAACTCGGAAAACACGGACTGGAACTCACCCTGGATTGGGGCAGAGGAAGGTTATTGTGGGTCTTGATAACAGTGATTTTGTAGAGTCTGATCAGTGGGTTAAAAAAAAAAACCTAGAGCTAGAAACTGGGCACAGCAGGTAAAACTATTTTTTTCCAACATATTTTACTATTAAGGAATGGAATAGAAATCTGAGTCCATACAATAGTAGCTTCTAAGATTAAAGAAATAACATGTTTGTATACTAATGGGAAAAGATCTAATAAAGAAGGAAATTTGAGGATGAGGAACAAAGAGGGAGAATTGCTATGCAGGGCAGCAAAGATCTGTTGCCCTAAAATATGTCTTTTTTGATAAAAAATTTCATAAAAGGGGCTCTAAGGACTAGGTGTAAAATGTCATTTTGTAAGAAATGGAAGGAAAAATATCTTTTACTAAAGGCATCTCCCTCACCAAACTAGAAAGACCTAATCTCTAAGTCAGCAGCAAGAAAGCAGGATTTTAAAGGCCCAATCTTTGTTTACCGTGCCCTTCCTCCCTCCACTCCCAAACCCCCAGAGTCCTCTGCCTCTGTTTGAAGGATTTAGAGCTAAGAATAACTAGTGGTGGGTTACTCAGCCTAACTGGGTCTCTTCCATGTATGTAGACATATACATGCTATTATTAAGCTTCTGGGGTCAATTTGTTTGCTTATCAATCTGTCTGGGGTTTATTTGATTATTTGTCAGCGTAGATGAACCCAGAGGGGCAGAAAGATTTCCTCTTGTGCCCTGAAAGCTAGAATATTATCCTTGAGTGGCAATTTAAGATGGGATCCAAGACACAAAGGTTTGCCTTAAAGCCCAAAATGAAATCATTTGTGTGTGTGTGTACTTCTCGTCACATTTAATTGCCCAATGGAAAGCATGGAATAAGTAAGGCTGAATTTGAATCAAAGCTGAAGTTTTAATCAAATTGAAGTGAGGATGACAAAGGGAGAGAGGATGTAGGCAGTGGAGTGACATACCACAGAATCTGACCTGATAAGGAGGAAAGACATGAGACCTCAGGGTAGGGGTTCATATATGGTGTGATAGGTTCATATATGATGTGATCAGGGGATTATAAATCCCTTTGGAAACTGAACTGCTATATGGAGTGAGCTGAAATATAGGGGGTAGTGGCCTGTAGAATGCTTCAAATGGAGAGCACAGAAGATGAGCAGTTATTAGTATGCACGGTCAAAGGTATGACCAGAAGACGGGCTAGCAATGGTAGAGTAGACAAGATCACTAGCAGAGAGAAGGTAGTAGAGGAATTGAAGAGCCAGCAAATTAGAAGAACTGAGAATATAGATATTAACATCACTAAGAATTAATTTGAGTAGTTATGGAGACAGTGACACTGTATCAGGGCTAAAATCTCAATGGATTTTAAGGATGGAGCTAAGAATCTGTAGATGACTGATGGAAGAAGGGCAGGCATACCTGATGAACCTGAGTTGGACAGAGCTCCTCCAATGTGGAGGGAGAGCAGAGCCTGCTAGGGTGGTGAAGGTGCTTAAGAGCCAGACACAGGTTTTAAGGGCCTTGTCAAGTATCTTGGTTTTCATCTTTATTTATTGAAAGAAAACTGAGTAGGATGATGGTTAATGATTGTAAAGTCCCAAATCAGACACCCTAATAGTCAAATATAATCACAGAAGCAAATTCCAAACACAAATTTAAATTAGCCTCTGTAAAATGAAGGCTTGGTCCTGAGTTCTGACTCTGGCTTCTCCCCGGCCCAACATCCTAAAATTCTACAATGAGTTGCTTCTGTCTAGATGGCCTTCAGTGAGTTGACAGTTTGTTTTAAACAATAAGGCAGGCATCCCTAGTGGAGTAGCAGTCAGGTCCCCCACCTCCCAGCACACCCAGTTCACATATATCCCAAGGGCCTGGGTTTCACTTCCCGGGGGTTGGGGAGAGGGTAGGGGCAGCGTGGAGGTGGGGGCCAACCAAGATGAACAGTTACATAAAAATGAATGAAAATGTTCCTTCTTCCTTTCTCTTCCTGACTGCTTGCCTACTCACCTTCATTCCTGTTTCTACCTTTCCTTTAAAAATATAAATAAATTAGGCACACCCTGGTGGAGTAGCAGTTAGGTCAGTCATCACCTCACGTCCCAGGTCCCAGGGAAAACAACTACTGTGAACAACTAAATAAAAATAAAATTAAATGCTTCTTTAAGCTCTCCCTGCCTGCCTGCCTACTCACATTCATTCCTGCTGCACCTTTCCTTTAAAGAAAAACAAAAAACATTTTATAGAATTTTTAAAAAAATAATAATTCAATCAATCAATCATGTAGCAAAGTAAGATCAAAGAGTGTTCAGTCTAATCCCCAACTTTCCAGCCCTAGGTCTGGAACCCTGGTCTACAGTTTTCATAGCCCGTGCCTGAGTCATCTGACTCACAGGAGGGTAGTCTAATGTTCTGATTTATACTTTACTCTTCTCACTTCAATGGCAACACAAGGTGAGTTATAGAGTTTCACTACTTCCTCTTATTTCTGTATTTTCATACCCCACATCAGACCATCATATTTGCAAGTTTGATCCAGGTGCTCATTGGTGCGTGTAACCTTCAAAGCTCAGACAAAAGCCTGAGGCAGGGTGTTTAAAGAAAATACTAGTTAACAGAAAAATTAATAAAATATTTGATTTTAAAGAAACTATAGGTTTAAATGTATTAGAAAAAGATGAACAAGTTATAAACTTTTTCATCCATTAAAGTAATGCTGTTGTTTTGGCAGCTGCTTAATATTCTGTCTGCCCTTTAGCACCTCTTGCTAACTAATTTGATCTAATGCAACATCTGTGAAAATTGGAATTTACTGAACTAACTAAAATGGAAGGCTTCTTTTGGATTAACCACAGCACTTTCCATTTCTCTGAAGAGCTTACAGTTTTTTTAAGAGCTGACAACTTTTCACTAGAATGTGTCCACCGCTAGTAGATGTCTAGAGATGATTTAAGATCAATTTGTTAAATGTTCAAAAACATTCTAATTTCTTCTAGAGTAAATCATACTTACACAGTGCTTTTTATAGGTAAGCATTCATCCAATTTCTTTTTTTATCCTACTTTTCTCTTTATATCTCTGAGAAATTCTAAATGTGTCCTCTATCAATTAGTACATGGTAATGTAAATAACCTACCACACTTCTGGGGTGACACTGTCATTCTGGGATCTCCAAGTGTGAGTTTCATAAATGGCTTCTCCATTGACTTTTAGCCAGATCCCCATTTGCCTTAATCGCTCCTCAAAAATTGCAGAAATGGTGCCGTCTTGTGTGGGTCCAATATTCAGCAAAAGATTTCCTCCGCATGAAACTGTTTCTACAAGTTGCTAACAAATTAATAAATATTTAGACAAATTAATTCCATAGTGAATATATTAATATATTTGCTTATATACTTATACATACATATATATTCATGAAGAAAACAGAATAATGTCCTTTTTCTAGGCCATCGAGCTCTATAAAGTATTAGAAATAATTCCCACATGCTCACACTATTAAGAATTTACAACAGACATTTTACTGTACCTTCACCAATTCTTCAATGGTGAGATAGTCTTGGATTCCAGCATTCCTCCTGTAACCCCAGGAAAACTTGTCTATTGTCATGCAGTTTTCCCATTTATGCAGCAAAAGGTGCCCTGGGTTATATCGATCACTGCAGGTATAGTAGCCACCATGCTTACAGATGCTACCAGCTCCCCAGCGGTCGTTGGTGACTGCTGTGTCCCGAACTGGGCTGAAATGAAGAGTACAACTTTTTCAACAAAAAAGTAAAAATACAATTTTACACCAAAGAAGATGAAATGTCTCTGAAAAGAGATCGAAGTGGAATCCACTTCTGAAAAATAATCATAGCATACAACAATGAAAAGCCTGTTTCTAAAGTCAAACAAAAGGGTTGACTTGACTGCAGGCCTGGTTCTGTCACTTGCTAAATAACTTGTCCTAGAGCAAGGTACCTAACAACTCTCAATAATCAATTTCTTCATCTAGTATTAGAACAGAAATAATTCGTGTAAAACATCTAGCCCAATGCATACAGCATTTATAAAAGTTATTATAAAATTATTTGAAACTCCCTCTGTGACTAACAGCCAAAATCAAATTTACACTCAAGACACTCACCTTTGACTGAATAATCTCACACAAACATAGTCTAACTTTTTTCTCTTAAAATTGTGCCTAATACTAAAAAAATCTAAAACAACTTATCATGGAATTCACTGTGACATCAAATATCATGGCATTATTGATCATAGTGCTGTATCTCTCCATTTGGAGGGGAGTTTTAATTCACAGATTGACATGAATGGCCCTGATCTGTCCTCTTGGAAGGAGAACATGATGAACAGTTGTTTTAAGTATAAAGAGACCCAGGATATTAGTGTGTGTGCCCTCTGCAGGCCCGGGAACAAAAGCAGAATGCTCCCTGACTTCACACAACAATCCCTGGTACTTTCTAGTTCCAATATTCATTTGTCCATAGAATTTAAGTGCATAAAGAAATTCCGTTAGAACTCCCTGTTCTAATAGGGAAGCCTGGAACATGCTAGAAATAATAGGAAAGAGCAGAAAGAAGTGACAATGCTGATGGTGAAGGAAGAAAACGAGAGATATGGGTGACACTGGGCAGCAAAAATATCAAAGAGTAAGCGGATAAAAAGAAGTAATTAGAGGAGCTAGGAAGCATAGAGTCATAAACTGCTGAATAAACAGAATTTCCAGAATAGGGACCACAGAAGACCAGAGCTGGAGATGAAAAGGAGGACCTGCAATGTTAATGTCTTCACAGGTCTTGATCCTGTGAATTTTAGTCAGATTTCTAAATCAGACTATTGTGATATATTTGACTCCTACTTTGTTACTCTTCATTATTTTGAGTAAATATCAGTATCTCTAAGTGTCATTTACAATGGCTTCCTGCCTCATACCACAAATGAGTCTGGGAAAAAATATTTCTAAAAGCAAGAGAACTAAAATGTTATGCTTTTGGAGGATGTCATAGAGAGATGTGTCCCAGGTTGACCAGATCCTTGGATGTAAGCATTTGGAGGCTTCTCACCCCTTGTAATTTCATTCTGCCCACCATTCCCAAGTGGGGGCTGTTTTCCAGAGCACAGCCTTGGAAGAGCAGTGTGCTGGTGAGACCATCTGCACTGTATATGGGACCAATCTAGATAAAGCCTCTATAAATTTACACACTTCTGGTGGGTGGTACAGAGAGCTCTCCCTCCTGCCAGAAGCCCAAGGCAAGTCTAAGTTCCCTTTCTTATGAAATCTGCCACCCACCAACCTGGAGTAGTCCACATGCCCCAAGTTTCTCCTTGCTCTCCTTGTTTTCCCCTGGAAGCTCCCATGGCTAGAAACAATATAAAAATGTCTAAGTAGGCTTCCCATAATTTTCAGAGATGAAACTGGAACCAGCTGGAGCATCACAATGTTGTGTGTGTGTGTCTGTGTGTGTGTGTCTGTGTAGGTGAAGGGAGGGGGTGGGGGTGTATGTAACATCCCTGTCGGGGACACCTGCACCTCTGTAAGGACATTCGGGGCAGTTTGTTGGGTGTGTGTTAGCCCAAATCAACTTCTAGCAAATTGTTATTGAAATCAAACAATTTCACACCCTCAAACCAGGCAGAACACTGGACAGAACAGACAGCCTGGTTAAATCAGGCCAATCCCAGTCGAACCGGGATGTTCAGTAAACCCTATGTATAAGGGTGTTTAAGGGCTAGGCAGCAATCAACTCTAATCGCATACACACCTTTCATTATACAGCCAGGCTAAGAAGCCCGTGCTGTTCCAGTAGCTGTCTGGGGCCCCTCCATCGCCATCCGCCCAAAGGACTTCGGGCCGGTACCTGTTCACCAACTCATAGAGCTCAGGCAGCATCTTAGAAACTGGAAACTGTCGCTGCTGGAATGAACTCAATGTATCCTCCAGGAAAAGTGGGTGAAACCATTCAAAGAGGGAATAGTACAATCCAAAATGCAGGTCCGTCCGGTTCCTAATGGCTAACTCCAGTTCCTTGACAACATCCCTCTTTGGCCCCACATCTCCAGCGTTCCAGTTCCACGAATACTTTGAACCCCACAAAGTGAAGCCTGAAACAATACATTTAAAACCTAGGTAAGCATATCAGTTCTATTTTACTAAATCCCCACCTAAGCAAACGCCAAACAAATTTGTAGACATGATGTAAAGTAAGTGCTTCTACCAACCACTGTTTTGTGGCATTTTTTATAGTATACATTCTACTTTCACATGAGAATCTAAACAAGATGGAATGAAGGTTTTTTGAGTTTTGTTTTGTTTTTTGCTCATGGATAGAGGAGTTTATTTGATCTAGATTTTCCTCCATACATAGTTTAATAACGGGAATATAGGCATGACTAGCATGGCCTGAAGTTCAGTGGTGGACTAGTGCCAAAAATCATTGTTCATGAGAAAAAAGATTGATGATCAGCTCTTCTTGAAACTAGTTCTGTTACGTTACTGCCAACTCATGTATTTCGGAGATCTTGGTTCTTAATTGGTCTCTAAATGAGAGGACAGCTAATAGGCCAATAGTATTCCATGCCAGCAATTCTCTCCAACGCCAATCTAGAATTTTTAGTACTTTCCCTGTTCTCTCAATTCTGCAAGAGTTCAAATATAATTGGAAGCATTCAATAAAACTTTCCCTTGAAGCTACTGTTTGAAGTAAGTTCAACTTCTTCAATCATGTCCAGATATATTCTATATTTTATTTTGTTTTTTAAAGGAAAGGTGAAGGCAGGAAAGCAAGTGACCAGGCAGGCAGGGAGGCAGGAAGAGAGAAGAGAAAGGAAGATTGAAAAAAAAAAAAAACTTTTTTAGTACTTGATTACAGTAACTTTGTTTTACAAATTAAAATAAACTCCTATGTGCAGATACCCCGTATGTGTACTTTCCTCTTCCTCAGATATAATGGTAACATACCCAGCCCTCCACCAAATCACTAAGTGATCTTATCATTGTCCAATGGGCCCCACCACCACTCGCCACCCGCCTACTGCCCCATCCCATTCCCTACCAGTAACCACAGTTCCATTGCAAGTGTCCAAGGATTGGTTTTGTTTCATCTGTTCCTTTGTTTTGTCTATTCACATTCCACCTATGAGGAAGGTCATCTGGTATGTATCTCTTTTCTTCTGACTTATTTCATGTAGTATAATCCCCTCTAGATCCATCCATGTTGACTCAAATGACAGGATTTCATCTCTTCCAAAGGCTGTGTAGTATTCCGCTGTGTACGTGTACTACTTCTTCCTTATCCATTCATGTGACATTGGCCACATTTAGGTAGTTTCTATTTCTTAGCTATTGTGAATAGGGCTGCAAAAAATATGGAGTGGTAAATCTCTTGGATTAATATTTTTTGTACCTTTTGGGTAAACACCTAGTAGTGGAATGGTGGGATCATATGGGGTTTTCATCTTCAACTTTTTGAGGAATTTCCATACTGTATTCCATGGAAATTGCACACATTTGCATTCCCAACAAAGTCCAAAAGTGTTCCCTTTTCTCCACATCCTTACCAAATTTTTTTTTTTTAGACTTTCAGATAGTAGCCAGTCTCCCAGGTATAAGGTGATATCTCATTGTTGTTTTGATTTGTATTTCCCTGATAGCCAGTGAGTAGGAACATCTTTTCATGTGCCTAATGGCCATCGTATCTCCTCTTTGGAAAAATGTCTCTCCAAGTCCTCTTCCCATTTTTTGATTGAATTGTCTGTTTTTCTATTATTGAGTTTTATGAGTTCTCTGTATATTTTGAATATTAAGCCCTTGTCAGAAATACGGAACACAAATATCTTTTCCCAGTTAGTAAGTAGTCTTTTTATTTTGGTGATGTTTTCTTTTGCTGTTAAGATTTTTAGTTTGATGTAGTCCCAATTCTTTCTTTCTTTCTTTTCCCTTGATGCTGGAGTTGAATCCCCAAAGACCTCTCTAAAGTTAGTGTCATGGAATGTCTTTCCTAAGTTGTCATCCAATAATTTTATGATTTTTAGTTTTATATTCAAAACTCTAGTCTATTTTGAGTTAATTTTTGTGAATGGTGTTAAATAGTAGTCTCGTTTCATTCTTTTGCATGTGGCTCTCCAGTTTTCCCAACACCATTTATTAAAAAGATCTTCTTTTCTCTATCATATACTTTTGGTTCCTTTGTCATAGATTAACTGACTGTATGTGAGTCAGTTTCTGGTGATTCAGTTCTATTCCTCTGATCTATGCCTTTGTTACTATTCCAATACCATGCCATTTTGATCACTATCACTTTGTAGTATAGTTCAATGTCTAGGAGTGCAATCCCTCCAGAGTCATTCTTTTTTCTCATAATTGCTTTGGCTATTTGGGGTCTTTTGTTGTTCCATATAAATTTTAAGATGTTTTGTTCTATTTCCTGGTAATAAACATATGGATTTTAATGGTGATTGCATTAAATCTATGTATCACTTTAGGTAAGATGATCATTTTAACAATGTTGATTTTTCCCAACTATGAGCAGGGAATGTCTTTCATTCTCTTTGTATCCTTCTCTATTTCTTTAAAGAAGTACTTGTAGTTTTCATTGTACAGGTCTTTCACCTCCTTTGTTAAACATATTCCAAGATATTTTATTTCTTTTTACTTCTGTTTTAAACAGTGTGATTTTCTTTATTTCATTTTCTTCTAGCATGTTGTTTGCGTATAAAAATGCAATGGATCTTTGTGCATTGATTTTGTAACCTGCCACTTTACGGTATTCATCGATTAGTTCTAGTAGCTTTTTGACAGTTTTTAGGGTTTTGTATTTATATATATAAAATCATGTTATCTGAAAATAATGTTAGTTTACTTCCTCCCTTCCAATTTGAATTCCTTTTATTTCTTTTTCTTGCCTAATTGCTCTGGTTATGACCTCCAGTACAATGTTAAACAGCAGTGGTGAGAATGGCCAGCCTTGCCTTGTTCCTGACCTGCGAGGAGATGCTTTCAATTTTTCCTCACTGGCTATGATGTTGGCTGTGGGTTTGTCATATATGGCCTTTATTATGTTGAGTTATGTACCTTCTATTCCCATTTATGCAGTTTTTTTTTTCCATAAATAGGTGTGTCATCTTGTCAGAAGTTTTCTCTGCATCTATTAATATGAACATATGGTTTTACTCCTTGCTCTTGTTGATGTGGTATATTACATTGATAGATTTACCTATGTTGAGCCATTTTTTCTGTGGATTAGATTTCTTGGCAGTGATGACTTTGTATAGGATATTGACTTATACTGAATAAGCTTTGATCTTGGATTGAACACTAGGAATTCTTGAGTTATGTTGTGAGACCACTGGTTGGATTTGGTGTTATTCTTAGGTGGATCCTGTTTTGGAATAAGTGTTCAGTCTATGGAGTCGTAGTTTGGTGGAGGATACAGTCTCCCCCCAGCATCACAGTTCTGAACAGTAATGACCTCTTTGTACTTGACCCACAGTCAGCAATCAGGCTGCAGTTTAGCCTTCACCCACAGGGCACTAGTGGGAAGTTGTTGAAGTTTCTTCCCTTCTTGGAGACTCCCTTCTTCCTTTAAGTTGGGGTTAGGATTTGCATTGGGCAGATCCTGTGGCTCCAGCACAATATGGTGGGAGGGAGTAGGGGTAGAAGATTCTCCTAGAGGCCTTCCAGCTATGGCGGTGTCCCTGTGTAATTTTTTCCCCATGAGCTCCTACTCAGTCCATTGGAGTACTGGTCCTTCTACTCTGTGCCAAGACCCACTCCCCTGACTCTGTGTCCCAGTTTTGTTAGACAGGCTCTCTACTCTTGGACCAGCATTCTGGAAGGCCCAGTTCTTCCCAAGACAACACCCCTTCTGCTGGTCCTTTTTGCCCCCCGAGGCTGGAAAACCTGAATACGAGATGTAACTCTGACACCTGATGTTTTCACCTCCCTTTATGGTGTTGAATGCTGCTACTGTCTCTAGCTTCTGGACCTGTTTTTCCTCAGCATTTGTGTCTACAAAATAGGTGATTTCCTAGTTGCTCTCTGGGGAGCAACCAACTGCTAGCACATGTTCCAGCACAAACTCAACACTGAGCATTAGCAGATCCCAGCTAAGATGGAAAGTCATCCACATCAACCGTCCTAAACAATGACAACTACTACTTACAGTGAAGGTCCTGCAAGGCAGTCCTGCAACATTCTTATTTGTCTTCTAAACCAAAGATTAAAACATATTTAGAATTATCTATTTTATTATAGTATGACCTTTAGAACACTGGTGATCTATGTGTAATAAATTTCCTTCATCCTCATTGTTCATTTAACCTGGTATGAGGGATAAGACATTATTCCCCCATGGTTTTATACTTTAAAATATACCCACCATTTGTAATCTCATCCTACTCCAAAGTCATAAGCATTAATATTGCTCTTTAAATTACCTAAAAGTGAATTATCTACCAGGTAAATGGGTAAGAAAAATCATGTATGCCATTATAAAAGCACTCTGAAATAACTCATATTTCATAGGAATTTATATTTAGATTTCTGGTGGTTTTGTATGAAAATATTAGAAGTGATATAGAGACTGAAGTACTTATGAAATAATATAAAATGTAAAATTTTAGTTAGTGCTGGGAACATTACTATTCCATTGAAATCTAAAGGAATCATTGAGAACAGACATACATAAACTGCTTTTGGTCAAACAATGAGTTGCTCTTTCAAATCAGGACAAATCTAAGATTGAACCACTCATATTCACTTTTGAGAACTTCTTAAAACAGCTCATCCTTGTTCCAAAGATATTTGTGGTAAGCTATGAAGCAGTGCTGATATTCAAAATCGTATTGAAATGCTTCAACTTGACCAGCCCTACCATTAGTCAATGCTAATACCACACAGGTCTTCAGTTCAGCAGCACCACCCTAAGCTCATACAGTGGTCTTCATACCCAATCAAGTAAGCACGACCTTTTCCATAAGCAATGGAAACATCTGACAACAGGGTCCGAGAAGACGAGAAAATGTGGGTACATCATCTGGCCTCACAGTATGATTAAGAATTGCTTTTTTCCCTTAGTTCACTATACAATACTTTATGCCATTCAGCTTGGAGAAGCTCCTAGACAACAGAAAACCAACATGTTCACTAGCGAATACACTTTATAAATATCTCAGCAGGAGAAACAACCATAAAAATATTTTAAGCTACAAGAATGTGATCAAAGGAAAAAATATTCTAAGATAACTTCATATTTTGAGTTTTGGATCTCACCTCCTACTCTGCCCCTGAAGAAACCCATGAAGCAAGATTTCTTATAACAAGACAAAGTAAATTGTTTAATGAATTAGCATGCAGTTGGAATAACAGTACTGTGGTGATACTCTCTTGATCTCATAGATACTGGAATCTATCCTATTACCATAGGACCAGAGTGATGGTTAATTTTCTGTGTCAACTTTATTGAGCCACAGAGTACTTGGGTGGTTGGTTAAACACTATTCAGAGTATGTTCAAGAAGGTATTTCTGCATGATCTTATCATAAATAAGGAAATAGTCTGATTGGAGCAGATTGCTCTAGCAATTGTGGTGGGTGGGCCTCCCAATCTATTGAAGGTCTAAATAGAGTAAGGTCTCAGTAAGGTCTCTCTCTCTGCTGACTTCCCACTGGGACATGAGTCTTCTGCCTTTGTACTAAGACTAGACTAAAACATATGCTGTCAACAACTCCTGGTTCTCAAGACGTCCTAGGCCATTGGCTCACCTGCATCTAGAATTCTTAGCCTCCATGATTAAGTGAGCCAAATTTTTATAATAAACCTCTTCCTATACATATTTCCTATTGTTTGTTTCTCTGAAGAATCTTGACTAATAAAACTACTATGTTTCCATTTGGATATTCTTCCACCACCTTTGATATTTCTGGACACTATTACAGTTCTACAATCCTTTCCCTTCCAGGTGTTCCATGTCACCTTCCTCTCTAGCAAATCTGAAAGTGGGCCAAAAGGACAGCCAGGAGTGTCATCTATGGTGCCTTCCCAGAATGCATTCTAGAGATGGAATGAAAAGAAAGAGTAGAATTCTCATCATTTACATTACTTGTAACCCATATCCCACTTCAAATGACTTTGATCAAATCTTGGAAATATTGTTAACTATGCATATAACAAAATGTGGTCAGTTTTCATTTTTTCAGTTATGTGGAGGGTACAATCTTTCTGCATACCTAATGCCTCTCAATTGCATGGAGATCCTTTAAATTATAAGCAAACATCAGTAGCCATCTGTGGTTGATTCTAAGAAAAAGTTCTGATTTCATGTGGATGGCCTTGCTTTAGTTTCTTCCAGAAAAACGACTTTGTATTTCATTACCATTGTCATTGTTAACAAATGTTGTACTTAACTTACCTTCATGGTGTTTGGAAGTTAAGACAATGTATTTGGCACCAGAAGCCTGAAAAATATCTGCCCACTGGTTCACATCAAAAAATTTTGCAGTAAATAATGGTGCAAAATCTTCATACTTGAAATCAGGAGGGTAATTATCTTTCATAAATTCCACAAACTTTGGTATCTTTTCCTTTTGCCAATACCACCTGAGAAAAAGAACAGGAATTAATACATAAATATTTGAAATAATTGCCCCGACTCCCTTAAACTGGGCTAACTTAAAAGGGTATCAGTTGCAGAAAGTCAACTTTATAAAAAGTGCTACAGTATGTACTATGTAATGATAGTATGACACAGAGTTTATATTCTGTGTTGACCAGAGTAAAAACTATATATTGAATCTACTATATGTAGTGTACCTCACCTCCTCTGTTAGGATGGGGTTAGGTCCAGATACACCCACAGTAAATTGAAAATACCGTAAGTCAAAACTACATGAAATACACCTACTCTACCAAACAGTGACAATCTCTTGCTATTTATTAAATGTTGTGCTGAAAGTGAAAGCATGCTCTAGTTCAAAATTCAAAGTAAATTTCTACTGAATGAGTATCACTTTTGCATCATCATAAAATGGTGCATAAAAATCATAAATAGAACCATCCTAAGTCACGTACTATCTGTACATTAATCTTTTTTAAGAGGAAGGTAGGAAGTCAGGCAGACAGGGAGAGGAGGAAGAAACATTTGATTTATTTATTTATTTTTGATCCCTGCCCATCCCAGGTGGGGAGAACCTGGGTCTGTGGGCTTTACAAGGGCCACATTCTGCCAACCGGCTCAGCCACCTAAGCCACCAGCATGCACCTGTATAGTAAATTTCATATGAACTGTATAATAAGAGTATAAAGCAGATTTAAATACTCATTATTTTCCTGGTTTACTTATGAATACTTTATATGTGTGTATATACACAGATGCATATATATATATATATATATTCGATAACATCTTGAAGAACTTAATACCTTTAATATTTAATCAGGAAAGTCTTTGAAACAATTCAAAGCTGTAAGAATTTGCATGCGCATTTTACATAGGTCTCAAAGTAAAAATTTTAAAAAGTGTGTTTTCAGCATCTTTCATAGAATAGTAGGCTATCACTATTTAGAGTTTTGGATTTTTTTAGGGCAACATTCTAGAAGCTTTTTATTAAATTATTCCTAGAGTCACAGTTTGCACACTCGTTAATTTGTTGTAACCGTCGTGTAATGCAGAACGACTGGAAATTGGCAGCGCCAGACAACGAGGGAACACCGAGTTTGCATCCACAGACAGCAATTTGGGCACCAGCTACGCGGTTCACCGTGACCTTCAGCGTGTGCATTCGCTTCTGCCGTTGCAGTCGCTTGGAGTTTACAGTGTGACTACAACTTGATTTGTACAACTAACAAGAAACTGAGTCAACATTATATACCTAACAACTCCTGCAGTCACCCGGAAGAAAAATTCAGTGTTCATTCGGCACTAGCCACTCAGACAGAAAAATACGATCCTTTCTAACGCCCGGAAACGCAAATCACCGCCGAGAGTGGGAGGCGAAACTGACGCCTGGAAGAAACGAGGCGGAGGCGGAGCGCCAAGCGGTGGCGGGAGGCCGGGAACCAACGCTGGGGCCCAGCAGCCGAGAGAGGTGCGCTCACCAGAACCATTCGCTCCCGAAACTGGGCACGGAGAACACGCCCCAGTGGATGAAGATGCCGAACTTGGCCCGGTCGAACCACGCGGGCAGCGGGCGGGCGTCCAGGGACTCCCAGGTGGGGTCGAAGCGCGCGGCGCGGCGAGCGGGGCCGGGCGCCGGCAGCAGCACTAGCAGCAGCAGCCGCAGCGCCAGCGGGGCCAGCTCCCGGGGCCGCATGTCCGTTCGCGCCGGGGTTCCAGTCCGCACACCCGCGCGGCCTCCAGAGCCCTTGTCCTTCCTTCTTGGGCTGAGGACGCTCAGCCACTGTCACCTGACCAAGCCGACCCTGGAGAAAGGCACCCTCCTCCGCTGGGGTAGGTGTGGCCACTGGCCTGAGCTCGCAGGCCACATGACCTCAGAGGACGCTTTGCTCAGTGGTATAACTAAGGAAGCCGGTTTCCCCCAGGCCAACCCTGAGACTGCTTAACTAAAGCTCCCAGTCTATGTGCTGGGGGCGGCGCAGTAGGGAGGGACCTTGGGAGCTGGCCCGAGACAAAACGGAACTCTAGACGCCACCCACTAACCCTGGGCCCTGGTGGGGACCTTAAATAGGTCTGCCCATACCTCCAAGGTGGGAGACACTTAAGAGCAGCCCAGGTCTTCCTCAGCATCTGCATATGTGTATTTCCCCCTCAGACTTGATGTGTTAGAAATGTACCTGTCAACCCTGAGTTTCAATTCGGTGAAATTTCAAGAGTTTCAGCAGACCTGGATCCCGCAGGAATGTGGGTTGCTAACACTCATCCCAGGTGCTGCTGCTGTTGCTGACACCAGGTTTGATAACCACTGCGTTGGAAAGCAAGGAAATGGAAGTCAAGTGAAACCAGTGGAATGAATGTGTAATAAGTCTGCAGGCTTGGGGAAAGCAGCATTAATTTGGAATGATCAATCAGGGAACATCATCAGAAGTCACATCTGCACCTCTTAAGTGCTTTCAGAGTTAGGCCAGAATCCCCACCTCATCTGCTCCTGCCAAAGCCTTCTCCTTCTTCCGCGGGCCTGTTACAGTGTCAGCTCCTCCGTGATGCTTCTGCCACTACCTACCTGCCCACGTATCCCCCATCACCACCTTATTTCAGCCCCTAATATAGGATTCCATAGAGGATACAGCGCTCATTTCCCATTAAACTGCGAGCTTCTTGAGGATAAGGATTGTGGCTTTCATTTCTGTAGTCCCTGAATTTAAAGCAGCACTCAAAGCAGGAAGCCTATGCTTTGAAGCCCTTCACTGAACTGGAATTGCAAGTACTGAGTACTAGGAAAGAACAAAAGCGGAAATAACACTAAGTAGCTGTTGCTATCATTTTCCACGGAAAGCTGTTGTCTTTTCTCTCTCTGGGAAGACATGGGAGCAGCAGAGGTGGCTGCTCTCCGCCCCCCCCCCCACCCATATAAGGACATTTAGCCCCTTAATAGTGTTCATGGCTCTCTAGGTCCACAGCTCTACTCTAAGGCCTTCCTTTTTCCTAGGTGAAGGTCTCCTGAAAAAGAGACCTCAGGGAATCTGCTAAATGTGTCCTTCTAAGGCCAGTAGCCTCAGGTAGTGATAAAGTAGCATAACAATTTCCATTCTAGGATCTTTGATCCTAGATTGATCTAGTACTTCACTGGCCACCACTAAATGCCCACGGCATGTTTGAACAAAAAGATAGGACTTTTAGTTACAATGAGACAGGTAAGGGAAACTATGGTGGGCTTACCTTCTTATCCCTGATACACATCCAGCTGTGACTTACCCGCTTCCCCCTCATTTCAAGTCCCAGCCACTGTAATCAAGCGAGATGCCTTAAGATTGCTTAGCACTCCATTTAGTGGGTGATCTTTAGTATACTGGCCCTAAAGATTTATGACCAAATTAACTGTATAAACTTCTGGATAGAAAACAAATGAGAAGAGACATTCTGTATATAACACATGCATTTTGAAGCCCTAGGTATTTTCTGGACCCACCAATAAGAAACCAGAATACCTCTCCTCTGAAACTGCTGATCTAATTACCCTACTAATTTAAAAACCCCAGAGCCCAGACAGGCAGCAAAATGATGTCCTATCCTTCAGGCTGACATTCTTATGTACATATACTCTCCCTCTCTCTTTCTCTTCCTGATCTCTGCAGATGTTTCTAACTCTGCAATTTCTATCTGCTCAGGGGTCCAAGAACCCTGAAGAGGCTACCGGACCCTGGGGGCTCAGTAACAACAGCACATTGATACCCCTTGAAACAGATTTGTATAATCCATGCAAAAGATATTTGTCTCAAGGAAACAGATTGTAAACTCAAAGGACCAGTAGATATGGCCATGGTGACGGTGCAGGAGTGGGGCACTGTCTTCTCATCAAGCTCATTTCCCCATGTGAATCCCCACATTTTGAAAACTTCTGTTTTCCAAATAAATTTATTTTGTCAAGTAATACATTATTTACATTTAAAGGGTATTAATCAGACCTTCTGATCCACTTGGGTCATTGATCATTTCACTTAAAGACAAAGACATTTTTTTTTTAGTTAGTAAGTACAACCTTATTATAATTGAATAATTTCTGAAGGATATATTGAAAATAGATTAAAGACCTCCTTTAGTGCCCTTGAAAACCTAGAAGAATCAAAGAATACCAGGTGAGAATTGATAGGGGATGAGTGGGGCACTCCAGTGAGACACAAAGTCTGCCTAGAAAGAATTCGTGGAGAGAGCCTTGTAGCTAGGATCACATGGCAAGTTTATTAGAATTAGTAGCTGTTAGTTTAAGCTCCCTGCGGCCTGGGAAACTTACATTAAGAAAGGAGTACATCACTCCACATGTTGCTTGTATTCCCTTGCAGAGACGAGGGTTTCCCCGTATATACATGGGAGATGGAGCTCGCTTTGTGGGCATATCCAGGGACTGGATCTCGCCTGACAGCCACAAGAACCGCTAAGGCTGACTGGAGTTCTTGAAAGAACTGGTAGGATTGTCTGGAGTAAAATGGTAGCGGGAGTAGCTAAGGGGTATGTCTTCAGACAGAAGCTGCTAAGGGAGTGCATCTTCATCATGTCTGTGTTACGAGTGTTATCTACATACCTGCTTTAGAGATTTTAAGTTACACTATCCCTGCATCAGGGAATGGTTGATATTGATCTGGAATGATAAGAAACAGATTAATGTATAAATAAAGAGGGAGGAGAGATTCTACTAAAAATGTATGTGTTGCTAAATAACCTGAAAGAATGAAATAATTTAAAACATGGTCAATTATGTATGCAGTACATTTTATTTCACATATTATGATATAATGTTTTACAAAGCTACAGTCTTTGCACTGTTAAAAAAAAAATTAACAAGAATTCCAAAATGGAGTCCCAACAAAAGTATAAAAGTGTCCCCTTTTCTCCACATCCTCACCAACATTTGTTATTTCCAGACTTTGGGATAATAGCCAGTCTTTCAAGTGTAAGGTGATAGCTCATTGTTGTTTTAATTTGCATTTCCCTGATAGCCAGGGAGTAGGAATATAATTTCATGTGTCTGTTGGCCATCTGTGTATCCTCTTCAGAAAGTGTCTCTCCAATTCCTCTTCCCATTTTTAATTGAATTGCCTGTTCTGTTGTTGAGTTTTATGACTTCGTTGTATATTTTAGACATTAAGCCTTTGTCAGAAGTATCGAATGCAAATATCTTCTCCCAGTTAGTAGGTTTCCTTTGGTTTTGGTGATGTTTTCTTTTGTTGTGAAGAAGCTCCTTAGTTTGATGTAGTCCCAGTTGTTTTATTTTTTTCCTTTTTGTTTTCCTTGAGGTTGGAATTGAGTCCCCAAAGTCTTCCCTACGACTGATGTCAAGGGAAGTCTTTTCTATATTGTCTTCTAAGAACCTTATGGTTTCTGGTCTTATGTCCAAGTTTCATCCATTTTGAGTTAATTTTTGAGAATGGTGTTGGAGAGTGGTCTAGCTTCATTCTTTTGCATGTGGCTGCTCAGTTTTCCCAACACCATTTGTTGAAGAGACTTTCCTTTTTCCGTTGTATGATTTTGGTTCCTTTGTCATAGATAATAAAAGTTTTTAAAACTAAAGGTTTTGCTAGAGGATCTAGAAATCAGAGAGAACAGTTTCTCCAAGTGCACATGGCTTTTATAAAGCATCTGGGGGAGAACTGGGACCTAATGAGGAATATTGTCAAGGAGCTCTGATCCCATCCTGTGTGTCAGAGGTCACCTTGAGACGCAAATGAAGGGTGGGAAAAAGGATGAGGACTTTGTCCTGGCAGCAGCAGGGGCTCCTCATGGTGTTCACCACATGTTGGTCAACTGCAGGCACCCAGGGCACTTACCAGGGACACTGCTCCTGGGGAGCGAGAGGCCAGCCCTGGCCAATTTACTTGCTGCTGCCTAGAAGCAGTATCTGTCCTCAGAGATATCTAGGGGCTGAGAGTGGAGCAGATATGTGAATGGGGCTCTGGAGAACACAGTCTGCCTCTCCACGTGGGAGTTGGCTGACCTCCAGGAACCATCCCAGCAATTCCCAGAGTGCCTCTGAAGTGGGCACTGGAAGAAGTGAAACATTTGCCTACTGATATCAGCACACAGTCGTTCTCTGAAAAAACAGAAGAAAAACATTCAAAGCAAACAGCCCACTCCATTCTTAATATGGTAAGTAAATCAGTTTCCTAGGAGAGTGTGATATGGGGGAAATAAAACTCTGCCTTTTTCTGCACTGGCAGTAGAAGTACAAGAAGAAAGTGTGAAGGGAGCAGGGAATTCGGAGGAGGCAGTAGAGCATCGGAGGGCAACCTGAGAGCCAGTCCCCCAGGATACTCATAGGGGCCCCACCTGCACCACAGGTCTGTGTGAGCCTGGCAACCTCCTGTACCAACTTCCACACCTATTAAATTGAACGATAATAGTTCATCTTCCTCATAGATCTGCTTGAGGAGTCTGTCATGCAAAGCACAAATCAAACCTATTCTAAGCTAGTATATTATGCATGTTAGATAAATAAGGGAGAGACTAAGAGAAATGGTTCTCTGTCCTGACTCCCTTTTAGGATTCAGAGGAGGCCTCTTAAACTAGTGCACAAATTTAACTAAATGGAGCTGAGTTGTTAGGCAGAGGGAGAGACTCCTTTTTAGCTTTCCTGGGTGACCTGATACTTGAGTGAAACAGACAGGATCTAGAAGTAGCCAAGAATCTACCAGGAGGCATGCCCTGAAGGAGTAGCATTTGGTCAGTCACCTTTGGCAGAGAGCACAGTCCACACACAAGGACCCAGATTCACCTCCTTAGGTCAGAGTAAACAACCAAGATGAACAGCTAAAGAAAATAAAGTTCTTCCTCCTCTCTCTTCCTGCCTGCCTGCCTCTGCTTGCCTTCATTCCTGCCTGCCCTTTTCCTTTAAAAAAAAAAAAAAAGTAAAAAGTAAATTGATATGACTATGTTGATATAAAGGCATATATGGTAATGCTACATATTAAAACATATCCTTTAACTTAAAAGTCATTTTCCTCCCCTTTAGATAATAGAAGAAATTAAAACATTTTTGCAGTGAGGCCCTGGTGACTCAGGTATTAAGTCTGCCGCTCTAGCATAGTCCATGTAAATCCCAAGAACTCAAGTTCTGGACCTGGGGTGGGGGTTGGCAGAGGATGACAACCAAAATGAATGAATGAATAAATGAATGCATAAATAAATGAATAAGCAAATAATAAATCAATGCTTCTTCCTCCTCTCTCTGCCTACCTGCCTACTTGCCTTCATCCCACCTGTTCCTTCCTCTTTAAAAAACAAACAATTTTTGTACACTACTACAAGAACTGCAGGCCCAAGCACTGTGCCTACCGCGCTGATAAAATCAGCCCTGCAGAACTAAAGTATACGAAGAGATTAGATGAGATATTTATATTACTGTGAGCCAGGGTAAGCATATAGGCATAGCAGTGATCGAAGGCAATAATCGTGGGAACTTCATATACAGAGAGGTGCTTTTTCAAGGTGCTGGTATATTATATACATTATTCCCTCATAAGCACTTTCATTATTATCATTACTTTAATTATTTCCCATTCTACAGAAAGAAACTTTAACTTGCCCAGTTAGACTAGGTTTTTAACCTTCAGGCTAACCTGAGGAAAGCTGCCTGGATTCTGGTTATTATGTGAGTGACAATACGATATTCACTTACTCATTCATTCAGTCCTTATGCCTTTGCTTCATTAGGTCAAAATATATTTGTTCAGCCTCTACTCTGTGCCAGGCACTGAGGTGGGCCCAGCAGTTGCAATGGCAAAGAAACAGACCCAGTGCTATCCCTTATATGGCTTACTTTTTAATGGGAAATATGGACATTAAACAAATAACCACCCAAATATAATATTGCAAACTGGGGTACAGAAGGCCAGGAAAGCAATGGACACCAATATCATCCAGGCTTCAGAGAAGTCCTCCTTGGGGAAGTAGAATTTGAAAAATACATGAGCCAGTTCATCAGAGATACAAGTGGGAGCAAAGCTTTCCCAAGCAGAGGCCAGCAGCATGAGTCAGATGCCCAAGCTATAGAAACAGCCCGCAAGAAGCCTCCAAGATTCTGGTTCCCTCAAGAAGTGGATTCCAGTATGAAGAGAAAGAATCCATAGAGATGAGCAATGATGAGGTGCTGCTGAGAGAGATGTGTGGAACCTGTGAGAAATGGAAAAAAGCATTGGGAGAGAGGGTAGTATCTACTATAAAACTTGTCAGGAAAACCTCAAGCAATTTTCACCAGAGGCAGCTAGCGGAGGCATTTCTGTGTTAGACCCTGTGCCTTGCTTACTGAAGCAGCTGAAGACTGCAGCGCAGTGAGGACACCAAGTGTGTCTTACAGTTTAACAAAGAAAAAATTGTTATGACCTTCTCACAAAGTGACCAGAGCCCCAAGTGAGGCTGCGATAGGTGAGACTACTGAGTTATCAAAAAACCTGTCTTCACACAATGGTCAAAACAGAGAAGTGTGTGTAGAGGTGAGGCGATGACTCATCTGAAGAGTTGGCTTACCCCACTGGTATCAAGCTAGAGACACCTTTCTCATGTTATCTGTGGAATTTCTTGTTGAGAAATAAAGATGGTGACATGTTATACACATGACCTTGATCCCTTAAAGCCTGAATTACTTTCACAACACATCCTCTTCATCCATAGATATTGCTACCCTGAGAAGTTATCAGAAAGATCATTCATTCTTGGAAGATCAGCAAAGCCCATATTATCTGACCACAGAACTGCTCATAATATTCATTCTAAAAGCATAAAAGATACCCTCAACTATCTAGCTAAGATTTATTCTCTGTATTTTATAATTTCCCAATTTTGTTCACAGAAAGTTAAAATTTTAAAGCATGTAGTTTATTCGTCAATACATAAAATGGAATTATAAAAACAAAACATTTGTTAGTTTTTCAGAAACAACTCTGGAATCTTCGTGCTTATTTTTAAGGCAATATCCATATCTGAATCATTTTATATCAGCAACTGAGAAATACAACATGAGAAACTGCCTCACTTTTGTTCAAAATGCTAAAACATCATCTTATGGATAAGGATTTATCTACAGAACAACAGGATTTCTTTTCATTTGCTCTAATTTCCTTAATAATGGGATTAGAGGGGCACCCTTGTGGTCAAGTAACTGAAATGCAGGCCATGTAAAGGCCAGGAACCCACGTTTGAGAACAAGACCAGAAAAAAAAAAAGAATAGGATTAAAAAATAACAGTAAAAAAATTTTAAAGGCCAGGTGCAGGCAGGAATGAAGGTAAGTAGGCAGGCAGGCAGAAAGAGAGAGGAGGAAGAAGCACTTTGATTTATTCTGTTTACTTGTTCATCCTGGTTATGTCCCCACTACACGTCCCACCCAACGCCCGTAGTCTTGAACCGGTGACCTTGGGATGTATGTGGACTCCACCTGGTGTGTTAAATTGCTAGGCCACCTGGGTGTACCAGTTTTCAAAATAAATTAAATTATTTAAAAAATATTTTAAGTAATAAAATTAGATTCTATTTCAAATTTTGACATTTAACATTTGGCATTTTTTGTTCATATTTGGTTTTCATTAATTCTCTCTCAAGTACCCACTTATCATCTTGGCTGATAGTTTACTACCATTGCTACATGAACTAGGGGCTTGTCAAAAAGAAGTATGTCCAACTTCCACAAGCCAGTGTTGAACTATCTACAACGATACTTCTCCCTACTGCCAGAGCTATTTGTGAAATTGGTTATGAATTGCCTTATGGAATTCAACAAACATTCCTGGTGTATTTGAGGCTGCCCCTTGAGTCCTAAAGGGAAGATGTTCCCACACTACTTTCTGCACATGATCATCTCCCAGAGTACCCAGGGTGACTGTGCCTGGGTTCTCACGATAGCTTTGTGATTTGCTCACTGGATGTACACGGACACCCATTTCTTGCATGTCTATGATGCCTCTGTGTAGCTCCTCAAAGTGGTAGTTCTCTGTAGTCAGTTCTTGCAGTTTACACACTGGTAGGAAAAATTATACCCCCACCCTGCAATGCTATCCACTTCTCACTCTTCGAAACAGTGAGTATGTTGTGACAGGGCAAAGGGTTGACCTTGAAATAAGCTTAGCCTGGATTATCAGGGTGAAACAAAGGTCATCACAGAAGTCCTGAAATGGAGAAGAGGGCTGCAGAAGAGTCAGAACCAGAAGGACGGCATCATGAGAAAGACTTGGCTAACTCTGGAGATGGAAGAGAGTCATGAACCAAAGAATATTTGCATCATCTTTGGGCTGAAAGAGGCAAGGAGTTGGATTCTTCCCTAGAACTTCCATAAGGAACACAGCTCTGCTGAGTCCTTCATTTTCATTAAGAGAGACCCTGAATTTGACCTCCAGAATGTTATCAAGCCCAAGTTTAGATGCTCCCCACCCAAAAGCCAATAATCAAGGAGACAAGCATTGGTGGAAAGAAAATTGTTTAATCAAGACACTGGTAATCTGAGATGGTGGACCACTGTCTCAAAGACCATCTCAAGTTCCTCGGGTGACCTGGAGAGTTTTTAAAGGTCAGGAAATGGGGTGTGTGCAGATCAGTAGGGTCTGTCCTAGAGCTGTCTTGAGTTGGGGCCCTTCAGTGACCTGACCAGGGTCATCCATCTGAAAATTGGACTTTCTGATTAGAAACTATTCCTAAGGTCAGGTTTTTCTACCATCTTGGTTCATTGTTATTTTGGGGAAAGAATAGATTTAAAAACCATTTTGTAGTGCACCCTGGTGACTCAGGTGTCAAGCCCATGCCTGGGGCACCATCCAGAGACAGACCAAGGACCCAGGTTCATGGTTCAGGGCTGGGGAACAACTATAAAATAATGAACAACAATCCTCCTTTCTCTTTCTTCCTGCCCCTCCTTCCTGCCTTCCTTCTTTCCTCTGTATAAACAAACAAATTTTCTTAAAAAAAAAAAAAAAGTTTGTGTTGGCAGAGTAGATTTGTTTTAATACTTTGGTTCCTCAGTGAGAGGGGCTTGGGCTGTTTTAGTACTGAAACAAGAACTGCAAAGTACAATAATTATTGTGTTCTTTTCAAAAGATGAGTTTGTGATAATTTGTTATAGTCACAATAAGAAAGCAATACATATGACTTCCCTAGGTCCTCAAGGTGCCTGTAACTGGCTTTCAAGGTGGTAGCTCTTCCTGATCCTTCTTTTGGCTTATACATGTAGCTGTCTCCCAGAGGGCCTAGATCCATGCCTGGATTTTCAAGGTGATAGGTCTCCATGGTCAGCCATTTGGCTCCCATGAATAGTCATCTCCATGACTGCCTGGGTGCCCATATCTCCAAGGTCAGTCCTCTCAGTTCATTAAGGGCCATCTCTTGAATTCCAAGGGCACTGGATCATGACTGCTTCTGGAGTCTGGATCCCCATGAACCCAAAATATCAGTTCTCCTATCCTTCCTGGAGAGCAAGAACTCAATGCTAAGAGTAGAAACACTTTTTCCTGAAACCCTCAAAACACAAAGGGTCAGAGTCTCTTGTGACTCAGGTGACTGAAATGGCTGCAGTGTGGACCATGTAAAGCCCAAGGACCTGGGTTCACAACTGGGTGTGGGGGTGCAGTGGGAGACCAAAACAAAGAAATAAACAAAACCCCAACAACAACTAAATAAATAAAAATGCTTTTTTTCTCTCCTCCCTCCCTTTTTCACTCCATTCCTTCCTTCCTCTCTTAAAGGAAGGAAGGAAGGAACAAAGAAAAAAAAAAGAAAGAGAAAAAAGCCACAAAGGGTCTAATAACCCTTTCTGACCACTGATTGGAGCCAAAGAGAGATTATCCTTGGCACATCCACAACTGATTCTGAGGTAGTTACTAAGTTTACTAAGTAGCAGCAAGTTTTTTTTTACCTTTCAAGGGGCCACATCGATCATTCTAGAAGAGGGATTACAACTAACCGAAAGATGTCAGACATAAGAGAATCCACGTTACCCTATTTAATTAAAATTCTAGAAAATGCTGACTAATCTCTAATGACAATAAAGCAGATCAGCGGTTGCCTGGAGCTGTGGGCAGAAAGAGGAATTGACTGCAATGAGCAGGAGGGACTTGAGGAGAGATGGAATCATCAGGATCTTAGCTATGGCATTTCCCCAGTGTGTCCATCTGTTGGGACTCACCAAGTTGTGCATTCAGGTAAGCACAATGTGCTGGATGTAATTTAAAATTCAATGGAGTTGATTTTTGAAAAGAGAAGAGGAATATTACCTAAAGGAAAATCGTCACTGTTAAAAGGAAAAAGAAATTGTCCACAACAGAGAAAATAGTTGAGGGGGATGTTTTTGGTTTTGCCCTCGAACTGAATATATGACAGCAGAGTGTTTCCTGCATGAAATTTAAAATTTGCTTTTATTCTTATTATGATCTTTGATAGGTAGGAATAATATCCTACCCTAACACCTCCTTAAAAAATAAAAACAACCTTAGAATAGAAGGGTGGTTCCTAAGATAATCATTGGCATCTACATTAAGTCAACTTTACACTTCATAGTGAAATTCTAGAGATATTCCCATTAGAATCCATTTTATAAAATATGAAATTTAAAATTTCTGGAAATTCGGACTTAAAAAATAGCACATCAAATTTAAATAATAACTAACAAGGAGGAAACATCATACCCCTACCTACGTCTCTTCCCTTTCCTCACTCCATCTCTCTCTCCTTTTTTTTCTGATGATATTATTATTTTTAGATGGTATTATTATAGAGCCCAAAGACCTAAGACAAAATCAACTGAAAAAATTTAATGCTAAAAAGAGTTCAATAAGGTGCTAAGTTACAAAGATATCTACAAATCAATAGCTTTCCTGTATACACAACTGGCTTTAGAAAGGAAAAAAAAAAAAAATCCATTAACAATAGCAATGAAAATATGTAAAAATGGAAACTAAAAGGCAAACAACGAAATGGCCAAATACATTTTCAAGAAATAAGAAAAAAAATTGTTTTCTCTTGTGCTGTAGTCTCCTACAAATCAATAGTGCTAAAATCCCTACAGATAAATCGAGAAAGCATGAACCATCATTTCACAAACAGGAAACTCAAATAAGCGATAAAGACATCAAACAGGTGCTCAAAGTCACTAGATTTAAAAATGCTAATTATAACAACGGAAGCTTACCATTTTCTTTCTCGTCAATTTAGAAAATGTTTTTTTTAGCATTTTATGACTAATACTGGCAAAGTAAGCAGCTACCCTCAAATACTGCAAGCAAGAGTATAAACTGATATGATCTTGTGACCCATAATGTAAATTGGATATAGCATTTATGGAAAGCAATGTACTTTTTGTCTCTGAACTACTTTACATTATAATTTTTAATTTTCATGAAGCCAAGCTTATTATTTTTTCTTTGTGATTACTTCCATTACTTTCATTTCTAGAAAGTGCTTTTCTACCCCATATTTCTTCTATGAATTCTGGTTTGTTTCCTTGACTGTAAAATTTTTAGTTAGTATGTATTAGTAAATGCATCACAGGAAAATATTTTAAAGTTTCTAAGTCTTTTGGAAAAGTTTCAAATGCCACATATTGATTAATTCCCAATGATTTATGATGGTGCCTTTAGGAGAGACAGAGATTTAGTTATGTCAGGGGCATTTTAGGGTTCCATTTTGTGTTCCATTTGCCTCACCTTGGAACATCTAACCACATGATGTATAGTTCTGGAGCCACACTACCTGTGAACTTGGGAATTTGGGACATATTACTTACCCTTCTGTGCCTTTGTTTCTCACCTGTAAAACAGTGCTAAAGGGTCCTGGTTTGTGAAAATTAAATGTGGTATATATCTAAAATATGAGGTATCATTCCTCTGTATTCCATGTACTTACATGGGTTACTTTCAGTTGGGGACATTAAGAATAAAACCACTATAAACACTTGTTTTCACTTCTTTTTGCATGAACATACATTTCATTTTTCTTGGGTAAATACCTAATGAGTAGGATTTCTGAGTCAGAGAGTAAATGTACATTTCACTTCCTAAGGAATTGTCAAACTAGTTTCCAAAGTTCCTGTACCATTTTGCATTCCCACCCATACTTGGTTTTCAGTTGTTTTGAGGACTGACTTGAGAAGGTCCCAATCCCCAGGGTGTTGGACATTCCAACTCCAACTGGGAAAATGAGGTTCAGACTCTTGAAGCCTGAATGACGGGCATGTCAGCACTAACTCTAGCAGAGTCTGAGGCTCTGAGGAGTCAGAACAAGAAAGGGTGGCTCGGTGTTGACTGGGTGTCCAGGACACTGCATGCTGCTTGAAAGTCTAGGTGAAGGTCCCCATAGCTTCCTTTGTTGACCTCTGGACTAAGAATCAGGAGAGTTCTCGCCTATCTCTTTAAAATCATTAATAATAAAGTTCTTGTATGACCTAGGGAGAAAGAAAGAATCCTATTAAATATCTTTTGAGTAATTTTTGTAGATGGAGCTGAGCAGGGTGTGATTGATAGAAATCAGGGAAAAAATGTCTAAATAAAATATCTTAGAGCCGTGGTTTGAAGTCACCATGTAGGTCAATCGTTAGACTCAGCACTTTGTATACATTAGTTTTTTCAATCCTTTAAACCAACTGACAAATTAAATATAGGCTTCACTTAGGTATCAAATATAGATTTCAAAATTGGAGCAAATTCAAATGATTCTCCTCTTGTTACTACTCTGCCTGTATCGTTTGAAAGTGCACTCTGGTTATTTCCCGCCCCATCTCCAGGGCTCCAGCAAGCTCACTGACCCACGCTCCTACTCTTTGCTACCTGGGTTCTGTGCTCGGTGTCCCCTCTGAATGGTATGCTTTCCCTGTTCATTTTTTGTTCATCCTTACTCTTCATTGTGACTCTCCTCTATGTCTTCTATGTTCAAGCTTTCCCTGACTCACCCCAAATGGTCAATGATCTCACCGACAGTCGGTACACTCTTGCCTCCTAGGCTGTTGGTCTGAGATTAAAGAGATCCCTTTATCTCTGTGCCCACCACAAGACCTGGGCATATCCAGACAGAGCATCTGTTTCAGAGGGAGAACTAGAAGAAGGAAGGAAAGGAGGGAGGAAGAAAGAGGTGGAGGGAAAAAGAGAGAACGGTTTACTTTTCCAGTTCAGACCCGTAGAGACATGTAGTTTGGACTCAAAACTATGAACCAGCTTTGGCTTCTCTCTGAAACAGTTTCACCTGCAATCTTAAAGAGATTACAAATAAAATTTTTCACAGAACCATCACTTCTCAGTTTAGAAGAAATCGTAGAGGTCATCAAAATTGTTTCTTATTTCTTGTTTCTATTTTTCATTTTGTTTTTAAAGAAATGGTTCCAGCAGAAATGAGTTGAGCAGGCAGGCAGGAGGAAAGGGGAGGAAAAGCACTATATTATTTTAATTGTTCATCTTGGTTGTTTCCCCAACTTGGGGACCTTGGGATATATGTGGACTGCACCAGTGGATTCGCCACCAGGGCACGCCACTTTTTCATTTTTTAACATGACCTTCAGTCCAAGCCTATTTTCGTGATATTATGATCCTTTATCTTCTTTCCTTTGTACCCAAGCCCAGTTCATTACTTGGATTCCTTGTTTTTCTGTGATTTCATTTTGATTATGTACCATCCATTCTGATCTCTCCCACTTCTTTTCAAATATTACTTTGACCCCCGTCTCTCAGTTGTGGCGATTTTATCTGCGTATATTAAGGAGACAATATTGTGCATGAAAGACACACATGTCTAATGCCATGTATTTTGGAATAGTATTTCCTAAGAAAATACTTACATGCATGTTTGTATGTATATTTTAAGTTTACATATGAAGTCTGATAGATGTAATTATATATACACACATATATTATATATATGTGTGTATATATATATGGAGTGGAAGACAGCAAAACAAAACAATTTGAATTATAAACGAAATCCGAGTTGGAAGGGAATTGGAATTATCTTTCAATAAATGTCTTCAGGAAGTTTGATTTTATCCTGAGCAGCACAATGGTTTACAGCCCATTCATTTCTAAAACTCATTTCTAAAACTTTGTATCTAAAAATCTATCATGATATATGATCCTTACAAAATATCCTTCAGTTCCCAAGTGTCTAACTTAAGAAAATGTCAGTGCCTTTTATATATTAGTCTCTGAACAAAAATTTCCATAAGTAAAACTGTAATATATAAGGAAATCTTAAAGCCAGTGTGACCTCAGGAGGGTCCACCTGGCTCAGGAAGGGAGGAGGAAGACACTGCCACACAGAAGGAGGGTTCCACCCCATATCAACCTGCTCCTGCTGAAAGCAGGGTGGTCTAGACATTCATAGGCAGTTCAAACTATAGCAGACCTCCCTCAGCCAAGGTTTCACTTGCCATGGCTTCAGTTACTCTTCAGTTAATCCCCAGTCCATCAACTGAAGTCCAAAGAAACTACCAATAGTAAATATTTTGAAAGAGACAGAGACAGAAAAAGACCACATTTTCATAACATTTATTACAGTATATATTCTTTTCTTTTTTCATTTCTTTAAAGAAAATGGAAGGCAGGTAGGAATGAAGGCAGGCAGACAATTAAAAGGGAGAGGAGAAAGAAGCATTTCTATTTACTTAATTGCTCATTTTAGCTGTTCCCCCAGTCCTGGACCGAACCTTATGTGGACAGCTCCCCAGGCCTGGCGGAACATCTGAGCCAGCAGCGGGCATCTGTTTTGTTTTCGGGTTTTGTTTTCTTTTTAAGAGAAGAAGGAGAGGAGAAAGAAGCATTTTCAGGAAGGAAGCAGAAGGAGGGCGCACATTTCTTTATTTACTTTGGTTGATTACACCGATTCTGAACCTGGGTGCTTAGGTTTTACAGGGTTCACAACCCGCAGGCAGCTTAGTGCCTGAGTCACCAGGGCTTGCCCACAGTGTGTGTTAACACTGTTCTGTTTTATTATTATTTATTGTTGTTAATCTCTTACTTGCTTACTTTATAAGTTTACTTTTACCATAGGCATGGATGTACAGAAAAAGAGTTCACTACTAACAGTAGTTTCAGGCATCCACTGAGGGTCTGAGAACACATGCCCCAGGGATAAGGGTTGGGGGGGGCACCTGTCACAGTTAATAAGTTTTCATTTATTTTTCATCATCTGACAATAATCATAATTTTAAGGAAAACGGCAATTATATTTTGGATGTGTTAAATCACTATTAAATTCTACGTAATTAAATGAATTCCCTTAATATCTTTAGTTCTTATTTTTAAGAATGGAAATGATTTTGAGTAATACACTTTTTACTGAGGTAACACTGTCTCACACTATGTAAGTTTTAGGTGTGCAGACTCGCTGCTCATTAAATGCATGATACCACAACATGCCCATCACCAGATTTTGAAGAGTCCTCCACCACCCTCCCCTGAACCCCTGCTACTTTGCTCCCACCGCACCCCACATTGGAGGCTGAAGCTTCCTCATACTTGAGTTGCACTAGAGAGGGAAGCATACCCACTCAGGGTGGAAAATACCAATTGGCAGTTAAAACCCACCACCCTGAGGCACAGCAGCTGGAGCCTGCCGGGAAAGCTCTGCCAAGTGGAACTAGCTCGGAACAGAACATGGCTCACCTGCAGCTCAGTCCAAGAGGCTTTTTTTTTTTTTTTTTTTAAGGAAAGATTCAGGCAGAGGAGAAAGAGGTATTTTATTTGTTTAGTTGTTCATCTTGGTTGTCCCACCCCCTCCCACAGGAATGGGGGTTCTTGGAATGTATTTGGACCCTGTCTGGTCGGTTTAACCATTAAGTCACCAAGGCATGCCTCTAGGAGGTTTTTTTATTGATTGATTATTTTTTTAAGGAAAGATGCAGGAATGAAGGCAAGTAGGCAGACAGGCAGGAAGAGAAAGGAGCAAGAAGCATTTTATCTTATTTCCATTTTTTTTAGTTGCTCACACTGGTTGGTTTCCTCCCAGACCCGGGACTCGACCCAGGAGTATGTGACCTGTGTCCTTCGGAGGCAACTGATCTAACCGCTGCTCCACCAGGGTGCGCCTCTAGGAGGTTTTTAACAGAGTATGTCTCCATGACAGGTCCGTGTGTTCATGGAAACACCTGCCTCACCTCTCCCTGCGGTGGTTGTTGAGATCACAGATACCTCCGGTGTGGCAGTTTGAAATTTGAGCCTAGAGCCCCGAGGCTCCTGCAGACGGGGCTCAGGCTTCCAGGGAAGGCTCTGGCTTAGGACCTGCTAGGAGCAGACCCAGGACCCAAGTGCTGCCCCTTCCTGAGACTATGACCCTGAGAAAAGTGTGAGAGGAGCTCGCAGGGGAGGCACCTTATCATAACTGGTCCCTGAGAGACCCACTGCTCCTCAGACCATGGTCACTGCTAGAACAATGGCTTGACTATGGGGGGAACCCATGGCACCTGGAATGCACTGCTCCTGCCCATGTCTCTGGGGAAAACTTCATAGGACCTATTAATTTTGCAGCCAGACTGTGGCTGGAAGAGCAGCTTGAACCTGGGGATACTGGTGAAGTGATGACAGCAGAGCTTGCCTTGGAATGACTGGATACAGCTCTTCCCAATGTTCAATCACCTGCAGCTTCTAGGGTCATTTTATCTATTGGAACTCCTCATAGACAACCTCCTGGATTTTTGCTGCCCTGTATATTACCTGTAGACTGGGATCTCAGGCTGCCACTTCATACAGGCTCTGAAGCCCTAACCATTCTGACTAAAACAGAGGCTTAAATCTATATTGCAGCAGAAAGCCCAGTACCTCATGCCATCATGGGATGGGGCAGAGGGAGGAAAGGAAGGAAGGAGTAAAAACTAGAAATATATTGCAAATGATGAATCAAAATAAAACTTTCTGGAAATATCCTAATCTCTCAGAACTTGGTAAGCTTCCTAATGAATTTGTAAAAATAATCCTAAAGATTCTTACTGAAATCAAGAAAACAATAGATGAGCAAAATGAGAACTATAATGACAAAAAATATGAAAAAGTTCCAAAGAACTATAAAGAAATGAATGAACCAAATAAAACAAAATAGATTTTTAATCTTTAAGACCAAAGTAGTGGTTATCAGAAAGAAAGGGAAAAGTGTAGCAGGCAGAATGGGTATAAAGGGTTAATTATATGGTAAAGTATAGAATTGGACTGTTAATGGTAGACATAATGTAAAACACACAGATGGTGATTTATCATGATATACACCTTAAACCTTTATAATGTTATAATGAGATGCTACTTTAATAAAATTTAAAAAATGAAAACAAACCACAGAAATAAAGAACACAATAGCTGAACTAAAAATTGCAATATGGAGATTCAATAGAAGTAGCTGATACATTTAGTAAGATGAAAAATGAGGCAGCAGAAAACAACAAACAGACTAGAAAAATGGAAAAAAGATTTAGAAAAGCAAAGATAACATGAGATGTTTGTGGAATAATATCCAGTGGAACAACATCTATTTCACTGGGAAGGAGAAGAAAGAGAAAAAGGAGTAGAAAGCTAACAGTAGTAGAAATCTTATTTCAAGAAATAATAACTGAAACTTCCCTAACTTGGGCGGGGGGACACATCCAGATTGAGGAAACTCAAGGAATTCCAAACAAATTAAACCCAAACAGACGTACACCAATAAAAGTGGCAAAAATCAAAGACAAAAAACAAATCCTAAAAACAACTAGAGAAAAATGTGTTGTAAATAAAGGAGTACCCATGTGACTTCATCTGGATTTCTCAGTTAAAACCTTATAAGCCAGAAGGGAATGTCAAAGCGTTAAAAGAAAAAGACTACCAACCAAGAATATTCTACTCTGCTAGGCTATCATTCATTATTGAAGGAGTGATAAAGTGTTTAGTCGACAATAACAAAAAAAGTTAAAGAAATTTATCATCACTAAACTGACTTTATAATAAATAAAAAGAAATTCTACTCAGAAGCAGCAAGATACCAAAAATATAAAATGAGGGAAAAGAAGAGAGTAAAAATGTGGACTATTAGAATTAACTCGTTTAATTTGCTTCCAAACTAAAACAGATTGAAAGCATAAAATAATATATGCAAACCTCATGGTAACTTCAGAACAATAATCTATAGAAGAATCAAATAAAAAAATGAAAAGGGAATCCAGATATAATGCAAAAGGTAGCCAGGAATACAGAAGAAAAGAACATATGTCCATAATTACTCTTAGTATTAATGGTTTGAACTCACTATCAAAAAGCACAGAGTAACTGAATGGATTAATAGAGCAAAAGTTTGGCACACCCAGGTGGCTCAGGTGTTAAGTCTGAGGCTATAGTGCCATAGTCCATGTAAAAGCCAAGGATTCACAACCAGGAACTAGGGGTGGGAGATGTAGTCAACCAAAATAAACAACAAAATAAATAAGATCTCTCTCTCTCTCTCTCTCTCTCTCTCTCCGCACCACCCCGCCTACCTGCCTCTTTGCCTTCATTCCTGCCTACTTCCTTCTCTTAAAAAAATGTTAACTTTCTGTTACCTACAGGAAACTCATGTAATCTCCAAAGACAAATATAAACTAATAAAAGATTGGAAGTCAGTCTTAAAAGCAAATGGTGGTGCGCCCTGGTAGAGCAGCAGTTAGGTCAGTTGCCTCTGAAGGAGCAAGCCATATACTCCTGGATTCAAGTCCTGGGTCCCAAGGGAAACAACCAGTGTGAACAAATAAATGCACTTCTTCCTCCATTCTCTTCATGCCTACCTGACTACTCATCTTCATTCCTGCCTGCGCCTTTCCTTAAAAATAAATAAATACATACAAAATTTTAAAGCAAATTATAACCCAAAGGTTATGGCAGGGACAGCCATACACATATCAGATTAATACCTTATAACTAAAAAAAAGATATAAAGAGACAGATTGATATTATGTAACAATTCAGAAAGAGGAC
Source organism: Solenodon paradoxus (assembly GCA_004363575.1). Taxonomy (NCBI): domain Eukaryota; kingdom Metazoa; phylum Chordata; class Mammalia; order Eulipotyphla; family Solenodontidae; genus Solenodon; species Solenodon paradoxus. The sequence goes on from RJWH01000248.1 coordinate 515,143, forward strand.
ATAATACTTAACATATATGTACTGAATTATGGAACACCAAAATGCACAAAGAAATTATTAATATAACTAGAAAGAACTAGAGACAGCAACACAGCAGTAGTAAGGGACTGTAATACTCCACTTACAACAATGGGCAGATTAACAGAACAGAGACTTAACAAGGAAGTAGCAGGCCCAAATGGCAAATTTGACCAGATGGGCATAATAGATATTTATAGAAAATTCCATCCAAAACCAGCATAATTTACATTATTTGGGTACTCATGAACACTGTCAAGAATAGACTATATGCTAGGACACAAAATAAGGAGCAATACATTTGTGAAGATGGTAGTCATACCAAGTATTTTCATCAATCACAATGCTATAAAGCTAGAACAATCCATGAAAAGAAAGCTAAGTAATCCTCATATGTCCGGAGACTTAACAATATGCTCTTGAATAACTATTGGGTCATCAAGGAAATTTAAAAATATATTAAAAATAATTGGAGGTAAGTGAAAATAAATACATGAGCTACTAGAACCTATAGGATGCAGCAAAAACAGTAATGAGGAAATCCATAGCACTTATAAGCTTTCCTCAAGAAGCAAGAAAAAAATCCTAAGTAAATTATCTACCTTACACCTACCTAAAAGGTCTAGGAAAAGAGAAACATATAAAACCAAAAGTCAGCAGAAGGAAGGAAATAATGGCAATTGAAATGGAAATAAATAAAATATAAATTAAGGGGTGCAGCCTTGTGCCTCAGATGGCTGAAATGCTGATATGCAAACTATATAAAGCCCAAGAACCTGAGTTTGAGACCTAGAGCTGAGACGAAAAACAAAAATAAATAAATAAATATGCTTCTCCATCCTCTGCTTCCCTTCCTTACTTTAATGAAATAAAAACTACACAATAGATTAATAAAATGAAGAGCCAGTTCTCTAGAAAGATAAACAAAATCAACAAAACTTTAGCCATATTTATTACAGAAAAGACAGAGAAAACTCAAATAAATAGAATCATAAATGAAAGAGGAAAAATTACAGCAAATACCATAGAAATACAAGGAGCACAAGACACAATTATACATGTACATGCCAATAAATTAGACAATCTAGTAGAAATGAACAAAGTTTTAGAATTATATAGCCTCCCAAGACTGAAACAAGAAGAAATAGAAAACCTAAATAGATCAATCACAAGCAACGAAATTGAAAGAGTAATCAAGTCTTCCAAAAAACGAAAACCCAGGACTAGCTAGTTTTGCTAGTGACTTTCACCAGACCTATAAAGAAAATTTGATACTTGTTCTTCGTAAGTTCTCTCAAAAAAGTGAACAAGAGGAGATGCTTTCAAACATTTTTAATGAAGCCATTATTATTTTGATACCGAAAGCAGATAAGGACATCACACAAAAAAGAGAAAACTATAGACAAATATTTCTGATGAACATAGATGCAAAAATCCTGAACAGAATGGTGGCGAACCAGATCCAAAAATACATTAATGGGAGCATACATCATAGTCAAGCAGGATTTATCCCAGGGTTTCAATACGGTTTCATATATGTAAAGCAATTAATATAATACACTACCTCAACAAAGGAAGGTCAAAAATTGTATGATCATTTAAACAGATTCAGAGAAAGAAACAGATATGACCCAGCACCCATTTATGATAAAAATAAATTTTCAGTAAAATGGGGCTAGAAGGAAATTACCTGACATAATAAGTCATATTTGATAAATCCATAACTAACATCATACTCAATGGTAAAACAACTGGAAAGTTTTCCTTTAAAATCAGGAAATAAACATGGTTGCCAACTGTCACCATTATTATTTAATATACTATTAGAGGTCTTAGCTAGAGCAATTAGACAGGAAAAAGAAATTCAAATTAAAAAAGAAGAACCACTATCACTTTTTGCAGTTTACATGAAAATATACACAGAAAATCCAAAGATCTCCACTAAAAAATCTTTCAGAAGTGTAAATGAGTGTTGCAAAATCAGAGACTACAAAATTAATCCACAAAAGTTTACATTTTATACACTAACAAAAGAAGAAAAATAAAAGTAAACAAGCAATATCATTTGTAATCACTTCACAAAGAATAAAATACATAAGAATAAATTTAATAAATGAGGTAAAAGACCTGTATAATAAAAATTGTAAGACAGTATTAAATAAAATTAAAGAAGACCCAAAGAGATGGAAAAATAATTCCATGTTCATAGAGAGGAGGAATTAACATTGTCAAAATGGCCACTTACTTAAAGCAATATATAAGTTTAACATAATCTGTATCAAAATTGCAATGACATTTTTCAAGGTAATGAACAAAACACAAAAATTTGTATGGTAACACAAAAGACCCCAAACAGCTAATGCAAGTCTAAGAAAACAGCGTGCAAAATGAAATAAAGGTATTACTCTCCCTGACTTCAAAATACACTACAAAGCAATAGTGATTAAAACAATATGGTACTGGAATAAAAGGAGACACACAGACCAATAAATAAAATCGACAGATCTGAAATAAGTCCACACATGTGTGATCATTTAATTTATGACAAATGTGACTTGAGCATGCAATAGGGAAAGGAAAGTCTTTTTAACAAAGAGTGTTGAGGTAACTGGACAGCCACATGCAAGATAAGCACTTCTTAACACCAAACACAAAAATTAATTCAGAATGGCTTAGAGACCTGGATATAAAACTGAAATTATAAAATATACAGAAGAAAACATAGGTCATATACTTCATGATATCCTCCTGAGACATGTCTTTTGGAGACCCAACTCCAATAGCAAGGAAAATTAAGTAAAAAAATAATCAAATGAGTTGGGCCCTAGTCAATTGCCTCTGAAGAAGAAAGCCACATATGCCTGAGCTTGAGTTCCAGGACCAGGGGAAAACAACCAATATGAACAACTAAATAAAAATAAAATAAAGATGTTTTTTCCTCCTCTCGCTTCCTGTCTGCCTGCCTACTCACCTTCATTCCTGCCTGCCCCTTTCCTTTAAAAACAAAACCAAACCAAACTACACAAATGAGATTGTCACACTAAAAAGATTTTGTACAGTGAAACTATTATATGATGAAAATATACCCTATTGAACAGGAAAAGATATTTGCACATCATACATCCAAGGGATTGATATCCAAGACATATAAAGAATGCATATAACTCAACACCCACAAAAACTCCAACCCCTAAATGGGCAGAGGATCTCAACAGACATATCTCCAGAAGGCACATACGGGTGGACAATACACACTTGAAAAAATGTTCTTTATCACTTATTATTAGCGAATACAAATCAAAACCACAATGAGATATCACCTCACCCTGGTGAGAATAGCTTATATTAAAAAGACGAAAAACAACAAGTATTGGTCAGGGTGTGGTAAGAAAGGAACCACATGGAAAACAGTATGCAGATTTTTCAAAATACTAAAATAGAAATATTATATGAACCAGTATTCCCACTTCTAGGATCTTTCAGAAGAATATGAAAAAGTTCCCATGGTAAGGTTTATGCACTCTATGTTTACTGCAGCAAGATTTACAGTAGCCATGAAATGGAACAACCCAAATGCCTATCAATGAATAACTAGATAAGGAAAATCTAACATATATATGTTATATATTTGATAAATATATATATATTTAATAAATATATATATACACACCCCCAATGCCTATCAATTAATAATTTGAATAAGGAAGATCTAATGTATATCACACAGAATACTACTCAGTCACAATGAAAAGTAAATATTGCCATTTTCAACAACATAGAGTGCACTTCATGGTATTTTGTGGAATAAGGCAAATCAGAAGGAGGAAGGCAAATACTGGATGATTTCACCTATATTTGGAATAAGGAGAAACAACGAAATGAACTGGCAAAATTAAAATTAAAATAAACCTTTGGATTTTGCATGGCTGAGGTTGCCAGAAGGAAATAGGGCTGAGTGGTAGAATCATGTGGTGGTCAGAGTCTGCTTATACTTTTACTTTATTTCATAGTTTTTTTCTTTTCTGCCTCCTTTCTTGTATGTGTTTTATTTTTGCTTAATACAATTAAAACATTATTTTATTTAAGTAATAAAATTGTTTAATTGACACATTTGAAGAATATTGTCCTTCTTAAAAATGAAGTGCCAGTGGATAGCAGGGAGGAAATTGATTCTGGAGAGATTTTTTTTTTAGATGGAGAATAGACAGAGCAGGTTCAAGGCAGAGGAGCTGCAGCTCCTGGCTGCCAAATGCCCAGGAAATATCAAGAAGAAAAGTACAGAAGGCCCTGGACATTGGGATCTGGAGACTAGGAGAGAAGTCCGGGCTGGAGGTAGAGATCTGGGAGTCATGTGTGTAGTTTAAAGCGAAGTGAAAAACAAGAACAACCACAAAAAAACTACATCAAGTGTGACGAGAAGACTGATGCTGGATGGCGAGGAACATGACATAAGAGCAGATGGAGAATGGCACACCCTGTGGTCCAGTGGATAAGGTCACCAGAGGCAGTCCCTATACATAACAATGACCCAGGTTCAAGACCCAGGGCTGGGGGAAACAATCAAGATAAATAACTAAATATAACAAATAAATGGTTCTTCCTCTCTCTTCCTTCCTGTTTACCTACATACTTTCATTTCTGCCTGTACCTTTCCTTAAAAGAAAAAAAAAAGCAGATGGAGAAAACATCCTTAGATCAGGAGAAAAAGGAGGCAGTAAGGCTGAAGGAACCCCTGGTGAAGGTGGGGAAGCAGAGTCCAGAAAAGAAGCAAGAAGTCAAAGGTGTCAAAAGCTGCAGAGAGGGTCAGGTCATGAAGGACCTGAGAGGTCCCCAGGATGGTTGGCAATTAGGTGCTCAAAAGTGATTTTAGCCAAAACAGTCCCAAAGGGGACTGTGGGCAGAAGTCACACAGTTAGAAAAGGGGAAGGGAGACAGAACAGGGAGACTAGTTACTCTTTAGGCTTACCTGGGAAGGAAAAATGGGGAAATAGAGGGATGAGCAATACCTGAGGGCAGAGAGCTCCCAATGCAGGCCCACAAGAGACACTTAGATAGTATTTGTTGAATAACAGTTGAGGTGATGAATTGATGACTTCATGTGTTCAGAAGTATTTACTTACTAATTTATTTAACTTCAGAAGAGATGACATAGAGGACAAACCAGAGAAGAGTGAAGCACACAGCTTGGATGTATATGAAACCTCATCACAGGCAATGGGGGAGAGTAGAAGGGTGAGGGAGGGAGACCCTTAAGCAGGGAGCCAGAATGTGTACGCCCCAGAGGAAGCAGCGCACCAGTGGGGACTGACTGCTGAGGAAGTAGCTGAAAGGAGAACATACAGCATCATAGAACATGCTGGGTAACAAACAAGGAGGAGCAGTACCATCGTAATCCATGCTGACTGTTCAGGGATAGTGGAGAATCCATCAAAGGGTCCTTTCCCTCCTATCAAGCACCTGTCTTCTCAAACATTAAGTCAATGCACTGGATAGGAGGGGTTGTGAAAAGTAGGAAATATTTAGAGCAGACCAGGCAAGTGCGGCTGACTTTGTGGAAATGGACCTGTATCTGGACACTCTTCACAGCGAAGCTGGAATAGTCATTCCTTCCCACCGAGTTGCTGTAAGAATAATAGGTCAAAAATCCATTTAAATGATCAAGACTCAGCTGTTGCTCCTACTGTGAACTATTTACTACTAAGTTTTTATGAGTATTGATGTGCCTTCCTAGCCTGCCCTCCACCCCACCCCACCCCTTGTTTTTGGTCCCTTCTTTCTCTTACGTTAACCACTAGGGATAACTTTTCATATTAAAAGATACATGTGTACAAAGTGTCTGCCATAGCACCTGGAATATGCGCAAGTGTGCCAATAAATGCTGACTGCTAACCTGCTCCCTCCTCACCATTCTGCCCACCCTCCTCCCATCTCTTCTTCCTGTAGCTTATCTATAGACTGTAGGTGAACCCAGGGACATTCCTCCCTTGTCAGAAGCTTTTAGAAAGGGTGATTCCTGGGCCTGATTTATGGCCTTGCAGTTCTGGGCCAGTCACAACCTGGGGGCCTAATATTAAAGCCGATAAGCATCCTTTGTGAAGTAACCAGAACAACCAGCAAAATCTCCAAATTGCAAAATCATAAGAGGCATGATGTTAACTAAGATATTTCAATGAACGCACTAGCCCTGTCTTTCCCTGAGAAAGCATTGCCTCAGACATTAAATGTGTGTTACATATTCAGTTCTCTGAAGCTTGATCTTTTAAACATGACTTGAATTTTTTTTTTACTGAATTATATTTGATTTCTAGAACGTTTAGATGTGCAAGTTCCCTCACCAAATTTCGAGTGTCTTTCCACACTGTTCATTGGACCACCCTAATACCCTTCTATAATTTCTTCAGTTCTATAGAAACCCAGGAATGTGAACAACGGTGAGATGGAGGAAAGGCTTTGCCTAAGAGATGAGAAGGTCTTTGTACTTAATAGACACCAGGATCTGCCGCTGACTCACCAGTAAGTCCAGTGCCCTTTTGAGCCGCAATTTCCACCTGTACACTGGGTGTGACCGTTTCTGTTCATCACCGCGAGGTTCAAGTGTGTGCAAGCAACGGCCACCCCGCCCCCCAGCCCAAACAAGTGGAAATGACATTGTTAATCCTGACCTTGTAGCCCAGCTCTTGAAACCTGGCTGGGTGACCACTGCTCGACCTCAGCGGACCATACTGCTGCCATCCTGAGCTGGGCAGTGCTTGCGCCTGGGGGAGGAGCAGCCGGCAGGTTCGCGGGCGCCCAGGGCGGCCCAGCTCAGGGCCCTGCGGCTTTCGCCCGCGGGAGCAAGAGCCGGTTGTAGGCGGCTCCTTCCTGTGCAAACTTTTCTGTCCTCTTCCTCCTCTCGCCCTCCCCAGCAGCTTCTCGGCGCGGGGCGTCCAGCCTCCCCGCCCTTCTAGCTGCCTCGGGGTCGCTGCGCGCTCAGCGGCGCAGCCCTCGGCGCCGGCCCCACCCTGCGATCCCGGCCGGCCGCCGCCAGGAGCCGATGGCCGAAGCCGGCAGGAGCCCCGAGGAACCCCCGGGCGAGCTGGCCGGGCAGGCGGCGGCCGCAGCCCTTGAGCCCGAGGCGCCCACCCCGCCACTGGCTGCAGCTCTGCGCCGGCTGCCGGGAGACCCGAGCCCCCGGGGCCGCTCCCAGAGCGACCTGTCGTCGAGCTCCAGCAGGGGCCGCCCGCTCCGCGTCCACATCTCCGGCTCAGGTAAGGGCAGCTCGGGGCTCTGGGGGGTGCTGACAATGGGCCGGGGCTGGGAAGGGCCAGCGGGCAGGTGGCGGCGCCGGCGACCGAGTCAGTCCTGGGCGCCCGCGGGCACTGGCCGGGCAGGTGCGCGGCCGGAGGGGTGGGGCTGGAAGAGGGAGAAGGGCGAAGGCTGAACTCTCCCGCCGTCTAGACTTCGTGCGGCCGGGGATACCTGCCGAGACGCTCTAGCAGACAACAGCTGGTGCGCCGGGCGGGCGCGGTGGCCCCCAGCGAGGCGCCGCGGGCTGGGCTAGGGAGCGCTCCCACCGCCCGGGATCCACAGCTGCTCTGGCTCGTAGGCTTGTCCATCAGGAAGAAAAACCTCTTCTAGGTCTTCAGCGCGACTTTGGTCCCTTGGAAGGGCGCGGTCCCCTCACTGGGATCAAAGTAGGTCTCGGAAACCCTCCCAATTTCTGAAATAAAAGCGATTGTTGGGGATTTGCTGGTTCGAGCATCCGGAGCAAGAGTTGTTCCTCCCTGTAAGACGCATGCAGGTGGCAATGAGAGTTTGGGCCGTTTGTTCTTCGATGCTTCGCCGGTTTTTTTTTCTTGAAGAAGCCTGGAGCCAGCACTGCTTATGTAGCACCGGCCCGCGGGACCTTGCCTGGTGTCTTGGAGCCCGCTTGCAAACGCCTCCGCTGCGCGTCCCTCTGCGCACGGGGGCTGCTGGGCTGTGTGCTCGCGGGCGGGCAGAACCAGGAACTCTGCTGCGGCCGGGCGCTGCCCGCGCTGCGCTGTGCGGTGTTGGGCAAATCACTTAACCTTGTCTCTTTTATCTCGGTATTTAAAGTGGGAGTGAGCATGTGAAACTACCCATGGGGAGGTTCTGGGGATTAAATAATTAATCATTTTAAAATGCTTTTGAACGAAGCATCTGTTTTAGAACTGTCGTGCTGTGTTTAAAACCCCATCAGCTATGTTATGGTTCCACGGATTGTTTTCAGAATTGTAGTAGAGAAAGGACGCCTGGGAGCCGGGAAGCGGGAAATGAAGCTCCCCTTGGACTGTGCACGCAGTCGTGAACGGGGTAGTGTCTGCCGGCCCACCACTGTTTCCCTTTCAGGCTCTGCTTGGGGTTAGACCTCACTGGGCCCTAACTTCACTTGTACCTGAAGACAGTTTTCTCCTTCAAAAAAGACACATTTTCTTGTCTCTGATGCCACTCCAGTTAGCCCTCTGTGTTCTTACTCTTGTAATACTGGTTTTGCCTCCCAACTCGTGCACTTAGAAGGCAGAGGTATTGTTGACTGCTTTGCAGATCATCTTGGAGCAGTTCAGCATGACTGGATAGAGGTGTAGGATGTAGTTCATGGGGTTTGTGTAAATTCTTCTGCTTAATTCATACTGTGGAAAGCATGGAGTCTAATGTCTTTTATCTCCTGTTTTGCGGGTCTTGGCCAGTCTGAACTTGTCCTATGATAATCTTAATGAATTTTGCAAAGATTTGCTGTTGAGATGACTCTAAAGAGACAACTGAAAATTAGTCCAGTTGATGACTGGATCAATAGATAAGCATAGCTGATAACACAATTTTGCTCATTTTCATAGACAGAAATAAAGATCAGTATGCCGGAAAAGGGCAATTAAGAATCTTTTAAGTGTGAATGTGCAGGGTGTACATATGTGAACTATGGACTTCCATTTTTAAAATCATTTTACCTCTAAGAGCTCTCTGTCTTTTGCTTGCTATTATAGGGTGTTAGAAAATGGCGATTTTCAGCTAATTTGTCCCCTACGCTGAATGTTGACCCATTTGTAGGAGAATGAACTTCTTCCATGTCACTGTCTTACGTTTTCAGAACTGAGCCTTCAGCTTCTTTAAAAGCTGGCTAAATATGACCAGCGCTACCTTCATTTCTTAGAGTCAGAGAGAAAAATAATGAGCTGGTCCCTTACTAACACTCACAAAATATTTTCCTAGAATCCTGCAGCCCCTGCAGTCATGCCAGATGGAGGGACTGGGATTTAGCAAGATTCTGAACTGGGACAACGGAGCTCTTTTAGGGACACCTTTTTAGTGAAACCTTTCTTTTACCTGGTAGACAGAAGCTCTCAGCATACAAGAAAGCAGTATCCAGAACCAGGTCATATGTGGCCTGGCCAGCCTTGGACCAGCAGCACTGACCTCATCTAATATCTCAGACCCCACCCCAGACCTACTTCATCCTAATCTGCATTTTACAAGATCCCCAGGTTGATCTTTGGTGCATTAACATTTAAGATGAGTTACTCTCTGACACTGGTTTTCAAAGTTGATTACACGTAGGAGTCACTTGGTAGGTAAAACCAACAAAACGATGTATGGTTGTGTCCCAAGGCCAGGGATTTGGAATTAATTGGCATCCTGTGCAACCCAGCCGCCAGACAATTCTAATACATAGCAAAGTTTGAGAACTTCTGTCCTATGGCATTTATGCCAGTGCTTTTTTGCTGTCATATGTACTGTGTGATTCTGTGACCAGTGTCTGCCTGGGCAAAGCAAGGATGAAGAATTCTTTTCTCACACCTGCTAGCTACTGTCTCCTGTGCTTTTCTCACTCCCATTCACAATTCCAGCTAGTTGTCAACGAGTCTTTCCTAAGGGTTAATTTCTTTCTTTCTTTCTTTGTTAAGAGTAAGAGAGAGAGAGAGGAGGAAGAAGTATTTTTTTACCCATTCGGTTGTTCATTTTTAGGGTTTTTTTCCCCCTGGCCTTGGGTCTCAAACCCAGGTCTTTGACATCAATAGACTATGCCAGAGCTGTAGACTTAATGACTGAGCCGCCAGGGTGTACTCCTAAGGGTTAATTTCTAATAATGAATCAACTAGCTGGTGTGTGTGAGTCCTTCAGAGAATGTTGATGGGGTAACACAATGAAGTGTGATTGGGAGGGGCAGGGAACGGAAGGGAAAGAAGATTGGAAGGTGTTCCCCCAGGGCTTCAGAAAAGATCCTCAACCCTGCCATTCCTGCTTACCCCCAGGTCATCACCCACCTCCCACACCCCTCTTCTTCTCCACAGAAGGATGCAAAAGGATAATAAAAACTTGAAACAAATGCTGCAAGTGTCAGTCCAGTCCAGGTGCGCCCGGGTGGCCTAGTGAGTTAATCCACTGAGGTGTAGCCCATATACATTCCAAGGTCCCTGGTTCAGGGAAACAACTAAGTACAATGAAGTGCTTCTTCCTCTTCCTGCCTGCCTGCTTGCCTTCATCCCTGCCTGCACCTTTGCTTAAAAAAAAAAAAAAAAGAGTCCAGTAGATTTTTTTTTTCCTTTAAAGAAAAGTTACAGCCAGGAACACAGACAACCAGAGGCAGACAGGACGAGAGAGGAGGAAGAAGCATTTTACTTTTATATAGTTGTTTATCTCGGCTGTTGTCTTCGGTTCTTGGTTGCAAACCAGAGTCCTTGACATGTATGTGGACTGAACCCAGCAGATTTAATGGCTAAACCACCAGGGATCGCCCATGTGTATTTCCTAAGAGACCTATCCTTTGCAAGCACTGTGTCAATGCTGTAGGGATATCACAATAGACCTTCCTTTCCTTGTCTGCACTTTATTACTAGATTTTTATCAGGAAAAGTACCTCAGACTTCAATAGCTTTTATTGAACATGTGAAATAGCTAATTTTTCACATGAGTAAGATGTGTGTGCTTTGTCAGCCAAAACCATAGTTTATATTTTATTATCTATTCTGAAAATGTGAAGAAAGTCAAATATTTTCAAATAAGTGCTTTTTAAAAAATATAACTTAAATGACTTTGAAATTGATGCATAAGCCCCTTTAATTGAGCTTATAAACTGAGATTGCTTTTGCTTTATAGTTTTTTGAACTCACAGTTCTGGAATTCAACAAAAGTTTTTGATTTTTAAAATCTAGGGGATTCTGCAGCCTCATGGGAATGTGACGCTGGGTATTGGATACAAGATTCTAAGTAGGAGGGCTTGGAGGAAATGAACTGTCCTGCTTACCCAGTCCTGCATTATTTATACCCACTCTCACATTCCAGCTTTATAGCCACCTGTGACCTAACTCTGGATCAGCTCCATTCTGGGGATAAGGAAGGGTTTCGAAAGGGTGGAGTAACCCACCCAAACCGCACTGGTAACAGGGTAGTCATAGAACTCAAATCTTTGACTTCAAAGTTCACACTCTTTTTCCTCATCGCATGCTACCTTAGTGCCTATTCATCACCCTGCAGAGAAAACAGCTCATACAAACCTCCACCACCAGGGAAGGAATTTCATATCTTACTCTGCAAATACCATCATGAGGAATATCATCCAAATCACAATCTATTTCTACCAAGTGGTCTTTTTAAGAACTCAACCAATTGTCTATTCATGTCAAGTGTGCATTCGCCACTTGAAATTTCAGTGTAGGTATGCTCTCGTGGTGTAGCCTTTTGGTCCACTGCCTCCAGCCGAGCCCACTCCACATACAGCCCAAGAACCTGGGTTCAGGGGAAACAACAAGATGAACAATTAAATAAACTTAATAAATTTGTTTCTTTCTCTCTCTTCCTGCCTGCTTGCTTACTCACCCTCATTCCTGCCTGCACCTTTCCTTTAAAATAAATAAATAATTTTCGGTGTTTACCAGAAAATTTGGATTGTGATGGATTCAGTATTTACATGCTAACTCATTTCAGTAATCATTATTTAGGTGCATTCTTTTGACCTAAAGCTATTCATGTGTATAAGTCATGCTTAAGAGCCCTACCTTGTCTCTAAAGACAAGCAACATTGCAGTTACTGTGAAGATCAGGAAAAAAAATTGAAGCAACTTTAATGTTTTCAAAATACCATGCTGAGTGACTCATCTTTGATCACACAGCTGAAATTTGCACAAAGAAGTAGGTTGGATCAGTTTACTTTAGAAGGGTTTCTGAGGTCTAGCATACTGTGACCTATTGGTTGAAACTTGACATTTATATACCTTACCTTGCATTTTCTTGATTCCTCTGTGAAGGCTTGAGATAAAGTCGCCGTTGCTTATCCCTCATAGCAGGAGGAAACTTGTGCCCTAAAGAAAAGTGTATTAACTCTATCTAGGACAGGAGGGCATAGGTACAATACTTTTATTTTGGATCATTTGCTCACATATTTGAAGTATGTGACATGTAATTTATGGCCACGATTCAAGTCATCAGCATTGGTCTATCATCTTCTTTTGTATTCATGTATATTTTAGCCTACCTAAATGTTTGGCATTTCTTCTTTAGAAGTATACTTTCTATCTATCATTAATAACCAGTCTAAATATTGATGACAGACATCTATTAAAACCCTCTTTAACTTACTTGGCATAATAAATCTTTGATTTCTATTCTAGATGCTGGGATAAAGGGGACAGAATGATTTGATGATTATAAAGATTGTGATTTATATTTAGTAAATATAATAGAACTTACATCTTCCAATGAGTATTATCTTTTACAGTTGTCAAATTAAATGAGTATATGCTTATTCCAATTATGATCTTATTGGATAAAACAGTGCTTGACAAAAGTTTTGTGGTTAAGGTGTTTAGTTTTTGATCCCTTCATTTTTATTTTTTATTTTTGTCCCCACTTCTGAGGTTTCGAACCTGGGTCCTTGGGCTTTACATGGTAACACATTAGTTGTAACTTAGCTGAGCCACCTGAGACTCTAGGGTGCATCTTCATCCCTCGTTTTATCTCCATGTCTTGATTACAGCCCAGCTGCAGCTCCTTGTAAAAATCATGTCTTCTTCAGAGACAAGGATTTACTGTCATGGAGGAAGACTTGAAGAGGCCTTTCAGAAATGGCCAGCATAGTGGGCAAATTGTGGAAATGCCTTTATTGTCTCTCAGCATTTTATTTTGGTGGGAATAACCATCAGTAGGACATCTCAGTCATTCCTATTTATAGTAACACTTCATACCCTAAAAATATACAGACATCAAGATAGCATTTGCTAACCAAGTGAATCAGTGTGGCTTATTAACATAGTGACGATGAGATTAAGAAAGGAAAGAAGGTTTGGAAAACAATCTCTGTGATATTTGTAGGAGGGACTCAGTAAAATTTGAATGAGAGGTTTCTAAATGATAGTAAGAGTTTGATAAAAAGGAATGTATTTTTTGTAGCAGGTCATAGAAGCTACTTTATTTCAGTGAAAGGGGAGTGTTTAAAAAATAAGTCTACAAGAGCATCCCTAAACCAGGAAGTAGAGTTGAATATCATGAGAACCTGATAAGTTGTTTGTAGCCAAGAAGGGTATTTTCTTTTACTCTCTCCATTGCCTTTTCTTTCTAGTGGTCTCTCTCTCTCTGTCTCTCTGTCTCTCTCTGTCTCCCTCTCTCTCTGTCTCTCTCTGTCTCTGTCTCTCTCTCTCTGTCTCTCTCCCTCTCTCTCTCTGTCTCTCTCTGTCTCTGTCTCTCTCTCTCTCTCCCCCCACATACAAATATGAGTGTGTGTATATGTAATCATTCTTTTTCCCTCCCTTCTTCCCAAATTTCTCTGCTGGTATGAGCATGTGTTTACCTCAGCGTTTCCACATTCATACATCTTCAGTCAAACTGAGAGACTCCTTCCATCCCAATTCCAAAAGCCCAGCAACGACCAAGCGGCCATTTCTATAACCAGATCTATCCATTCTGTGGAACAAGTGAGGCTGCTGAGGTGTGGAGGGCAGCTCTTAGATCACAGTTGGGAGTGGGGGCTCACCCCTGTGGCTCAGACAACCAGGCAGCTAAGGTCCTGGCCCTGCAAAGGCGATGGACCTGGGATGGAGACCTGGGACTAGGGTAAAAAGTGTGGGGGTAGGATGGGGGACCAGGTAGGGAAACCCAAAACTATCCGTTATCTCATTGTACCAGAGGACTAGAGAGGTGAGGAATTTCTGAGCTTCTGAGGAGCCCAAGTGTCACTGAGAAAAGCCAAATCTCTGGTAAGGTAGGGAAGAAGAAAAAAGTGGGGTAAGAAAATTATATGGAATGAGAAAACATTTCTCTGTAATGAAGAGGACTTCTGTAGCACAGTGGGCTGATTTGGAGTTATAGAGAAGGAAGCAAAAAAAAAATGGGGGTTGGTTTCTAGGGAACAAAATGTAGGAAGAGCAAGGAAGGTAGAAATCATCAGTCATGGTTTTGGATGAGGGTATTTCCTGTTGGCGGGATGGGTCCTGGAGTTGTAGATGTTATGCCTTGAGGAGTATGAAGAATATGGTGGGGAAGCCTTGGTCATGAGTACAGACATTCTTTGTTCTTATCCAGTTGACAGGGTACCTATCTCCTTCCTCACAACCACAACAGCAGCTGTAGGGCACAGATGACCATGATGCCATCTGGGCCTCTTCTACTTCCATTCATCTCTAGTAGTCAGTTTACTAGATCTCCTCATTCTTTTAAGAACATTCATATTGGCCCTCGCACAACAGATGAGGCCTGTGCCTCTTTCAAGTGGAACTCTGGAGCAGTGAGGCTGATGCAAGCCCTGCTTTCCTGAGGACTGCATGCTCCGGATGGTGACCTTGACTTCTGGGGCCTGTTCAGGGTGTGGGATTGCTTTCTTCTGGCCTGAGCTTATCAGATATTTCTCAGCAAGGGTTTATAGCTGGCATCAGGTCCCAGACCACTACCCACATCCAGATGGGTAGTTCTTTCCTGGGATGATGGCTCTTAAGGCAGCTGACAAATTCCCTCAGCACTGAGATCTGACAGAAGTTTGTTGCTTGAGACAATGGCCAGATGGTAATGTTTGCCTAGGCCCGGGGACATACCAGAGGGACCAGGTACAGAGGGAAAAAGAGATGTTTTGAACTTTCTGGTGCTGAAAAAGCTACCTCATGTATAAGAATCTGAATGCAAATATCTGTCCCATCTCTACCTGGGACTGCCTGTCTGCCGAGCCTCCCTTCTTCTGCACACGCCTACTTGAACTGTTGCTTTCTGAGCCTTCTTCCTCCAAGTTTCTCTTGATGTTCATTTTCTCAGGCCCTCTCATCTATGTGAAGGTATTGTCGAGACCTGGGTGAAGGTGTCTCGATATGATTCAGCTTGTCCCTGTGCCCCAGCAAAAGACCCTTCATCCCGGGCTGTGGTTTTCAGTCATTATCACCTAGCTTCTCTGTTAATAGTCAAAAGACAACCAAGTAAGTCACAAAGGATGAGAAATTTGAGTCCCAGTCAGTCATGCCAGAAAGCAGCTTGCCTACCATCCTCTGCTATATGGGTTCTGGGGTGATTTCAGTGTGCCAATGGGCAACTCAACTTCGATGACCAGATCTCTGTTCTGGGTTCACATCTGATTTAGGTGGCAGGATCATATTCCCTAAAGCATTGTTCAAATGTTACTGTGCTTATGAATCACCTGGAAATAGAGCTGGAATTCAGTAGGTTTGGGATAGAAATTGAGCATTTGCGTTTTCTGGCAGGCTTTTGAATTTTGCTGATGCTGCTGGTCCATGAACCACATGAAGAGTGAGCCTCTATGGAGAACTTTTATTGAGCTTGTCAACTGTTTCCAGGACTGATTACTTATAGCACTAATGTTCCTTAAATTTCCATCCATGGAAACGTCCATCCTGCTTAAAAGTCTTGCTTTCTTGTTTGGAAAACCTTCCTATGTATTATTTATAGTGGGTGGAAGCTCTGAAAGATTTAGAGAGAGGGAACCTTCAGAACTTCCACCTACACAGGATATTTAGCTTCAAGTGTACTCATGTGAAATGACTCCTGGGACTTTATATGTAAACGCAGTAGGGTCAAATGTCTAGAAGATTTTCAGATAGTAATATTAAGAAGTGCAAGTAGGTTTTATTTTTTACTAAAGATTAAAATATTTGATTCACTGGAAACTCAAAATCTAAATCTATCTTTTAAGATGACATTCCCCAAAAATGAAAAGATGAGCAAAAGATGAACATATACTGTTGATAGGTTTTATGATTGTGGAGCACTGAAAATTGTTCAGTCCTCAGTGTTTCTGATGCCTTTTGTAGAGCAGAAGGGAGAGAGAATGAGGACGCGTGGAAGTGAGGTTACTAAGGCCTAGACTAGTACTGAGATCCTAGAAATGAGAAGGTGGGAAGTCCTCAGGAGTTACTACATGATAGATTGGATTCAGCTCTCCTTCTAAGGAAATTAGCGATGTTAAAACATACCTGGGCATCCAAATATTGCTGGTTGCCCCTGATAATGAAAAGGATGCTGGAAAAATAAATAAGTTGGAGGACACAGTAAGAAAAGTTAATTTGGTCAGCTGTGGTTGAAGTTATAATACCCATAAAAAGTGTAATAATGGGAGGAGGTTATAGCTCTAAGTGGAGAACTTTTACTTATCGATTATTTCAGTCATTTGACAGATTATTATTGTTTTGAATATCATCAGAAATGTCCTATATCACCACTTCTTTAAAAAACAATTATTAAGCAAACGTGATGCAGTCTACTAACTTTTCATGAGTCTAGACCGCCTCCCTTGAGTTGCAGCATTGGAGATTAGATTTCGCAATTTCCATAGTGCCTTCACCCAGACTAGTTACTTGTAAATCACATGTTGGAAGTGACTGGCAAGACTTGGGACTATTTGTAGTCACCTAGTAGTGGTGAGAAGCCATAGCGAAAAAGAGTGAGAAGAATAGGGGAGGAAGTATATGGTGAGGCAGATTAGTAAAACATAAGTCTAAGACTCTTAGTGGTCCTAAAGAATAAATATTGTATAGAAATGTTGCCTCTGAAGGAAGTTACTAGAATTCACCACCAAAGCTCTTTGAGTAACGTTCTGGGAACGGAAATCCCGACAGGCATGAGTGGAGTTGGAGGTGAAAGGATGTTTCAGGACCCGGACCACGATTGGAAATGATGGGAGGGAATGGGGGAAGCAACCGAGAGTAAAAGTCTTCCTATGAAGCAAATGCATAGCACCTTTCAGTAATCTTTCATTACCCTGGGGTCATTGCTGGGTCATCTACATTTTTTTAAAGGAAAGATGCAGACAGGAATGAAGGTGAGAAGAGGCAGGCAGAGAGGAGGAAGAAGCATTTTATTTTATTTAGTTGTTCATCTTGGTTTTTCCCCCAGACCCAGGTCTTGAACCTGGGACCTTGAGATGTATGTGAACTGTGTCCAGGATGTACTGGACCATTAGGCCACTAGGGTGCACTGGGGTTGTCTGCTTTTATGGATGATATTAAACATGTAGAAGATGGTTCTTTATTAGGATTAAAAAACAATTGAAGATAAGTTTGGAGACTGACATATTCTATGCTATTCAGCCATTTGTCACTTGACAGGTATTTACGGGGTGAAACGAGCAATATTTTATCCGAAAGCTTAAGCATTCTTATCCCAACCAGGAAGTGTGGCCTAGGATCTAAAATACATGCATAATTGTTGAACTATCAATGATATTCAGCAGGTGTTTACTAGCCTCTGCCATGTGCCAGTGAGAAAACAGAGTCCAGCCCATGAAGCTTACATTCTAGTGATAAGTAAAGATAAACTAAGTTGGATAGTAGGTAAAGTGGAAAAGTCAGGTTTTGATCAGTAATATACTGTTGCACTAAGGAAAAGCCTGCAGCATGAACTGAGTTCAATGTTGAATTGTACAGAAATGACTGGGTATCTAGAGGGAGAATTTGGGATTGAGGAGTGGGGTGAGCTGTGGCTCAGGAGAGTCAGGGAAGCAAAAAATGACAAAAAGTGGGAATGGAGGGATGACCCATGTGAAACCCCTCTGTATTTGTTCCCTGGAGTTTATTGAAGTTAGGCTTCTACATATCCACAGAGGTGGAGAGACCTGTTTTTAGGTGTTGCTTGAAACAACAAAGGAATTCCTTTGGTAGCCTTGAGTTTTCTCAGATAAGCACTTTAACTGGGACTAGGGTCATCCTAGGGATTTGGCCTGGAGCTATTAGAAATGATGTTAGTGTTTGTTCAAATATTTAGAGGCCAAAGGTGCGACCTAGTCAAAAGGGATCTTTCAGGGGAGAGACAATAAGCAGAGCTTTGGGCAGTTTTAAAGCATTATGTGGTGATACTAAAATGGAGAAGGGGAAACAGGGACTGTTGGGATGGAGGCGTGCATATTGTACAAATATGATGGTCAAGGCAGCTCTCACTAATAGGTCAAAGTTTGAGGACCTGAGAGATGTGACAGTGAGGGCCTTGGGGACAGATGAGGGAAGAACCTTCTGGGCAGAAAGGGAGCAAGAGCCACGACTTCCAGGCAGGTTTTTTTTTTCGTTTGTTTGTTTTTTTTTCAAGAAACCAAAAAGAAGCCCAAGGATGGATGAATTGAGGAAGAGGGTAGGATGTGAGCTCAGAAAGGTGATAGGAGTCCATGGGTCTCTGTCAAGATGTTGACCCTTTTCTCTGCGATGGGAAGAAAGTGGAGGGCTAGCGGGCAGAGGGGTGTTGTCTTTTTTGGTGAAGTTTTTGTGGAAAACCAAATTGGGGAGATAACAATTTCATTGATTTATTATCAACTTAAGAGTCAACTCACAACTGTGACAGGGCTAGGATGTCTGTCTCTTTTTTCCTCTCACTTCCTTTAGTTAATGGACAATAATTAGCAAAGTATATATTCCATGTGGAAGTAGCTAAACTAATCAATAACTTTAAAATGTCTTTAACCAATAATTTGTCTTGCGATTGAAGAGCCCTAAAACAATAACTTCTCACTTTTCCTGCCTTAGCAAAGTATTTTTGCAATCATTAAAAGCATGTATAATAATAATGCAAAATAATAACTTAAAATAATGTGTAATAATAATATAAAATGTAGTTCTCACATTCCTCCAACTTCACTTTTTCTGGATAGCCACCAGCTTATGTCAGTTCAGACTGCTTCTATGGGAACACACATAAATACATAGTAATATTTTTTCCCTTCTCAAATTTGGGATCATGCTTTGCATACTCTGAAAATTTATTTTTTTACTCAGACTTTTCATGAACATTCTCTCGTGTCAGTATATATGTCTACCTCATTCATTTTAAAGGTTACAGAAAAGTTTGCAGTCTACATATATCATATTTTCTAGAAATATTTCATTGATAAAAATTCCATTTTTTGCAGCTTTATAAATTGTCATTATTCAGAATCAAAGTCTGAAAAAATCTTGCCATTACGAAAAACATTTTTTAATGGAATTAAGATGAGTAGCCACACAGGCAGAAAGAGAGAGGAGGAAGCAGCATTTATTTATTTTATTTATGTGTTCATATTGGTTGTTCCACCTGGCCCTGGTTGTGAACCCTGGTCCTTAGGATGTATGTGGATTGTGCCTGCCAGAGGCTGTGGACTTAACAACTAAGCCACCAGGGTGCACATGAAAAAATTTTTCAATATAGCATCCAGTGCCATGAAACTTCCACATTATTAGAACAATGCAGGCTTTCCACATTGAGAATTCAGCATGATCCAAATCAAGTTTTCATTTTTCATAGCAGCATCTGGAACAAACATTCCATTTTTCTCTTAAATTTTTGATATTACAGTGTTTAGTGACCTCTGGACATATGTATCTTTCTGCTTATGAGTGTATTTCCATGAGAAAACATTAAAAAATGTTATCAGGGATCCCCCATCTTCTTTTTTTTAAAGGCAGGAAAGAAGGTGGGTAGGCAAGCAGGTAGAAAGAGAGAGAAGGAGGAAGAGCTTTTATCTGTTTATCTATTTATTTTCGTTGTTCTCATTGGCTGCTCCCCCAAGCCCAGGTCTTGAACCCAGGACCTTGGGATGTCTGTGGGACTGCTCCCAGGTGTACTAGACCACTAGGCCACCAGGCGCACCCTCAGGGATCTCATTTTATTGAGATATAATTAAACTATAATAGGTACTGCCATATTTTCCTCCAAAAGTTTTTATCAGTTTACAGTCTTAGCTGAGTATGAGAGTACCTCTTTCCCACACCCCCACCACAACAGAAAACGAATATTTTTTAGTTTATGCTCGTCTAAGAGGTATAAAATATATCTCTAATGTTAGAAAAATCTTGGAAATTTTGCATTTCTCTGATCACAAACTCAATAGGACATATTTTATGTAATTAGGTATTTGTGGGTTTTTTTCCCTCTGTGTTGTTCCTAAAAAGATACTTTGCCCACTTCTCTTGTGGCATTACTTTCTTAGCTCTTAGTGTATGAAGAGCAATAAACCTCTGTTGTTATCAGTTAGAAGTGCTTTTTGCTACCCATTTGTCTTCTCTTTGTTCTTAGTACCTTCTGTTGCTCAGGAACAAATCCAGTTTTGATGTGTGAAGTTGCATGTTTATACACACCCAGAGAGGGTATACAAATAAGGCCTATGTGTCTCTATTTGCTTTGAAATGCCTTCAATAAAACCATTCTAGCTTTTGTGATTCTTATCTTCTCTTTCTAGTGTGGGAGGCTTCCTGCTTTGCTTTGCCTGCATAACTTCATTTCACTAGTGGGGAAAATACAGAGGAGAAATACTTAATCAGGTCAGTTTACTGTGAGCTGCAGAATCTTTTTTTCTTGAGGGTAAGTTAAAATGTGGGACATTCTCCTGCCTCAAGCAAATCACTATTGTTGCTGTGTAATTTGAAAGCACTACTTGGAGGCAATAACCTTATTGCTTTAACACCAGCCCTGCTGCTAAATTTCATTGCCTCCAGTCCTCCTTCCTTTGTATGAGTTCTGGAACAGCTAATATCACCATCTGTTGAAAACTTGTGGGAAAAAAGAAGGGGAGGGGGACTCTTTCTGGTCTGTTCTATTTTCTACCAAGGCGATCACCAACAGAGGTATTTTACATATATATCAGTTTATTTTTCTTCTTTTATTCTTACTTCTGTTGGCATTCTCAGGTTTCCAGTAATAGAGAGGCAAATAAAATACACAATCACCTTACATCACTGGAATATCAGAATTTACTTGATTGGACAGTAACCCAGCCACCTGCTCGAGTAGCACCCCACTAGCCAATCATGTGAATTGCCTTGTTGTTTTGGTGAAAGGTTGAGGATACCACCTACTCCTTTCCTCTCACCTCCATGTGCAGGTAAAATCTAATTATCACCTCAGGAGGTTTCTTATCATAGAATGTAATGACAAGGACAAAAGAATTTAGGGTACTTTGACATTTAGGGTTTTTTTTTTTTTAATTATTGCTTTTTAAACTGATGTTTGAAAGCTTTTTGATAATTAGTAAAAAACAAAAGTTGGGGGCAAGATAAGAGCAAAGGAAGAAAGGAAAAATAAAGAAAAGAATCTAAACCTTTTACTCTGGGATAATGTTCAAGTTATTAATAGAAGAGAGTGAAGACTCAAGATGTTTAAGACAATGAGTCAGAGAACACATTTCAGCAACCTCTGGCAGTTTCTGCTCTCTGTAAATGATTACCAGATTCCCCAACTTTGGTTAGAATTTTTTCAGCACAGAATCTTATGATACCAGGTACTATATAATGCTACACCAGGTTTCCCCAGATTATTCCTTTCATTTTTTATTTCAAGACAAGGACATTAAGGTCTGGACATCTCAGTGCTCGGGATACCAAGTACAAAAAGTGAGTCATTATGTAACCTTGGGGCTTGTGTCTCTGCTGTGGGTTATTTTCTGTCCTTTAGGAGACACAGGTGATGTCTGTCATAAGGCACAGGTGTAGGAGAAAAGAGAGATAAAGCACAGATATCTAAAAACTTGTTTTTACTCAGGAGTAAGAAAGAGAAAAAAATTCATTCCCAGGTAGACATGGGGATGGGACATTTTGAAAAGGAAACTGGATCCAAGTTAGGCACCTGAGTTTTTAAAGATTCTGCCAGGTGACTTTGTACCCATGAAAGTTCTGAGGTGGGATAAGGTTTTTCTAGTGACTTCTTTTAAATTCATTGGAGAACTTCATATTGTCCCCTCTTTATGTTTTATTTCCTTTGTTCTTTCCAACAGTCCATATCCCTGAGCATCAGCATGTACACCTGGAGTTGATAGTTAACTATCCTGGCTCTGGTCAGTTGTATTTTAAACTGAATTGATGCCCTTTTATTGCTTCCTGGCTTAGCGTCTCTTCCCCTGCACCCCAGCTCAAATTCCCATCTAATAGCGAGCTGATGGGGAGGTGTCCTGCTTGACTTCCTCCCTCCTAGAAGCCACCTTTGTATTGAAATAAAATTGGGGCCAGATGAATGGGCCTTGCCAGCCTAAGCCTCATTTAAAGAGGGCCAGAAACTGACCAAACACCTCCAGCAAAAATACGTTCTCCACAGGGTTCACCAGTAAATCATTTGGTTTAACAAAATTTTCCTTTTAAAGAATAAACATTACCTGAAAGATAAAGGCCATTTAATGGTCATACACATTTGTATGTGTGCAAATTACTTTAATCATAATAAGTTGAAGTGTTACAGAGAAGTTCACTTTTACCGTATTTGATCTTCATAACCTCAGGTTTCCAGTGTGACTCTTACTTACCCCATTTTGAGGAGAAGAAAATGTGAGGAAGGTAAATAGTCTTGGGTCATAAAGTTGTGAGCAGAATTCAAACCCAGATCATCTAATGCCAAGATGAGGGGCTGTGGGCTGCCAGCACCACACCAGATAATCAGATTAATTATTCTACCATGTGTATGGAGACAGGTATTTTGGTTTGGGACTGGTGAAGGAAAAAGAAGAAGTATCAGGGACAGTATGGGCAGTAAGAAGTACAACCAGATGCTAAGGCCATTCAGTCCACTGACAAATGTTTTGAAGTTCCAGGACTGGATCTACCCTAGCAGGTCTGGTCCAGCTCCTCCAAACTATGGCTGTTGTACTTGACTGACACTCCTACCTTTTTTCATCTCAGTCCTGGAGGCACCAGTTCCTTGCACATCCCATCCTGTAGGTTGGCTTGCATCTTGGAAACACAGACAGATAGTTTCTTTTGTCTGGATTCCAATACAAGCGTGAAGTTGACACCTTCTGAGTGAAAACATAGTTGTGTTCTTAAATAGGTCAACAGTCTAGGGAACAGGCTAGAACTATTTTCCATCTGTGAACACAATCTGTACAATCTATGAATACAATAGCTTTCAGAAATGCTACTCCCCATATGGCTTTTATTTTTCTCATTCTTCCTCAGAGGCAACTTGAAAAGATGAATAGGGCTCCTCATGTGCAGTCCAGCCTCACTTATTTCAAAAGATCCTCAGAGAGAGTGCTTCTCCCCTAAATCTCTCCTTGAGTCTCAGCAGGAAAGGAACTTTCCATCCACCCCTTGAGGTTGTCTTGGAGCTCAGAAGTCAAATTAATATCAGACAGATTAGTAGGATAAAAATAACAAATGTAATTATGTATCTATGGAGAGTTAAGAGGGCTGCAGATTCTAGAGCAAATAGAACAGACCAAGGGTTTATCCTTGAGCTAATGAATGGGACAGGGAGCATCAAGGGAAGAGAAGGGCTACTCATGAGAAGGTGACTCATATGACAAAGACCAGATACTCTGTGAGTACATGCTTACTCCCTTAACTACCTAAAAGATTGAAGGTGGGAGAGATGACCCAGGTTTTTCTGATTAAAAGGTTATTTTTGGAGGTAACCCTAAATCTGGGTCATATCTCCCATCTTCATTCTTTTAGGTAGCTAAGGGAGAGGTAATAGTTTCGCTTTAAGTCTACAGGGCCTCAACTGACCTTAGCTCAAAATAACCCACATGCCACAGGTGCTTCGTCCCTCTTACCTCATGCTCCTAGTCTTTATTCTGCAGAATAGAAGCCTGTATATTGAAAGAATTTGAAGAAACATTGTCCAATCAAAATTTATATTATTTTCATTCCTATTCAAACAAAATGTACCAAAAAAGTTATACTGGATATTGGATGATATAGGAAATTAATGTTTTTAGATGTGAAATGATATTGTGGTCATTTAAAAAAATCACACTAAGTTATAGTTAGAGACTATAACAATATTACAGGGATAAAAAGAGTTATCTACTCCTTTTTCTCTGAAATGTTTAAATGTCCCTCTCACCTAACTTCTTCCTAACTTCTTAACCATATAAACATGTTCTCTCTGTGTTAGGAACACTTAGAAAATAAGGCAGGAGTGTCCGGTCTATTGTAAGAGCCAAATGAAATGTTTCTATGTTCCTTTTCCCCTTTTTAGGCCACATACTGGAGAGACCAGGAAACTTACTATTACTTATTTCTTACCTTTTTATAATTTTTCTTAGTAATAGTCTTGGCAGATGAAGCTGAAAAGGCTACCCAAGTGAATTCATAAGAGCAAGGGGAAGGTCATGCTGTTTTCACAATGTGAAGAGGTAGCAGTCCTTTGACAAAATCTAGCTAATGTTATTTGCAGACTGGAAATTTTTCCTGTAAACAGGTCTGTTTGGATTTTTAGCACTTTGAAGGGAGTTTCAGGGCCTTGCTGCTCATGGTACAACAGTGATAGTGATCAGGAAGCTTGATGGGGCACACTCCTCCTGCCTGATGGCTGAGCAGCTGGAATGCACAGGTGGGGCTTTGGTCCTTTCACCGCCATTCACTAGGAGGAAGGGAGGTCTCTTCAAAGTCCAGTGGATGAGTTGCACCGCCAGTGAGCCATCAGAAGCAGGTAATAGCTTTCATCCCCTGTGGCCCATCTTCGACTTCTACTAAGCATGGGTGAGTTCAGAGGTGCTGAGCCTAATCTTCAATGTCTGTGAAGATTTTTTAGAAGTGGGATCAAGACTTTCCTGCATTTTAACTTAAGGATGGATGTTCCAATAGAGCCTGTGTCCTTGCACTCTCTTCCTTGGAGACAGGTTGAAACATTTTCATTGCCACCATCTGCTTTTTATTTGCATCTGATCCACGTGGGTCAGCTCTACATCTTTGAATTGTGACTGCTGAGTCAATTCCCTGGATCTAATGTGAGGTCAACCTGTTTTAAAAATGTCACTGATCCTACTGAGAAAGGAAGAGGAGGGCGAAGTGGAAGATGTATAAGTTATTTATTAGTTTGTGATACTATGTATATTAATGGTAACTTTATCCTGACATCACTCTCTCCCACCTCCACCACCCACTCTTCCTGGGTCTGAAGATGGCAGAAACAATGGAGGAAGGAACTGAATATAATTCATTCATGAGCATGTAAGATAACTCCTCTGCTTATCTCTCTTACTTATGTCATAGTGCAAATGTTAGCAGTTATTTTCCAATACTCGAAAAATTTTGAATAAGGATTATGAAGGATTTTAATAATATTATTTTAAAAGCTACTCTCAAGATACATTTCTTGTCCACATGAGAATTATTTTAAGAAAATAAGTGCTTAATATTTTTAAAGTTTTTAAGTAAATACGACATGGTATCATTTACTAAAATATAATTTATTGGGTTTTAAAAATTATAACCCATCCCTTAAGTAACTCTCACAGAGAAAGCTTTTAGAGAGAAGCATGTTGCAGAATTCCTGCTTTTACAAAAGGAGCCCTAGTTTGGAATGATGCATCTAATCAATTGATTAACTGATTGGAATTGGAAGTATGCAACTTTGCATTTTAAATTAGACCAATTCACCCATAAGCCAAGTGACAAGTAACCAATTATAAATAACAAGAAATCCAACCCAGATTGGGGTAGATGTCTTAAGTTTCTCCCTTTGATTCTACCATCTTTCCATTTATTCATTTAATCAATTCTGAGAATATACTAACTGGAAAAGTGCCAGAGGCCCTGAAATGAATAAGATAACACTAGTCTGTGAATCTAGGAACTTATTTCTGTGACTTTACGTTTCATCATAGTGTCATGGATTGCTGTAGAAGTGATACCTGACCTAGAGGAAATTGTCAAGAGAGGAGGTTGCCCAAAGAGATGTGATGATTCCTTGAGCTGATTCATGAAGGATTCACTGGTTCAAACATATGTAGATCAGTTAAGTGGGAAAAAATTCACTATAGACTTTTATCAAAAGAAGAAAGCACATGTTATTTGTATTTTTAAGGAAGTCAGTAAGATTCCATCCAAGTCAGTATCCTATTGTCTTATTTGCTGCAAAATCAGCAACAGCAAGTGCTTTTTCCCAACATTAAGTACAACTTCTTCTGACTACAAAACTATTTTAGCGTGCCCTGCTGGAGCAGTGGTTAGGCCAATCGCCTCCGAGGGAGCAAGCCACCTCCCCTGGGTTCAAGTCCCAGGTCTGGGGAGAAACAGAGTGAACAACTAAATAAAAATGAAATAAAAATGCCTCCTCCTCTTCTCTCATCCTGCCTGCCTGCCTGCCTACTCACCTTCATCCCTTCCTGCACTTTCCTTTAAAAATAAACGATTTCAAACAAGCTCAAAGAACTCAAACAGGGGGGTATTGAAATGCCTTAGAAGATTAATTTTATGGTTTATTTTTAATGTTTGATCTAGCTTAATATTATATATACCTATTTGCATATATAGCTACACATATATCTACACATGTATCTACATGTAAGTAGATATATACGTACATGTAGATGTATATGTACACGCACTATTCTAGGGTGAAAATTAAACAGTTATAGTACGATTAGTGGTTTTATATATTTTGAGATTTCTGTGATTGGAACCATCTGTTACGGCAGATAGATCTTTTGCTTGGGTGGGCCCTGTTGGCTCAGGTGCTAAGCCTGCAGCTGGAGGGTAGACCATGTAAAGCCCAAGGACCTGGATTGGAGACCCGGGGAAGAGGGAACCAACTCAAAACGAACAAATAAATATAAGTCCTTTTTGTCTCCCCTTCCTCCTTCCCTTCTCCCCTCCCTCCCTCCAAAATGCTTCCTCCTTCTCTTGCTTCCTTCCTTTCTTTAAAAGAACAAGTCTTTTGCATTTCGCAATTTAACCGTCACTATTAGAGATCGAAATATTTCCATCAGGAAGAGTTAGAGAGCAAGACATTAAATGGTATGGGACAGGAAGAAGCATGTCAGAGTGATGAGGCCTGGACTGGGTTTGGGGTGCTGCAGGGCGCAATGCCCAGAGGAGGTGCTTGATAAGTGCCACTGACTGATCAGCAGTTCTCTGAAGGGCTGCTGATCAGTAGCAGAGGCTTTGGCAGAACCGAAATGGCAAAGTCACAAACAGTAACAGACCCTAAAAATAGCATCTGCAACCCCAGCAAAATGAAAGAAAGCCCTGGTATGTGGGAAGTATAATGGGAAACCTATTGATTGTATGTTTGTCCAGATACGTGAATAGTGATCACAAATAGAGAAACTCACCTTTTCTCCAAAGGACGGTCGTGTCAAACATAGATCCACGTCATCAGAGGCTTCCAGCCAGAATGACAGATCGTCAGTAGGTACGCCCAAGACATTTTCTGGTTGCACGAGACTGGAAGGGAACTGACATCAGCACACAGGTCGTCAATCTTTTTCCTACTCTTGTCTCTCGAGCACATATGGCAGATAAGGCATTGTTCTGGGTGCTTGAAATACCTGAGTGAGTCAAATCCAGACGGAATTCTCTGCCCGCTATGACTCTTAGGTTCTAGCAGAGAAAGATGGGCCACAATAGGTAATAAACATTGTACATGATTGTACATAATTATTATATTTTATAAATAAAATTATTGTACATAGTGCACATAAGTTCATAGTATGTTAGAAAGTGAAAAACGTTACAAAGTTGAAAAATAGAGCTGGAAAATGCCAAGGGAGGCTAACCCTATTCCCACCATTTGTTTTAACATTTCCCAACTGTCAGTTTTGCCCCGGTTTTAATAAATCAGGGCTGTCTGAAATGCAGGCAGCAGGGGGCAGTAGAGTTGCCCCTTGGACAGATGGGGCCCAAAAGTTCCATCCCGGTTTGTCCCGTTTTGAAAGATGGTCAGGCTATGCAAGGGGAGGTGGGTGTGGGGACAGGTGGCTGTGTCAGGTTGATCCGGGTGAGCTTTGTTGAGGCGGGTACATGAGCAAAGACTTGGAGCAGATACTGTGGGAAAAGCACTCCAGGAAGGCAAGTGTAAGGGCCTGAGGGTGAGTGCAGGCCCTGCTGCTTCCTGGCCAGGGTAACCACTGCAGGGTGAGCTGGGGAGAACGCAGGAGGAAAGGACTTTGTGGGCTTTCACTTTGGGTCAAAAGGGACCCCATGCAGGGTTCTGAGCAAAGCAATGATCTGGCTTGACTCAGATTGTAAAAGGATTCTCTCTGCTGCTGTGTTGAGAATATATAGAGAGGTACAGGGTGGAAGTAAGACTTGTACGGAGGTAATCCCTAATCTCCAGAGAGCCAGGTTGGTGGCAGTCCCTGTGCAGAGACTGGGTCCCAATATAAGACATATTTTGAAGGTGGAATCAGCATGATTTCAGAAGGAGTTTATATGATGCATGAGATGCACCTAGGACAGCTCTCAAGTGTTTGTCCCTAACAATGGCAGCATCCTGCTGTTAATAGTCTGAAAGAGGAAAGACTGTGGGTTTAGCAGGTCAGAAGAGAAGATCAGGGGTTCACTTTGGAAGCATCAAGGTTTTTTTTTATTTTTATTTTCTTAAATTTTGTTTTCTTAAATAATACATTTTATGTCAGTTTTTTACACATAAAAATAAACTCATATGTATAGGTTCCCCAATCCTCAGATACATCAACACACCCTGCCCTCCAGCAAATCACCAAGTGTTCTTCACCAGTGTCCAGTGGCCTCCGCCACCACTTGCCCCTTCTCCCCGTCCCGTTCCCTATTGGTCACCTCAGTTCTATTCCAAGTGTCCACTAGTTGGTTTTGTTTGTCGGTTCCTTTATTTTGTCTATTCCAATTCCACCTATGAGTGACATCACCTGGTATCTTTCTTCTTTTGACTTATTTCACTTAGCATAATCTCTTCTAGAAGTATCCATGTTGATTTAAATGACAGGGTTTCCTCCTAAGGGCTATGTAATATTCCATTATATATATATATATATGTACCTCATCTTCTTTACCCATTCATTTGACATTAGGCACTTAGGTAGTTTCCAGTTCTTAGCATTGTGAATAGGGTTGCAATAAACATGGGGGTGCATAAATCTCTGACAAAAAGAGTTTTTGTAGCTTTTGGATAAACACCCAGAAGTGGAATGGCAGGATTATATGGGATTTCCATACTCAACTTTTTGAGGGATCTCCATATATTTTCAATAGGGGTTGCACCCATTCGCATTCCCAACAAAAGTATAAAAGTGTTCCTTTTTCTCCACATCCTCACCAGCATTTGTTGTTTCCATACTTTTGGAATAGCCAGTCTTTCAGGTGTAACATGATAGCTCATTGTTGTTTCGATTTGCATTTCCTAATGGTCAGTAATTAGAAACATCTTTCCATGTACCTCTTGGCCATCCATCTCCTCTTTGGAAAAAAATGTCTCTCCAATTCCTCTTCCCATTTTTTGATTTGATCGTCTTTTTTTTCTGTTATTGAGTTTTATAAGTTCTTTATGTGTTTTAGATATTAAGCCCTTGTCAGAAATATGAAATGCAATTATCTTCTCCTGGTTCATAGGCTGTCTTTTTGTTTTGGTGATGTTTCCTTTTGCTGTGAAGAAGCTTTTTAGTTTGATATGACCCTGTTGTTTATTTCTCTTTTTGTTTCCCTTGATGCTGGAGCTGAGTCCCCAAAGGCCTCCCTAAGGCTGGAAAATCATCTAACTTCATTCTTTTGCATATGGCTCTCCAGTTTTCCCAAAACCATTTACTGAGAAGACTTTCGTTTCTTTATTGTATGGAAGCATAGTTCTGAATTATCTCTTTGGGGGGGGATATTGCGTAGAAAATTGGTTTCTTCATTTCCTCTTCCTCCTTTAACAAATTACCACAAATTCAGTTGCTTAAAACAACACAGACTTAATATCTTTCCATTTGCAAGGATCAGGAGTCCTAAACTCAATGTGTGTTCCTTCTGGAAGCTCTAGGGGAGACTCTGTTTCCTGGCGTTCAAGTTTCAAGAGGCTTCTTGCACCCCGTGGCTTGTAGCCCTTCCAGCTTCAAAGTGTGTCACTCCAACCACTACTTCATCATGACACTCCCTTCTCCAGCCCTCTTGCCTTCCTTTTCTAAGGACACTAAGCATTATCGGGCCACCTGGGTAATCCATGGTACTCTTCTGTCTCAAGATCCTTAAATTAATCACACCTGCAAAGTTGAGTTTAGCATTCTAGTAGGAGATCAGGCTGGAGTAAACCTTTGATCTTTAAAATCTTAACAGAGGAACGGAGTGACTGCCATAACAAAGGACAGGGTGAACTGGACATTGGATGCAGGCATTAAAAAATGGTCATCATTAATCTCTGTTCTCTTTTTCTTCTATTCACTTCTCCCTCCCTGCTCCATCGTCACTCACTTGGCCCTGGGTGACTGGGATGGGCACATTCTCATCTCTGTCAGGATCAGTATGTTTGCCTGTAACTTCAGGGTTAAATCATCTCTAGAAGAAAACCCAGAGAAAAGGTTGAACTTCTCTGTTGTAGATCCACACAAAACATTCCGGAGCGCTCTATGATGGAGCCTGATTAGGTTGCATGCCTGTTGTGTGGGGTCCCTTGTAGACTGTGATTGTTGGTCTCAAGAGAACCAAACAGACCAGGAGGAGATGTTCTTCCTCAGAGTAAAGAGGGAGGGGCCTTTTTCTAGAAGGAAGGAAGGGGTGCTAGTGAAACAAAAACTATTGCCACTCTAAAAATACTGGAAACTTTTTTTTAAAGGAGAGGTGCAGGTAGAAATGAAGGCAGTAGTAGGCAAACAGGCAGGAAGAGAGAAGAGGAAGAAGCACCTTTCTTATTTTTCATTTAGTTGTTCACAATGGTTGTTTTCCCCTGGATCCACGACTCGAACCCAGTGGTATGTAGCCTACATCCTTCAGAGGCGAGTGACCTAACTGCTGTTTCACCAGGGCGCACCTGCAAACTTTCATTTATGAGCTTCTTTTTTATTTTAGAAAAATTAAACATAATCCAAAGTATAGAATGCTCTAACGATCCATCACCTGCTCCTCAGGATTTACTAACTCAGTCAAATTTGTTTCTTCTCTATACTTCTAAGTTCCCCTCCCTGACCTCAGAATATTTTAAAGTAAATTCCAGACATCATATCATTTTCCTGTAAATATTTCAGTATCGCTAAGGAATACTCTTTAAAAAAAAAAAACCGCAATACCATTATTGCACAAAAAAAATTTAAGCATTAATATCATCAACAATTCAGTCAGTGTTCGAATTTTCTCAGTTTGTCTCATAGATGATTTGAGTCAGGATCCAAATAAGGTTGATCCACTCCATTTAGTTTGGAATTTCCTTCTAAAATATATCCATAGATTATTTGTCTAAAGCCATTGGCAAACAAATGCTGGATTCTGTGTTCCTTTTAATTGTACATCATATTCTTTACCAGGTCAGTTGCCTTTTTCTTAGCACTGTAACGCTTACTCTTCTTTAATTCACTGCCTCCAATACCTTGTCCAGAAAGCATCCTGGAGCCATTTTTTATGTTTATTTTTTATTGTAATAATTATTCTGCACATTAAAATAATTTCCTACATGTCGTTTCCCCATTTCTTAGATATATTTCAACACACCATGTCTCCACCAAATCACCAAGTGTTCTTTCCCATTGTCCTGGATCCATTTTGAAAGCAGCAAGAATGGCTTAGGTTAGCCTGGTTTTTGAAAATCTCCAAAGATTTGCATATTTAACATGTCATGTTTCCCTCCCTCCCATGTTCTTCTGTTTAGAGATGAAAATGAAGATATTTCCATGGGCTTTTGTCCTATATTTGCAAATGCTTCTTGGTTTCAGGTAGAACCCTTGTAAGTGGGTCTGCCTGGACCTTGGTAAGACAAATGGCCTAGTGAAAAGCGTGTTAAGCCTTTGACCCATCAGTGCATCCCTCAAAGGTGGAGGCGTCGAGGGTTAGGTAGGCTCTGGGGAAGAGGGGTAGAAAGAAGAAAAGGTCTTGGAAATATGAATAAGGAAGCACTGAGTGTCAAAACTTACCATTTAGAAAGATTTCAGCAATTCCCACTGCTCTTGCAATGCCACTGAGAAAATTCTGCTGTAGTCCTGTGCATTTTTCAGTAAATTGTGATCAATTTTAGTGTTTTCACTCACGTTGTCACACTTCCGTCTGTTACTATATATTTCCCTTTATCTTACATTTATTCATCCTTCATAACATCCAGGGAATTCTTTCCTGGTACAAAGATAACTTTACTGTATAGTGGAAGAGACACTTGGCATCCAGAGAATTGCGTCTGAGGCCTGGCTTTGTCACTAACTAAGCCCATC
The DNA here is from genome assembly GCA_004363575.1 of Solenodon paradoxus. Taxonomy (NCBI): domain Eukaryota; kingdom Metazoa; phylum Chordata; class Mammalia; order Eulipotyphla; family Solenodontidae; genus Solenodon; species Solenodon paradoxus. The sequence goes on from RJWH01000248.1 coordinate 547,619, forward strand.
CCCTTAACTTCTCTGAGTTTGCTCTTGCATGTACTGGGGACAATGTATCTCATTTCACAGTATTATTACAGGGATGAAATGAAATAATGAAGTTCTAGAGTCTTTATAAACTCTACCCGAATGTAAATATCTATCTTTAGATGCATTGAGGGTCTGTAAGTTATTATTCTCTGCTGATCAAAGGTGTTCACTCCTGACAAGTAAGAGAGAAGGTGCTTTTCAGACTGTGAACCATTTGCTAGTCGAGTAGGGACGTGGAAAATAGTGGTTGAGCCGCACTTTGCCTCCACAGCCACCCTTCCTCCATGTATCAGCAGTGGGGATTTCCCACAGCACAGTTGAAGTGTTCAATCCAGAGGGCAATAAATCCTAGAAGAATTGTTCCTCGATCTCCTTATAACTGGAGCTGAGAATTTCAAATATTTTTGATATTTTTTTGAAGATTTGTGAAATCTCATTCTTCACATGCCATTTTACTTTTATGTTCTCACAGTGTAAGAGTCTAGTAGAGTTATTTTGATCCAAATTAAGGTAAATTCAGAGGAGAATTATACATGTGAATGTGATCATCATTTGTATTTCTTTTATCATCATAGAGGGAATTGCACATTTCTACTGTATAATAGATCTCTGTCCCTCTCTCTCTCTCAACCCATGTCCTTCACTGAAGTCCCTGGGCTTTACTTGGGTTGCACCTTAGCCATCTCAGTCACCAGAACCACAAGGGTGTATCCCAGTGTCTGTATTTTATTTGATTCATTAGAGCTGCAGATGTGATCTGACAATACCACTGTCCATTTGGTTCTATTCCTTCAGCTGTTCTCTCTTCCTGTTCCCAGATGCATTTCCCCCTGGAGGTTGTTTTCTTCCAGACTAATCTCCTAATCCTCCCAGTCCATATTTGGTAGAGACTTCTAATGTTCACTTACATCTATAAGAAAGGCTTGGACTTCCCTGCCTCCTCGCAGTTGATCAGGCCTGGGTGATTATCCCAGGCCACTGGGCTGTGAGGGTCAGAACAATTGTGTCATTCATGGGCTGAGGCAATGAGAAACTCCTGCCTAATTCTTCAAGTTTCTTTCCTCTGCTTATCAACTGAGGTAGACACAGGTTCAGAGTACTGCAGACACAAGATGGTAGCACCTCTGTCAGCTTTGACCTTGAGTTACCACAGGAGGGTAAGTTCCTTAGAGAGTTACTTGGCCCCACAGTGGACTTTGTGTGATTGAGAAATAAATTTGAAGGGGGTCAAACCAATGAGATCTGGGGATTTTTTTGTTGTTTTGTTATTGTTATATAGTCTAGTCTAGCCTGACTACAGCACAATCTGTCTCTAAAATGCTACTTTTAAGTCTTCCCTAAATGTGGATAGCACATCCCTAAAAATCTGATGTATCTACATTTTTCAGATTCTATCGAGGTACTGTCCAAACTGTTTCATGCATACCACTACTGGTATGTAAAATAATTTTATGTGGGACATAGACTTCGTTATATTTTAAATATTTATTTACTTTATAAATATGGCAAGTGATTATCATTATTCATTTATAATATGTATCTAAATATTTATTTGAATATAATCTTGGAGAAACTAAAGTGATTTCAAGAGAAGTGTCTAGTAGATAAAAGTTAAAATTAGAGAGTCAGTATTCAAATGATTGAAGGTTTGGGATACTCTGTTACATAGTAAATTATTTGGTAGAATGTCCATTAAAAAGGATTTACACCCCAAAATGAGACTTTCTGGGTTTTTTTAAGATTTTTCAATTTTGACACCCATTGTGTAGCATTAGATTCAGTGAATGATTGTGACTGAGTGAATATTATTAGAATTTTTTTATCCAAGAACCTAAACAATAAAAACTCTATTCAATTCTCTGAAGTCTTTTACATTTTTTTCCTCATTCTCTGTGTATTAGACTCAGGTCAGGTTTAATCAAAGATGAGCATCACAGCATCACAAATTCAAGAAATAAAAATGATGTGAGCAGATTTTATATTTTAAAAATGACGATTCGTCAAAGTTGTGTTCAGAAGAGATGTCGCTTTTAGTCAAACTGAAGTCACAGGTGAAGTGCCACCATCCTCTGGACCCTAACCAAAAATAACTTTCTATGCATGTCACACTGTCTAGTGCACTTTGACTCAGCGACTCGGACAGCAAACATAGTTCTGTGTGGAAACATCATCTATGACCTTTCAAATGTAGTCAAGAGGATCTTCTATCATTAGCTTTGCGCTGATGGGCGTTTTTATGTCATTTCAGTGTAGTTCCCCGAACTGCTCAGAGGAGGTGGCCTGTGTCTCTCACACTAGGTGTGTCAACTCCCTTCCCATGTCCCATGTCTCTCCTCTTTTATTTGCCTTCCTAAGCCCAGACATTGTTATGGAGAGGAATTTCACAGAAGCTGTAGAGACACCTGCAGTGGAAAAAGAATCCACAAAGTGGTGGCTAAAGAGAGGTGTGTGTACAGTCTGTGGAATCATCAGTTGTTCTGGTAAAGGGACCTCTGTGTTGACTAGCAGATGTCACTTCAGGTCCTTATAGCAGCTGATGGTCAGCTTTGTCATTGTGCTGATTGTCCCTCTGAGACTATTCAACCCCCAGAGTCCCTTTTACTCCTGCTTCCTCCGAAATTCAGGGTGTGGATGATGGCCCTGATTTCCCCGGGCCTACACAGGAAATGGCTCTGGAAGTGGTGCTTGATGCTTGTCATCATGATCCCTGAGACCTGAACAAGGAAATCTGTTCATAGTTTTTCATGAAATACAAAAATATCTCATTGAAAATAATGTTAGCCTTAGGAAGCTGTTGCAGATCTAGCACATAAAGGTCTGAGAGAGCCCGCACCTGTTCCCCAAATGATAACACCTTACAAACGCATCGTACAATTATGGAAACCAGGAAATGAATATTTATAAAATACTGTCAACTTACAGAGCATATTCAAATTTAGCCAATTATCCCACTAATGGGCTTCAACAATTCTTGCCTGCAATGGCGCTTGCCAAATGGTGATTTCCTATTTCTCTCATTCCTTCTGTGTTTATTAATTAGAATGCCACTGTAAGGAAGCGCTGTCTCTTCCAAACTATTTATAATTCATTCAAGTATTTATTTGTATCAGTATAGATATGTGGATATTTATATCATTCAATGTGCTAGAATCCATTATCATCATTACTTGTTGCTCCTTTTTTTTTTTTCTTGTTATTTGGCTATTGAGAGCTTGTCAAGTTGCCTCCTGCAAGCTTTTGTCTTAACCCCCATGATTATTTAGAAGCACCCTGGTGGCTCAGGTTGTAAATCTGCAGCTCTGGCATTGTCCACTGAAAAGCCCAAGGAACCAAGTTTGAGACCAAAGGTCAAGGTATGGGTGTGAGAGATCGTCAAAATGAACAACTAAATACATTTTTTTTTAAAAGCTTCTTCTCTCTTCCTTCCTACCTGCCTTTCTGTTTGCCTTCATTCCTCTGCATGCTTCCTTCTTAACATTTTTTAAAGCACCTCCTTATATTCCGGCACCGTAAGATATTCCAGCCTCATCTGTGTTCCCTGCCCCTGAAAGTAACCATCTTCCCTAGGGACCCTCATTTCTTTATCGTTTTCTTTTTTCAGGAAAGGTGCAGGCAGTAATGAAAGGAAGCAGGCAGGCAGGAAGAGAGATGGAGAAGCACTCCCTCCATTTCTATTCAGTTGTTCACACTGGCTGCTCCCCCACAGCCCTGGGTCTTGAACCCAGGACTTTGGGATGCATGTGGGACTGCTCCCAGAGTGTACTAGGCTGCTAGACCACCAGCGCATGCCTTATTTAGTGCTATATTTATAATTTCAAATATTTGAAAATTAATATTTGCGTGGTGGAAGGGCTTTGTGTAGTCAATATTAGATACTTCCCTACCATTTCCCCCAGTATTTGATCAGTTATGGAACATGGGTCCACCAGTATGTCTGTTCACAAAAAGCATCTTTTATTTTGTCATAGATGGAAAAAATGGGAGCCACACAGTTAGTTTTTACCAGAGGATCTATTGTCCTTTCTTGTTTCTGGTATTTTTTTTTTTTCACCTAACCACAGAATCAATATCTTTTAGAATTTTCCTTGCTTTTAGACTTTGTTATTGCTAAAAACATTCTTTTCTCTCTTACATAAAATTCCTCTGGCATTCCTCTTCTGCAATTTAGCTCCTCACTGGCCTAAATTCTACTCTCCTCATATTTTATCTTGACACCTCTGCTCTTTGCTGAGTTCCTGGTATAGCAGCTCTGCTTTTCTGACCCTTGCACCAATTTTCTGGTCAATTCAATCAATACATACAACTCAACACTGAGGCAGGCCAGAATGTTTTTTGGCCAAAGCTAGAGGTTTTAAATGCATCCATCAAATATATCCCAATCATATATTATTTTCTAAATTGAATGTGTGCCCATGTATATGCATGTTTGTGTCCATATTTCTTAACAGATTTCAAGCTCAAAATTAACTCATTTTATTTCCTTTTGAAGCTCACAACTCTTTTAATAGCAATGTTTATTACTACTGTGGCTCACAATACTATATTCATTGAAGTTCACAAACCTTAATGCTATGAATCTTTTTTACCATCACATTTTTAAGATGACAGTTTCTTTAATCTCTGGAAGTTTGGTCTTCATCATACTTAATCCAGAATAACAGATGAAATGTTTTTTTCTAATTTAAAATAGTCCTAACCTTACAAAACTAGGACACAACATAGTATTCTTATATACTTTCACTTGGGCTTACGTGCAGTTTCCTTATTCAGGCTATTTCATTTTATGAAGTGATCTTCCCCTCAGACTTGGTGGGATCCTATGGTCAATATTTGCTGGCATTGATTTCCCTTGACTCCCACCAATAACCCTCAGATTTTCCTGTGGTGAAACTACCTCTGTGTGACATTATCAAACATGTGGCTTAGAGAGAATAACCCATCCTTTGCTCAGGACTGGACTCTAATTGACTTGGACCGAACAGTCTTGACTTGGTTGAAGGGTGTGTATGTGATCCAACTCAGGTCAGTGAGAAGCAGGGAGACTTCCACTGCAACTTATGGAGAAGTTTCTTCTCCAGTGCATGGAAACACCTGCATGATATACTAGGTCATATTTGTCAATCAGGGGAGAGCTAGCCCAAGCGTGAAAGTGACACAGGAAAGGAAAAGCATTGAGGATGGATGCAACTAAGCTTAAAGCCAACTCGTACTTCCAGATTTTGGTTTGTGAATCAATTATTCTCTAAGTGCTTCTGATTTGGATTTTTTGTATCTTAAAAGTATTTTTTCTTGATGTAGACTCCGCTGTACATCCAATCATGTTACTTGCACCTGTTAGTAATTATTTTAATTACTCTTAGTTAACTACATGGTCATTTTTCCTCAATAGATTATGCTATCTTTGGGATGTGTGTTACACCCTCACCTGCCTTTCTGATCTTTACACAAGGTATAGCACATCCATTTGGCTGTGCCCTGGAGACCTGCTCTCTGCACACAGCTGCATCAAGTTATCAATAACTGCTTGTAGAATTGTGAGTTTAATTAACATACTAGCTGTAGCAGTTTGTTATTGCTGCATAACAAACTATAACAAATTTAGCGCTTAAAACAATCACGGTTTCCATGGGTCAGGAACCTGGACACAATTCAACGGGGTTTTCTGCTTAAGGTTTCCCCAAGCTGCAGTCATGGTGTCAGCTGGGCTGTGTTCTCATCTGGAGGCTTCATGAGGCAGAGGCTGCTTCTAAGTTCATTCAGCTTGTTGGCAGGTTCTGTCTCCCGGGGCTGGACGAGCAAGGACCCAAGTTCTTTACTGGCTGTCTGTGCTCACACGGGGCTTCTTCATCAGGGCTGGGCACTTTCTTGCACTAGGAAGGAGCTCTGGCTCTAGTCCACTGAAAGTCTTATACAATGTGTCATTGCCAGAGTGAAACCCCATCTACTCTGCCATATTCTATTGGCTAAATGTGTGGCACTGGTGTCACTGGCCCCATTTGCTGGACCCAAGGGTAAAGACCTACACAAAGAGTTGAGCATCAGGAGGTAGGAAATCATTATGGGTCACCTTAGGGTCCATCCTCAATACTACCTTGCACATCTATGTTAAAAGTATTTTCTTTATCTCCATAGTAGGTTTTACATTTCTCAGCATACAACTCAGATCAAATTCAGTTAGATTTTTTATATTATAACTACTTTTTTTTTTTTTTTTTTACTCAGGTGAGACATTGAATTTACTTGAGATTCTTTTTATCATCACCTGAATTTTCTTTCAGTTGAATCATTTTATAAGGACTCATAGACTAATGCTCAAGGTCATATCTAAATTTAAAATATTGGAATGTTCTTTTGGTAACATTAAAAAATCAGTTGTTCCTGGAATAGGTTGCATTAGAAATTCAATGCAAATATTTTCCAAAAACCCCAGCAATACTGAATAGCAATACTGAAAAGAACCCTAGTAGATGATGCTCTGTCTCCAACAGATATCTCATTTGAGTTCTGCATCTGACAGCTGGCCTTCAGCGCTAATAGAATGGTATTAGGAAAAAAAAAAAAAAGGAGGGTGCGCCCTTATCGCTCACACAGTTGAGGTGCTGATGTGTGGTCTGTGCAAAGCCCAACGGTCCAGATTCACAGGGAAAAGACCAAAATAAACAGATAAATAAAGATGCTTTTTTCCCTCCTTTCCCTCTTCCCTCCGTCCTTCCTTTCTTTGCCTCTTCCTCCTCTCCCTTCCTTCCTTCCCCAATTAAAAAAAAAAAGAAAAATGAACTTGTTTCCCAAATGCGGAGATTAGCACTTTTGCCAGAGACCTGTGAACTTTGACCAGATTTTTCTTTATGCAGAATGGCTCAGTTTCTGTCAGGTTTCTCAGTATTTTCTTGATGATTCACTACAACAAAATATCTATGTGGAACTTAATTAATAGCTGTAATTATACAAATAAACAAGTGATCAACAACTCTGTAAACATTTCTAATCAATAAATTAAATGTTTACTTGTTTATATTTTCATATTTGAGTTTATATCCACTGATTACTTTCCCTCATTTGTTTGTATAGTCTATAAAGGTCATTATTCCTAGCCACAGTTCATGATTTAATGAGATATCATTTTCTTTTATAAAAAGTCTTAAAAAAAAAAGAAAAACTAAGTTGGTTTACTTCTATCTTTGCTTATGTTTTAAAAACAAAAACTTGTGTTTGTAGTTTGTATAACATTTTATAGATTGAATTTCCTAATACTAAAATAGTTTTATAGTGATGAGTAGTTTATATATAAATGATTCACCCTTTATTACTTGGTAAAAAACTGCTTTCAAATTGTAGTTTACAAAATGGCCTGCGGGAAGATGAATTTGGAGGAAAAAATTCGCCACCCCTAGCTGCAGTTTTCAGTTTGGGCACTAGATGGAGCAGTGGTCATACTGATCAGCTAATGTATGGCGCTCGGCAGTGGAGATCACAATTCGCACTTAATAGTCACTGAAAAGACAGATTGTACTTATAAATACGTGTTTGAAATTTTGTTTTTCTTGTAAATCACTATAGTCCTTGCGAAGCAATATTGAGTAAACTACTTTTTGTTTTTAACTTAATGTTTATTTATCTTCAATCTATTAAAACCATTACTGGACTATTTTATTAAATAAAAATTCAGTCCCTCTTGGGGTAAATTGTTTTTAGAATACAATTGATTCTTATGTACATTAAGTCTAAGTGGACACTTGTTTGCAGTTTGGCAAAAAAAAACAGTCTGTTCAGTCTGTAAACAGCTGTTTACAAAATTTCTAGAAACTCTAAGATCGGCTGTTTTCAGCTAACAGGTCATAATCACTTTTCTGGAGTGAGGGATGTCAGAGAAAGCCATGCCCTTGGCTAAACTGAATCTCTCTTAAGTGAATGTCCAACAGCTAGCATAGATGTTTTAATTTATGTGTCCCACCAGGTTTTCTTTATCTTTGCCAGAAAATGGAAGCATTTCCAAACACGGTGTCTTCACATAAGGTTACTCTTTGTGTCATAGGATTTAAGATCCAAGTCTGATTTGCAGTTTCCTTTGAATCCTACAGCACTCAAGGGGCGACGAGTGAGGGACGCCGCTGGAGAACACTAGGTTCTAGGTCACAGGAAGGTCTCTCTGCTGCTGCAGTTTCTGGAGTACGTGTTTTATGAGCTATGGGACAATTTCTGTTCCCAAAAAAGGAAGTTTGCTGAGTTGCATTTGCTTCTAAAGGACTGGTGCTTGAAAATACGAGAAAAGCAAATGGTTAGCAGTGTTTGCTTATATTGGCTTTTCAGATAGTGTTTGCCCTAAAAGTTAATAAAAGATTTCAAACCAAAGGTTATTTTCAATATTTTGCAGTTTTAAAACATAATTTGAAAGAAGTAATATTTACTCTTTTTAAGGTTAATAACCTAAAATTCTTTGGAAGGGAGCAAATTTTCAAGGACACGGCTTGTAGGTATACTCTTGCCATTAGTATGTGTCACACACACGGACAAACACAATGAAGCAATAGTCTGTAGCAGGGTGTGTGCCCTGTAGTTATGTGTGGTAAGATGCACACTTGAGAATTTGTGATTAAACTTTATAGTCAGGAAAACTTTTTCTTGAGAAGTTGCACGTGACATAAAATCAATTCTTGATTTTAAAAGTCTGAAGTCACTAAGAATTGTGTCTATGGTGAAGGAAGAACTAGACGGGTGGAGGAAAACTTGAGCCCTGATGGAGTGGTGGTGGGGACCACTGCCTTCGGCCAGGTGTAGTCCACATACATCCTAAGGACCTGAATTTGCATCCTGGGGTGGGTGGGGGAGTCAGGAGTATGGGGGAACTATCTATATGAACAATTAAATAAAATTCTCTTCCTCCTCTCTCTTCCTGCCTGTCTACCTCTGTTAGACTTCACTCCGGTCTGCACCTGCCCTTTAAAACTATAAAATAAAGTTAATATTGACATGTGCTGGTGGCTCGGGCACTAAGCTAGTGGCTAGAACAAGGACGTAGGTTCCTGGCCCGGGGCCAGGGAAAACACCCAAACGAAATAATAAAAACAAATAAAAGCACTTAGTCTTCTTATTGCTTCCTTCCTCTTTTTAAAATAAATCAATCCCAATAAAATATTATCTAACAGAGAAATTCAATGACCACAAGCACTAAACAAGAGGAGAAGATGACACCAGCGGCTCCAGGAGTCAGGAAAGGCTTTGGGAGAAGGGAAAATGTAATGGATGCTAAAGGTTGTGTAAGAGTTTGGCTGCTTTTTGTTTGTTTTATTTTTCAAAGGTGTGGTTAGAACCACAACCAGAAAAAATAGAATAAGCAGAGGCTTTGGGGTGAGAACACCCCAGGCGAATTCTCCTTTGGACTGGAATCTCAGGATGGGGCTGGGAGGGGAAGCTGGAGGTGTTACTGGCCCTGTGGCTTGAGACCTGGAGCCTCAGCTGAGACTTCTGCACCCGCAGCCCTGCATCAGCGAGGGCCAGGTGCAGAGATTCGGGTCCCAGAATGACACCCTGAAAGTGATGTTTGAAAGAGATCAATCTGGTCGTCAGATAATAGGTGGGAAAAACTAGGCAGAGACGCTGGGAAAGCCAGGAAGTACTATTTGTTAGTTTAAATAGGAAATAAATCACAGCCCCCACCACGGTCTGAGCGCAGCTGCAATAAGTGAACCATGTGAGCAGTGCTGAGGGAAACATGGATGTAGATACAAAGTTAGACAGTGTAGCTAAGGTGTCATTATCTCTCCTTCTAAATTAATCTTGGTCTGGTCCAAGATACCTCATCTTCCATTATTTTGCAATAATGGTGAGACTTGGGTGATCAATCTGCCTGCTGGGCCCCCTCCCCTCTTGTGGGTCATATCAGTAGTCAAGCACATGGGAAAGGACCTCAGTCCCTGCCCTTTGTGGTCATCATTACTGCTGCTCCTTTGCTGACCGTCGCCGTCACACTGGGGGCCTGTGGCACCTGGAGATGGCCCTCAGACCTGCCATCCTCACCATCTGGATCAGGGAAGATGTAACCAGACTGCCATAGCACCCCCTTCAGGGCAAAGCATCAGCTTCTATCTCTGCCTTTCTTTGATATCTAGTTTAATTCCACTTTTGCTGCTCTTTCTTCAGGGAGGGAGCAAGGATGCTCAGAACTGCCTGCATACCTGACCTTCAGCTTCCCCTTGAGAAGGGCTGACCAGAGTAGCGCTGTCAGGTTGTTTGGTTGTTCATTGTGTAAGAGCATTGGCTATAGGAGGGAGGGAGGCCTGACTGCCAGCCTATACACTGCTTTGCAAGCTGGAAAAGCTGCCGAGAGGGAAAAAACAGCCTTTAAAAATTTGCATAAAAGGCCAATGGTGTAAGGGAGGTCCTAGCTGGAGAAAGGAAGATCCTTTGGGAGAAGGGTGGGAGGTAAGCAGAAAAGAGCAACTACAGAAAAAGCGCATTTATTTAGTTACTCATCTGGGTCATTCCCCCAGTTCTGATACATAAACCCTGGTCCTTGAGATGCACGTGGACTGCATTTGGCTGGAGGCAGTGGACTTGGCCGCTACCCCGCCAGGGCGTGCTGGTGTCTCACATAAACACCGGACAAAGGGCTGCCATCTTCGTGAAAGAGAAGTCATTAAAGGGAGACAAGAAAACCAGGTTATTCTTAGGCTGTGGGTAAAGCACAAACTCCTATAAAAATTTGTCACCATCGTCCCACCGTCATGCAGGCGGGGCCTAGAATTCACACCACTTGTTTAGGAACGTGAATGCCAGCCCCAGCAAATGACTTAAGTGGTTCTGGCCTGGGGCACTGGGCATCTGGCACAGCCTGGAGCCCCTGCCTGGAAATGGAACCATAGCCCAGGCTTACACACCGCTCCCTGGAGCAGGAGCTCACAAACCAGTGACAAAATACTCTAGGAAACAGTCGCAGGGAGAGAGAACCAAGGAAAAGGAGACCATAGAATTTGGATTCCAAATTAGAGACATAGACAGTGGCACCAGCAGGAAGAAAGGAAGCAGATGATTTTAAAAACAAACTTAAAACTCTTAAAGGTTTTTTTTGTTTCTGTTTTTCATCTGTGTTATTTTTGTTTTTGTTTTTTTCAAGGTAACGGCCAGACAGAAATGGCGACTAGGAGAGGCAGGCAGGCAGAAGGGAGAGAGAGAGGAAGAAATGTTTTATTTATTTTATTTAGTTGTTCCTCTTGGTTGTCCCTGCCGGCCCGGGACCTTCGGACGTATGTGGACTTTGCCCTACCTGCCTTGCTTTTTATTTTATTAAGCAAAACAAAGCAAAAAAACACCACATCCCCTAGATCTCCTTAACCCACTGCTGCTACCTTCACCCTCATCCCCTCTGATGATCACATTCCTGTTGTCTTGTCTAAATTTGCTAAATTTTTTAAATTTTGTTTCATCTTTTTATTTTCTTAGATTTTTCATATAAGTGAAGTCAACTGATACTTGTCCATCTTTTTCTGACTTATTTTACTTAGTACAATCACCTCTAGTTCCATCTATTTTCTTGTAAATAACAAAATTCATTTTTATGGCTGAGTAATATATACATACATACATATATACATACATACATCACATCTTTTTTTTTTACTTTTATTTTTTAACAAGAAGGAAGCAGGCAGAAAAAAAGACAGAAAAGAAAGAAGAGAGGAAGAAAGGAAGAAGCATTAAAAATTGTATTTAGTTGTTCACTTTGGTTGTTCCCCCTGACCCCAGTCATGAACTCAGGTCCTTGGGCATTACAGGATTATGCTGGAAACAGACTTAACACCCAACCCACCAGGGTGCACCACATATTCTTTAATTATTACTAGGCATGTAGGTTATAGTTTCTATTTCTTAACTGTTGTAAATGGTGCTTCAATAAATATAGGGGTGCATGTATCTCTTCAAATTAAAGATTCCATATTCTTCTGACAGATACCCAAACGTAGGACTGCTGGATCATACAGGAGTTTTATTTTTAGTATGTTGAGGGAGTCCCATGCTGTTTTCCAAAATAGCTGTGCCAACTTACATTCCCACCAGCAATGTCTGAGGCTATTCCCACACCTTACCAACATTTGTTGTTACCTGTCTTTTTGATGTCAGCCTTCTCACAGTTGTGAAATGATATCTCATTGTGGTTTTGATTTGCATTTCCCTAAGTAATTGATGTTGAACATTTTTTCATGTGCCTAAAATTTTGTTCTTTTTTATTTAGCAGTTTAAGCCCTATAACTTTTTACTAAAGTTTGACCACATGTAGACACATAATGATATTCATCATAGTGTTATTATAATAGTAAAAAAAAAAAATCTTGGAAACAAGCTTTCTATCCAAGAAAAGAGCAATGAATAAGTAAATGATGGAAATTATGTAGTAGTATTCATATTTATGAACAGTTTTAATGACATGGGCATACACTTAAAATATAATATTAAGGGATAAGAGCAAGATGAGAAACCCCTTGTTTAATATTTCAGTGCTCAACTCTCCAGATGATTTATTTCAGTGTGTTTAAATAAGTATTTCATGTTTTCAGCAGCGGCAGAAAGGGCATAAGAAAATCGGTGGCCTTTCCAAGATTTTGTTGAAATAGTCCAGTTTGCAAAGGATTTAAGGATAAAAATATTTGGATAAGGGTGTTCCCTGTGGCCCAGTGATCTAGGACCCCCCTGGGAGCAATCACACATGCTTCTCAAAGACCAGGTTCAAGGGTGGGGGGAACACTCAGTGTGAACAACTAAATAAAAATAGATAAATAAATTCATAAGAGTTGGCACAGATAGAATTAATTTTAACTCAGATATGCTTAAAACATGTAGTGAACATTTATATACTTGAATTAAAAATGCCATATTATGCCATATTGAACTTTATATTTTGGATGTGAAAATTTCTCAGAGAATTTAGGAGTTAGTAAATTTCTGTTCTTATCTTTTAGTGTCACTGCAGATCAAGTATTTATGCCATAAGAGGCAGGAGATAGGCCACTCAGATACCAATGGTTTCACAATGACTCATAGTAGTGATAAAGAACGTTCCTCTATAATCCTTCCGTCTCTCTAAACTGAGAAGATTGAAACCTTTTTACTCAACCTTGATTTACTTCAGAGACACTTGTCATGGGGATGGATTGCAGAAATGCATGCTAACAGTTATGCTCAGACTGACATCTGCAGAGTTATCTACAAACAAAATAATTTCCTTATCACGCTTGAAGCTAATAGAACTTTGGTTTATACTTTTGAGGTTTATTTTGCCAAGTGACACCATGACACATTGGACTTTGCTCCATCACACAGCGCCATAGAATCAAACAGTAAGGGCCTGGAAGTCACCCCTGTCTTGATTAGAAGGTGATGTGCCTTAACGGCAGGAGGAAGAACTAAGCTGACAGCAGTAGGTTCAGATCCTGGCTGCAGCCTCATTCATTCAACAAGTATTTGTTGAGTTTCAAACAATGCATTTCAAACACTGAGCTAAGTTCTATGGAAATAGATTTTATTCTAAGACGTGGTTCCTGACCTCAAGGAGATTATAATGTGTGCTGAATGAAGCCATATATGTGAAGAGACTGGCAGATAGTAGGCGGTCAGTGAAGATTTGCCCCTCTTTCCCTTCGGGATAAAAACTAAATTGAATTATTTAGTTAAGTGAGGCACATAGCATAATGGATAAAAGCAGGAGCTTTGTCAGCTGATTGCCTTCATTTAAGTACTGACTTTACTCCATTCTAGCTGTGTGGTCCTAGGTAAATGAGTCTCTTTGTCTCAGTCTCCACACCAGTAAAATGGGTCTTAGAATAGGACTGGAGGAGTCGTGAGGGTTCTGAGTTTTGCACAGTTCCTGGGACATAAGAAACACCTGAAAATGTTTGCTACTGTTTTTAATAATTTAGGGAGAATTTTGCATCGGGTGTGGGGACATTCTGCAGGCAGTTCCTCCTGCACAGAATGACAGATGTCATGAAAATCTGAATACCCCATTCCATGCCAGGGAACCCCATTCCTTGAGGGCCGGCGCATCTTTCTTCTTTGGGAGCTGCTGTGCTGCACTGGTTACAGTCAGGTGTGGTTACAGATCATTGGGGTTTTTTCTCATAAAAGTATGACTGACTGCAATTCATTTTGCAAACTGAAACTTCTCAGGCAGCACCCAGGCTGGAGGTCTCCTGTCAGTGGCTCCCCGGTGCAAGGACAGTTCTGGGAGAACAGATGCTGGCAGAGCCAGGATGTCTGGGGCCGCTGACATTGCCGTGGTGGCTCAGGCTAAGAGCAGAGAAGAAATTGTCATCTCTATGTTGCTTGTTTATGATAGGGTTTTAGTTTAGAATATGTGATATTTGAGTTGTGTGACGTTCCCTGGACTCGGTTTCCCTAGCAATTTCTAGTAGGGACGGTCTTCCTCAAGCTGACTGATGGCCTCTTATTACCCTTTAGCCTGACTTCCATTTCACCTTCCAGTGCCAGCTCTGCAAACAGTGACATCACAGGTAACCCTGTCACACCTGCCTGCAATTCTTACTTTAATTTAAAAACAGAATCTGCTTTTATCTTATCTCTCTTATCTGCTATTGTCTTATCTGTTCCTTAGTGTAGTGATTGTGATCATAGCCTAGTGCTGTGATAGGTGTGAGATGATACAAAGATAGTTAAGTAGTTAAAAACTGTCTTTGCTAATGAGAAGCTTGTTCCCTAACAGGTCCCCCATCCCCCTTTTTTAAGAGGAAGGAAGGAAGACTGAGGAGGAAGAAACATTTTATTTAGTCAGTTGTTCATTTTCATTGTTTTCCCCTAGTCCTGGGCCACACACCCGGCTCCTTGGATTGAATGTGGACTGCACCCCAGGCATGAGCTTAACACCTGAGTCACCAGCGCACACCGCTAGCAGTTACTTTTCTTTCTTTCTTTCTTTTTTTTTAGGAAAGCCACAGGTAGGAATGAAGGTGCTCAGCTGGCAAGCAGGAAGAAAGAGAAGGAAGAAGAAGCACTTTTTATTTTTATTGTCATTTAGTTGTTCACACTGGTTGTTTCCCCCCTTGGCCTGGGACTTAAGCCCAGGGGTATGTGTCTTGCTCCAACCACTACTCCAGCAGGACACACCCCTAGCAGGTTCTTAAAAAATAATTGTGGCTGAACATGGACAATTGCTGCAAAAATAAAATCATATTGAGCGTATTCCGTTTTAGCTAATCTATGCCATGAATGTCATGTAGATACCTGAGTTCGTTCGGAAGATGTAAGTTAGAATCCCGAAAACATCTGATGTTGTGTCACATGAGGACTGGCTGTAGAGATACCAGGTATGGAGGTTAGAGGAGACACTCTGGGTGGGGTGGAGGAGACTGGATCACTATTTGTGCTAACCAGTTGTATGCCATTTGATTCCGCCCAGCTGTCTGTAGCGGGACAACATGGTGGGGTGAGGGATGCTGGTAGTGAGGACAGACAGACACACTGTGATGGAACTTCTGTCAGTCCAGGGGTCTGACGTACATGACCTCCAACCACTGGGAGTGGCTCTGATTCACAGTTAATATCTTTAGAAGGAGGGAAGGTCAAGGGACAGTGTCACTGGAGGAGATGGTGATGGGTCAGAGCAGTTGGGAACAGCACAGCAGAGGGAAATCCTGGTGAGGGTGACACTCAGAGGTCATAGGAAGCAGGAAGAGAGACAGCTTCAGGGAGCTAGTCTACCAGTTACGGTATCTTTGATGGCAGGATCCACATCTGGCAGAGTGCTCACACCAAGCGGTACCAGTGGTTACGGGCTGCAGGGACTGAGAGGAGGCTGAGCTGGGTGGGAACCACATCTGCACCAAGATGCCAGTGGAGCTCGGGGAAGGGGAATCTGGACAATGGAGGACATTGGAAACCCCAGTTAAGTAGTCACTGTCGGGAAGCAGGTTTGTTCATCGGACAAGACTTCCAGCCTCTCAGAAGGGGTTAGAAGTCAACGTTCAGTCTTGGGGTTAGAACAGCTTAATTAAGGGAAAATCTCCATTCAAAATAGACACTGAGATACCAAATAAGACAAGGACTGCACATTGGAAAGAGTAACCCTGGTTCACCCTTAACCTAGGGCTTCAGGAGCAGGGAACTGGACGCAGAATCAGTCACCAGTCTCCTGTCAAGCAAAATACCACACAGGGTGCCCTGGATCTCAACAATAAAGGAGCCTGACAGTTATACTAGGTTCTGTAAAGGACTAACGAGGCCTAGAAAGCAAGCTCCGCAAAGACAGGGACCTTCCCTGGATAAAAACCTGAGAGGTACTCAAGAAATGTGAGTGAATGAACTGCATGAGTGACTGTTTCCCAAGCTCCTCGAAAGGATGTAGAAGGAGACTTTTTAGGTAATTTGTTTCTGATTTGATCAGGACAGGGAATTCATGGTGTTTGAGATCTTGAAATGGAAGTGAGTGAATCTAACAGCAGGGGATTTTGAGCTGGGCTCAGTTGCTTCTCAACAGTGACTGATAACTTTTTCTTTAAAATATAAACCTTGGAAACACATTATCATGTGCTTAGATGAAACCCAACCTTCTATGTCCTATAAAGTGGAAGAGAAGGTTTTTTTAAAATTTCTTTTTGGATAAATTTAAAGGCAAGTAGTATTCTAGTACATAGCGAAAAGGAACCATGCCTAGATGTGGGTGGACTTTGTGTCTCAATTATGTTGCCGTAGTTGAAAAACATCTTTCTCAAAAGATCTGGAAGAATATGCATATTCAATGATATTTGGCATGAGATGTTACAATATTAAAGATGCTGGGACCCAGAAATTGAGACCTACGTTATTGTTGAATCATTATTTTCATAATGATAATTAATTATCTGGTGCAGTTACTTATTGCTCCTGCTTAGTGAAATGCACATCATCTGCATCAAATCAAATACTCATTTCTTTGCCATGGTGGAAAGACTTGAGAATTATTTCAAATCTTAATTCAATTCTTTTGCTGCAAATATGTAAAAAGAGAAATAAGGAGCATGCATGTGTTATAGCTGTGCTTCAGTCTTGTTCTACAGCATTTGAGTTTTAAATTTATTTTTCTTCACTTAATTTCTGGCAATGAAATATGACAGAGATTAAAGAAACATTTATAGACTATATGCCAAAGTATAATCCATAAATTATTTCTGTCCAGGAATCAAAAGCGTGTATTAGATGAATTCATGTCATCTAAAGTTTTATACTAAAAATGCTGTCATTTATGTTAAGAATATGTCTCTCAGTACATGAAATGGTTTATGGCGGTGATCTATCATGGAATAACTGTACCGGAAGTGTGCTAGAATCTCATGCAAGATTAAATTAAAAGATGAGTTTGTTGAGAAAAAAATCTGGGATTCATTTTCATAGACATACTCAACAAACTAATGAGATATTTGAAAAGATATTTGCAAGAAAGTTGTCTGCTTTGAAGTTGAGAAACACTGTTCTTTCATCCACCCCATAGGAACTCTACCTGAAGGGTTATTTAGAGTAAAAAAAATAGTCCAGTACTCAGCACAAATTCTAAATATTACTGGCAGTGGAAGATCATATAAAGCCTTTTATACTTCTGATCATAGATCTTATAAAGTAGACAGAGTTACAGGATCCCAATTTAGAAGAACTCTGGCATTGAAAAATGTGGAGAGATTTCCCTAGCAATAAATTGGTACTTAGTAACTCACTATATCGTGCATAGAAATATGTGTCTCTAAGTACTACAGTTTACAATATGGGAGAAAAGACCTCATTAGTTCAGTCCTCTGTAGCCTTCACATTTTCAAAAATATATTCTCTTTCGAAAGTGCAACTAATTTTTCCAAACTTTGTGGCAGTCCTACATAGAAAACTGATAAAAATAGAGCTGCTTTGATTAAAACAGCTTGAACTTTCACAGTGAGATTGAGTGACCCTCTCCGTTACCTCTCTTTAGACACCACAAAGAATGTCACAGAGTGCTGTCGAGCAGGGTTTGGAGACCACTGGTTTATACTAGATGTCCCAAACGACAGTCCTCAGAGTAAGGCTTTCCCAGAATCAACCTAAACACCTGAGATATAGAATCTTTATAGAATAAAGACAGAAGAGGGAAGGACATAATACAGGTAACTATAAGAATTAATGAAACAGACAATAAATACATGAGGTTTCACAAACCCAACAGCTAGTTCTATGAAGAGACTAATGGAAATTATATACCTAGAACTATATGAAAGAGAGAAGAAAAGCACAAAACAATACCAGAAATGAAAAGGGAACACACTACAGAGGGATCATAGACAGCAAGAGGACACTATAAACGATTGGATATCTATGACCTTGGAAACAGATTAAAGATGTCAGCTCTGAATAAACCTAACTTACCAAAACTGGCCAAACAGGAATGAAAATGGGAAGTGCTGTTGTCGTTAACAAATTTGAACTGATGATCAAAATTGTTCACCATACCCAGAAGATTTTACTGCTGAATCTAACAGCCATCAAGGAGCAAGTCATTCTACTTGTATACCTTTGCTAGGGCTTCCAGAACAAATGTCCAGAGAATGAGTGACTTAAACAACGGAAATTTATTTTCTCTCACTTGTGGAAGCTGGTAAGATCAAGGTAGCTGCAAATTTGGTTTCTCCTGAGTCTTTTCACCTTTGTTACAGATGGCCACTCTCTACTGTGTCCTCTGTGTGTGAGCATCCTGGCATCTTCTTGGTGTCCAAATCTCCTCATCTTATAAAGACACCAGACAAGTTGGATAAGGTCCCCTCCCAACAGCTTTATTTAACTCAATCACCCCTTTAAAGGTACTATGTCCAAATACATCATATTCCAAGGTACCAGATGGTTAGGGCTTCTACATATGAGTTTGGGGAGCACAATTCAGCCCATAACACCAATCTTACACAAGTGATTTTATTTTACTACTTAAAATTTTTTTGAGGCAGAAGAAGCACTTTATTTAGTTATTCATCTTGGTTGTTTCCCCCAGCCCCGGGTCCTGAACGGGGGACCTTGGAATGTATGTGAACTGTGCCTGGTAAACTAAACTACTGGGGTGTGCCTACACAAACTTTTTTATATTATCAAAAATAGTGAAACATATCCCAGCTGACTGTAAAAGCCAGAAGGGAAAATGACAGATGAAACTCATTCATAAAAGTAGATGGAAACTTCCTTAGCAAAATGTTTATAAACCAATCTAACAATGTATTTTAAAAATAATCGTCACATCCAGGGTAAGTTTATTGCAAATTTTTAAACCTTTTTTAATTTTTAAAATGTTTTGATTAAAGTGCACTAGTTTATGACTGTATGTGGGCTCCCACTATACATCACCGTAAATCAACACCTGAGATATAGAATAGTGTGGTCCCTAAAACTCTGTGCTCAATGAATTCATAGCAACAGTTTAAAATTGGTTTATTTGTCAATACTTAGTGATGATAGAAAATGTATTTATTTGAAAGTTAATTTATTTAAGAATTGGAATCGTGGTGGTAAAATGTACATGGTCTGAGTGGTGACTTCAGTAAACTGAAAAGCGTATAGCCAGGGTCCACCCTGGTTTGGTCCATCACCTCCGGCCGAGCATGTCCTATACATCCCAAGGACCTGAGTTTGTATCCTGGGTCAGGGGGAATAACCAATGTGAATAACTGAATAAAAATAAAATGCTTCCTCCTCTCTCTTCCTGCCTGCCTGCCTACTCACCTTCATTCCTGCCTACAGCTTTCCTTGAAAAAAACAAAAAGCATATAGAAAAGTAAGCAAAAGATATAATGAAACAATTAAAAAAAGAATAAAAATTGGAAATTTGGGTGCTCTCACATGTATTAAAATCTACAGGTTTTTTTAAAACTGATTTTCACTGTGTCATCTTTCCTGCATTAGGTCTTACATTCATTAAAACTTTTCATGTGCTGCAGATACTTTTCAGGAAGCTAAAGGATCCACATTCATAAAAATATCATAAGTGCACTCTGGTGGAGTAGGGGTTAGATAAATTGCTTCAAAAGGAAGCAGGCCACATGCCCCTGGGTTCAAAGCCCCCGGCCCGGGGGAAAGCAACCAGTATGAACAACTAAATGAAAATAAAATGCCTCTTCCTCCTCTCTCTTCCTGCTTGCTTGCCTGCTTGCCTTCATTTCTGCCTGCACCTTTCCTTTAAAAAAAAAAAAAGTCATAGTTTTCACACACATCCTTATGAGCTTCAGGGGCAAATGCCAGTCTCTGACTTGGAATGTACTTCAGGAGCCTGTGTCTCTCGGCGTGCTGCTGCTGATGTCTGTTAGCTTGAGGCATTGAGAGGAGCATGGCTTGTTACCTCCCCATGTGACTTATGTGCCTGAAAGTAAAATCCGTATTGGAAAGCTATTTATGGCATTCTGGGTGGCATAGTCAATAGGCATTTTCGATCTCAGTGGGTCCTATTGAAGAGGAGAAGGAAAGAAAATAGCACCCAGCAAAGAGCATTCTGTAAAGGTTTTGAGTTTAACTATCACAACATGAGTCCAATGACTTTCTATGTAGTTTCTTATTTGTTTAATTATTTAGTTATTGGTAACAGGAACAAGCTGTCTTATTATATGTTATAGCTGAAGATCTGAGAAAGAAAAAGCTTTGTGTCTTTGCTGAAATTCCTGTGGTAAAGAAATGAATTAAGATCACAGGAATGGTCTATTATGATGTCTTCACGTGGATGAATTAATTTGCCCACTGGGTGATCTCATCCTGTCCACTAGCCTCAGATGACCAGCTTGCTAGTGCATGCTCCTTGTCACTGTGGATTGACTGAGACCATGGGTGAAGTGCATGCTCCTTGTCACTGTGGATTGACTGAGACCATGGGTGAAGTGCATGCTCCTTGTCACTGTGGATTGACTGAGACCATGGGTGAAGTACATGCTCCTTGTCACTGTGGATTGACTGAGACCATGGGTGAAGGAGAGCAAATCCTTACCCGCTACCAGAGAAACTCAACATTTGTATCCTACTAACTGCGGGCCAGGATAATTATATTTATGTATGAACAAGAGTATGTGATGTTTTTATTGATGTTCTTGAGACATTATTTTGAAACATTAACAGGTTTTAGCTTTAATTGTTTGTGCCTGTGACATCTACTTTAGCCCAGGGAACTGAGGCGTTCTGGGTTCGCTCCCTGAGGTCTAAGGCACAGAGCAGAATGAAAGGAGCAGTGAAACCATCAGCTCCTGCCTCTGAGCTCCAAAAACCTATGCCTGGCAAAGAAGAAAGGACTGGAAAGAGCACCTTGAGAGTGATCGTGGAGGCAGATACACCCAAATGCACTGAGGCCTCCAGGGCAGTCCTGCATCAAGCACATTGAAGAGGAGGGGAAGCATCTGCATGGGTTCTAGGCTCGTGCCTGAGGAGTCAAGTTGCCAGCCCCACCATGTGGCACAAAAGCAGACAATGAGCTTGTAAGAGCAGGCAGGCATCAAAGTAACTTTTCTCCACCTGAGTTATGTGAGGATGGCAGAATGTTTCTAAGAGCACCAGAGCAGCCTGAACTTAGCATAGAGGGACTGCAGACCGGAGTAACTTGTGATTTTAGGAAGGAGGCAGGACACATAGTAGTGACCTCCATCCGCCTCTGACCTAATGCCAGTGAAGTCCAAAATGGGATTAAGGACTTCTCACAGGATGTCAACACAGACAGATGACCTTAGACTCAGGCCCTTCCCTGGCCCCACTTGGGCCTCCTCCAGCGACTCCTCTCTTACAGGGCAGGCAATGTGCTCTCTGGAGCCCCATTCCTGGGTCATGCCTGGGGTACCAGGAATTCCCAGTTTAAAAAGCCTTCAGCCTAGGGCCTGCCTGGCCACCTCCCTGAATCTGTCTTTACGAGGATGATGGCAGGCTTTAGTGCTGGTATTTGTACCCCTAGACCAGAGGGGTAGCTTAGGGGTGGCTGTTTGTGGATGTGGTGACAGAAAGTATGTATGTGGCTAGGGACTGAGCATGTGACTCTCACAGGGTAGGAAAACGTAGGGGATGGGCAGAGAGGGTGGGTTTCAGGACAGAGGCCAGCTCTCAGAGTCGCATTATGATGTAGGACATGTGTCATTATGTCGTGTGTCATATGTCATGTCATATGTCACTTGTCGTTTGTCATTATGGAAGAATATTTGTTAAGTTTAGAAGCTAGAACACATTCTAATGAGCAGTTTGGTGGTTTGATTTGATGCACTGGTCTTTCCCCCCCACTGTTACTTCCCACTGTGCAGTGCCCCCCCACCCCCCCACCCCGGCCCACCCAATCAGGGCTTAATAGCGTTAACTGAGTGATCCTGTACACGAAATGTATGCTTTTGACAGTTGTCCACCTGAAAAGCCTTTCATCTTTAACTACTTGTATTTAAAATGAATGGCAATATCCTGGTGGATTTGGAAACAATCCACTCGGGTTGACCAAGAGTGAACGTGCTCATTCTCTCCTAAAGGAAGGTGAGCTGTCCCCCTGCCTGTGGCAAGAAGTAAGAGAAGTCCTTCACTTGATTGTGGGCCAGGAAGCAAACTGGGGTTTCTGCCTCCACGCTGGCCTTGGCCAGTCAGTCGGCCGGCACGTGGCTTCCTCTCCAGCTTGAAATCACTTTGTCTGGAGCCAACAGCCAGCGCTTCTGGGCAAATGGGGCTTGGCTCCTACTCCTGTCTCTGGAGACACTCCTGCGTGGGAGCCACTACAAAGTACTTGGGCCCGCCTCGCTCTCCTAATCAGGCTGCAGGGACGCCTGACATTGTAGAGGCTGTCTTCTTCCAAGCAGCTTGTTTTAGCAGCGCTTCGTGGCAAGTGCATCCATTGAGGAGAAAATGTTCTGAAGTGAAGACTATTACATAACGACTTTGTGAAGAGCACAGTTTCCTAAAAGCAGTCTTTTTCTGTTACCTCTTCAATCTAGGTTTTGAGAAGCAAGCCAATTTTAGAATTTTATAGTAAGAGCAAATTTAGAAACCTTCATAAGGTGTGACACATTTGATGCAAAATATAGATGGACAAGGAATGATGTCACTTACTAATAAGTTCAATTAGATCGTGGTCACAAAAATATATATAAACTAAGGGAAGTATGTTAAATGGCACTCTAAAGGCTAATGAGCTAAAGAAAGGATAGTGGTGACAGGCTTCTGATAGTCTAGCTTTATTCTGGGATGAAACTAAAATGAGGATTTGGGGTACGTTTACTTGGCTCTAGGGAAGTTTTCTGATCTGTCCAAGCAGAGCGGACAGGGCCCAGGACAGCTCCAGGGTCATGAGCAGTCTACGGTGCTGACTAGGTTTAGAGCTTAATTATTTAAATGTTTCCAGACTCAAATGACTGATGAGCTAACATATTTTTAATTCAGACTTTCACTGAGCAAGCTAGAAGATGTGCCCAAAGCAAACCTGGTAGAATGCCTTGATAAACAACGCTCACTGAAAGTTCCATGCCAGGTCCTTGATTTCTCTGTTTAACATTGTAAACTACCATTTTAAAATCGTATCCAACTTTAAAGCTTTAAAGGGAACAGAGCCCCATATTAGTTCCAGTTCCCAGTGAAGGCTTTCATGAAGAGCACTGGAGTTTTTGTTGTTTTTAGAGAGAGAAAGAATGCTGTTAGAATAAAGAGAAAGAATGCTGCCAGAATGTTTTTACTTAATTTAGCCCTCTACGGATAAACACACTGGTGAATCACTGCAGGCTGATGTTACTATTTTAACATTCATTCTGTAACCTTTTCCCACTCCCTTCCTGTTTACTGAGTAGGTGGGTTATAGGTAGACAAACTCAGAGGAGAGTTTGTTTCTAGCAGACTCCTTCTAAGTTTTGCCTTGATTCAAAGTATTTCCAACATAAGCATCAGCTTCTGGTGGCTCTTATCACACAGTACTTAAACGAGTAAGATCAAATTTGAGAGTCATCCAGTTGGCACATATTCTATAAAGGAAGATTATGTACTAATCACCAAACCTAAGCTATTTAGTCATCTCAAATGAATTAGATATTTTACAGCACTCTGCAAGTAGTCATTGAATCTTGCTAATCAGTTCTGCAGCGCTGGCCATGGAAAGTACTTTCCTTGTCTCCCGCAAGCCAGATACCTGTAACACTCTGTTCCTTGTCTCCTCTCGGCCTTGATACTGTGTCTTGTTAACACATGTTCTATTTTCCAAGTTGATGGTGACTCAGAAAGCTGGGCATCCTTTCTCAAAAGATTTGCCTCTTGGTTATTTATTATTATTTTTTTTAAGGAAAGGTACAGGCAGGAATGAAGCTGAGGAGGCAGGCAGGCAACAGAAAGGAAGAAGTGGTTAATTTTATTTTTTTATTTAGTTGTTTACATTGGTTTTTTCCCCCTGGGACTGAGAACAGAATCTGGGTCCTTGGGATGTACTTGCACTGCGCTACTTGGGAGGAGGTGAACCAAACCACTACTCCACCCGGGTGCACCAGCCTCTTGGTTATTCTTATGGCAGATACGCCCTCTTGCCTGAGTTTCACTAGCAAAGAGACTGTCTTTTTGAAATGTTTGCCTCAGCATATCAGTAGTAAAGTGTTTGCAACCATTATGCTTTAGAGTAATACAGTATATTTTCAGCAAGTGACTAGTTTTTGCTATAGAAATAGCACATTTCTCTATAAGAACCACAGCCTCCAACTGTGAATCTGATCCTAGGACTCTGCAGCGCTTTGTCTAAGGCCTATGCTCTCACTGGACAGCCCAACCCTGTCTGCACCCAGTCCTGTGTCCTGCCCCACAGGTCCCACTGCTGTTGGCCCCGCTTTCTCTCCTGCCCGCTCCCCTCCTGTGCTTTTGCACCAGCATCCACTACAAGGCCACGTGGTGCTGTTCTGTGTTCTGGATGCTTCTTCTGTGGTCTTGGAGGATGCTCCCCCTTGTTCTCCTTCCTGCACTGTGAAAAAGCACATCCATTTGGATCTTGGTTGTTGAGGAGACGGGAATGACTTCCAGGGAGACATATCGCACCCTTGCCTCCCAGAAAGAAATGAGATGCTGCATCTGAGCCAAGTCTGCTCCTTTCTGGAGGAATGAGTGGAGAGAACCTCGTGACTTTGCCTCTTCACCAAAACAAAATACTGGCTTCCAGAAAAGTAGTCGCATCCTCATAAATTTTCATTAAAAGGTTAAACGTGATTTCTTTTATTCAAGGGGAATATCATTCTTGCTGATAGATCATTTTGAAAATAAAGTGAAATTCCTATTCCTTACAATCCACACAGTAAATGTGAGCCGGGTAGGTCAGAATATGATGCATGACTCCTGTCATCAGTGCAGAGTTCTGACTCTTGGATTTCCCTTTTAGTATCTGTTTTTCCTGATGCTAATTCAAAGATAAGGGGGATAGAAGTCACACCTGTCCCCTACTTCCTCCCTCACATAAATAGTTTCAGCTCTACTCTAAAGATATTGATTTTTGAGGTATCTTGGATTATTCAATTGGCTTTTAAAAATTATTTATTAGTACTTATTTTATTGAACTTTGATTTATAACACAGGTTTTAGGTGTGCAGGTTCACTCTTCATCAAATATATGGTAACAGGCTCCACTCACCACCACACTTCTCATATCCTTCCATCATGGTCCACTGGACATCCCTACTACTTTTTGCTCCCACCCTTCATCCCCTTCCCCTCCAACAAACTCAGGGCTGTTGTCAGTGTTCAAGGGTTAGTGTTTGTTTTGCTTTGTGTATTGGTTTTTAAATTCTGGATCCAGCATGAGTCTAAACACATTTGGTGTTAATCCTAGGAGCATCCTAGACCTAGTTTTTTGAATGCCATGTGGAGTTAAATTCTTGGAAGTCCCCCAAATCCATTCTTTGTTATTATTCCTCTACTCTTTTTCTCCACCTACATGCTTTCTCATTACCTGCTCAAATCCGACTAGTGTTGCTCCTGCTGATATCCCTCCCACCACCTACCATGTTTTCTAGTTGTCAGCACTCAAGGTATCAGGTGTGCCCCTATAGAAAACAGTATGGAGATTACTCAAAAAGGTGAAGATGGCAATCCTATATGATTCCGCCATCCCACTCCTGAGTATGTACCTCCAAAATACAAAAACACTCACTCGTGAAGATTTATGCACCCCCATATTTACTGCAGTCCTAGTCACAATAGCTAAGAACTTGAAACTACCTAAGCACCCAACATCAGATGAACAGATAAAGACGATGTGGATGTATACACAATGGAATACTACACAGTCCTTCAGAGAAATGAAATCCTGTCATTTGAATCAACATGGATGGATCTAGAGGAGATTATGCTAAATGAAATAAGTCAAAAGAAAAAAGATACCAGATGACCTCACTCATAAGTGGAATGTGCATAGATAAGACAAAGGAACAGATGAAACAAAACCAACCCTTGGACACTTGCAATAGAACTGAGGTTACCAATAGGGAATGGGACTTGGGAGGCGGGGCATGTGGTGGCAGAGCCCACTGGACAGTGGTGAAGAACACCTGGTGATTTGGTGGAGGGCAAGGTGTGCTGACATATATCTGAGGAATGGGGAACTGCATATATGGGGAACTGCACAAATGAGTTTATTTTAATATTTTAGTTTAGAAAGTTACTCAACAAAATTCTTTTTTAAAAAAGATTATCAGGTGCATCATGGGGGAAAGCAGAGAGGAATTTGGCTGTCATCGAACCTAAGGAGGAAGAAGTTTTATTGGGATGATTTACTTGCTGACATGTATTTTGTTAAGTCATTGATGATGTGGTAGGCTAGATAATGCTCCCTCTAACGATGTCTACATTCTGATCTCCTGACTTGTGAATGTATTACTTTACATGGCAAAAGGGACTTTGCAGATATGATTAAGTTAAGCATCTTGAACTGGGGAGATATTGTGGATTATTCAATGCAATTGCAAGGAAATTTATAAAAGGGAGGCAGGAAGGTCAAAAGAGGAAAAGGCAACATGACAATAGAAATAGGAGTTATATGGCTATAAACCAAGGACTGTCTGTAGCTTCTAGAAGCTGGAAGAGACAAGCACTGAATTCTCCCTGGAGTGTCCATTAAGAATTCAGTTCTACTAATACCTTGACTTAGCCCTGGAAGACTCATTTTCATACTTCTAATCTTCAGAACTATATACAAATTCAGATTGTTAGAAGCCACTACATGTGTGGTAATTTTTACAGTCGCAACAGAAAACTAATAGAAATGAAAA
Organism: Solenodon paradoxus; assembly: GCA_004363575.1. Taxonomy (NCBI): domain Eukaryota; kingdom Metazoa; phylum Chordata; class Mammalia; order Eulipotyphla; family Solenodontidae; genus Solenodon; species Solenodon paradoxus. The sequence goes on from RJWH01000248.1 coordinate 574,846, forward strand.
GACAATGAGAAAAGCAAACTGAAAGCAGAATTGTAAAAGCAGTCCTAGACTGGCTAATTACACCTCTAAGAAAAACCAGGAGGACTCCCACGCTTAGCGCATTTCCCTGCTGTGTTAAACACTGACTGTTATCCGGTAACTTTCTTTGTCTTGTCCCTCATATTTGAGACAAATATTTGTCTTCTCTTTCCTCTATGGCTTCCAGCAACATTTCTGCAGCCATCTTTGAGGAATCCTAGGCCTCAAAGACTAGCTAGGGTTTGCTGTGCAGCCTTCTAGAATACCGTTCAGATGACCGATATCTGTGCCAAGTTTAGTGGTGTGATTAGTAAGCACATGAGGTCAGTCCCTAGTATGAAGATCTTACCCTTCACTGGTTACCACAGTTCCTTAGTGGGAAAAGTCTGAGAACTTAGCCCTCCATTAAATCAGCCAGTCATTTAGTAATTACTTTCTGTGTACTCTGTCCTTGATTCTAGGTGTCCTGGGTTGGTACGGAAAATTCAGGTAAATTCTGCTTTCTTCAATTAGTGCCTAGATGCAGAGATAAAAGCAGAATGGTGAAAAAGAATCATTTCTAAAATTAATCTGAAGGCTAAGTATACATGAACATTTACCCACTCTTTACACTATTAGGCAACAAAGTGTACTTTCGTTAGTAGGGAATCTACATTTTCATTGGGCTATTTGAGGAGATCAGGGGAAAATTGATAAATGACTGAAAAAAAAAGTGACCAGTGCTTTTTTAAGCGTGGTGGAATTCTATTGGTGAAAAGTAAGATGATTGAAATTTAGAATGGGCCTGGCTGGGGCAACAATATTTGTTTTTTCATCAATTTCTTACATGGTTTTATCTTATATTTAGTCTAGAAAAATTGGACCTTTGAAGAAGGCTGATCCAATCTCTGTTTTCATGGGCTACCTTTTTAGTCAAGGTATCAGTGGATATTTGCTAAGGCATTAGGCCAGTTGAGAAACATGTTGTTACTGAAGAAATGTTTATCCATTTGAATTTAAGTCACTCAGAGAGCAGGGTACCTTTAATGAATCCCAGAAAAATATCTCATGCAGGTACTTTTTTGTTTTGTTTTGGTTTCAAAGTGTCATTGCCCTTGACAGCTTTTAGGAATAATTCATTACAATCCAGTCTAAGCTTTTCCATGCTGTACAGATAATTAAAAGATCCCACTGTTTCTTTATGGAACTATGAGTCTGGAAGGGATAGGAGAGGTCATCAGTTCATTCTGCTGACTTGGACAGATATCCTTTCAGGAGCCTAACAGGTCATGTAAGTACATGCAGCTCAATGTAAGACAATAGGGATTGGTGGGGACTTTAGCAAACTGCGATCATAAGCATTGCCTGAACTTTCAAGATCAGCTCTGGCCAAATGATGGGAAGCATACTGTTCATGGACCAGGTTTGATTAGCTGACAGCGGTCATTGATTGTTCATCTCAGAAAACATTAGTCTGACCCTTTCTTAAAGCCTGCTAGTCTTTGTGAGTTTTGTGCCGCTAGCTGCCACCTGTCAGGTGACAGGAACTTGCTATCTCGTTGGGGTGGGTCCCCATCATGCTTTTAGCCAAGTGACAACTCATGGAAAGAACCTGTTCAGGCTCTATATTCCCTAAGCAGTTCCTAGGAACTATTTTTCCCTCTTTATTTGCCGGTTTTTTAACAGTAGACTTATCCACAAGCAACTGTCACCACCTGTTAAGCAACAGGCCATCCTTTTGGCTAATGGATGGAGTCAGGAACCTTTCTTTTGCCAGTTACTTAGCCCTGAATCAGACAGATGCCTGTCTCTGTATTCCAGTGACCTAGCTGTATTGCTGTCAACTCAATATTTTTTGAGCATTGGCCATAATAAAATGTATGTAAAGTCCCTGAAAACTATTTTTAAAATTCCTCGAGGTGATAAATAAATTGATCTGAGTAATGGTAAGCATATATCATTCTGCTTTGATTTATAGATTTGTCATTTAGTCTTCCTTCAGAAATAATTTTTAAATACAGCTATCTTTGGGAGTTTAAAAAGAGTCTTGTGTCTCTTTACAGGCAGGAATTCTATCATGCTTGTTTTATAGCAACACTAGTATGTGCCACTGAAAACCAAGAGATTTATTATTTGTCAAGCCTCAAAAGATGAGCTTTAAATATTTTATTAGTCAAATTGAGATAGAAATCTGTAGCCCTAAAAAATATTCTTTGATGTTAGAATTGAGAATTCAGCAAATTCAGATTTTTATAGGAAGCATCTGGGCTCATCCACTGAGCCTGGCCATTCCTGATAAAGAGTATAGAAGGCACACACTGCAGTGAAGATGCTGTAGTACATGAAGACCTGAGTTTCAGTCTCAATCTACCATTTGTGCAACCTGAGTGAGTTTCTTAAGCTAAATCTTAATTTTTTTCATCTAAAACATGGAAATAATAATAGTTTCAAACTCAGCCTTGCTGTTAGGCTTCATTGAAATAGTAGATAAGAAAAGAATTAGGCACGGTGGCTGATAGTCAATGCCCTCCAAATGCCAACTATTATTGTGGTCAGTAACTTGCGACTTGGACACAAGAATTAGTTCTGGGTCTGGAAGACAAGGAAGAAGGCCACATAGTAAGGTCCCTGTGTGAGAATAATCAGAGGAAAGCTCTTCTTGGGGACATGGAGATGAATAGGTTACAAGCCAAAGTGTTTGATGAACTGGTGTTTACTTTAACCCCCAGGGCTTCCCCTGACATATGTCTGTGGGGCCAGGTCAATGCCAAGCTTCCTTCTCTAAGGTCTGCTTTCCGTTTGTGTCAGGTTACAATCTGGGGCTAAGGCGCACTGGATTTACACCCAAGAAACCCCATTTCAATGTCAGCATTTGCTTCTTAGAGCAAAGCCACATTTACTGGTTTTGTTTTATTTTATTTTTTTAATTTTATTAAAGGAACAGTAGATCATAACATTATGTAGGTTTAAGGCATATATCATTGTAAATCAACATCTTTATATAATAACTTAAGTCCACTACCACGTTATCAGTTCTTCCTTTGCTAAATAATTGGTCCTCTCTACCCAGTTGCCTGCCCGCCTCCCCTTCCTTTCCTAGCAATCACTAATTTGCTTTCATTGACTAAAAATCTATATTTTGTTTGATTTGGCTGATTAGTTGCTTAGTTTATCTATATAGCACATATGAATGAAATCATACAATGTCTGTTATTTTTTCTGACTTATCTCACTCAGCATAATTCCTTTTAAGTCATTTTATGTTGTTGCAACTTACAGGATTTCATCCTTTTTGTTAGCTGAGTAGCATTCTAGTGTGTGTGTGTGTGTGTGTGTCTCACATCTTCTTTACCTATTGCTTTTACTCTAAGAAACAAAATACACCTTATATATTGGAGAGTTTCATTTCATTGTCTGGTGGTTCATTTTAGCTTTCTAGCCACCCTTCATTCAACACTCGTTTTTGAGTCAGCTCCGCCAGTGTGTACTCTTGGGTCCCAGATGATCTTTTATTCTTATTTTTTCCATTGTTACTATAAAAAGATACGTGCTTGAACTTTCATTTCTATAACAAAAGAGACAGTTCTTTTTTCAGAATCACCTTCCTGGGCACACACTTTGAAATCTGTCTTCTTCATTCTGTAGGAGCAATCGCCACAACAGACTTTAAGTCCTAAGACATTTAAGACAAAAAATACATGTGGAATATTCATTTTTTAAAATCAACTTTTCCCAAAATGTGGTCAGAGGAACACTAGTTCTGTGAGAGTTACAAGAGAGGGGGCAAGAGGAGGAGGCTAGGTAAAATAAGTTTGGTGAATCCTTGGCAGACTGTGTTAAGAGGTAAGTGTTTATGAAAGAGAGAGAATTCGTACCCATAAACTCTTTTTTTGAGAAAGGAGAACATGGGATCTACTGAGATTTAAGGGAAGTGGTTAGGAGGAGAAAGGACAAGAGGAAGTTTGGAAGAGGAGTGAGGGATCTTGGAAGACATGTGAAGGATTATGAGGTGCTCAGAAGACCAAAGTAAGATTGGCTACCCCATATTTATCATGGCACCAATTGTCTTTTTCTTTAAAACTCAGAATTTGTGAGTAGAATGAAGATCCTAACCCATATCATTGGACACCATATTCCCATTCTCTAGAATAATGGAGATGCTAGCCTTTGGGTCTGTATAATAGAGAAAAAATATGATAATGTATACAAAGAAGTTAATTTACATTTAATTAAAAAACTACATTAAGTCAAATTCTTCTTTCACACTTTCAGTTCTATCATCTTTTGACTCTGTTTTTGGTTCTGTGTCTTTTCTCTGGGTTTATTCTTCATCTTACTAAAGTGCATTCTTCAGTAGTTTTCAGTCTTCATAGCTATAACTACATAAGTGTCAGTGTTTTGCTCATAGCCAGTATAGCCAAATATGAAATTCAAAGTTGACAGTTATTTTCTTTCAACTCTTGTCTTCTGCTATCTGTGATTGATAATGAGAAATCTATGTTGGTCTAAATGTCATGACTTTCTCTTTCATTTCCAAGTTTCCCTACAAAATTCACCTGTTCTTGTCTCCTAGACACCTGATTTTGTTTTGTGTTTTTGTATTTGTTTTTGATACATATCATGACTTCACTTACCTTTTTAATAAATAAACTCTTACAATCTTGTGATAGCACTCATGTGATGGGAAAAGAGAATACAAATAAATGTCGTAAATTAAACAGCACTGAAAATGGTGAGTGGGGAGGGAGGGAAGGAGGGAGAGAGAGAGAGAGAGAGAGAGAGAGAGAGAGAGAGAGAGAGAGAGAGAGAGAGAGAGTACTTCTCCAAACAACTATGGACTCTTAGAGATGAGAGACAAAAAGGCAGATCAGATGGGGAGGGGTGGGGGAAATGGGATGAAGGGAATTAATTGTAAACGAAGGGAGAAAAAGTGGGGGGAGAATATTAGTAAATCTGCTATGCTATTTGTAAATGTAAAAATACTACTATGTATACCTCGAAACAAGTCATTGTCAAAATGCAGTATCCCTTCAATAATAATAATAATAAATACAATTTAAAAAAGAATAAAGTTGTCTCCCCACTCATAAAAAATATCTTTATCATACTCTTTTGTAAGTTTACTCTCATCAGACTTGCACTGGTGGAGCAGTGATTAGGTCAGTCGCCTCCAAAGGAAGAAGCCACATACCCCTGGGCTAGAGTCCCAGGTCCAGGAGAAAACAACCAGTGTGAACAACTAAATAAAAATAAAATAAAGATGATTCTTCCTCCTCTATCTTCCTGCCTGCCTGCCTACTCCTCTTCATTCCTACCTGCACCTTTCCTTAAAGAAAAAAAAAATTACTGTTGTCAAACTTGAAGTTATTTTTTATTGGTTATTTAATTTCTATTTAAAATATTACCGATCAGATTATTTGGAATTCTTGTGTATCATTTTGAGTAGAAGTTCCTTTTTATTGTTTGCCTCTTTCATTTTGATTTTAACTCTCTTCACTTAACATTCTTATGGTTCGAAGTTGCCTCTACCTTGCCTTCTGGTGCTCCAATTTAGAGTCAGGACTCAATGACATCTTGAGCCCCTGCTCTATTTTCCAGAGATATTGCCAATCTCATATTAAGGGAGATAGCAGGAAGCTTATTTTGTTCCTGGCTGTGAAGGTTTCCCCTCCTCCTTTCCACCTAAGCTTTATAAATTCATGGCTTCTGGAAATCTGTCAATAGCCATCTTTTTAAACTTCCTTTCTTGAGTCAAGGAGACCCATTTAAGAAAAATCTGGCTCTGATCTCTCCTTTCTTACAAGGAGCTCTTTTTTTTTTTTTTTTCTGGAAGTTTCTTTGTTTTTATTTCAGTAACTTTTATTTTGTACATTAAAATAAACTCATATATGTAAGTTCCCCATATGTGCACTTCCACATTTCTCAGATATATGTCAACACACCCTGCCCTCCACCAAATCACCAAGCGCTCTTCACCACTGTCCAGTGGGCTCCGCCACCACTTGCACCCACACTCTTGTCCCAGAACCTGGCCTCCAGCCTCTGCCTTTGACCTTGAGCACAGTAGGTTTGGTGAAAACCTCAGAGCTATGAGCTTTTGGCATCTTTCTAATTCAAGGAAGTGGTTGTCTAGCTTTTCTAACCCAGCTGTGACTTACCTATTTAATATTTTATCTATCACTACTATGTGTTTGGAGCAGAAAAGTGGTATCCAAGCATGAAATGGAATAACCAATCCATCTTGACCCAAACTCCAGATATGTCAGGAGACCATGTCTGATGGTTACAAATTTCATTAAGGTCTAGATGCCAAGCAAAGTTTCAAGTGTGCTGAAAAGTTTCATGGCCTTTACACGAGGTGTTATTTGAGTCTATGTGAATAGAGACCTAATCTAAGGAGCACATATAAGAGAAGGAAACTTCAATGAGCAATTCAGAAAACCCTTCCCTCTATCTTCAAACCAAAGAGAAGGAGACTGGTTAAGAATAATGGAAAACATACACTTCAGAAAAATATTGTCCTAAAATAAGATAATAGAATATTAGATAGATGTTTAATTTTATCCCTCTAGACCTTTCTGGAAATACTGTCTGTTGCAAAAATTTTTATCTGTGAATTTAACTTTTTTTAAATAGTTCAGGGATTTGGGTTAGTACTTAGAAGGGTTATTTATCTACGCACTTTGCTCATCAAAACTATCTGTATCTGATATCTGTTATTGTAAAAGCAGCGGCCAAAATCTTTTTAGGACAGATTTCCAGTAGAATGTGTTCCCAACAAAAGTGGGAGCAAACCTGACTATTTTCTAAATGGTAGTAAATATTCTGGCACTTTTCTATTTTTAGGGATTAATTAGAAAGTGAAAATGTCAAGAAGGTCTGATCTGGGCAGAGCATAACTGTACCATTTGTTCCCTGTGTCGTCAACATATGACCATGTCTCCTATGGAAGTTAAGGAATAAAAAGAAATCTTGTAAAAGGTACAAACTTCCAATTATAAAGTAAGTGCTGGAGATGGAATGTCCATCATGGGGACTGCAGTTAACCCTGCTGAGTTATGTTTGAAATTTGTGGAGAGAGTACCTCCTAAGAGTTCGCATCACAAGAAGGGAAAACCACTTTTTTTTTCTTTTTTATCTATTATATGAAATGATGGATGTTGAACTTATTGTGATCACCTTTTCGCAAATATATGTCGTTACACTGTATGCTTTAAACTTACACCGTGCATTGTATCTCAATAAAATTGCAGGGTGTGTGTGTGTGTGTGTGGAATATTGTGGAATAAGCAGAACTTGTTTGGGAAGCCAAGGAAGTCTTTTCTTTGAAGTTGAGAGAGCTGCTAATAGAGTTTTGGGAGGCAGATGTGGTAATAGCTGGGTGATGTATTCGAAGGAGCTGATGTGACTGGCAGGCTTCTGCCGTTACCTCAGCTACTCAGGCCTGCAGTCACAGACCCCTTACCACCAGTCGCAGGCAAACACGCCTTCAACATCCAGCGGGTGACAGGTGGCAGTCTTTCTGTAGGTGGGATAGCACTGAGGTATTTTAGACAGAGGTTCTCCGCATTACCACCGACCTCAACAAATTAGTCTGATTCTAAGAAGGTCGAGGAATACACTTACAAGAAGGTTAATAAAAACAGGAACTAAATCCTTCTTTAAAGCATGATGTAAAACTGAGGTTGTCAGAGGTGCAGGGGACGGGGGATAGGAGCAAAGGGTAGCGGGGGTCCAGTGGACAGGGATGGAAGATTATTAGAAATTCGGTGGTGGGCGTGGTGTGTTACGTATTGATGAAGAGTGACTGCACACCCAAAACTTGTGTTGTGAATCAAAGTAACCTCAATAAAAAATTAATTAAAAAAAAACACCGTGTGGAAGACTAGGCTTGGTGGTGCTGTGATGATGCCATGCAGCAGCCCCTGACAAATGGAAAGGGCTTAGTGAACATTTTAATTCAGGCGGTCTCCAGCAAGAGAGGATTCATCGTGGGTCAGCATTAAATAAAGGGAGGGAGTGGATGCTCTGTGCAACTTGAGGAAAATATTCCACTTATTGTGCTTTCAATTATGCTGCTTTCTTTTGGTGGCGGGGAGGGGCAGGACCAAGGTAGCAGGGGTTTTGATGGAGAACGCAGAGAGGTAGGAAGCAGAGGTGTCCTTGGCAATTCATACAATTTTTAAAAGGCTTGAGATCTAATAGATACTCCGACATTAGCTTTATTATTTCTAGATGTCTTTTTATGTTGTCCATCCCTTTCCTTGTTTCTCTCTCACGCCATCGACAGTTAAAGAGGTGCTGGTACTTCGCAGGTGAGAGGAGAGAGCCATTTCCTAAGTATGGAAGGGGACCCTGTGGTAAAACAGTGCAAAGGGTTATTTCCTACCCTTTAAATTGCAAAAATACACTGAGAAACCTTGTCCGTCATCTGAAACCCTTTGGGTTAAGTGTGTCTAGGAATTTTTACTTCTTAGAAAGGTAAGATAACATATATACTCTAGATTATGTATCATTCCAAAAGAGTCTGCATGGATACTCCTATTCATAACATTAAAGTTTCTGTAGCAAAACATATTATTTGGTTTAAGTGAGATAAGTAAAGATTTTAAGCAGCCTCATGTCAACATCCAGTCAGGTTGAGATACCAAATATATTTGGAGCCAAACTTAAACAAACAAACACAAAAAAAACTTGAAAGATTTTCAGAACTTTTTGGATTTTATGATTGTGTATGAAGATTATGGTTCTTGTATAAATCACATCATGTATAAAGCAGTGTTTAATGGTCTGTCCTTGGGACCCTCTCATTGTTTATGAGTAAAAGTGTTTTTCGAAAGGCCAATAAAATAAACTTTCAGAACACAATCCATTTGTAATTTTGGGACTGACTGTATTCATAAAAATAATCAAGAATCACATTTAAAAGTTGCATACACGTATTCGTATTCGTCAATCTGCACCATAATGGATGACATAATTAGGCTACTCTTTACCAGAACCTCAGATTTCACAATATATTTTCTCTCTCCCCTTTATCTTTTGTATTTCCCTGTTTTCTCTTTAAAAAAAAAAAAGGTTAGTTTGCCCTAAATTTTCACTGACGACACTCATTCTGGGTAGCAGGCAGTCTTAATCAGGACAATAAGATGGGCTGTGGAAGTCACAGTGATTTCAGTCTTCTGGAAGCCAAGGGTGAAGTTTTAAAAACATATGAAGAATAATTTTTGAAAGTCATACAGTGCTACATCCTCAAATTAGCGTGAGAGAATTAAAACAATTATAAAAATCTCAGAGCCATTATCATTGAGAAAGTCAAGTTTTTAAGGAAAATATTACCATACCAGGGCTGAGATCATAAATGAATTATTTTGTTTAAATAGTAAAAGAACCTCCAGTCTATACAAAAACCTGAAATTAATTAAAGACAAAAAATACTTAGAAGTTATTGAAATGATAGACTCGGGTTTTAAATAAATAATTTGCAAGTCCTTTTCACTAGGAATTCCAATGGCATAAAGAAATGCTAAGTAAATGACTTGCTTTTCAAACTTAGCAATCCTGGGGGTATGATACCACAACTGTTTTTTAAAAACAAATTTCAAAACAAACCTGTAGAGTCTTACAACATTGTAGATTTTTTGTGAGAGGTCAAATGAGGCCACCGAAATTTTTTTTTTTTTTTTTTTTATGTATCTGATAAATTGCAAAAAACATGCTGTCCCCATAGTTCATATAATCTCAGCCACAGGGCATGACACGGGATTTCTGTAGTACTCTGCCTGTATTTATAGTCTGGTATTATAAGCAATCTTCTGTGTCTTTGAGGATCATCTTTACATAGTCAAATGAAAGAAAAGAAGTGAAACGAGTCCTCAGATGTGTATTATTTCATGGCTGCGTACTCTCACATGCTAGAGTCCCCTGACCTCTTTTAACAATGATTTCCTTAGTGATTAGTGACACTGAAATTCCTTCGACTTTCTCTGTTAGAAAAGGTAGGCAAAAATTCTCATCAGAATTAGGAACACGAGTCATGATGAAAACAGAACCAAAATGGAATGACAATACTGTGCTGTTCAGTTTACACTGAGAGCAGAAATCCTAAAGATCACCTTTATTTTAAAATGTTTTATCTGCTCTTCCTTGCCCACCCCCAGCAACAACAAACTTTAAAATTCTAAATTGAAAAGTTGCCCAGTCATTCAGTGATGTCACTGTTACAGGCTGGACCACATTTAGATGAGTCCCCAAGAATGGATCATTTATCGGATTTGTAAAGATTCCTTTTTTACCTTGGAATTATCTGTGCCTCTCCCTGCTCATGTTGCTCTGGCATCTTTGGGAAAAGCACTGTGTTCAGCAGAGCATGTGCACTTCTTTTCTGAAATGTGCAGCACACTCAACATTGCAGTGATTTTTTTTTTTTCTCCTTCTCTTTAGAACAGAGGTGAAAACCCCAGTGGATTCAAGTATCCACTTGATAGGCTCAGTCTCTCTTAATCAGCCTGTAATGGAGCTAATGGCTGTTTGTCATCCTTGGAGATATAAATTTCCTGGCGGTGTCTCCTGCAGACAGTGCATGGAGTATGCTCTGTGTGCCAGCAAGGACTGATTATCAGCAGAGGGCAGGGTGCTTCATTAGCCAGGAGAAGAGCAGGCTCCCCCGCTGCCAGACTACAGAACTCGCCTCTCCACTCCTGAGACATGGACAATGCCGGTAGGTAAAGCAAGCATGAATTCTTCATAGCCTCTGGGCTCATTTGTAGTCTGCTTCCTTCACTGCAGAATATTTGCCTCTTTGTTGGTCTTGTTCGGAACTTAAATGTTGGAGACGGGAGGCAGACAATGAGTAAACCCTGCTGCGCTGTCCACAAGACGATCAGTGTTGGCTTTGAAGTTGAGGAATTGAGGATGCGCGTTGTAATTCCACGTTCTCCTTTCTGAAGCTAGCACTGCTAAATTTCATTTAGGCTGCAGGAAGTGTGCTGTTTGATCCTTTCCGTGCTCAGAACAGTGGAAGAAAGCTGCCTACAGTTAATGAAACTATTTGCAAGGGGTGGCAAAAGATAGCTGGAGTTAGTGAACTGAACAAAATTTTTTTCAGTGTTACAATATGCACCCCGTAATAGAAAAAGAAGTCTTGTTTCTAATGCTAACAATTCATGTTAGGAAATGTTTCAAGATCCTCTGGTATCTTCGTTTCAGAGTCTAGACCCATCAGGTACCTCACAAAAATATATTTGGTTTTAGTGTCTTGACAGTTAGCCAAACATGACTGGAAGTATTCTAATACTAATTGAATGACTAGCATAAAATTACTTCTCGTGGAGAACTTTTTCTTTTTTTTTGGTGCCGTATTGAACTTTCAGGGAAGATTGACACGAAGGGATCACTCCCCGTGTCAGTGTTAGCGACACGACGTGCAGAATTGTCTCCAATGTGCTGTGGATTCCCTGGCCTCTGAAACTCATTAGCTCCTTTTCTCAGCTGGTGTCAGTTTTACACTGACGCCCTTCAGCGCCTGGAGACCCGGTCAGCTCTGTGGAGAGCAAACATCATTTACAACACATTCCAGAAGACCACCCATTTTCAGTCAAACATCTTTGCGTATGAAATGTAACTGTGTCATCCCTGGTGCAGGTGGCATCAACCAACCGAGATTCTGAAGGCAGAGTGTCTTGAGTTATTTTTTGAAAAAGCTTATCAGGAATAAAACTCAGTGACTCACATAATTTTGGTTTGACATGAAAGGCATGGAAATAAAATGGAACAGTACAATATTAAGGATGACAATTACAGAGTTGTGAAAGAAAGCAAGTATAAGAGGGAATGTGTGTATAATAGCTGCAGTGAGAAGGAGGCTGGATTGATGTATGTGCATTAGATACCCTCCCCCCAACCCATTTTGGGTCATTAAAAAAATATGCCAGAGGGCTTGTCACGCAAGTATGCAGGTATGATATTCCATGACAAGGCACAATTTCAAGATCCACCAAAATGCTTCTCTAATTACAGCAGCAGAGTGAGTGAAAGGTAAATAAATAAACCAGAATCCTGATTTAGCCTCCTTTAAAACTTCTGCCACCCACAATTAATTATACTAACATCCTGGCAGAATTATCACTTTAATTCAAGTAAATGCCTTCCTTAACTGACTCATATATTTATTTAAAGGTCATTTAAGAAAAGGAAAGTAACTGTTGTAGCAGCCTTTTTGTAAGTCTGAAAAATGCCAAGGGTTTTCATTTTTTTTGGACTAACGACAGCTTAGGGGGATAAGTGTTTCTACAATTTGTACTTATATTTGTTTATGCTTTCAAATGCCATTAATAAAATACGTCTGCTGCTGATACACTTAAGAATATTTATACACAGTGTGGATTGGGTTTTAAAGGAGCAATTCCTATATCCTTTCAAATCTTCGCTTAAATCCAAAATAGAGTTATGTATGATATTTAAGTAGAATAGGTTTTTAAATTGTATTATTTGAGTATTTCTGGCTGTCAGTGATCAATTTTCTTCTTATTATTATTATCATTATTATTTGGGGGTTTTTTTTAGAAAGGAAGGAAGTAGTAGGCAAGCTGGTGGGAAGAGAAAGGAGAAAGAAGCACTTTATTTTTAATTTAGTTGTTCATACTGGTTATTCCCTCAGGCCTGGGACTCAAACCCAGAGGTATGTGACCTCCATCCTTCAGAGCCAGTTGACCTCACTGCTACTCCACCAGGGCACACCACGGTCATTTTTTTCTTTTTTTTTATCATGTGAACAGCTTCTTATAACAGGGCAATATAAACATATCTCTCTCTCTCTCTCTCTCTCTCTCTCTCTCTCTCTCTCTCTCTCTCTCTCTCTCACTCCGCAACATATTGTACTCACTATAAAGAAGACATTTCAGATAGTACTGGAGAGTGACCAAAACAAGAAAGAAAAAACACAAAATGTCTTTACGATTGTACCAAGATACTCAATTAACACTGAAATTTCTTCAGTAGAATTTAAGCAAGATAATGGTGTTGAACCACTGCCTACATTTTTCCAATCAGAAATGGGTTTGGATCCTGGGTGTCAGATCCTAGCTGTATAGAGTTCTAGTCTTCACCATTCCCAGGAGCCAGACCTTCTTTCAGCAGTGTTCTTCTGTGTCAGGGTTTGGATAACTTAAACAGAAACGCAACAACAGATGCATACAAGCCAGTTGTCTAGTGGATTCAAGTCACACAGAAGGCTGCAATGGAAGAGTGTGTGTGTGTGTGTGTGTGTGTGTGTGTGTGTGTGTGTTCTGTGGTTAACACAAAAGGAAGAGTTACTGCCTGGAACCCTGACTCTTCTGGTCTGTGTGTGTACAATATGGCAAGTGTGCCACTGTGTCTTTGATGCTCATGACCACTCCATTATTGAACCTGCCACCGTCCACCCTCTCCTAGCAAAGAGCTGACATTCTTACTATCTCTCAGAAGGAGACACCCCTTCCTCATAATTGCTAGCTTATGTATTGCCTTAAAAGCTTTTTCCTGGAATAACAATAAAATATTTATCAAACAGTATGTGTGGAATATGACAGGGTAATTTTAGCAATATCTGTTTGTTTCTTTTTATATGACTATTTTATCTTGTAAATTCCATAATAACGCAGATGAATAAATGCCCTTTATAAAAACAAGTCTATGATGACAGCAGTCCAAATATCCTCTCCTTGATCTGTGTCCCTTGTCTACTTCACTTCACCTTCCAGTGTTTTTCATGAATGGGTTGTAAAAAGAGAGGCTGAGGCATAGCTGTTAGTAGCGTGTGATTAATATCTGAAAAACCCTGTTTTGAAATGTAATTCCATGCTCTACAAGGGCAGGGCATTATAAAAAATTCAACATGTTGGGGGCTCATTTTTTCGTGCTTGCCATCAAGATATTTCCATTACCATGTGCTGGCCAAAAGAGGCACTGATTTGGAGGGGAGGTGGCAGTTGTGATGGAGGGTCACTGTGTCCGTACCTAACATTCTTTTTTGTTTTTTCAAATTCACCTTCTATTCAGATGTACAGTAAAAAGCACAGATCTCAAGTACATACAGTTTCCTGAGTTCTGATACATTTATTTACTCGATAACTAAAGACCCCAATCAAGATGCAGCATTGTCACAATCCTGGAAGGGTCTTACATGTCTTTTTTTTTAATTTTTGACTTTTTTTAGTACTTTTTTTTGTGGTAACTTTGCTTTACAAGTTAAAACAAAGTCATATATGTAGTTTCCCAGATGTGCAGTTTCCCCATTCTTCAGATACATGTCAACACACCCCGCCCTCCACCATATCACTGAGTGTTCTTCTCCATGGTCCAGGCATTCTCAAGGCTTTTGATTCTTAATGTACAATCACTGAATTTTAGAAGTTCAGTTTGCCAGCTCCTTGTAAAAGAGATTGGAGGATTGTTTGGGAAGCAAATGGAGGAAATGTTCATAATCTGAGATGAAATTGGCTTCCCCTGCCATCTCAGGGAACATGAAGAAGCTATCAAAGTTCCATAGGCATTTAATTTTCTCATCTGTAGGTGACAATAATTTGTACCCATCTCATAGGACTGTTGTGAAGACAACACTTATGCGATAGTGGCTGGCTTTTGTCATAGAGTTATTATTCATGCATGTTAGCTGTGTAAAGAAGTAGCAACAAATTAAAGCCTGCTTGCTTGGTGAACAAGTGTATGCTCCAGCAGGATGGCACTAGCAGCGTGGTGGTGGTGTGGGAAGGTCTGCAGTTACACACAGAGGTCTGTCAGGTGACAGTCCCAAGCGTGTAATTGGAAATCAATGTGGGTGGTGCAGCGGGAATGGGAGTGAGGGATGCCCTGGCTTTGGATCAGTAGAACACGGTAAGAAGATAAGGAGATGGGGAACAGATCAGTTAAAGCAGACCTTTGAGGTTTCTAGTTTGAGACGTCAAGATAATAATCTGGCACAATGAAACACAAGAGCATTAAGGAAAAAACAATGAGTTCTGTTTTGAAATGTTTGAATTGAAATACTGCTATGTTGCCCACTAATCTGAGTAGCTGCTCTCTGATGATCTTTTAATTCACTAAAAGGTGTACACACACACAAGCACACATGCACACACACACACGTGAAATTCCTTACTAACCATTGGTTGAGATCCTACGGTGTTGTTTGTGTAATTTTAACCCAATTTAAAATCTTCTCTTTTTTCACATGTGCTTTGTTTATTTCATTTGAGCAAACCAAACAGTTAACTTATGCTTCCCTATCCCTTCTCTCCATTCCCACCTCCCCAGCCTGTGGGAGGTCCTTGGGGTGAAAGTTTCTTGAAAATCTTTTCAACACAGATGGAGAAGACCAGACTCAGAGAAACATGCCCTGAAGCACTGAAATAATTTGGGGGAAAGGCCAGGCTGTTATATAAGAAAATGTAAACACAAAGACATTTCATTTTAAACTTATTCAAAATTTTAGGAGGCGATTCTACCTTAGTAGCTCTGTCTGCTATAGCAGGATTCCTGATTAATGGAAGGGTGATTCAGGAGTAGTTGCCTAATAGAGCAAACTTTTTATGTGAATTGTTTTGAAAATGAATACTTTCTAGGACGTAGTTGAAAACTATATTTGGTACAATTAAATTTTTCCTTCTACTACTTTCATGATATCTTAGCCTTACTATTTATAATTTTGTTAACCATGATTTTTTAGAAGCATAGTTATATTCACATACACAATATACATGCATATATTCACATATACATAAAATAGACTTTTTTTAAAGGAAAGGTGCAGGTAGGATTGAAGACGAGTAGGCAGGCAGGCAGGAAGAGAAAGGAGGAAGAAGCACTTCATTTTCATTTAGTTGTGCATCTCAGTTGTTATCCCTGACCCAGGATGTAACCCAGATCCCTGGGACGAATGTGACATGCAGTTTGACTGGAGGCAGTTGACCAAACCACTATTTCACCGGGGTGCATGGATAATATTTACTTTACATGAACTTGTAAGTGGATTCTTTGGGTGGAAACATCCCCATAGGTGTAGGGGAATGCAATATTGTCAGTTCTAACATATTTAATGGAAATTTTGATCAGATTTTCTTTTTAGTAAATAAAATAAATTCATATTCACTGAAATGCATCTTTATTGTGAAAGGTTATTATTGTACATTTTGTTAGCTATAACAATATAGTATTCTTCCTTGAATATATTGTAAGATCATTGTGCTGTTGTAGCCTTTTATGATTTAACAAATCATAAAATTCAAGTAAAGATGTTTTCAAGAGAGATTAAAATGTGATCAATTTTGGAAAAACTGCTTTCACAACACCAATATTATCATAGAAATCACTGTCTTTTAAGAAAATTCTAACAGGAAAATGGTTAATGTTAAAACAGGAATGAACTACGTAAGTGCCACTACATTTTCTAGTAGTTTTTACTCTAATTGTAGAGTAACTGAGAACCCCCTGAGGGGAGAATAAACCGATTGACATACTTGACTTAAGAGTGCTCAGAAGCAAGACCAAGTGTTTGTTTCTAAAACAAGGTTTTGGGGTGATTTTCAGGTCATTGGAATTAGTTCTGAGTGTTTTTTTCTTTGCAGTCATCTTTCCAAAGGGAAAACGTCTAACTTTTTTTCTACGTTCATAAGATAACATTTTGTCAGATGGCTTGCTTGAATCAGAAGAACCACTGGAAAAGATATAGAGAATCAGAATGTATGTTGGTGGCAGAAAAAGAAAATGAGTAATCCAGTATTTTCTAAATTATATGCTGCTGCAAACTAATTCCATAGGATATTCATTAAGTCCCTCTACACATACGCGCCTGCATGCATGAATGCATAGACACACAGAATTTAGTGTTCAGTAATTTTGGGAATTACTGAGTTAAACAATGTTATTTTTTTTTAACATGCTAGTAAATTAGCATATAATTCCTTAGTTGTCAGATTTGTTGTGAATTTTCAAGATGAACACAGAATGCACCTTTTGCAGTCATGTTAACCACAGGTTCTTCAGGGAATACACACGAATAACTCAGATTCGTGAATCACTGTCAAAAATCCCTTCATTATCAGATGTACTTATGTGTACTTGCGTATGTGTAGAGGGACTTAATGAATATCCTATGGAATTAGTTTGCAGCAGCATATAATTTAGAAAATACTGGATTACTCATTTTCTTTTTCTGCCACCAACATACATTCTGATTCTCTGTATCTTTTCCAGTGGTTCTTCTGATTCAAGCAAGCCATCTGACATTATCCTACTTTCCATTTTCATCGTATTCTTCCTCTCCTGAACATCCCAACTTCCTGTTTCTGAATATAGGAAGCCATTTGGGGGCAACAGCAAGCAAGCTCGTATAAATGGCAATGCTTGATTATTTAGGAATTAAATATTTGTATCATCTTGGTCCAGAATTTCTCTCCCTGTTCTTTGTTTCTAGTCTTCGGGGCATTTTATTGTTCATCAATGTCACCATAAGAGGAAGAAAAGAGGAAAGAGAACTAGGACTTAGACCTGCTTTGGAAATGAGTGGAATTTAATTACATCTAGAAGATTAGGAGTAATGTCCAGATTGTACTTATCCAAACTAATTTCACATTATTAAAAATTGATGACAGCATAGTTTAGGTGTAAAAAATTGATTTCAAATTTCTTTTCTTATAAATTGGGCATCAAGAACATATATAACAAGGGCAAATATTATTTAGCTAAATATTAAGTGTCTTGAATGGAATGAAACTTACTATTGGAATATCCATCATACCCTAGGTATCAACTTAAGTACTTTGCATATTTTATATCATTAATACTTTCAATAACTCTGTAAATAAATATTATTTTCCTCATGTTATACATGGTGATTTAATAAACTTAAATCCAGCTCTTTCTGACACTATCACAATTCAACCCCACATTTTTCATATTGCCTTAGGAATAAAGGTTCCTCATCTTTGTATCTTCCATAGCACCTAGTACAATGCCTGGTTGTAGTAAGCATATGATAAATGCTTTAAAATTAAATCAAATATGCCATTGAATTAGTCCAGAACATTTTTTTCAAAAGGAATTTCATTTTTAAATATCAGTGTCTTAAGATGATCTTACCACATATCTGAATACTCTGAGACAGAAATCAGTACCTCGGTAAGAAAAAAATGTAGTTGTGAAGTGTTTTCTTCATAAAGCATTGTGCAAAATAGTTGCTTTTTCAATGAGTCCACCCGTGCCATTTGTTATCACTGTAATAATCATTCAAAATTTTCTTTTAAAGGATGTAATAATATTGTATTCACTAACAGAAATTATGAAAAGAGGCACAACAGAATTTTTTTAATGATATTTCACTAAAGAGCAGAGACATTTTTATTCTTTCTCCTATTTTCTTTCTGAGAGATCATGGTTAGAGGGAAGTAATGGTGTAGAGTAAGGATGACTTTGTTTCTCCACACCTGTGTCTGATTGGATCTTTCACCAGTAACACTAACATGTTATATTCACATACCCTTTTTAAGACTCTGTAATACTCCATGAGCCACTATAAGATTTTAAAAACATGCTATGAAATAATATTCTTACTTAAAAGTTTTATATAGATGTATATTTATGCATACATGTGTGCATGTGTGTGTAAGCCATAGTTCAAAGACAGTTAGCAGGTTTTCCTACTGTTTGATATAAAGTATCTGCAGATTTTTGTCTTTGTTTCCCCTCGCCCTCAGTCTTGGGTCTTGAACCCTAGATCTTGAGTTTTACATGATGCACCTTAGCCCCTGAGTCATACGAGTGTGCAACTGCAGATCATTTAAAATATATATATGTGTGTTTATATATATATGTATATATATATGTATATTTGCTGAGGTAACGTTGTTTTACAGCACTATGTAAATTTTAGGAGTGCAGGTTCACTCTTTATCTAAAGTATGACACATCACAAATTTCCAGGGATCCTCCACACTATCAGGCCCCTTGACCCTTTGTTCCCACCCTGCAGAATTTTTAAAATAGATAGCTCTCGATTCTTTTATAGAAGAGATTCCCCCATCTCCAGCAATCCTCCTATAAAGTCACACTTTAGATTTCCTCATACAAACCAAAATTTTTTAAGATGCGCCTTGTAGTGATGGTGGCAACAAACATTATGCCTCATTGTTTTATTTATTTTAATTTTCTAAATAGTCATTGTGTATCTTTGCTTTACAAAATAACATAAACCCACATGTGCACTTTCCCCATTCTTCAAATACATGTCAGTATATCCTGCCCACCACCTAAGTACCAAGAGTTCTTCACCACTGTCTGTTAGAAACGGCCACCACTTGCCCCGCCCCCGCCCCGCCCCATTCCCTATGCAAAATCTCAGTTCTGATACCAACGTCCAAGGGCTAGTTTTATTTAGTCTGTTCCTTTGCTTTGTCTCTTCACATTCTACCTATGCGTGAGGTCATCTGGTATCTATCTTTCTTCTTTAGACTTATTTCACATAGCATAATCACCTCTAGTTCCATCCATGTCGATTCAAATGACAGGACTTCATCTCTTCCAAGGACTGTAGTATTCCATGATGCATACATACATCTTTGTTTATCCCTTCATCTGACATTGGGCATTAGGTAGTTTCCAGTTCTTAACTGTTGTGAATAGGGCTGCGATTAACATGGGGGTGCATTAATCTCTGTGGATGAATGTTTTTGTATCTTTTAAGTAAATACCCAGAAGTGAGATGGCAGAATCGTATGAGATTTCCATACTCAGTATTTGAGAACTCTTCATACTGCTTTCTGTAGGGGTTGTACTAATTTTCACTCCCACCATCAGCGTAAAAGTGTTCGCTTTTCTCAATATCCTCAAGAACATTTGCTGTTTTCAGACTTTTGGATAATTGGCCCATCTCCCAGGTATAAGGTGGTATCTCATTGTTGTTTTGATTTACATATTTTCAAGTACCTGTGCTTATTTTCATGTACCTGTTGGCCATCTGTATGTCTTCTTTGGAAATGTGTCTGTCCAATTCTTCTGCCCATTTTTTTTATTCGATTGCCTGCTTTTCAAATGGTTGAGTTTTATGATTTTTTTCTTTGCATATTTTGCATATTAAGTCCTTTTCGGAAATATGGGATGCAAGTATTTTCTCCTAATCCGTAGGTTGTCTTCGTTTTGGTGGTAGTTTTTTTCACTGTGCAGAAGCTTTTTAGTTTGATGTAGTCCCATTCGTTTATTTTGTTTTTGTTTTCCTTGACGCTAGAGTTGATTCCCCAAAGACCACTCTGAGGTTGATGTCATGAAATGTCTTTCCTGTGTTGTCTTCCAAGAATTTTATGACTCCCAGTCTTATGTCCAAGTCTCTAACGCATTTTGAATTAATTTTTGTGTGTGGTGTTAGAGAGTGATCTAGCTTCATTCTTTTGCATGTGGCTCTCAAATTTTTCTAACATTATTTATTAAAGAGATTTTCCTTTCTTTGTCTTTGTTCTTGGCTCCTTTGTAAGCCTCATTACTGTTTTTGGACTCTAGAAACATGATTTCCTTTCCTAGATCTGAGTCATTCCATTCCGGCATAGTTTTTACACCTTAGCAGGTGTGAAGTTCAAATGCTGACATTTGTTGCTATTAGTAATTGCACCTGACATGCTCACCATTATCATCAATGATTTCTCTTGAGTCTGCTGCTTCTGCCAGATGGTCTGCTCTCTGAGCTACACACAAACACACCTGCATGCTCTCCTTCCTTGCTTTCCATTCTTTCTGTTCTTCTCACCTAGAACGCCCTGACCTCATCACTCCTTCCATCCAGGAAGTGTTCTGGTTACTTACTCTGTGCCATGCACTGTGCTACTTGGTGCAAATACAAGTGAATGAGCTACATGAGATGTCATAATGGAGGTTTGTTCTAGCAAAGAAAGCAAGTTCATCATAAATAGCTGAAATCCTGGGGTTGTGATTAGTGCTGTGAAGCTTAAGAAGTTGAATTTGGGTAGAGAATGAGGTTGGGATGGAAGGGTGCTCTGGACAGGGTTGTCAGGGAAAGTTGAGTGATAATCTTAGCAGTATGTACTAACAGTCTGAAATTACCCTGTGTTTCAGTCTTTTCCTCTCAATCAGGTTTTAAACATCTTGAGAGCAGTTGAAACTCCTGTGCTCTCCAAAGAGTAAGAGTGGTGGTTCTCTATTCTAACCACCCACTAGAATCACCTGGAAAGCTTTACAATCTATTAATCACTGGGCCTCACCCTGAATGAATTAGATCATGGTCCCTGGAGTGGGATGCTGGTATTTGTTTAAAAGCTCCCCAGATGGTCTAACGGCTGACCAATGTAAGAACCACTGTTACAGACACTTAGACAAACTTACCTAGTAGAAATAAGCTTTCAGGAGCACCCTTGTGGCTCAGGCAGCTGAGATGGCTGGGATGTGAACCATGTAAGGCCCAAGAACCTGGGTCTAGACCTGGGTGATGGGGGTGGAATCAAACAACTAAATAAAGATGCTTCTTGCTTCCCTCTCTCCCTCCCTTCTTCTCTCTCTCTCTCTAAAAAAAGTGAGCCATCAGTCTCTCTGCCTTCTCTGCAAGGCACCCCCGCAACCCCTAATCACACAAGAGCAGGCCAGTCTAGCTAAGAATTTGTGCTTGGGGTTGACTCTTCAGTCTTTGAGAGTGAATGAGACCACCAAGGAAATAACTGAAAGAAAAGAAAAGAAGCCAAAGAATGCTTCTAGAAAAGAAGTCAAAGAATGCTTCTAGATAACATACTAGGATAGGAACAAAGTTGGATCCAGACAACCCGTTATCCATTCTTTCAGAGCATGTGGGCCTGATCAAAGAAGGCCCTATAAAGAAATGTGGTCACCTGCTTCCTAATCTGAAAGTGTGTTTTCTCCTCCCTGTCTCCCAAGCAAATTAAATATTGAATAAAGATTTACCACAGCAGCAAACACTATTTCTGGTGAGATTTTATGTGTTAACTTTAACTAAAAAGAGAGGATAAGCATCCCTTGTCAAGTTTTATATAATAGAAGAGGTACATTGTTCGACTCCAAATAGCGCTGCTATGATTTAATCATCGCTGTGTATCTGTGCCATGTGGCTGGGTCAGAGCCACTATTAGACACCGATGCTATATTTGTGTATCCATGTGACTCACCACAGGCGTTCTGCTTTTTAGAGGTAGAGAAACCTTCCACTCTCCAAACACACGCACACGCACACACACGCACATAGGCACAGAATAAGTCTCAGAGCATTCTGAATATTAAAGCACAGAAATGACTTGAGAACCTGCTTTTCTTGGTATTTTGGTTAATAAATGATGCTTATTTTACACAAAGATTAATACATCCCTTTTAATGAAAACAATAAAACTTAGCACAACCGTCTTTTATAGTATTTGACTTAACTATATTGCATGGTTCTGAGGGTCACTGGAAATGCTATGACAGAGGGGATTTAAGTCTACATGTTTGTACCTATGAAACATCTGTTATTGGATGGAGCCCCTGGGGACTACGAAGGGGGTTTTAAGGGGACCCTTATCATGGACATGTAATAAAGCCACTCAGAGAAGGTACGTTGCCACTGGTTTGTTTTACTAAGATAATTGATTGCTCCCAATATAAAATCACACTATTATTAAAATCATAAAGACATTTTGCCATTTACAGACATGCTCTGATATATCCGATTTGGAGACCTGCATTGACCTGTAAAGGAAGAGGCAGGTCTCATGGGAATGATGGTGAATTCTGTCTTCGTTTCATCTACTTACAGTGAAAGGTGCTCACCAGCTTAAACTGAGATTTCCATACAACTTCATCTGTCCAACTTGCTTTTATCACCTGCTACATCGCCTGTCTCTATTTGCACTCCGTATACTTGGATGTTATATTCTTAGTCCTGGGAATTTGGCAGCCATCCATTTTTACAAGCAGCTTAATTTAATTTAGGCTATTTTAAATATGGGGATAGAAGGAAACGTGGCCAATTCTGACTTTGCGAACAGTCAACAGAGCTTCAGAGTGAAAAAGTCTTGGGTTTCTTCTGCAGCACCTGAATCTTCCCAGCAGCCAGCGGACTGTCCATGGCACTCACAAAACCACTGTCAGGATATGGAGCTGATTCAGCTGCTCAGACAATGAGCATTTCACAACCTAAAAACCTGAAGGTCACTTCTTTAAATTGAGGAAGTTCAAAAACAGCTGTTTAAATAACTGCATGAGTGTGACTCGAGCTGAAAAAAGCCAGAGAGCTGAAAATGAAGGCCAACTTTATCTTTAAAATCCAGACTTGGTGGAAAACCAGGAGTCCTGTAGAGTCCATTTAGCAGAAGCACCATCGTTAACTTTAAAATTTCCTGGTTTGCGTTAGTTTTTGTCACAGGCCTGACATTCTATAAACATAGGTGTCTCCTATGCTAAAAGACATGCTTTTTTTCCCCTAGCAGTTCCAGGGAAGGTTTTCATGGAGTCTCAAAACTATAAAAAAAAAAAATCTGAATGCACTTTTGGGTGCCTGGGTTATTTTAAAACAAAATCACGTCCCACAAAATTGTATTTTAAAGGCAGGACTAGATATAAATGATTTTTTTAAAAAGCTGTGCATTCTTCAGCAATATCCCTTTCATCCTCAAAAATGCTTATAAATATAGTTCATTGCTCACAGTTGCTCAGTGACTTATGTAAACATTTCGAATGATCAGTTCTGCTTCTATAGATATGAGACAAAGGCAAAGAAGTATGTTTATTTGTTTGCTTTCAGAGAATGGCCTCATGCACAGCTTTGCTGCACATGGAAAATGTCGCATTGACATATAAAAAGCATATCTGGTTGAGTAGATGCTTGGCCCTTTGCCAGCTCATAAGGCGTGGGCCATGCCAAATCTGATTCCTATTGACTTACACAGAAGGAAAGCCAAACAATTTACCCTTTGGGTTGCTTGCAATATTGCTTTTCAGGGAAATGTGGTTATATTTGTCCTGGCCACAAAGGCAGTCTCGGGTGGACAGCCAAGTGGCTCTAGTCACCGTGTCCATGAAACACAGCTGTCCCCATCTCTGATCTTGAAGCTCTTTGCTAGAGTATACAGTTAGGTGATCAGGACTGGAAATGAGCTGGCGGTTTCAGTAGAGGCCTGTTAATTAGGGGAACAAGCATACAAAGGGCACATGTTTCTGTGGCAGGTAGGAAACCCAGGAGCGGACAGTACAAACCCCCAGGGAGAGGACAAGAGCTGGAGGGTTAGCAAAGCCCTGGCATTCTGCCAACAGAGATTGACCATGGAGATTTATTTCCAGAGTAGGGACTGGAGTACTGGGGAGGCCATTTGGACAAATTAGAGACCCCGTTGATGTTTGCTTATGAACGAGGTTGACAAAAGACACTGGGAAGACGGCACGAGTGCTGGCTCATTCAGCTTGGTGTGAGCTGGCAACCAAGAAAACTCAGAAGATCAAGGATGAGCTCAGGCACAGCCCAGCCCCCTCAGGTGCCCTCCATGCAGACAGGCGACTCGTCTTAGTTTCAGCCCCTCTCTCTAGAACAGCACAGAACTCAGGACACAAGATCTATGAGGAAGCTCACCCTTCAACTACCAACACATTTTAATTTATGTTTTGCCTGTGAATCATGCTTTTTTTTTTTCTTTCTTATTGATGTCTCATTAGTTTACAATACTGTATAAGTTTCAGGAGAATAGATTCACACCTCAGTCAATGTGTGTATCACACCACACCCACCACCAGTGTTTCGGTGCCAGTCACTACTTTTTTAATCCATCCCCATTTTCTTCCTCCTTCTCCCCACTTCCCTGGTAACCACAGCCTTGACTTCAGAGTCAACGATAATTTTATTGTGCTTTGTTATTGAGTTTGTTTTATTTTCCATATATGAGTGAGAGCATCTGATATTTGTTAAAAGAAATTGAAGGAGACACAAGGAAATGGAAAGATAGTCCATGCTTATGGATTGGAAGAATTAACATTGTTAAAGTGGCCATATTACCTACAGCAGTATACTGATTCAGTGCCATTCCTATCGAAATTTCAATCACATTGTTTTCAAGAAATAGAACAAATGCTCCTAAATTTGCATGGAACCACAAAAGAATCAATTTTAGATAGCAGTTCTTGTATTTTGTTACACTTACCTAGCTTTCC